>CM038144.1:129290079-129941149 GCA_021437245.1 Aegilops speltoides
GAAAGCACACATTTGTGCTTCACGGTGAAGTGCAATGATGCTTTCGCGTAAAGCACAGTTGTGCTTCTGCATGAAGTACAAACTGTGTTTTTTGCTTCCTCAAAAAATTGAAAATAGCGAGGTAGTGAGATACCTATGAATATTGCTCAAGTGAAGAAGCACAGAAAGATTGTTAGATAGAAAAATAACAAGGAAAAACAACAAACTCTTAGTTTGCGAAATGAAGAAAACATCAATCAATTATAGGATGGTACTAACTTCGTCTTATTTTTTCTTACGCACAATATTTGAATATTCAAACAATAAATTTATGTACATCTTTGATTCCGGTGCTTTCTAAAGCTGTTCATTGATAATTACGTACCTACAAACCCACATATATGCTCAAGAGGCAAGAGGGTATTCATACAACACTCACGGTGCAATGTTGAAGTCTTCCTCAAGAGAGCGAAGGACGGGCGGGCGACCATCCACATGCGCTGGCCTAGAGTTGCATGCACTTTCAAGATCAGCAAAGGCACAAAATTCACCTTCCGCTTTAGCAAATTTCAGATGAGCTTCATTTGTCTATTTACCATCTAGGATGCTACTTTCAAAAGAAGGTTGAAATGTTAAATATGAAATGGTTATGCGGCGCATGATTAATTTGCTGCTTGTGTGTTGTGGTACTAACTATATGGTGTATTGTGATGCCGATTATGAAATCCTAGTGGGCATTTGATGTAGTGAAATATATTGTGTTGGATATGAAATTGTGGTGAACATTTGTTAGATATGAAATATGAATTTACTTATTACTAGGAATAAATAATAGACTAATATAATAGACCTGTTCATTGAGTTATTGTATTGCACATGGTTCCACAAAGGTGTGTGGGCAATGAACACTTGCAACACACATGATTACTACAAATTAAGCTTGTGGGATGGACGAACAATCACACACAGGTATGTGTTAAACAACATGTGCGATGAACTAAGTAACCCACACGCTCCCCGCGCCACATCATGTGCGATGAATGACCCCATCCAACATGATTGTGTGTGTCGGATCATGTGTGCTAAGTGTTTGGAACACATACATTTATATCTGACAAATCATGTGTGATGAACTTTCCAACCCCACATGATTGGGTGTTCTAATCGTGTGTGATAAGAGGTCCTAACGTAGACGCTTCTTTCCTTCAAATCATGTGGGATGTATGACAGACCTCACATGTGTGTTGTTCCGATTAATCGTTTGCATTAGCTCAATCGTCAACCCATCGCACATATTTACTACAAGGCCTATCGACCTATTGCACATGGATGTGCCTTAACGTGTGCGATGCACCCCCCACCCATCTCCCCTTATCACACACCATAGCAAGGCGACGGTTCGCAACTATGTGTGCCATGACCCAATTTGGAGTAGTGATTCAAGACGACCATGTGTGATGTACCCCAACTTTTAGCCTGACACTTCACACATGGCCACTCTTGCAATTAGAACATCACACACATTTCAGCCCTAACTGTCGGGAAGGTGTGAATAAGTTGGTTTCATAACAGCGATTACAGACATGTCATCGAAGTTGTTGTTGTACTTTGTCTTATAATCTTTTGACACTAGGGACGGAGGGAGTAGTACTCATGGACGGTGCACACACCTTGATAGAACATTACAAGAAGGTGGTAGAATTGTCCATTCGGTTTGAGACGATAAATTAATTAGGGCATGAAAAAGGGTGCGAACAATCAAGTTAGGTACATGAGGCCATAGAGAAAGTGGATGCACGCTTTCTATTTGTCGAGATGAGACACGAGAAGGATATGTAAAACGAGATGGAATATGTTCGATCTTGCAATATTTTCTGGCATTAAAGAAGGATATCAAATGGAATCCCACCAAAGGAGAAGCCGCACGTACGCAGTTAACTTGCTCCGTCCATTGAAAGCAAAAGCTAGCTAGCTAGCGATTCCGATGGAGAAGGAATTTCAGAAGATGCTTGCTGGGTGTGCTACCTCGCCAAGGCTATAAGTGAAGCATTAGCACATGGACAGGTTGAACACCATCATCGACCAGTCGAGCTATCTCCATGGGAGGTGGACACAAGGAGAGCGGTTGCGACGCAAACAGCAGAGGGCTTGGGGGCTACTACCCGAGCGCCTACTCGTCTCCACCCATCGCGTACCCTGCATACCCTCCTCCACAAGCCAGGCATGGATGCCCTCCGGCCTATTACCCTCCACAGCCACAGGGATATGGGCATGGCTATCCATCAGCAGGAGCATACGGGTATCCACCCTCCAGCTATCCACACCATCAAGGTGGCTATCACGGTTCGTATCTATCCATCGATCACCACCTACCTAACGTATACTACCCTGCTAGGCTAATAACTAGCTACTCGATCCATGGATCTATCATGAATGGGTACGGTATAATATCGATCGTGCAGGTCACGGAGGGTCCTTGCTCGTTGCCGGCGGTGCGGCGGCTGCGGCGGCCTATGGCGCGCATCACATGAGCCATGGCCATCACGGTCACGGCGGATACTACCACCGTCCTGCGGGTTACCATCATCACTACGGCGGCAAGTTCAAGAAGCATGGACGCTACGGTTATGGGCATGGTGGCAAGTTCAAGCATGGCAAGCACATGCGCCTCTTTGGAGGGAAGCATGGCCTCTTTGGTGGAAAACACAAGTGGAAATAGTTTTCTTCCAAGTGGATCTATCAAGAGGAGTGAACTAATGTGATGTTGGGAATAAATCTGTCTATGTAATAATCAACTCCATCCATATCCATATCCATAGTAGTACTCCTACTACGTATATAAATATAAGTTCTGCGCGCGCACGTATAGTCCACGTACATGTGAATGTCGGTTGCGATTTGCGACGTCGGTGATTAAATCTGTTGCATTTGCTTGATCCACACGTACAAATGACTAAAGAAACGCGCGCAATCCACACCTTGTACGATCGATCTGTAACTACGTGCCAATTTAAAGATGCACCCACATACCCTGTGTCCGTATATATACATTTAAACATGCACCCACGTCCATCTATAAATACGAACGTACTCGATCCCATGCCCTCTCCTGCTTTCAGACAATTTCGATCTTGATAGTTTCTCTTCCTTGCGCACACAACAAGTCGATCGAAGAGGCCGACGATGACCAAGCTCAGCAGCAGCAACGTTGATGATGGCTACGAGTACGAGGAAGAATACATCAAGAACGCGCGCGGGATGAAGCTCTTCACCTGCCGATGGCTCCCCGCCAATGCTACACCAATAAAGGCCCTCGTCTTCATGTGCCACGGTACGTAGTACGCTAGTCGATCGCTACCTTCATCGATGGAGCTGATTAATCTACTACCTCCGTCTCGGTGAATAAGTCATTCGCGTAGTTCTAGGTCGACGATTTAACTATCTAAATATGTATTATATGTGACAAAAAATATATATTTAGAAACTACATCCGCGTAGAAATCTAGTGATATACTTTTTATGACATATAACATATATTTAATTCCTCAAATTGATGACCTAGAAATACGCGAATGACTTATTCACCTAGACGGAGGAAGTAGCTAAAGCTAGCACCATTAATTACAACATTCATTATTGATCGACGCATGCAGGTTACGCGGTGGAGTGCAGCGTGACGATGCGCGGCACCGGGGTTCGGCTGGCGCAGGCCGGCTACGCCGTGTACGGCATGGACTACGAGGGCCACGGCAAGTCGGACGGCCTCAGGGGCTACGTTCCCTCCTTCGACGTCCTCCTCGGCGACTGCGACGCCTACTTCACCGCCGTCGTCGTCGCCAACCAATCTCCTGAGCTGCCTCGGTTCCTGCTGGGCGAGTCCATGGGCGGCGCGGTGGCGCTGCTCCTCCACCGCGCGCGGCCGTCCTACTGGGCGGGCGCCGTGCTGGTGGCGCCCATGTGCAAGATCACGGAGGAGATGAAGCCGCACCCGGCGGTGATCAAGGTGCTGGAGGCCGTGACCAGGTTCATCCCGACGTGGAAGGTGGTGCCCACCCGGAACGTCATCGGCGCCGCCTACAGGACGCAGGCCAAGCGCGACGAGATCCGCCGGAACCCCTACTGCTACAAGGGCCGGCCACGGCTCAAGACGGCGCACGAGCTCCTCCAGGCCAGCCTCCGCGTGGAGAGCGAGGTGCTCACGCAGGTGACACTGCCCTTCCTCGTCGTGCACGGGGGAGGCGATACGGTCACGGACCCCTCCGTCAGCCAGCTCCTCTGCCGGGAGGCGCCCAGCACGGACAAGACGCTCAAGCTCTACCCGGGCATGTGGCACGCGCTCACCTCGGGCGAGCTGCCAGAGAACATCGACAAGGTCTTCTTCGACATCATCGCATGGCTCGATCACAGGTCTGCGAGGGACGACTGACGCCTCGTGCGCAGCAACCCATCATCCATAGGAACTTCTTTTCTTTTCGTTCTGATTGATTCATGATGCCAGTGATCCATGAACATTAATTACTACTACTACATATATTTAGGGCTACTACACTCTAGTACATGGGGGGACGTGGAATGAGTTAATTTACTGTAACTCTAGTTTCTCAGCATTGCCCTCCAAAGCCTCCCCCCTTCTCTGGTGGAGATCACCAAAGGCTACAGCCTCCCCTGATTCAATAACAAATCAATCAACTGTCGAAGCAACATGCCACAAATCAGCTGACAACAAGAAGCAACAAGACATAAACCAGCCAAACAAGAACTTGAATGTGTTTGCGCTTCAGAAAATCTCATCTCAAATAGACCAATTCCCTCCCTCCTGCTACGTCGCAAATGAAGGAATGGCACCTCGTCACACAAACATGCTCCCCTCCATTTTCATCACCCAATGCTACCTTCTACCATGCCAGTTTAGCATAAAGTTCGTCATCCAACTAATATAGGTCAGGGCCATATATCACTACAAAAAACAAAAACAAGAACACACGCAAGGCAGTGCCATGTCCATTTAGCTGATTTGCATTGCAGCCGAGTGGTACTTGTCCAAGTCGGCGTCGAGATCTGCAGCAGAAAGTTCCAGGTTGCCAACCCCTCCCTTCCCTCGCACACGGTCCGTACGCCCTCGGCCACGACCACCGAGCCCACCTCCACCACGACCACCGAACCCACCTCCGCTGCGACCACTGAAGCCACCTCCGCCACGAGACCATCCTCGGCCGCTAACACCCATTCCAGGTCCACTGCAAAATTTATTACTGATTTGTCACTTGCTCAAAATCTTCAGAGTAATACACAGTTGAAATTCTTGATTTATACGGCAATGAAGTTTTGACATAATGATAACTACCTATGTCTGCTTCATAAGGGAGCCAATTCAGCTCCCATCTATGTTGGCAAATTTTGCATTCTCTTCTTTCTATGATGTTGAGGTCCTACAATATAAATAGTTTCTGCATACCACCTGGGGTAGACGCTACAAACCTTTTGGAAGGAAAACTGAAGTTTCCAGGCGGTGGGGCCAAAGCGAAAATAGCAGGTATGGGTGCAGGTGGCTCAATGTTTGTCCCAATGACTTCAATTTTCATAGGTTTGCCATCAAGGTGCACGTTGTTGTACTTCTTAAGAGCAGCTACAGCAGATGATCTTGCCGAAAATACAACCTCTGCAGTTCCCTGGAAAAATGGAGATCCAGTAATGGAGATGAATCATGACCATTCAAACAAAATAGAAGGTGAAGAAAGTGCATGTGCAAACCTTTGATCTTCCACTCTTGTCATAGTTAATGGAGTAGCGCTGGATTTCACCCATCTCAGAAAACAGTTCCTGAGCAAAGTAAACAGCACATTGTAGAGAAACTTTAGGAGAAGGAGACGATAAACAGAGAGAAAGTTAGTGGTTCTTTGAAGGCCTAAAGATAAATAACTCTCAGCATTGACTGACGGTAGCTAACAGCTAAAGCAAATTTCTAGTATTACATAAGCTAGAACCAGTGCATGAATGTGTCAGTGAAGAATGCAAGCCATAAAAAAAAGAGGTTTTAGTCGATTAGAAGAAGCTGCGCATGATGAATTACCTACGTACTCGTTGAAATCTCTTGAGTTGAATGTATGGGGAGTTTGTTAGGGATAGCAAATCAAGGAAAGTGCAGTTTTTAGGGCTTATCAATTACTTATTTTTGAGCAAATGGATTAATCACGAGTTTTTTTTAGCAAATCCAGGAGAGTGCGGTTTTTAGGATTATCAATTAGAGTATTACTTTTGAGCAAATGGATTAATCACGAGTTTTTTTTAGCAATCAAGGAAAGTGCAGTTTTTAGGGATTATTAATTGTAGCAGAGAAGACTAGAAATGGGAGTAGGGGCGTTAGCGACCTTGATATCCTCGTTGGAGACGTTGTAGTCGAGGTTGGAGATGTAGAGCTTGGTGGGCGAGTCCAAGGCAGACGGCGCCGTCACCATGGCCATCGGCTGGGCAACATATCCGAAAGCCGGCGGCACCTGTGCTACACACGAGAGAGGAAAGAAGATTTGAGTGAGCTCGAGGCTGGCAGTGTACTTTGCTCGCTGGCAGGCGGCGGACGGGGGTGTCCGTCTACTTAATCACGAGGAAGAAGGGGAGGAGGAGGAATAGACCTGTTGCTGGAGGCTGAGTTGGTGGTAGGGCGCGGCGACGGAGCGGGTGGCGGCGCGGCTGCGATTGCGGCGGCGTGGGTGCGCGGATCCTCCCGAGGCGGCGGACGCTGGGTTGTGGCGGCCACGGCGGTGGTGGTGCTTGTTCTTGGTGATGATGTCGTCGAGCGACATGTCGAGGGTGTCCGCCATGCCACGAACCCTCAAGATTCGCACGGCGGCGGAGGAGGAACAAAAGAGGAGGCGCGGTTGGGTACTTGGGGTGTTGGGGTTGGGGGTGGAGACGACAGCTGGAGAGAGGTGAAGTTTGTGCCGGGCTGGGTTGGGCCGATTGTTCAGTCTAGCTAGTGTCGCTACAGTATAGCTGGCCAAATCGGCCGTTTTTTTGGGCCGGCCCGTGAGCAGGCGCGGCACGGCCCGCCTTGGGCCAGGCACGGCACGGTCTGAACGGGCCGGGCCCGGCACGCAGCATGCCCTGGGCCATGCCTGGGCCTGAAGGCTGGGCACGCGGGCCGGCAGGCACGGCCCGATTACGTTTTTTTATTTTTTTTATACATCTATATATGGCCCAATATATAAAAATAGTCTAAAAACGCCGGTCGGCAAATAACAGGCTGAAAATATGCGCCCACCGTGCTAAACGGGCCAACGTGCCGCCCGTTTACTAATTGGGCCGTGCTCGGCTGGGGCGCGAAGACGCGGCAGACAGACGGCCAGATAGTAATCGTTCTGGCGACGCGTGCGCCAGCACGACACGATGGGCCGGAACCGTGCGTCTTTGGGCCGCCCGTTTGGCTGTGTATGCGCCTGAAGAGTACGTGCTTTCTTCTCATGTCATATGTATATGCGTGTATTGGATCCACTCAAGTACGGCATGCATGGCTCATGTGGTTTGAAGGAAATTGAAACGTACTGTAGGGATTAGGAGTGGTATAGGAAATTGATAGGATGGCACTTGCCATCCTAAGGATTTGATTTGCCTTGTTTCTACGTGCAAAATGAGGTTTGAGTGGATGTGTAGATTCCTTCAAAAACACAGGAAATGAGTAGTATTCCTACGAATTTTTTGTACGCATTTCCTACAAACCGAATGGATATATAAGAATTTTTCTCCGGAATCCTTGTTCCTATGTTTTTCCTATGAGAACCCTCCAAACCGAATGAGCTCGTATAGTTTAGCAGGAAGGTTATATACCCTTAGGATGGTATGGAGCTCAAGGAGGAAGGTTATTGTGAAGTTATTTTTTCAAACCCCAATATCCACCAATGGTTTCATCAATGCATTATGTCGGATAGATTGTGGACAAGCCCTTCAATACAACCGCCGTGTTGCTCCAGTTAGACCAAATCAATTTTTTTTGCGGGGAGTAAGACCAAATCATTGGCTTGCACCCTCTGAAAATCTGTGTAAGATCTATGTTGATGCGACACTTACGAGGAATGGTTCAATAGAAGTTGTCGCAGTGATCATCTTGGGTCTTATCTTGGTGCATTTGTAATTATTTTTTGAGGGATATTTGACCCAACAACGCTTGAAGCACTAGCAGTTACGAAGGTTCTAGATCTGGCAGATGATCCATACGAGCGGCGGATCCATGTGGCATTATATTGCAAGGTTGTTATTGATAATATCAACCAAGGAAGTGCAACAGTCTATTGTGCTATTATCAGAGAAATCATTGAGCGGTCCAGTTTTTCTAACAGTTACATTTTTAGTCATGAGTTTAGGAGTTCGAATGTCAAGGCTCACAATTTAGCGAAGTATGCTCTCTCTTTAACGGCTAGTCGTCATGTTTGGTTAGGCCAGTGCGGTGATCTTACTTTCATTCTTGTAAACGTTATGACGAGTTAATAAAAAGCTTCGCGAGATTGTCCCAAAAAAATGTGTCGTTAATTCACTATAGTATTATGATATGCGTGTATTGCGTGTATGCTACCCTAGGAGATTAGGGTTTAATGTACTTTGTCGACTCCCATCGGCATCAAGGTTATTCTATCTTTGAGCCGACAACCAAACCCCTCTTAATAGCGCTTTGCCTGCCTAATCGTCTCACGATGGCGGGGGTCCTTCATGGGATCTGAAGGAGAGGTGAAGGAAAAGGCAAGGGTGTAAGGGCATATTTATCCCTAAGGTGTTTTGGTGATTGATGACAATGCTTTTGCGGACTAATCGTGTGCCTTGAGTTTCTCAGACGCTTCATCACTAAGCACGAGACGATTCGGCGCCCCTCAAAGACTATTGAAGACGGCGTTGTTCTACGTTTCTTTTTGGTGGATTTGAGTCGTAGGAGAGCCATACTATTAAGAGGGGGTCCGCGTCGGAAAGGTTCGGGTGGAATCATCACGTACACGTTTCCCTCCTTGCCTCCACCTTTCCCTTGCACTTTGGAGCCTCCCTTTGTTATCCTCTTTGTGCTTTTTCTGGCGACTACTGCTGAACTTGCGGTAGTACTGCTCCCTGGAGCGGTAGTACCGCAAGCACCTGTGGTAGTACCGCTAGAGTCCACGGTAGTACCGCTCCTCTGGAGTCTTAGTACCGTGGCTCCAAGGCCTAGTGCCGCTTCGGTACGGTAGTAGGGGTGGATGTAATTTTTTACATCCGCGCCCCCACGGTAGTATCAAGACGCCGTCCGCTGTAGTATGCTGGTGCCCTGATAGTATTGCTCCCCTGGAGTCATAGTACCGTGCCTCTCATGTCTAGTACCGCTGCGTCGCGGTAGTAGGAGCAGATGTAATTTTTTACATCCGCGCCTCCACGGTAGTACCGCGCTTTGTGCGCGGTATTACCGCGCGCGGCCTGGTTCAGCTGGGTTACTGTAGTACCACGCCTTAGCGGTAGTACCGCGTTGGATTTTTGCACTGTTTCATTTCCAGCGGAAGTAGGCACGGATGTATTTTTATTCATCCGCGCTCTTTGTAGGCTAGGACTCTCCTGCGGTAGTACCGCGCTCGCGGAAGTACTGCTCTCAGTCAGGCAGGTCCTAGTCTCTGATGCTGTCGTGGAAGTACCGTGGTCCCTCATGGTAGTACCGCGAGGCCTTGCGGTAGTACCGCGCCCCTGGAGCAGTAGTACCGCATGTTGCGGGCTGGACATGTGGATAACGGTTGGATCTTTTCCATAGCTATAAAAGGGGTGTCTCCTACCTCTAGTTGACTACCTCTTCCACCTCCAAGCTCCATTGTTGCTCCAAGCTCCATTTTCGCTCGATCTCTCTCCCTAGTCAATCAAACTTGTTGATTTGCTCGGGATTAGTTGAGAAGGCCTCGATCTACACTTCCACCAAGAGAGATTTGATTCCCCCCACTTATCCCTAACGGATCTTGTTACTCTTGGGTGTTTGAGCACCCTAGACGGTTGAGGTCACCTCGAAGCCATAGTCCATTGTGATGAAGCTTCGTGGTGTCGCTGGGAACCTCAATTGTTGTGGAGATTGCCCCAACCTTGTTTGTAAAGGTTCGGTCGCCGCCTTCAAGGGCACCAATAGTGGAATCACGGCATCTCGCATTGTGTGAGGGCGTGAGGAGAATACGGTGGCCCTAGTGGATTCTTGGGGAGCATTGTGCCTCCACACCGCTCCAACGGAGACGTACTTCCCCTCAAAGGGAAGGAACTTCAGTAACACATCCTCGTCTCCACCGGCTCCACTCTTGGTTATCTCGCGCCTTTACTTTTGCAAGCTTACTTGTGTTATATCTCTTGCTTGCTCGTGTGTTTGTTGTTGTTGCATCATATAGGTTGTTCACCTAGTTGCATATCTAGACAACCTACTTTGATGCAAAGTTTAATTTGGTAAAGGAAAGCTAAAAATTGTTAGTTGCCTATTCACCCCCCCTCTAGTCAACTATATCGATCCTTTCAATTGGTATCAGAGCCCCGTCTCTTTATTAAGGACTTTGCCGTCCGAAGAGTATGGTTGACACCGTAGACGGTGGGGAGGAGGAGCACTCCGGTGTGAATCCGATCTCGTCTAAGGGTAATGGGGAAACCGCGGTGTCCCGTGAGGAATTCAATGTGGCCTTGGACACATTGAAAACCTCCATGACAACCACGGTTAAAAGCATGTTTAATAAATTCTTAGAAGGACTTAAACTACCTACCTCGCCGTTGAAAGCGGGTGATCCCGCTAACAAGGTGACGGATGCTAACTCCGACAAGGGGGAAGCTAATAGTGAGAAGGGTCCTTCTACTAGTGGTAGAAATGGCACCGGCATCTTTGCCCATGTGGAACCTCCAATTTATGAAGGACCGATTCCCTCTACTCATTTAAATTATGCCGGTCCTCCTCCTAAGATTGTGAAAAATGAGGATTTTGATTCTTGGGTGTATCGCTTCAAGCGTCATTTAAATCATGTGAATACTAATCTTTAGGGAATCATTGAAGAAGGTTTCTATCCACATGACCGAAGCAACTTCACTCCGAGAGAAGTGGTGGATAATCAATTCAATGAGAGTGCTCTCTTCATCATCCAATATGCAATCCTTCCCAAAGATCTCCCTCATCTTCAACCTCATGCCATGGCCAAGGATGCATGGCAATGCGTTGTGTCTCTCTATCGAGGAAGTGCTAGCATTCAACACTCCAACTATGAAGTGGTGCAAGATGAAGCCGATGAGTTTGCAATGAAAGAAGATGAAGAACCTCGTGAGCTCTTTCAAAGAGTGACCAAACTCGCTGTCTCACTCCGAGATCATGGGAGCAAGGACACGGATGACAATTGGATCAAGCGCAAGTTCCTCAAGGCCATGATGCCCTACAACAAGGCCATGTCCTCCGTCATTCGTCAAAGACCGGACTTCCACTCCATGACCTCAAGTGAAGTGTTGTATGAGTTCGTTGCAATGAGCATCTTGGACAAGACCGCCGACAATGTGGTGCTCCGTTCTCAAAGGGCAAAGAAACCCAACCTTGCCTTGAAGGCCAAGGTTAGTGTGGAAGAAGAGGAAGACGAGGAAGATGAGGAGAGCAACCCCGAAGACACAAAATATGATTATCATGAGCACATGGCTCTTGCTTCAAGACAATTTTGGAGTAAGAAGAATATAAGACCAAACTTCAATAAGAACAACTCAAGTGGATTCAAGGGCAAGCAACGAGTTAGAACTTGCTTCAACTGTGGCAATGTGAGCCATTTTGTTGCGGATTGTCCTTACGAGAAGCGGGAAGACAATGGTGGCAAGTTCATCCG
Source organism: Aegilops speltoides (assembly GCA_021437245.1). Lineage (NCBI taxonomy): Eukaryota > Viridiplantae > Streptophyta > Magnoliopsida > Poales > Poaceae > Aegilops > Aegilops speltoides. The sequence continues at coordinate 129,301,872 of CM038144.1, forward strand.
AAAGGACAAAGCCAAGTCCTTCCCCGACAAGAACAACTTCACCAAGAAGACTCCTACTCGTGGGTTGGTGGTTCAAGAAGAATACCATGAGGATGACGATGATGATGAAAATGGAGAAGCAATGGCCATGGCCTCCGTTGCCATTGCTACCACTCCCCGGGTGTCTCTCTTTGATTCACCCAACGAGAACATCACCGCCAAGTGCCTCATGGCTAAAGCCTCTAACAAGGTAACCCCCAACATCAAAACCACCATCATTACTAATCCCTCGTTGGAGGGTTGCATTGATGAACATGATGGGTCTAATGAGGAAGTGAATGAATTTGAGTCATTTATGAGTAAGCTCAAGGGCAAATCCAAGAAGCACTTTGTTGCTCTCTTGGAACAACTTGGTGAAGCCAATGACATGATCGAGGCTCACGAAGAAACCATCTCTAATATGGAAGGTCATAGTCGTGACTATGCCAATGAGATATCGGATCTCTCTAATGCTCTTGAGGAAGAGCGTGGGCATCGTTTGACTCTTGAGGAGTCATACAACGATGACCATGCTAAGTTAAAGAAAGATCTTGATCATGCTCTTGTTGTGTCTCGTGTGCTAACTTCCGAGAAGGCTAAACTTGGGGTTGATCATGCTAGACTCAAGGAGGAGTTTGATGTACTTGACAAGGCCCACAAAGTCTTGCAGGGTGCTCACGCTAACCTCAAGGAGTCTTATGCTCAACTCCAAGTTAAGCTAACCAAGGAAAAGGCCACCTTCCCTCATATGGTATTAATTGTTAATGCATATGCTACTAACCCGTCTTGTGAGCATGTGCATCTTGTGGAGGAGAATGCCATGTTGAAGGATCAACTGGAGAAAGGCCTTGTGACATGCATTCAAGGTGAGAAGAACCTCAACGACCTTTTGAGCAATCGAAAGGAAGTTGTGGCCAAGAAGGGAATTGGGTTTGCACCCAAGTCCAAGAATGAGAAGAAGAAAGACAAGACCAAACGACCTCCTCCTCTCAAGCAAAATTTTGTGAAAGAGGGAGAGGGTGCTCCTAAGGATAAGAAGGAAAATGTGAAGGGGGTTGATGTCAAAAAGGGCAAAACCATCTCCTCCAACAAAGCCGTCATATGTGTTGTGCCGTGCTAGTGATGGACATGTTTATGCTAAATTTGTTGGTTCTCCTTATGAGTACATTGAATGGTCTATTTGGGTTCCTAAGACCCTTGTTACTAACATCAAAGGACCCATTACTAAATGGGTACCTAAAACCAAGCATTGATCTCTTGTAGGTGTTTGCTTCCGGTGGGGGATCATGGTTGCTCGATAGTGGAGCAACAAATCATATGACCGGGAGCAAGGACTTGGTGGTGGACGTGCAGAAGATTCCATCTATGCCCACCAATGTCGAGTGGGGTGATGCCTCACACTCTACGGTATTGGGTCTTGGCAAGGTTGTCGTTTCTCATGATCTAATGATCGAGAAAGTCATGCTTGTTGAGTCCCTTGCATACAATTTACTTTCCGTTCGTCAACTTGCACTCATGGGCTTTGCCACTTTCTTTGACATTGATACCGTGGCCCTCTTGTGGAGCAAGACTCTTAAAGTAGCCTTTGTTGGGCATGTCAAGAATGGTCTCTATGTGATAAACTTTTCGGAGCGACCCACTAAGACCGCGACATGCCTAATGGCTAAAGTTTACGTGGGATGGCTTTGGCATCGCCGTTTAGCCCACGTCAATATGAGATCTTTGCAAAGTCTTCTCAAGGGGGACCATGTCCGTGAACTAACAAATGTTAGTTTTGCCGAAGATCGTGCTTGCAGTGCTTGTATTGAAGGAAAGCTTCATGAGAAGGCTCACCCTCCCACGACCATCATCTACTCAAAGAGACCCTTAGAGCTCCTTCACATGGATCTCTTTGGGCCCCCATCTTTTGATAGTCTTGGAGGTAGAAAGTATTGCTTGGTGATTGTGGATGATTATTCAAGATACACTTGGGTATACTTCTTCAAGAGGAAGAGTGAGACTCAACAAACCGTCATCGACTTTGCAACTGAAGCTCAACGTCAACATGATGCAAAGATCTTGACAATAAGAAGTGACAACGGCACCGAGTTCAAGAACGACACCTTGGATGAGTTTCTTAGTGATGAGGGGATCAAGCATCAATATGCTGCACCATATACCCCTCAACAAAATGGTGTAGCGGAGAGGAAGAACCGGACGTTGATGGATGCGGCAAGGACCATGATGGCGGAGTTCACGTCTCCATACAACTTTTGGGCCGAAGCCATCAACACAGCGTGTCATGCATCCAATCGGCTCTATCTCCGCAAGGGCTTGAACAAGATCCTTACAAGATACTCACCGGCAACAAGCCCAATCTCAAGTACTTCCGGGTGTTCGGGTGTAAGTGTTTCATTCTCAAGAAAGGTGTTCGTTTGTCTAAATTTGAGGCTAGAGCTTATGAGGGCATATTTGTTGGTTATGCTACAAACTCTCATGCTTACCGTGTTCTCAACAAGTCCACCGGACTCATTGAGGAGACGTGTAGCGTGGAGTTTGACGAAAATAACGGCTCCCAAGAGGAGCAAAGTGGCACTTGTGATGTAGGTGATGAAATTCCTCCCCAAGCCATAAGAAGAATGGGTATTGGTCATATTCTACCCACTGAGGAACCCCTTGTGGCTGAAGGAGAAGGACAATGCTCCACTCAAGTGGAGCCATCACCTCCCCAAGACCCACACGCTTCCGAAGAACAAAGTGAAGGCCCTCAACCTCGTGAACAAGACCAAGGGCAAGATCAATCTCAAGATGGTGGTGAACCTCCAAATGATGCCCAAGGTCAAATTCTCCCCCTCGAGCAAGTTCAAGATCAAGAACAAGCTCAAGACGGCGCTCAAGATAATCAAGTGAACCCTCCTCCCTCCACATCCGAGGAGGAATTAGAGCGTCGTGTCGCGAAGATTGCTTCCAAGCTCACCACCAAAGGCCATCTGATGGAAAATGTGGTTGGAAGCCTAAGAAAGGGGGTAAGCACTCGTAGACAATTAGCAAACTATTGTGAACATCACGCGTTTGTCTCTTGTGTTGAACCCCAAAAGGTCTATGAGCTTTCCAAGACTCGGATTGGCTCAATGCCATGCATGAAGAACTCAACAACTTCGAGTACAACAAGGTGTGGAGATTGGTGCCAAGGCCTTCGGGGAACCACAACGTCATTGGAACCAAGTGGATTTTCAAGAACAAGCAAGATGCTCATGGGAACATCATTCACAACAAGGCAAGATTGGTAGCACAAGGCTACTCCCAAGTCGAGGGTATCGACTACGGTGAAACCTTTGCTCCCATTGCTCGTCTTGAATCCATACGTTTCTTGATTGCTTATGCTTCCCATCACAACTTTAAGTTGCAACAAATGGATGTGAAAAGTGCTTTTCTTAATGGTCCTATTAATGAGTTGGTCTATGTCAAGCAACCCCCTGGGTTCGAGGATCCCTACTTCCCGGATCATGTGTATCAACTCGATAAGGCACTCTATGGCCTTAAACAAGCCCCAAGTGTGTGGTATGACCACCTTACCAAGTTGTTACAAGATCGTGGATTTGAGGTGGGGCAAATCGATCCCACTCTTTTTACTAAGAAGGTCAAAGGAGAGTTGTTTGTATGCCAACTATATGTTGATGATATTATCTTTGGTTCCCCTAACAAAGCTTTCAATGAGGAATTTGCCGCTCTCATGACCTCCAAGTTCAAGATGTCTTCGATGGGAGAGTTGAAGTTCTTCCTTGGTTTTGATATCAAACAAAGAAGAGAAGGTACCTTCATCAACCAAGCCAAATATACTCAAGACATGCTAAAAAGATTCAAGCTAAGTGATGTCAAGCCAGCTTCTACTCCAATGCCTACCAAGTGCCAACTTGACATTGATCCCAATGGTAAAGCGGTGGATCAAAAGGTATATCGCTCCATGATTGGATCCTTGCTTTACCTTTGTGCATCTAGACCGGTTATCATGTTGAGTGTGGGAATGTGTGCACGGTTTCAAGCCGCACCAAAGGAAAGCCACTATGTAGCGGTCAAGCGAATCTTTCGATATTTGGCTCATACCCCAAACTTTGGCTTATGGTACCCAAGAGGGGAAAACTTCAAGCTTGAAGTATATACGGATTCCGATTGGCCGGGAGACAAAGTGGATACGAAGTCCACTTCCGGAGGGTGCCATTTCTTGGTTGCTCTTTGGTGAGTTGGTCTTCCAAGAAGCAAAGTTGTGTGTCTCTATCGTCCACCGAAGCGGAGTATGTGGCGGCCGGTAGTTGTTGTGCACAACTCTTATGGATGAGGCAAACTTTAAAGGAGTACGGTGTCATTTGTGACAAAGTGCCTCTTTGGTGTGATAATGAAAGTGCCATCAAGATTTCTCTCAACCTGGTGCAACACTTCCAGACAAAGCATATTGAGATTCGGTATCACTTCATCCGGGATCACATTAGGCGAGGGGAGATCAAGCTCAAGTATGTCAACACTCATGATAACCTTGCAGATATTTTCACGAAGCCCTTGGATGAAGCAAGATTTCGCAAGTTAAGGCATGAGCTAAATATCATTGATTCGAGCAATGTGACTTGAACCCTTGCACCTCCCACCACACTCAATTTGTTGTCTAGTTTAGATGTAGGCATGGACATAGGGGGAGTGTTGTTCTCTCAATGAACTCTCCCTCCCCCCATTATGCATAAATCGATCAACTCTTTCACATTAGCCATTTTCGATGGTACTTGTGCTTCAAAGACGAGTTTTGGTCATGGGCCCAAGGATAATTCTTCGCGGTGCCATACCAACTAACTCAAACATAGGTGGCTCCGGTCACCGCCCTCTCCTTTTGAGAGGTAGTGTCGCGTGGTTGCTTCTTGTTGTCTTTCTGCCTTTGGGTTGTGCGTGTTCTTGTGGTGTCTCTTGTGCTAAAAGTTTCCTTGCAAAGACCTCTTTTTGTGTGTTGAAACCTGCTTTTTCTTGAGCTCACGGTACTACCGTAGCCAGCTATGGTACTACCGCGTGTGGGGAGCACGGTACTACCGCCCCCCATGCGGCAATAATTTTTTACTGCCGCCTGGGAGAGCGGTACTACCGCTTCGGTGTGGTACTTCTGCCCAAGCGGTACTACCGCGATGATATGCGGTACTACCGCGCCGTCATAGACGCATGGGGATAAGGACGGGCAGGGGGAGTTCTAACTCCCCCATACCCATTCGTCAGTTTCTCCACTTCGTCTCTCTCTCTCCCTCGCTCAAGAATGGAGCCGGCGTCCTTCGCCGAGTCTCCGTCTCCGACTACTCTCCCGCCTTTCCGTCCGGTGGGATCGTTCCCCACCACGTGCTCTTGCCATGGACCAAGGTCTTTCCCAAACTCCATCTTGTTTTTGTTGTGTTCTTTGCCTCTAGGTTTTTGGGGGAGACTTGTGTGTTCTAGAGATTCTTAGGCTAAATCTATGCAAGAGTAGGATGTAGGAGAGTAGTATTGCGTAGGGATTATACTTGTCTTTCGTCCTGTGCTAGATTTGATCACCGTAGCACCACCGTGGTTTCGCGGGTCTTCTCAGATTCAAACTTTCGTTCGGATCTGCCGCGGTGTCGTACTACCGCCCGTGAGGCGCGGTACTATCGCTTGTCCGGTACTACCGCCCGTCAGGCGCGGTACTACCGCACCCGATGCGGCACTAAAATTTTACTACCGCTCCAACCCCGGTACTACCGTGACCTCGTACGGTACTACCACGACTTGAGCGGATCAGAGTGACCAGACCTCAAGCAGTCGATCTCGTGCTCGATGTCATCCTGGATCGAGAATGCCGACACCACACAAGACTTGGAGGATTTATAAGCGAGTAGCAATCACACACTTATTACATCGAATGTCTCAAGAGAGAACTTATTGAAATAAATATGGCTTAAGGCCATCTAAATACGATAACAGCGGAAGACTTGGAAGATAAGCGAGTCCATCAACTCCAACGGCATCATCGAGTATAGAACCACGACCTAAAAGCACCTTACTGTCGTTCGAAAAGTGCGCAACATGAAACGTTGCAGCCCGAAAACGGGTCAGCACATGGAATATGCTGGCAATGTAACACATAGACAATAACAATGGATTAAGCTATACTACATGCATATTTGGCTGGTGGAAAGCTCTATGGTTAGAGTTTTTCATAAAGCCAATTTTTCCCTACTGCAAAGGAATAAATTTATTTAACTATCATGGTGGTTGTTAAACATTGAGAATGGTTGACAGCATTCTCAATCCCAACTAAAAAGTACTCATTAACATCCCAACAATATTAATTAGAAGTAACATGACGAGATTCATATGATATCCAGGTACTAGATACTCAAGATGTCCATAACCGGGGACACGGCTAACCATGATTAGTTTATACACTCTGCAGAGGTTTGCGCACTTCTCCCACAAGACTCGATCGCCTCCGTTGGATTTCTCGCCCTACATGATGTTTGAGAAACAGATGACCGAGACATAGTCTTTTGGAAGCGCTAGCACCTTACATAAAGGGTAGACCGGTACACCTACTTTCCCCTACATCTGCTAGTCCTCCGTAAGAGTTCGTGACGACTTAATCAACTATGCCGAGCCCATAATGGCTTGTGGCTGCACACGAAGTTTCTAGTTTGAATAATCTCATGATCCCTTTGAGCACGGGTGGCGGTCCGAAGAAAAACAGCAAGTCTCGAAACCAGTGCCTCAATCCACCCAGATGTGTGTTTAAGTTGCCACCTTAAGTAAACCATTAATTAACAATCTCACATCTGTCATGGATTCACTCACCCAATCCACGTCTACTAGCATAGCATGGCATGATAAGCAAACATAGAAGTAACTCCCAGGGGTTTGAAAATAAAACAGGTAATAGGTACTACCTCAACTACTTCCCATAACCCACAATTTAATTAGATCCTAATCATGCAATGTTTGAGGATTGATCTAATGCATAAAAACTGGGTATGAGAAAAGGTATGATCAAAGTGTTACTTGCCTTTGCGATGATCCATGAAACCTAGAGACTCAAGTAACAAAGTGGCGACTCAGGGTATTCTATCGCAGACAAACAAACAAACATACAATAAGTACTTATCTAATGCACAGGTAAAACTCGAATAAAGGATCTAACCGAAAGTTCAACTTAAGAACTCCGGTTTGCAAAAAGTATCAAAACAAACGCGAACGCAAGTCAGTCAAATGAAAGAAAACAGCTTCATTTTACTAATCTAGATCTAAGTCAAATTTACAGAAGCAAAAACTTGTTTAATTTGATTATTCGGAAGAGGGTTTGAGGCGAAACTCCAGCGCTTGAATCGCTGATTCCGATAAACGAGCGAAAAGTTATACTAAAACGAAAATCGGATCAGGAATCGCGATCAAAAAAATCGCGGATTAAATCCGAGAAAAAGAAAAACGATGAACGGGTTATCGACCAAACGTTCGTTAACTAGATCTAATCTGACGAACATGTTCGTTAAAACGAACGAACAAGCGAACGCTCGTGATTTAACCGAACCGAAAAAACCAAATAAACCGAAAAAAACTGGCGGCACGCAAAACGAGGGGCGGCGAACCTCGGCGTGGGTCCCGGTGGCGGCGTGAATCGGCGGCGGGTGCGGCGTGGATCTAGGGTTAGGGTTTAGGCGGGGTGGGTGGACGGCGGGCGCGGTGGGCTCGGGCGGCGGCCGACGGGTGGGGCTCGGCGGCGGCTATTTAAAGGCACCCAAGTGAGTCCCGCTCGAGCACTGCCCAAGGTCGGTTCGCGCTTCTTTTTTTTAAAATAATTCCGAGCAGAAGAAAAAAATAAAAAGAAATACTAAACGGACTCCAAAAATCCGAAATAAATTTTCCCGGCTTCTAAAATCAAGCGGACTAGATGAACATTTATTTGGGGCCTAAATCAATTTTGAAAACGCGCATTTTCCTAAATCCAAATAAAAGGCAAAAAACTCAAAATAAATCTTATTTGATTTTTTTATTAAATCTTCATTATTTTTTTATTTTGGGAAAGTCATTTTATTCCCTCTCTGATTTTGGTAGTAGAAATAATTGTAGATAAAATAAATAAAATCAGATGATCCTATTTTCAAAATTTGAGAAAACCCAAATATGAAAATAACGAAATCCCCAACTCTCTCCGTGGGTCCTTGAGTTGCGTAGAATTTCTAGGATCGAGCCAACAATGCAACAAAATATGCTATGCAATGATGATCTAAGTATAAAATTCCAAATTGAAAATTCGGGATGTTACAAACCTACCCCCCTTAAGATGAATCTCGCCCTCGAGATTCGGGTTGGCTAGCAAATAGGTGAGGGTGGGCCTTGAGCAGATCTTCCTCTCGCTCCCAGGTGGCTTCTTCCTCGGTGGGGTGGCTCCACTGAACTTTGCAAAACTTGATAACCTTACTGCGGGTAACTCGGCTGGCATATTCCAGAATCTTAACTGGTTTCTTTTCATAGGTCAAATCATCATTCAACTGAATCGCTTCCAGTGACACTGTATCTCTCAGTGGTATATCAGCCATCTCTGCGTGACACTTCTTCAGCTGAGAAAGATGGAACACATTGTGAACACCTGGCAATCCCTCGGGTAATTCCAACTTGTACGCTACTTCTCCCATGCGTTCCAAAACTTTGTATGGCCCCACAAAACGTGGCGCTAACTTTTCCTTAACTCCAAAACGCTTAACTCCTCGAAGCGGAGATACTCGAAGATAAACTCTGTCTCCGACTTCATATTCTGTCTCCTTGCATTTTGAATCTGCATAGCTCTTCTGCCTTGACTGGGCTACCTTGAGCCTATCACGAATCAACTTTACTTTCTGCTCAGACTCCTTAATCAAATCTGGTCCAAACAACTGGCGATCTCCAACTTCATCCCACAACAACGGGGTCCTGCACCTCCTTCCGTACAAGGCTTCGAAAGGGGCCATCTTCAAACTGGATTGATAACTGTTGTTGTAAGAAAACTCCGCATATGGCAAGTTGTCATCCCAACTTGATCCATAATCCAAAACACAAGCTCTAAGCATATCCTCCAAAATCTAATTGACTCTCTCGGTCTGTCCATCTGTATGTGGATGGAAAGTTGTGCTAAACTCCAACCTAGTTCCCAATGTTTCGTGCAATTGCTTCCAGAACTTCAAGGTGAATTGGGTTCCTCGATCCGATACGATACTCCTCGGAACACCATGCAGGCATACAATCCTGGTCATGTACATCTTAGCTAATTTGGCACTGCTGTAGGTAGTCTTTACTGGAATGAAATGAGCTACCTTCGTCAAACGATCGACTACGACCCAAATCGAGTCATAGCCTGAACGAGTCTTGGGCAATCCCGTGATGAAATCCATGCCTAGTTTATCCCACTTCCATTCGGGTATAGGCAATGGCTGTAACAATCCTGCTGGCTTTTGATGTTCTGCCTTCACCCTCTGACATACATCACAAACTGCTACATACTCTGCAATATCCTTCTTCATTCTAGTCCACCAGAAAGTTTCCTTCAAATCCAAATACATCTTGGTATTTCCGAGGTGAATCGAATATGGTGAATCATGTGCCTCTTGCAGAATCAACTTCCTGATCTCCGGGTCATTGGGCACATAAATACGGTCTTCAAACCGTAGGGTATCGTGCTCATCCTCACGAAATCCCTTAGCCTTCCCTTCGCTCATTTTCTCCTTTATAGAGGCAACTTCCTTATCTGTCTTTTGGGCTTCCCTGTTTTTATCCATCAATGTAGACTGAATCTCCAATGTTGCTACATAGCCTCTCGGAACTATTTCCAAACATAGCTCATGAAGATCCTCGGCTAACTCCTTGGGTATTTCTCCTGTCATTAGTGTGTTGACATGGCTCTTACGGCTCACTACGTCTGCTACAACGTTAGCCTTTCCGGGGTGATAATGCAATCTCATATCATAATCCTTGATGAGTTCCAACCATCTCCTTTGTCTGAGGTTTAATTCCTTCTGCGTGAAAATGTACTTCAAACTCTTGTGATCCGTATACACCTCACAATGGTTTCCAATGAGAAAATGTCTCCACGTTTTCAGTGTGTGCACTATGGCTGCTAACTCCAAATCATGAGTAGCATAATTCAACTCATGAGGCTTAAGTTGTCGTGAAGCATACGGAACAACTCTTCCCTCCTGCATAAGTACTGCTCCAAGTCCTCGATGTGAAGCATCGCAATACACCTCATAATCCATGGTCTGATCTGGCAGAATTAACACTGGTGAGGTAACCAAACGTTTCTTCAACTCTTGGAAACTAGCCTCACACTCCTCGGTCCATATGGACTTGGTATCCTTCTTCAACAATTCTGTCATAGGCTTCGCAATCTTCGAGAAATTTTCAATAAATCTCCGGTAGTATCCTGCGAGTCCAAGGAAACTCCTTATCTCTCCAACTGTTGTTGGTGCTTCCCAGTTTGTCACAGTGGCAACTTTAGTGGGGTCTACTGCTATACCTTCTCCGGATATAACATGTCCGAGAAATCCAACTTCCTTCAGCCAAACTCACACTTGCTGAACTTGGCATATAGCTGATGTTCTCTGAGCTTCTCGAGTACCAAACGTAAATGCTCCTTATGTTCCTCTTCATTCTTTGAGTAAACCAAAATATCATCAATGAACACCATGACGAACTTATCCAAAAACTCCATAAATACCTTGTTCATCATGTTCATAAAATAGGTTGGGGCGTTAGTCAGACCAAATGACATAACGGTATACTCATACAGCCCGTACCTGGTGGTAAAAGCCGTCTTGGGTATATCTTGCTCCCGAATCTTCAACTGATGGTACCCTGATCGCAAATCGATCTTGGAAAACACCTTAGCTCCTTGCAACCGATCAAACAGATCGTTGATCATCGGTAGTGGGTACTTGTTCTTGATTGTTACTTCATTCAATCCGCGATAATCAACAACCATTCTTAACGATCCATCCTTCTTCTCCACCAGAAGTACTGGTGATCCCCAAGGCGAAGAACTTGGGCGAATAAAACCTTTATCCTGCAACTCCTTAATTTGCTTCTTAATTTCCTCCAAATCTTGGGCTGGCATCCTGTACGGTCTCTTGGATATCGGCCCAGTGCCTGGCAGTAGTTCAATTAGGAACTCAATGTCTCTATCCGGTGGCATGCCTGGCGACTCTTCTGGAAATACATCGGGGACTGCACAACTCCTGATAAGGAATTTACACGTGCCCTCCTCGGCTCATGCCGTGATACATACTTGATTCTTCTTCCTTCTAGTGTCTTAAGCAAAATTGTCTTACTGGTGCAATCAATGTTTCCTCCATACATCGATAGCCAATCCATACCGAGAATTACATCCAAACCTTGGGATTCCAGTATTATTAAATCCATTGGGAAAACATGCCTTCCTATACTTAATGGCACCTGAAAACATCCTTGACTGACCATAAACTCAGCTCCCGGTGAACTTACTAGCATGGGTGTCTTAAGAGTTCTAGTGGGCAGGCTAAACTTATCCACAAATCCCCTTGATATGTATGAATGCGATGCACCAGTATCAAAAAGAACAATTGCAGTAAATGCCTTAACCAGAAACTTACCTATTACTGCGTCTGGCTGAGCTTCAACCTCCTCCACGGTAACTTGGTTCACCTGTCCTCTGTTGAAAGGGTTCGGCTTCTTTCCTGAGCTTCCATTGCCATTACCATTTTGGGCTTCTGGGCAATCATTTGCATAATGCCCAGTCTTACGGCACTTATAACAAGTGAAATGGCTCAGGTCTACGTTGGATTGTGTTGACGGGTTGGTGCGATTTTGTCCATTGCTTCCTCCATTCCCGTTTCCATTCTTCGTGCCATTATGATTGTGCGAGCTGCCTCCTCCGTGAGTATGCTGAAATTGCCCTCCTGACTTCGGGGTAAAGCGTAGCTTCTGCTGAGTTCCAGAATTGTACTTTCCCTGTCCATACTTCCTCTTATGATTGTCAATCTGCTGCTGCTTTCCTTCAATCATAAGAGCATGATCTACTAACTCCTGGTAGTTATTGAAAGTGGCTACCATCAACTGCATGCTCAGCTCATCATTCAGTCCTTCTAGAAACTTCTCCTGCTTAGCTGCATCCGTAGCAACGTCGTGCAGGGCATAACGTGCTAGCCATGAAATCATCCACATCTTGGCCAACTATCCATCCTCCTTGGCGTAAGTTGTGAAACTCATGCTTCTTCATGGCCATAGCTCCTGCTGAAACATGGGCGTCTGAAGGCTTGTCAAACCGATCCCATGTGGCGGTGTCTCTGTGGTAAGTGGCGGTAAAATTCTCCCACCATGTTGCCAAGGGTCCGCAAGTGATGTGCGGCAAACTTCACCTTTTCCCCATCATCTGACATCCTGCGGTGGTCAACTCCTCCCTATCTTACGGAGCCAATCATCTGCTACTATCGGCTCGGTGCTCTTTGGAAAACACCGTGATTCAGCCTTAAGAAATGAGCGGATGGTCACGGTGGTGGTGGTGGTGGGTTGTTGTTGTTGTTGTTGCCTTGGTTCTGTACCAATGTTTGAATCAAGGCATTACATTGCCGAATCAATGAGTGATCTCCGCGGAAAACAAATTCGGGGTCGCGTCTCGGAGGCATCTGAGGGTTTATAGAAAAGACGAGAGTTAAGAATAGAATGAGGTCTAGTGAGATAACACTACCCATATGCACATGAGACAAAAGCACACAATATCACTCCAATCAATTTAAACAAGGGCATACAACGGTCTAACTATTGTTACAAAAGTGCTTGGACTAAGACTAATTAAATGGTGGAAAATTCTACTACTGTTATGGTGGTCAACTAGAAAAACTGCTTCGATGAAGATTCCATGATATCTGCTCCAGCTTCATCAACATAGTCATCATCGCTGTCGTCGGGATCCGAGTCGGTGTCGTCGATGATGATATAATTATCTGGACAAGTAGGTTCATCCTCTTCTCCTCTAGGTGCTGATCCTCCCATGAATACTCCAATCTTCTCCTTAAGGTCGCCGTTCTGTCTTACTAGAGCGACGATTTCTTCCATATAGTCTTTACGTGTAGCCTTGAGTTCTTCTTTTAGCTCCTTGATCTTGGTCATAGCCTTCTGTAGATCTTCCATATCTGGGCACATCTGATTCTCCTAGCGTCGGACGTGTTGGTTTAATTCCTGGATATAAGCTGCGATTGATCTGTCCTTCCTGGTGTTGATCATCTCCCAATGCTCATCTCGGCGCCCACAAATCTGATAGATAGTATTCTTGAGATCCTTGTGGTAAACTTCTCCAATTCGTCCCATGGTGATGTGAGCTGCCATGCTCTTTCCTAGGCTCCATGTTGGTGCATCAAAGGTAAACTCTATTGGCTCCGTGACTGGTGCAAAGGTCCTTCCTGGAATGTAGACTTGAATCATCCAGCGCTCCTCTTCGTGTAAAGTGGCGTTGAAGGTCCCGGTGAAGCTGGGTACCCCTATGTTCAGGTATCTAGTGACTTCCTTCAAGTGATATCCAAAAGGTGAGTCTTCATCTGGTTGTGTAAACTTGTTCCTTGCATCCGCCATCCTAAAGAATAGAAAAGATGAGGAGTCAGAAATGAGAAGAAAGAGTAGTGATCTAGGGCTTTAGCTTAGTGGCCGTGTCCTCACGGTCGCGTGTGCTCGATACCATCTTCGTGAGCGACCGGACCTCAAAGCGATCGATCTCGTGCTCAGTGTCATCCTGGATCGATAATCTTGACACCACACAAGACTTGCGGGATTTATATGAGTAGCAATCACACACTTATTACATCAAATGTCTCAAGAGAGAACTTATTGAAATAAATATGGCTTAAGGCCATCTAAATACGATAACAACGGAAGACTTGGAAGATAAGCGAGTCCATCAACTCCAACGGCATCACCGAGTATAGAACCACGACCTAAAAGCACCTTACTTTTCTTAAATGCGAAAAGTGCGCAACATGAAGCGTTGCAGCAAAACAATTGACACATGGAATATCTTGGCAATGTAACACATAGAGAATAACAATGGATTAAGCTATACTACATGCATATTTGGCTGGTGGAAAGCTCTATGGTTCTGATTTTGCATAAAGCCAATTTTCCCTACTGCAAAGGAATAAATTTATTTAACTATCATGGTGGTTGTTAAACATTGAGAATGGTTGACAACATTCTCAATCCCAATTAAAAAGTACTCATTAACATCCCAACAATATTAATTAGAAGTAACATGACGAGATTCATATGATATCCAGGTACTAGATACTCAAGATGTCCATAACCGGGGACACGGCTAACCATGGTTAGTTTATACACCCTGCAGAGGTTTGCGCACTTTTCCCCACAAGACTTGATCGCCTCCGTTGGATTTCTCGCACTACATGATGTTTGAGAAACGGATGACCGAGACATAGTCTTTTGGAAGCGCTAGCACCTTACATAAAGGGTAGACCGGTACACCTACTTTCCCCTACATCTGCTAGTCCACCCGTAAGAGTTCACACGACTTAATCAACTATGCTAGAGCCCATAATGGCTTGTGGCTGCACACGTAAGTTTCTAGTTTGAATAATCTCATGATCCCTTTGAGCCTGGGTGGCGGTCCGAAGAAAAATAGGCAAGTCCTGGAAACCAGGTGCCTCAATCCACCCAGATGTGTGTTTAAGTTGCCACCTTAAGTAAACCATTAATTAACAATCTCACATCTGTCATGGATTCACTCACCCAACCCACGTCTACTAGCATAACATGGCATGATAAGCAAACGTAGAAGTAACTCCCAGGGGTTTGAAAATAAAACAGGTAATAGGTACTACCTCAACTACTTCCCATAACCCACAATTTAATTAGATCCTAATCATGCAATGTTTGAGGATTGATCTAATGCATAAAACTGGGTATGAGAAAAGGTATGATCAAAGTGTTACTTGCCTTAGCGATGATCCATGAAACCTAGAGACTCAAGTAACAAAGGTGGCGCTCGGGTATTCTATCGCAGGTAAACAAACAAACATACAATAAGTACTTATCTAATGCACAAGTAAAACTCGAATAAAAGATCTAACCAGAAAGTTCAACTTAAGAACTCCGGTTTGCAAAAAGTAACAAAACAGACGAAGCAACGGAAGTCAAACGGCGAAAGAAAACAGCTTCATTTTACTAATCTGGATCTAAGTCAAAATTTACAGAAGCAAAATCTTGTTTAAGTTGATTATTCTGAAAGAGGGTTTGAGGCGAAACTCAGCGCTTGAATTGCTCGATTAGATAAGCGAGCGAAAAGTTATACTAAAACGAAAATCGGATCAGGAATCGCGATCAGAAAAATCGCGGATTAAATCCGAGAAAAAGAAAAACGACGAACGGGTTATCGAACGAACGTTCGTTAACTAGATCTAATCTGACAAACACATTCGTTAAAACGAACGAACGAGCGAACGCTTGTGATTTAACCGAACCGAAAAAAAACGATCTAATAAAATAAACCGAAAAAAAACCAAAGAAAACCGTTCGGTTTTTGAAAAAAATAAGCGGATGCAAACGAGCAATGGCGAACCTCGGTGGCGGGTCGATGTGGCGGCGGGGTCGGCGGCGGCATGGTGTGCGGCGGCGGCTGGCGGCATTTACAGTATGGATTTAGGGTTAGGGTTTGGGTGGGGTGTGGGCGGCGATGGCGCGGTGGCTCGGGCGGCGGCCGACGGGTGGGGCTCGAGGCGGCTATTTAAAAGCGCCCAGTGAGTCCCGCCGGCACGGCCCAAGGTCGGTTCGCGCTTTTTTTAAATAATTCCGCGTAGAAGAAAAAAAATAAAAATAAATACTAAACGGACTCCAAAAATCCCAAAATCCAAATGCAATTTATTTGGGGCCTAAATGCAATTTTGAAAAACGCGCATTTTTCCTAAATCCAAATAAAAAGGCGAAAAACTCAAAATAAATCTTATTTGATTTTTTTATTAAATCTTCATTATTTCTTTATTTTGGTAAAGTCATTTTATTCCCTCTCTGATTTTGGTAGTAGAAATAATTGAAGATAAAATAAATAAAATCAAATGATCCTATTTTCAAAATTTGAGAAAACCCAAATATGAAAATAAGGAAATCCCCAACTCTCTCCGTGGGTCCTTGAGTTGCATAGAATTTCTAGGATCGAGCCAACAATGCAACAAAATATGCTATGCAATGATGATCTAAGTATAACATTCCAAATTGAAAATTTGGGATGTTACAGGTACTAAAGTTTTAGTACCGCAGGATCCGACCGTACTACCGTGGATCCAATCTATCTCATGACAACTTTCACGTATACTTTCTATGTGTTTCTTGTGCTTTGCCGTGGTCATTGCATTGATCCTTTTTGCTTGTCGTGGGTGTTTTGCGTGTTGTGTCTCAGGTGGTGGCTCTCGCCGTTCCAATCCCAGTCGTGACACGGGCTCCAAGCATCTGCGCAATCCAGGTGAAGCACCTGAGGGCTCCACTGCCCCCAAGCGCCATGTCAAGACATCCGCTAGTAAGCACAAGGAACCCACTAAGGGCATGGACGAGATACCCCAAGCTGAGTTCGTCCGTCTCTGGCAGCTCAACCCGTATGTGCATCCTCGTGCTATTGTCAGAGGTTGTGAACTGTTTTGGAACAAGCAACAGACCCTCACTTATCTGGATGTCATCAAGAACAAGCAAAATACCTATGTGGATGTCAAATGGATAGAAATGCATCACCTGAGGAAGGACAAGTTCCGTGAGTACTTTGGAGAAGCTCTGGACTTGGTGGAGCAGTTTGGTATTGAACATGTGATCTCGTTTCACCTTGACTATGACCCTGAGCTTATCTGTCAATTCTTTGCCTCAGTATACTTTCACCCTGATGAGGAGTGGAGGATGACCTGGATGACCAATGGTCGTAAGTTGACTGCTACCTGGAAGGAGTTCATGGATTTGCTCCAGGTTCCTGATGACGGGCTTGACACTCCCGTGGGTGTTCGCCCCCATGCAAATTCCGAGTCTGCCAACAAGGACAAGCTTCAACCATACTATGTTGAGAAGGCGCTTGCCAATGGCAAGTTAGCGTGGGTGCTCAACTCTTTTCTGGATATCATGTATCGCATCTTCCGCAACTCATTGTTCCCTCGCATTGGTGACAAGGACAAGGTTCATGCCTATATGGTGGATATGATGCTCCTGTGTGAGGAGGCTCGTGTGTCTCAGACTATGCCACTTGATGTCTCACACATCATGTGGTGTGAGCTTTGGTTTGCGGTGTTCAACCACAAGGTGCCTATCTATGGGCCCTATCTGTTTCTGCTGATCTCGAAGACTTGGGAGAAGATGTTCCCTGGTGATGAGTTCCTTGCTCCAGACTGGATTTGACATGATCCCACCTGTCTCCATGTTAAGCCCAACTAGGCCAACACTACTACTCGTGCTGAGGCGTCTGCTGCTAGGGGTGCTGTTGATGAGGAGGATCTTTGGTGCGAGATGATGTTCTTTGAGGGTCTGCTGCTAGGTCTTCCCATAGTTCCTCTATGACCTCGTGGGCCAAGAAGTGAAGCACAAGATGAAGACTCTTTTGCATGCAAGCTAAGGGCGTCTGAGGACTCACGTGGCATCTAAGGAGAGTCACCGCTGGGACAAGAAGATCTTGCAGCTGTATGGCGAGGACGTGTCTGGCGGTTCTAAGGATCGCATCACTCCAGAGGCCGAGTGGATGGAGAAGCAAGGCTACCGGTAGACTGATTCTGAGGAGGACTGTCGGTGTCAAAACCGGCGGATCTCGGGTAGGGGGTCCCGAACTGTGCGTCTAGGCGGATGGTAACAGGAGACAAGGGACACGATGTTTTTACCCAGGTTCGGGCCCTCTCGATGGAGGTAAAACCCTACTCCTGCTTGATTGATATTGATGATATGGGTAGTACAAGAGTGGATCTACCACGAGATCAAGGAGGCTAAACCCTAGAAGCTAGCCTATGGTATGATTGTTGTAATGGTTGTTAGATCCTCTGAACTAAAACCCTCCGATTTATATAGACACCGGAGAGGGCTAGGGTTACACAGAGTCGATTACAATGGTAGGAGATCTACATATCCGTATTGCCAAGCTTGCCTTCCACGCCAAGGAAAGTCCCATCCGGACACGGGACGAAGTCTTCAATCTTATATCTTCATAGTCTTGGAGTCCGGCCGATGATGATAGTCCGGCTATCCGTACACCCCCTAGTCCAGGACTCACTCAGTAGCCCCTGAACCAGGCTTCAACGACGACGAGTGTGGCGCGCATATTGTCTTCGACATTGCAAGGCGGGTTCCTCCTCCGAATAATTCATAGAAGATTGCGAACACCAGTATAGTGTCCGGCTCTGCAAAATAAATTCCACATACCACCGTAGAGAGAATAATATGTACACAAGCTCAATCTGCTGACATATTTTGTGGCGTGACGTCACACCACTACCAAGACTTTACTTGAATCGTTTTTATTATACCACCTCAGCGCATTTAGCGAAGCGGTTTCCTTGGCACGTCTTGTCAAAGCAGAGATCGTGTTCCCCTTATTCCGGGATTCCCATCAATACGGACGTGGGTAACCCAACCGTGCCCGTTGCCACGCCTCCTCCATTGAAGGCGAGTTTCAAACGGTTACGGGGACGGCTCTTGGTATTCTCCCTCTTTATAATGGGACCAAGGCTCGTTTCTTTTCTTCAATCCTCAATCGAATCTGCCCCTCGCCCGGAGTTCCAACACCCGAGCTCAGTTCAAGCGCCCGGACCTTCAACAATGTCGGCTCCGACCTCTGAGGGCGGTGGATGCCCTCCTCCGTCACGGAAGAGGACGTGCTAAAGCTGAGAGAAGCCAGGTACCTAACCTACGAGATTTCGCATAGGTTGCCTGCCAAAGGGCAAGTCATTCCTTCTCCCGAGCCCTGCTAGAGTGTCGTGTTCGTGTCCCACCTCCGTCGGGGTTTAGGCTTCCCGATGGATCCTTTTGTGAGAGGGCTCATGTTTTACTATGGGCTGGAATTCCATGACTTGGCTCCGGAGTCCATCCTCCACATCTCATCGTTTATTGCCGTCTGCGAGGCCTTCCTCCGCACTACCCCTCACTTCGGTTTGTGGCTCAAAACCTTCGACGTGGAGCAGAAGATGATTGAGGGGCGTCAAGTAGAGTGCGGCGGGGCGGTCATCAGCAAGAGGGCCGATGCCCCATGGCTCGAGGGCTCTTTCCAGGAGGAGCTCAGTTTGTGGCAATAGGAGTGGTTCTATATTACCGCTCCCAGGGGCAGCAGGCAGAAGCTGCCGCCCGTCTTTCGCTTGGGCCCTCCACAACGGCTAATGTCATGGGTCAACAAAGGGCTTAACTGGGGGCCGTCAAAGGACGTACCCCTACTGCAGGGCCGGATTTGAGACCTCCAAAGGAGGGAGATCAATCTGGTCGTGGTGACGCAGGTTATGCTGATTAGGTGTCTTCTGCCCTGCAAACGTCACCCTCTCCGCCTGTGGGAGTTCAATCCGAAGGGACCACGAGCTCTCCAACACTTCATGGGTACGACACCCGTGGAGATGTACAAATTGTTCTTCGGACCACAAGAGGTGTGTCCGGAATTAACCAGGACGCCGGCCTAAGCTGCAATCGCCCGGATACTCAAGTAAGTAGCTCCGTGTCCGGACACATCGCTCGTTTGCATATCTTGGATTTGCCCTTTAACCAATCGTCCTTTGAACAGGAGTGGATAGCGCAAGTGAAAGCGTCTGATGTCGGCCCCCCTCCGGAGACGCGCGGATCCGTGTTGGTCAAGATGCTGGAGATTGCGCCTTCAAAGGAAGGCGAAGGGGAAAACAGAGAAACTACCGCCTCTACCAAGGAGGATTTCGAGAAAGGGGGGATCGAGAATCCCTCCCTCCAGGGGGAGAAGAGGACCGCTTCCGAAGACCCGGAGGCCAAGGCCTCAAAGCGGGGGAAGAGATCTTCACCAGAGGGTCCTGCGCCTTGGGAAGCCCCGGCCGCACAATCTCCCCTAAGGAATCAGCCCTCCAGCGGGCCGTAAGTAGAAAAAAGGGGAGCTTTATAATAAGGGACATCCTATTTTTCTTCGAGGATAACGAAGTTTTACCTTGTAGTTCGGATCTCCGTCCTTCTCGGCTAAGCTCGTCTTGAGGGACCTTCGTCAGGAGATGATGGAGAGCGAGCGCCTCCATCTGCCGCACCGTCGGTGGGGCGGATGACCCCGAGGTGTCGTCGCGGAGGTATCCCAGTCGGCGGGGCGGAGAGTTCGGCACCAAGCGGTGTCGGCGGGGGTGAAGGATGCTCTCGAGGCGTCTATCTCGAAGGTCACCGTACATTGATGAGTCTGGCGATTAAAAAGTTTCATCCGCCCGGCGAGCTGCATGATGCCGTCATAAGTTTCTTTGGCGGGGTTTGAGGTACGTAAAAATGGCATACCTTTTGACAGTTTTACACATAAAGTGCGCCCTGTATAGATAGTAGCCCCTGAGACTCGGTATGTTGTCGGGCGACAACGTCTTTGAGATCATAATCTCGAGCATTAACTTCGCCCTTCCTATGCGGTGGCGGATAGTGCAGTGGCCGGCGGATGATGGAATTGCCGAACTAAAGAGGCAACTCGACATTGCGGATCACGGACATCGCGTTGGTTAATAAGCGACTTGCGAGTCACAAGGTAGGTTGTTTCTCCGTGGTCACCTAGTAAGGAGCTGATGCCCTCCTTACAACATGTATGCTTAATGCGAGATGGTGCCCTTCTTTGTGGAGGACCTTTGGCGAGCTTGCTCGAGCCAAGGAGGAGGCCATAAGGAAGCGATCGGCTGCCTCGAAGGCAACGAAGAGCTAGAAGCGAAAGGGCTACTCCTTTGCCGAAGTAGGGAGGAGATGGCGGAATGGCCGTGGTGAAAGATGTTACCGACCGCTATGAGGTTCTTGAAAAGGGCGCCCGGCGGAGCGGGGAAGACTGAAGAGGGCCACCGCCGAAGCCAAGGATGCCCGTTCTACAATGAGGGCTATAAAGGAGGAGCTGCGTCAGGCGGGAGACATTGCAGCTGGCAAGCCCTTTCTGCTACGCAGGAAGTTCACATATCAGAAGTATGCTCAGCTTGGCCAGCTGTGGGGTCGGAGGATCCTTATATGGATTTAGCGGCGAGTCGGCGGATCTTTGTTGTGCACTTCGAAGTCAAAAGGATCACGAGACGGAAGAGCTTTTTGTCTCAATTCCACAGTCCGGGCGTTCACTTCCATTGACCGATCGGTTGGTGAGTGAGCTGAGCTGAATAGATTGTCGGACTTGCCATAGCGGATGTAGTGGCTCATCTGTGGCGGATAGGCCCAAGCGAAGAAGTTATTTTGGCTTATTGCGGCAATTCCTTGGGCGGTGCCGCATATCAAAGCGATAAGCGGTCGGCATGCATAGAGGTGCGGATGGCCCTCGCCCGTGTGAAGACATACTAGGCGGAGATGGATGCCACCGATGTTGCAACCGGGGTTGGACGAGCGGTTACCCGCCGAGCACTATTTTGGGGAAGTTCTGCGGGGTGCTCGTGTAATAGAGTCGAAGTGCTCAAAAAATGTCATGTTCAAATGATCTTTATGATATGTAAAACGATATGCATAATATAAGTGCTTTTTATACTTGTGCGTTCAAGTATTGAAATGTCTCTGTCTGGCCGTTAATGTATACTTGTGTATAACTTTGAAAGATGGCAGTCTTTGGCTTCAGCCCCACGCACATGGTGCGGGGTGTTTACAAAATAAGCGCATTTTCACACTTAATCCAACGTCTTGGTCCGTGAAGGAGGTGGTAGCGTAGCAAGCGAGGCAACGGACTATAATGCTTTATCACTTTCACTTAGCCATAGGAGTTGAAGGTGGGGCTACGATATAGCCCCTAGGGCACCGCGCTCTCGAATTCGAGGCGTGTGTGTGCTGACGAAGCGGTCCTTCGTCAAGCAGAGAATTCTAAACATTCAGGTCGATCGAGTGGTTGACCGGTCTCTTGCTATATCATGATGATCGGTTTTCGGCTTTCTCTCTTGAGGTGCTCGCCCGGCGAACCGGGGCACTGTCGCGATAGTTCTCCACAGTGCCACGTTAGCCGATGATACGGGCGTAAGGCAGCAAAACATAGGGCCGGGCAAACCCAACATTTGACCAAAGACATGATTGGGCTGATGCATATAAGGCCTAACTCGAGACGCTGAACACTCCACGAGGTGTTGGTCTTTATGATGATGGGCGGATCAATGCCCTAAGCCCCTAGTGTCGAGTGCAGCGGAATCCTCTACGCGGCCCGATGCCAAAACGTCGGCCTCCTCTCTGGTTATGGTAAGAAACCGGGGATGTATAACAACAAGAGGCATAAAAAAGGTTTACGAGGTCTTAATCTGAAAAGAATCCTTATAGCGGGTCCCTCTTGCGTCTGCTTTGTGTCTCCGTTGTCTTTGTATCACTGGGCGGGTGTAGCATGCTGTTCATCTGTAAAAGAGAGGAACTTAGTTTGAAAAGAAATCGTGCGAAAAATGTATTTAAAATAGAGTATGAATAAATGAATAGAGTTGAGCTTTTATTGGCTCTTGTTGTTCATACGCGCAGCCCCTTATGAAGGGGTGTGCGGCTAGGAAGCCCCTAGTTTATTTTTGCCGGACTCGCCTAGCCGTGTCCGGGGTCTTGAGCGACCTTGTAAGGAGATGATGCCTCGTGGACCGGGCATTTTGAGTGTAAGAGACGCGTAGTGCGGTATTGCGTTAAAGCGGGCGAAAGCTTCACGTCCCAATAGTGCTTGATGGCTTCTTTTAAATGGGGCGACATGGAAGAGTAGCTTTTCACGGCGGAAGTTGTCGGGTGAACCGAACGCAACTTCTAGTAGTAAGGAGCCCATGGACTCGGCGTAAGGGCCTGGCGTCACTCCTTTGAAGGAAGTGCTGCTAGGGCGAATTTTAGTAGGGTGTATCCAGAACTTGCGGATTGTGTTCGGATATAGCAGGTTTAAGTCACTGCCGCCATCCATTAGGACTTGTGTAAATTGTAGTCCGTCGATTACAGGATCCAATATCAGAGCAGTCCATCCTGCATTTCGAACACTTCTGGAGTAATCCAGACGGTCAAAAGTAATTGGTTTTGACATCCAATCTCGGGATTCCGCTGGGGTGGACCGTGCGGCATGCGCTTTGGTAGGTGCCGCCCTATTTTTCCTTGTTATCACTTGGAGTGAATTCATTGTTTTGACCTGTTGTGGGAAGTTCTTTTGTTGTCCGGCGCTCTGCTTGTGGGATTCGTCATCGTCCTCGCTCGGTGTGTCGAGCGCCTTGTGTTCGGCGTTAAGTCGGCCGGACTGCTTGAAGACCCAACAATCTCTGTGGGTGTGGTTTGCATGTTTCCCGGGGGTACTGTGAATTTGGCATATCATATCCAAGATTTTGTTTAGGTTGGATAGCTCGTCCTTTATTGTCCTTAAAGCGCGTGTTTTTCTTTGTTCGCCGAGAGCTTTTGAATCCGGCGTTGACCGTCGTGTTCTTTGGGCTATTTTCCTTATTTCGGCGCTGATCTTTTCTGCGCCGTGATTTTCCATTTCCATCTCTGATCTCGGATGTACTCGGGTCACTGGTGCTGCATCTTGCCAGCCAATTTGTCTTCCCAGCAAAAGCGGGTCATGAGGCTTGTTAGCGCGGCCATTGTTCTTGGATTTTCCTGGCCGAGGTGTCTGGCAAGCCATTCGTCTCGGACGTTATGTTTAAAAGATCCTAAGGCTTCGGCGTCTGGACAGTCGACTATTTGGTTCTTTTTAGTGTGGAACCTATTCAGAATTTGCGCGCTGACTCTCCGGGCTGTTGAGTTATGTGACTTAAATCGTCTGCGTCGAAGGGGCGGACATAAGTCCCCTGAAAATTTGCTCTAAACGCGTCCTCGAGCTCTTCCCAACTTCCAATTGTGTTTTCTGGGAGGCTTTTGAGCCAATGCCGAGCTGGCCCTTTGAGCTTGAGGGGTAGGTATTTTATGACGTGGAGATCGTCTCCTCTAGCCATATGTATGTGTACGATGTAATCCTCAATCCAGACTCCGGGGTCTGTTGTTCCGTCGTATGCCTCTATGTTTACGGGCTTGAATCCCGCTGGAAATTCATGATCCAGCACCTCATCGGTGAAACATAGTGGGTGTGCGGTGCCCCTGTATTTAGGTGTGCCGTTATCTTCGGACACTCGGCGTGTTGTGTTGCTTTTTGGGGCCCTCTTTTTTGGCCCGTAAATGGACCTGACCGGGCCATCCTTTTTGCGAGGATCTTTATGTGTGTCATGTGCCGGCTTGTGTGCGGCGCCGCTTGCCGCTTTTGGCCTGTCATCTGGTCGTCTATCCGGCTAGGCGGCCTCTTTGCTTTTTGATTGTGGTGGCTCTACGGCCTCCTCATCGAATTCAGGTAGCACCTTGCGCTTCGGGTAGCTCTTTGCTTGGTGACTATTGCCGTGTTGTCTGCGGTCTTGAGTACTTTGCTCCACCTCATTACGAGTCGTCTTCCGCTGTTTTGAGCTTCCGTTTACCTTCTTCAAACTTCTTGCGATGGCGATGAGCCTTTG
Organism: Aegilops speltoides; assembly: GCA_021437245.1. Lineage (NCBI taxonomy): Eukaryota > Viridiplantae > Streptophyta > Magnoliopsida > Poales > Poaceae > Aegilops > Aegilops speltoides. Next base: position 129,326,483 of record CM038144.1, read on the forward strand.
TGAAGGTTCTTATGCTTGTGGTGTGTCAGCGTGAGATCGTCTGGACTGTTGTTTTCGCCGAGGATGGGTTGGTTGTCCGATTCATCCTGTTCGGATGGTTGCTTGGTTGCATGTTAAGTAGATCCTTTGGTTTGCCCTGCTCTGGCTGGGTCATTATGGAGTCTTTGTCGTTATCGAGGCGGGACTTGAGCGGCGCTTGCGTCGCCGTTTTGGTTGTTTTTCGGGGGGATTATCCTTCGCCGCGTCCCGTTGTTCCTCGTTATCGCTTCCTTTTGGTGTGTCCACCATGTATATGTCATGAGTTGAGGTGGTTTTCCAGTGCCCGGTAGACGCTGGTTCTTGGCCGTCTCCGGCATCGTCGTCCATACCGTCGAGTCTTCGGAGTCGTAATCTAGCATCTCGATTAGATCGTCGACAGTGGCTACAAAGTGGGTGGTGGGTGGGCTTTGAATTTCTTCGTCGTCCGCATCCCAACCGTCTTGACCGCAGCCCGGCCAGGGCTCTCCTGATAACGAGAGATACTTTAGCGAATTCAGGATGTCGCCAAAGGGTGAGTGCTGAAAGATGTCTGCGGTGGTGAACTCCATGATCGGCGCCCAATCGGATTCGATTGGTAGGGGCGCAGGAGGTTCGGAGTCCGGCGAGGAGTCCGGCGAGGAGTCTGGCACCTCGGAGTCACGGGCTTTACAAGGGACAAGGTCAGTATTCGGCTCCATCACCGTAGAGGTTGCAGCCCCCGAGGCGGTGTCTAGCCATCCATCCTCGATCTGCGCGGTCAGCTCTGAATTAAGGATCGAAGCAGACTCATGTGCGGTCTCCAAGGCCTTTGTCGGCGTGAGCTAAATCATGCCCATCGTGACAAAGGCGGCACGCTCGGCCGTGGCTCGAATCCGTCAAAGATCAAGTCTCCGCAGATGTCGGCCGTGAAGTTTAGGCTTCCAAATCGACTGATGGCGGGCGTAGCTTCGATCTGCTCCAGTTGCCAGCGAAGTTGGCCCGATGCAAAGCCGCCCGAACACGAAGATCTGTCCGGGAGAAAAGTCTCACCTGACTGCGTCATTGTTGATGATCGAAGGAGCCATCAAGCCTATCGGTGGCGACGGAGGAACTCTCAATGAAAGCACAAATGTCGGTGTCAAAACCGGCGGATCTTGGGTAGGGGTCCCGAGCTGTGCGTCTAGGCGGATGGTAACAGGAGACAAGGGACACGATGTTTTACCGGTTGGGCCCTCTCGATGGAGGTAAAACCCTACTCCGCTTGATTGATATTGATGATATGGGTAGTACAAGAGTGGATCTACCACGAGATCAAGGAGGATAAATCCTAGAAGCTAGCCTATGGTATGATTGTTGTAATGGTTGTTCGTCCTACGGACTAAAACCCTCCGGTTTATATAGACACCGGAGAGGGCTAGGGTTACACAGAGCCAGTTACAATGGTAGGAGATCTACATATCCGTATTGCCAAGCTTGCCTTCCACGCCAAGGAAAGTCCCATCCGGACACGGGACGAAGTCTTCAATCTTCTATCTTCATAGTCTTGGAGTCCGGCCGATGATGATAGTCCGGCTATCCGGACACCCCCTAGTCCAGGACTCCCTCAAGGACGTCGAGGTGACCATCCCTGCCGCCGAGGAGTCTGACGAGGAGCATTGGGATGAGTTCCCTGCTTGAGCCACCCCTTGTGTGTAGGTGTCCTCTCTGCCTTTTGGCGTCTCGATGCCAAAGGGGGAGAGAGTGTAGGGATTTGCGAGTCGTGTGTCGTCATTCGTGTTCGGTGTGTTTGCTGCTTTCTCGCTTGAACCTCGTTTGAACCTTGTTTCAGTTGCTTTGGGTTGCTTTACTTCATATGGTGTAAGACATATGAAGTCTATCTATCTTAGCGAGCTTGTGATATAGTGTGCTACCTTTGTGCTATGCACTTGCTTAGTTGTTAGTTATCATGCCTTTGTCTCTATAATATAGGGGGAGTGTTGATCCTAGTTTGTGTGCTATGCAGTCCAAAGCATCCATCTAGATTGCACACATCTAGGGGGAGCCCGTCTATATTCTAGAGAGGAGGAGTTTGCCTTTGCTCAATATTATCTCTTGTTGTGCAAATCCCGTATTGTCATCAATCCACCAAAAAGGGGGAGATTGTAAGGGCATATTTATCCCTAAGGTGTTTTGGTGATTGATGACAATGCTTTTGCGGACTAATCGTGTGCCTTGAGTTTCTCAGATGCTTCATCGCTAAGCACGAGACGATTCGGTGCCCCTCGAAGACAATTGAAGACGGCGTTGTTCTACGTTCTTTTTGGTGGATTTGAGTCGTAGGAGAGTCATACTATTAAGAGGGGGTCCGCGTCGGAAAGGTTCGGGTGGAATCATCACGTACACATTTCCCTCCTTGCCTCCACCTTTCCCTTGCACTTTGGAGCCTCCCTTTGTTATCCTCTTTGTGCTTTTTCTGGCGACTACTGCTGAACTTGCGGTAGTACTGCTCCCTGGAGCGGTAGTAGCGCAAGCACCTGCGGTAGTACCGCTGGAGCCCATGGTAGTACCGCTCCTCTGGAGTCTTAGTACCGTGGCTCCCAGGCCTAGTGCCGCTCGATGCAGTAGTAAGGCGGATGTAATTTTTACATCCGCGCCCACGATAATACCGCCGTCCATGTGATAATCTTGTGGGTGCCACGGTAATCTTGCTCCCCTGGAGTCATAGTACCGTGGCTCTCATGTCTAGTACCGCTGCATCGCGGTAGTAGAAGCGGATGTAATTTTTTACATCCGCGCCTCCTGATAATACCAGCGCGCCGTCTTGTGAGTAATCTTCTGTGACTGGTTCATTTGGGTTATGGTAGTACCGCGCCTTAGCGGTAGTACCGCTTCGGATTTTTGCATTGTTTCATTTCTAGCGGAAGTAGGCACGGATGTATTTTTATTCATCTGCGCTCTTCGTAGGCTAGGACTTTCCTGCCTTGCGGTAGTACCGCAAGGGGAGCGATAATACCGCTTTTTCGAAGAAATCTTGCTCTCGGTCGGCAGTCCTAGTCTCTGCTGCTGCCGCGGAAGTATCCTGGTCCCTCACGGTAGTACCGCAAGGCCTTGCGGTAGTACCGCGCCCCTGGAGCGGTAGTACCGCATGTTGCGGGCTAGACATGTGGATAACGGTTTGATCTTTTCCATAGCTATAAAAGGGGCGTCTCCTACCTCTAGTTGACTACCTCTTCCACCTCTAAGCTCCATTGTTGCTCCAAGCTCCATTTTCGCTCGATCTCTCTCCCTAGCCAATCAAACTTGTTGATTTGCTCGGGATTAGTTGAGAAGGCCTCAATCTACACTTCCACCAAGAGAGATTTGATTCCCCCCACTTATCCCTAGCGGATCTTGTTACTCTTGGGTGTTTGAGCACCCTAGACGGTTGAGGTCACCTCGAAGCCATAGTCCATTGTGGTGAAGCTTCGTGGTGTCCTTGGGAGCCTCCAATTAAGTTGTGGAGATTGCCCCAACCTTGTTTGTAAAGGTTCGGTCTCCGCCTTCAAGGGCACCAATAGTGGAATCACGGCATCTCGGATTGTGTGAGGGCGTGAGGAGAATACAGTGGCCCTAGTGGCTCCTTGAGGAGCATTATGCCTCCACACCTCTCCAACGGAGACGTACTTCCCCTCAAAGGGAAGGAACTTCGGTAACACATCCTCGTCTCCACCGGCTCCACTCTTGGTTATCTCGCGCCTTTACTTTTGCAAGCTTACTTGTGTTGTATCCCTTGCTTGCTCGTGTGTTTGTTGTTGTTGCATCATATAGGTTGTTCACCTAGTTGCATATCTAGACAACCTACTTTGATGCAAAGTTTAATTTGGTAAAGGAAAGCTAAAAATTGTTAGTTGCCTATTTACCCCCCCCCCCCGCTAGTCAATTATATCGATCCTTTCAAAGGGCAGGGCAAGAATCAATCTGAAAGAAGATACAAAGAGGATGAAGTTGAAGGACGCTGCTAGATGACGTGTTTGTCGGCCAGGAGGAGATCATTAACCTCTCTAAAGCGGCGAGATGGCTGGCCGTAGCAAAGGTGAATACACGAGTTCTTCAATCCAGATTCTAAAGGACACAATGGGGTATGCTTTAAACCTAACACATGAACCAGAAATTAGGATAGCAATAATCTCTTCGTGATCCAATGCTTTTGTCTGGGAGATTGGAACAAGATCATGCAACAAGGTCTGTGGATTTTTCGTGGTTTGGTGGTAATGACTGAGGAGTATGATGGAAAGGGCAGACCAGGTTTAGTTACTCTAGAATGTACAAGTGTATGGGCACAAATTCACGATATCCCATATCTCTACCGGTCCCAACCTATAGGCGACCAGCTAGCACAGAGAATTGACTAGGTCAAGAGTGTAGAAATGAACCTAGCTAGGGTTTATGAAGGAAATTGTGTCCAAGTCAGGGCCAAGATTGAAGTATCAAATCCTCTAACCAGATTTACATGGCTGAATATCAATGGCAAGGAGAAAAAATCTGTTGGTAAAATGTGAAAAACTTAGCTACTTAAGTTTGTGGCATCCTAGGCCGCATAACATGGAAGAGTGTGGAGATGGATTCCATGGGACAAAAAAGACATAGAGTATGGCTAGTTGATGGCACAGAGGAGATCCTTTCCGAGCGGGCAAAAGCAGGAACCGAGGTGGTTTCACTTCACGTGCAAGGGCAAGCCTTTTAGATGGATGTGGGGCAGAGGTCATGGTGTCGGAAATATGCCCTAGAGGCAATAATAAAATGGTTATTATTGTATTTCCTTATTCATGATGATTGTCTATTGTTCATGCTATAAATGTATTAACTGGAAACCGTAATACATGTGTGAATACATAGACCACAACATGTCCCTAGTGAGCCTCTAGTTGACTAGCTCGTTGATCAACAGATGGTCATGGTTTCCTAACCATGGACATTGGATGTCATTGATAACGGGATCACATCATTAGGAGAATGATGTGATGGACAAGACCCAATCCTAAGCATAGCACAAGATCGTGTAGTTCGTTTGCTAAAGCTTTTCTAATGTCAACTATCATTTCCTTAGACCATGAGATTGTGCAACTCCGGATCTTGTAGGAATGCTTTGGGTGTGCCAAAGCGTCTAGCATGGCGGGTGGCTATAAAGGTGCACTACTGGTATCTCCGAAAGTGTTTGTTGGGTTGTACGAATCGAGGCTGGGATTTGTCACTCCATATGACGGAGAGGTATCTCGGGCCCCTTTCGGTAATGCATCATCATAATGAGCTCAATGTGACTAAGTAGTTAGTCACGGGATCATGCATTATGGAGCGAGTAAAGTGACTTGCGTAACGAGATTGAGCGAGGTATTGGGATACTGACGATCGAATCTCGGGCAAGTAACATACCGATTGACTAAGGGAATTGCATACGGGATTGCTTGAATCCTTGACATCGTGGTTCATCGATGAGATCATCATGGAACATGTAGGAGCCAACATGGGTATCCAGATCCGCTGTTGGTTATTGACCGGAGAACATCTCGGTCATGTGCATGGTTCCCGAACCCGAGAGTCTACACATAAGGTTGGTGGCGCTAGAGTTGTTATGGGAAATAGTATGTGGTTACGAAGGTTGTTGAGTCCGGATGAGATCCGGACATGATGAGGAGCTTCGGAATGGTCGGAGGTGAAGATCGGTATATTGGACGAAGGGTATTGGAGTCCGGAATTGTTCGGGGTACGGTGATGACAGCGTGTCGAAAGCGGTTTGGAGGCCCGGCAGCGTTGGGGGCCTTATGGGCCAAGGGAAGGCACATCATCCCACTAAGGGCTGAGCGCCCTCCTACCCCCATCTCACGTAACCGGGAGAGGTGGGGCGCCACCCTAGGGGCCGCCCCTCCCGGCAGGGGCAAGTTTCCTAGGGGTGGGCGCCCAAACCCATCTAGGGTTTCCCCTGTGGCCGCCCCTCCCTAGGGAACCCTAGGGCGCCTCCCCCTCCTCCCTTCCCCCTATATATAGTGAGGGAGAGAGAGGGCAGCCACACCCTTCCCCTGGCGCAGCCCTATCCCTCCTCCAACACTTCCTCCTCCTCCGTAATTCTTGGCGAAGCCCTGCCGGAGAACCACGAGCTCCATCATCAGCATGCCGTCATGCTGTCGGAGTTTTCCCTCAACTTCTCCTCTCCCCTTGCTGGATCAAGAAAGAGAAGACGTCCCCGGGCTGTACGTGTGTTGAACGCGGAGGCACCGTTGTTCGGTGCTTAGATCGGATTCGGCTGCGATCTAAATCGCTTCGTGAACGACTCCACCAACCGCGTTCTTGTAACGCTTCCGCTTCGCGATCTTCAAAGGTATGTAGATACACTCCCCTCTCTCTTGTTGCTAGAATCTCCATAGATTGATCTTGGTGATGTGTAGAAAATTTTGAATTTCTGCTACGTTCCCCAACAGTGGCATCATGAGCTAGGTCTATTGCGTAGATTCTATGCACGAGTAGAACACAAGTTGTTGTGGGCGTTGATTTTGTTCAATATGCTTACCGTTACTAGTCCTATCTTGTTTCGACGATATTGTGGGATGAAGCGGCCCGGACCGACCTTACACATACACTTACGTGAGACAGGTTCCACCGACTGACATGCACTTGCTGCATAAGGTGGCTAGCGGGTGCCAGTCTCTCCCACTTTAGTCGGATCGGATTCGATGAAAAGGGTCCTTATGAAGGGTAAATAGCAAATGGCATATTATGTTGTGGTTTTGGCGTAGGTAAGAAACGTTCTTGCTAGAAACCCGTAGCAGCCACGTAAAAAACTTGCAACAACAATTAGAGGACGCCTAACTTGTTTTTGCAGCATATGCCGTGTGATGTGATATGGCCAAGAAGGATGTGATGAATGAAATACATGTGATGTATGAGATTGATCATATTCTTGTAATAGGAATCACGACTTGCATGTCGATGAGTATGACAACCGGCAGGAGCCATAGGAGTTGTCTGTATTTATTGTACGACTTGTATGTCACTGAATAACGCCATGTAATTGCTTTACTTCATTGCTAAACCGTTAGCCATAGTAGTAGAAGTAATAATTGGCGAGACAACTTCATGGAGACACGATGATGGAGATCATGGTGTCATGCCGGTGATGATGATGATCATGGAGCCCCGAAGATGGAGATCAAAAGGAGCAAAATGATATTGGCCATATCATGTCACTATTTGATTGCATGTGATGTTTATCATGTTTATGCATCTTATTTGCTTAGAACGATGGTAGTAAATAAGATGATCCCTCAAAATAATTTCAAGAAAGTGTTCCCCCTAATTGTGCACCGTTGCGAAAGTTCGTTCTTTCGAAGCACCACGTGATGATCGGGTGTGATAGATTCTAATGTTCACATACAACGGGTGTAAGCCAGATTTACACACGCGAAACACTTAGGTTGACTTGACGAGCCTAGCACGTACAGACATGGCCTCGGAACACAAGAGACCGAAAGGTCGAACATGAGTTGTATAGTGGATACGATCAACATGAAGATGTTCACCGATGATGACTAGTCCGTCTCACGTGATGATCGGACACGGCCTAGTTGACTCAGATCATGTATCACTTAGATGACTAGAGGGATGTCTATTTGAGTGGGAGTTCATAAGATGAACTTAATTATCCTGAACATAGTCAAAAAGGGTTTTTGCAAATTATGTCGTAGCTCGCGCTTTAGTTCTACTGTTTTAGATATGTTCCTAGAGAAAAATTAGTTGAAAGTTGATAGTAGCAATTATGCGGATTGGGTCCGTAAATGGCGAGATTGTCCTCATTCTGCGTAGAAGGCTTATGTCCTTAATGCACGCTCGGTGTCTTTGAACCTTGAGCGTCGTCGTGGATGTTGTGAACATCGACATACACGTTTTGATGACTACATGATAGTTCAGTAATGTTAAATGGTTTAGAATTGTGGCGCCGAAGACGTTTTTTGAAACGTCGCGAAACATATGAGATGTTCCAAGGGTTGAAATTGGGATTTCAGGCTCGTGCCCACGTCAAGAGGTATGAGACCTCCGACAAGTTTCTTAGCCTACAAACTAATTGAGAAAAGCTCAATCGTTGAGCTTGTACTCAGATTGTCTGGGTACAAAAATCACTTGAATCGAGTGGGAGTTAATCTGCCAGATGAAATAGTGATGTTTCTCCAAAGTCATTACCACCAAGCTACTAGAGCTTCGTGATGAACTATAACCTATCAGGGATAGATATGATGATCCTTGAAATATTCGAAATGTTTGACACCGCGAAAGTAGAAATCAAGAAGGAGCATCAATTGTTGATGGTTAGTGAAACCACTACTTTCAAGAAAGGCAAGGGCAAGAAGGGATACTTCATGAAATGGCAAATCGATTCTTTGCTCTAGTGAAGAAACCCAAGGTTGAACCCAAACCGAGACTAAGTGCTTACGTAATGAGGGGAACATCCTTTGAAGCGAGAACTACCCTAGATACTTGGTAGATGAGAAGGTGGCAAGGTCGTGAAGTATATTGGATATACATTATATTGATGTGTACTTTACTAGTACTCCTAGTAGCACCATGGTAATAGATACCGGTTCGGTTGCTAAGTGTTAGTAACTCAAAATAAAAGGCTCTGAGAATAAGCGGAGACTAGCTAAAGGTGAGATGATGATATGGTTTGGAAGTGTTTCCAAGGTTGATGTGATCAAGCATCGCATACTCCCTCTACCATCGAGATTGGTGTTAAACCTAAATAATTGTTATTTGGTGTTTGCGTTGAGCATAGACATGATTGGATTATGTTTATCATAATCGGTTATTCATTTAAGGAGAATAATGGTTACTCTGTTTATTTGAATAATACCTTCAATGGTCTTGCACCTAAAATGAATGGTTTATTGAATCTCGATCGTAGTGATACACATGTTCATGCCAAAAGATATAAGATAGTAATGATATAGTGCAACCTACTTGTGGCACTGCCATTTGAGTCATATTCGTATAAAACGAATGAAGAAGCTCCATGTTGATGGATCTTTGGACTCACTCGTTTTTAAAAGATTGAGACATGTGAACCATGTCTATTGGTATATACGCATGAAGAAACTCCATGCAGATGGACCGTTTGGACTCACTTGATTTTGAATCACTTGAGACATGCAAATCATACCACATGGGCAAGATAGTGAAAGCCTCGTTTTCGATAAAATGGAACAAGAAAGCAACTTGTTGGAAGTAATACATTTTGATGTGTGCAGTCCAATGAGTCTTTGAGGCCTTGATGGATATCGTTATGTTCTTACTTCACGAGATGATTTGAGTAGAATCTGGGTATATTTACTTGATGAAACACAAGTCTGAATTATTGAATGGTTCAAGTAATTTCAGAGTGAAGTTGAAGATCGTCGTGACAAGAGGATAAAATGTCTATGATATGATCATGGAGATGAATATCTGAGTTGCGAGTTTGGTACACAATTGAGACATTGTGGAAATTGTTTCACAATAACACCGCCTGGAACACCATAGTGTGATGGTGTGTCCGAACATCATAGATGCACCCCAATTGGATATGGGGCATACCATGATGTCTCTTATCAAATTACCACTATCGTTCATGGGTTAGGCATTAGAGACAACCACGTAATTCCGTTGAGATGACACCGTATGAACTATGGTTTATAGAAACCTAAGCTATCGTTTCTTGAAAGTTTGGGGCTGCGACGCTTATGTGAAAAAAGGTTCCATCCTGATAAGCTCGAACCCAAAGCGGATAGATACATCATCATAGGACACCCAAAACAGTTGGGTATACCTCCTATTTCAGATCCGGAAGCAAAAGTGATTGTTTCTAGTAACGGGTCGTTTCTCGAGGAAAAGTTTCTCTCGAAAGAATTGAGTGGGAGGATGGTGGAGACTTGATATGGTTATTGAACCGTCACTACAACTAGTATGTAGCAGGGCACATGAAGTTGTTCCTATGGCACCTACACCAATTGAAGTGGAAGCTGATGATAGTGATCATGAAGCCTCGGATCAACTCACTTCAGAACCTCGTAGGACGACAAGGGCGCTATCTTGCTTGAGTGGTGCGGTAATCTGTCTTGGAGGTCATGTTGCTAGACAACAATGAACCTACGAGCTATGGAGAAGCGATGGTGGGCCCGGATTCCGACAAATGGCTCGAGGCCATAAAATTCGAGAGAAGATCCATGTATGAAACAAAGTGTAGACTTTGGAAGAACTACTTGATGGTCATAAGGCTGTTGGGTACAGATGGGTTTTAAAAGGGAAGACAGACAATGATGGTAAGTGTCACCATTAACAAAGCTCGACTTGTCGATGAGATGTTTTCCGACAAGTTCAAGGAGTTGACTACGATGATACTTTCTCACTCGTAGCGATGCTAAGAGTCTGTTAGAATTATATTAGCAGCTACTGTATTATTTATGAAATCTTGCAGATAGGATGTCAAAATATAGTTTCCTCGATGATTTTCTTGAGGAAAGGTTGTATCTGATACAACCAGAAGGTTTTGACAATCCTAAAAGATGCTAACAAGTACGCAAAGCTCCAGCAATCCTTCTAAGGACTGGAGTAAGCATCTCGGAGTTGGAATATACGCTTTGATGAGATGATCAAAGATTTTGGATTTATACAAAGTTTATGAGAAACCTGTATTTCCAAAGAAGTGAGTGGGAGCACTATAGAATTTCTGATGAGTATATGTTGTTAACATATTGTTGATCAGAAATGCTGTAGAATTTCTAGGAAGCATATAGGGTTATTTAAAAAGTGTTTTTCAATGGAAAACCTGGATTAGGCTACTTGAACAATGAGCATCAAGATCTATAAGATAGATCAAAATGCTTAATAGTACTTTCAAATGAACACATACCGTGAGAAGATTTTTAAGGAGTTCAAAATAGATCAGCAAAGAAGGAGTTCTTGGCTGTAAGGTGTGAGTATTGAGTAAGACTCAAGACCTAACCACGGGAGAAGAGAGAGAAAGGACGAAGGTCGTCCCCTATGCTTTAGACGTAGGCTCCACATGCTATGTTGTGTACCGCACCTGAAGTGTGCCTTGCCATGAGTCAGTCAAGGGGTACAAGTGTGATCCAGGAATGGATCACATCACAACAGTCAAGGTTATCCTTAGTAACTAGTGGACTAAGGAATTTTCTCGATAATGGAGGTGGTAAAAGAGTTCGTCGTAAAGGGTTACGTCGATGCAAACTTTGACACTAATCCGGATGACTATGAGTAGTAAACCGGATTAAATGCGAAGAAGCGATTATTTGGAATAGTTCCAAATAGCGCGTGGCTACATCTAGGAGATGACATAGAGATTTGTAAAGCACACATGGATCTGAAAGATTCAGACCCATTGACTAATAACCTCTCTCACAAGCGAGATATGATGAAACCCAATGGGTGTTGGATTCATTACAATCACATAGTGATGTGAACTAGATTATTGACTCTAGTGCGAGTGGGAGACTGTTGGAAATATGCCCTAGAGGCAATAATAAAATGGTTATTATTGTATTTCCTTGTTCATGATAATTGTCTATTGTTCATGCTATAAATGTATTAACTGGAAACCGTAATACATGTGTGAATACATAGACCACAACATGTCCCTAGTGAGTCTCTAGTTGACTAGCTCGTTGATCAACAGATGGTCATGGTTTCTTGACCATGGACATTGGATGTCATTGATAACGGGATCACATCATTAGGAGAATGATGTGATGGACAAGACCCAATCCTAAGCATAGCACAAGATCGTGTAGTTCGTTTGCTAAAGCTTTTCTAATGTCAAGTATCATTTCCTTAGACCATGAGATTGTGCAACTCCCGGATACCGTAGGAATGCTTTGGGTGTGCCATATGTCACAATGTAACTGGGTGGCTATAAAGGTGCACTACAGGTATCTCCGAAAGTGTCTGTTGGGTTGGCACAAATCGAGACTGGGATTTGTCACTCCATATGACGGAGAGGTATCTCTGGGCCCACTCGGTAATGCATCATCATAATGAGCTCAATGTGACTAAGTAGTTAGTCACGGGATCATGCATTATGGAACGAGTAAAGTGACTTGCCGGTAACGAGATTGAACGAGGTATTGGGTTACCGACGATCGAATCTCGGGCAAGTAACATACCGATTGACTAAGGGAATTGCATACAGGATTGCTTGAATCCTTGACATCGTGGTTCATCCGATGAGATCATCGTGGAACATGTGGGAGCCAACATGGGTATCTAGATCCCGATGTTGGTTATTGACCGGAGAACATCTCAGTCATGTCTGCATGGTTCCCGAACCCGTAGGGTCTACACACTTAAGGTTCGGTAAAACTAGAGTTGTTATAGGAAATAGTATGTGGTTACCGAAGGTTGCTCGGAGTCCCGGATGAGATCCCGGACATGACGAGGAGCTCCGGAATGGTCCGGACGTGAAGATCGGTATATTGGACGAAGGGTATTGGAGTCTGGAATTGTTCCGGGGGTACCAGGTGATGACCAGCGTGTCCGAAAGGGGTTTCGGAGGCCCCGACAAGCGTTGTGGGCCTTATGGGCCAAAGGGAGAGGGCACATAAGCCCACTAAGGGGCTGAGCGCCCCTCCCACCCCATCTCACGTAACCAGGAGAGGTGGGGTTCCCTCAAAAAAAACCATGAGAGGTGGGGGCGCTACCCCTAGGGCAGCCGCCCCTCCTTGCTTGGGGGGCAAGTTTCCTAGGGGGTGGGGGCGCCCAAACCCATCTAGGGTTTCCCCTGTGGCCGCCGCCCCTCCCCTAGGGAACCCTTGGGTCCCTCCCCCTCCTCCCTTCCCCCTATATATAGTGAGGGAGAGAGAGGGCAGCCGCACCCTTCCCCTGGCGCAGCCCTCTCCCTCCTCCAACACTTCCTCCTCCTCCGTAGTGCTTGGCGAAGCCCTGCCGGAGAACCACGAGCTCCATCACCACAATGTCGTTGTGCTGTCGGAGTTTTCCCTCAACTTCTCCTCTCCCCTTGCTGGATCAAGAAGGAGGAGACGTCCCCGGGCTGTATGTGTGTTGAACGCGGAGGCACCATTGTTCGGTGCTTAGATCGGATTCGGTCGCGATCTGAATATGAACGACTCCACCGACCGCGTTCTTATAATGCTTCCACTTCGCGATCTTCAAGGGTATGAAGATACACTCCCCTCTCTCTTGTTGCTAGAATCTCCATAGATTGATCTTGGTGATGCGTGGAAAATTTTGAATTTCTGCTATGTTCCCCAACACGTGGTGGTGGCCGAAACGGAAGTGAAGGTAACAACCCACGCAAGCGACCATTGGGGGAAGTAAGTCTGCATCCTAATGGTGTTGATGATCTGGATGTCACTATTGGAAATATGCCCTAGAGGCAATAATAAATTGGTTATTATCATATTTCCCGTTCATGATAAATGTTTATTATTCATGCTAGAATTGCATTGATCGGAAACTTAAATACATGTGTGAATACATAAACTACACCGTGTCCCTAGTAAGCCTCTACTAGACTAGCTCATTGATCAAAGTTGGTTAAGGTTTCCTAACCATGGTCATGAGTTGTTATTTGATAACGGGATCACATCATTAGGAGAATGATGTGATGGACAGACCCAACCGTAAGCTTAGCATCAGATCGTTTAGTTATTTGCTATAGCTTTCTTCTTGTCAAGTATCGGCTCCTTCGACCATGAGATCATGCCACTCCCGAATACCGGAGGAATGCCTTGTGTGCTATCAAACGTCACTTCATCATTGGGTGATCATAAAGGTGCTCTATATGTATCTCCGAAGGTGTCTGTTGGGTTGCATGGATCGAGACTGGGATTTGTCGCTCCGTGTGATGGAGAGATATCTCAGGGCCCTCTCGGTAATACAACATCATAAGAAGCTTCAGGTGACTAATTGTAGGACCTTGAAGTATGTCTAGAGGGGGGTGATTAGACTACTTGACCAATTAAAAACTTAACCTTTTCCCAATTTTAGAGTTTCGCAGATTTTAGCTATTTAGGACAAGTCAAGCAATCATCACACTATTCAAGCAAGCATGCAAAGAGTATATAGGCAGCAGAAATTAAAGCATGCAACTTGCAAGAAAGTAAAGGGAAGGGTTTGGAGGATTCAAAAGCAATTGGAGACACGGATGTTTTTGGCGTGGTTCTGATAGGTGGTGCTATCGTACATCCACGTTGTTGGAGACTTCAACCCACGAAGGGTAATGGTTGCACGAGTCCATAGAGGGCTCCACCCACGAAGGGTCCACGAAGAAGCAACCTTGTCTATCCCACCATGTCCGTCGCCCACGAAGGACTTGCCTCACTAGCGGTAGATCTTCACGAAGTAGGCGATCTCCTTGCCCTTACAAACTCCTTGGTTCAACTCCACAATCTTGTCGGAGCCTCCCAAGTGACACCTAGCCAATCTAGGAGACACCACTCTCCAAGAAGTAACAAATGGTGCGTTGATGATGAACTCCTTGCTCTTGTGCTTCAAATGATAGTCTCCCCAACACTCAACTCTCTCTCATAGGTTTTGGATCTGGTGGAAAGAAGATTTGAGTGGAAAGCAACTTGGGGAAGGCTAGAGAAATAGATTCATATGGTAGGAATGGAATATCTTGGCCTCAACACATGAGTAGGTTGTTCTCTCTCAGAAATGGTAAGTTGGAAGTGTAGGTTTGTTCTGATGGCTCTCTCCATGAATGAAGAGGAGGTGGAGGGGTATTTATAGCCTCCACACAAAATCTAACCGTTACACACAATTTACCAAACTCGTTGGGACCGATTCAACAGACTCGGTCGGACCGATTTAGTAAACCTAGTGACCGTTAGTGATTTTCGGTGGGACTGACATGCAACTCGGTGAGACCGATTCGGTTAGGGTTAGGGCATAACTTAATCTCGGTAAGACCGATTACACAAACTCGGTGAGACCGATTTTGGTAATAAGCTTTCCAGAGAGTTGGTCAGGTAAACTCGGTGGGACCGATTTGCTCTTTTCGGTGAGATCGAAATGTTACAAAAAATGAAATAGAGAGTTTACATTGCAATCTTGGTGGGACCGACCGCTCACTTCGGTTAGACCGAAACGTTACGAAGGGAAACAGAGAGATTACAATCCCATCTCGGTGAGACCGAGATCCCTATCGGTAAGACCGATTTGCTTAGGGTTTGTGGCAGTGGCTATGACTTTTGGAATCGGTGGCGTTGGATAGAAAGAATCGGTGTGACCAATTTTGGCTTTGGGTTTAGGTCATTTGTGGATGTGGGAAAGTAGCTGAGGGTTTTGGAGCATATCACTAAGCACATGAAGCAAGAGGCTCATTAAGCAACATCTCATCCCTCCTTGATAGTATTGGCTTTTCCTAAAGACTCAATGTGATCTTGGATCACTATAATATAAAATGAAGAGTCTTGAGCTTTTGAGCTTGAGCCAATCCTTTGTCCTTAGTATTTTGAGGGATCCACTTCCATCATCCATGCCATGCCATTCACTGAGCTTTCCTGAAATAATAGTCTTGGAATAGCATTAGCTCAATGAGCTATATGTTGTTATGAATTACCAAAACCACCTAGGGATAGTTGCACTTTCAATCTCCCCCCTTTTGGTAATTGATGACAACATATAGATCAAAGCTCCGACAAATGATAATAAGATTGAATAACATCGTCGCTTTGAGAAGTATGTGATAAGAAAGAGCTCCCCCTAAATTTGTGCATAGTTTAAGATTTGCTTTGGACTGCAAATGCACAATGAATTAGGCTCATGGGTTACTCTTCCATGTCACATACATCTTGGTGGAGCGCTCAAAATAATAAATATTGAATACATGCACTCATCACCAAGCAAAGTGAATGATCACATAGGATAGATAAGATAATATCATCAAACATGCATAAGTGTAGCTTATGATCAAACACATGACCATCAATGTCTCACAAGCATAGTATCTCAAACAATCAAAAGCAAACAAGTTTAACCACCAAACAAAGCAAGAGAGAACAAATCAAACAATCAAAAGCAAACAAGTTTAACCACCAAACAAAGCAAGAGAGAACAAAAGCAACACTCTCTCTCTCGAAGCCTATGATCTATACATTTTTCTCCCCCTTTGGCAACAAGTTATCAAGAAGTTCATAGAAAATGCATAGTGCTAGATCGTCTCTCAGGCTTGATCTTCAGGTGGTGGTGTCTGGATAAATCCAAGAACGAAGGCTTGAGTTGAAGTAGAGGTCTTTGGAGTTGATCTTTGGAGCTGGTTGCCTTTGGAGCGAGAGGGGCTGTAGTGGTCTTTGAAGATGTTGCTCGGTATGCATCACGAACCTGCAATCGACCTCTGGGCTCTAGGCACTCTGGCAAACACATTAGTTGTAGTCTTGCCCTGCCTCTCCTGCATGTCATCCTGCAGATGCTCCACAACAGATTGAATCTCAGTTACTTTGACATCAACGTCATGGAATTTGAGTTCCATGATTCTTTGCAGGCTCTCCGGATTCTGAGCGAGGTGGCCAATCCCTTCTCAATCCTCAGTGTTGATGCTATTAAGTAACCAAGCTGCTCCTGCTTGTTCTTCAAGAAATACTCAGATGCCTCCTCTTGAGTTGGCATCTTGGCAGCCTTGTCCTTCCTTGCCTTCTCCTTCTTCTCTTGAGCTTGAACTAATGATGGATCATTCTCATTCATGACAACCTCATTGTCCTCAAAGTCTGGATAAAGTGGAAAATGTTCCTTATCCAATTGATATTTCCATGTGCCCATCTTTGAGTTTATCAACTCTTGAATCTGAGGGGCATATCCATAGCTCCTCTTCTGATCTGCTGCAGTCCTCTTAATGGTTTCAATCATAAGGCTCATGACTTTGAACTTCTGTGGCACATCAAACACATGCAACATGTTGATGGCATGCCCTCTGATCATGTTGTGGTCACCAGACTTAGGCAACAGAGTGTGCCTTAGGATCCAGTTGATAGTTGGCAGCCCTGACAGCATAAAGTGGACTGATCCAAACTTATGTGTCTCAACAGCCTTGTCTGGGATCTCCTTGTACATGTGTGCCATGGAATTGTGATCCATCTTCTTCTTGGCATAAATATCAAGGGCATCTTCATCTTCCTTTGGGGCATTTATCAGACTTGCCCATTCTCCAACAGTGGACTGGTATCTGGTGCCTTCTGACATCCAAACTATCCTTCCATCTGGATAGAAATGTGCTGTGAAGTAGAATTGCATGATAAGTTCATCATTCCAGTTGGTGAACTTTTGCCCAACAAAATCAGCAACTCCACAAGCAACAAAGCTATCTTGCACTCCAGGATAGTGCTCTTCATTGTCCTTGATATAGGTCCAGTCGACCCACCTCATGTCACAAACTATGGGCTTCTTATCCAACAAGATTGTCTCATAGAAGTCCTGTTGTTCCTTTGTATGGAACCTGTAGTCAACAGCAGTTCTTCTCCTTGAGGCATATGGATCTTCCATCCTCCATAGCCTCAACCCTGAGTCCTTCCTGATCCTCATGTCCTCAGCCACAGGATGGGCATCATTGTGGTCAGTATCTTGGGCTTGAGCTTCCTTAGGACCTGTCCTTCTTCATCTTCTTCATCAGCAACATTTGTACTTTGGGGCCTTGTTCTTCTCGGCAATTGGAATACTCCTAGTATTCCTCTTTGGTATAAGCTTGGCCTTGGAGGCAGCTCTGGGTGCTTCCTTGGGCTTAGATGTTGCAGCCCCTGATCTAATAGCATCACCCATAAGCTTTGGTGCCTTGGGTGCTGGTGCAACAACCTCTTCTTCCTCTTCAGAATCTCTTCTCATAGAGGGCTTTCCAAGAACTTGGGCAGTTGTGGTTCTTGCTCTCTTCTTCTTCTTGTCTTGAGCACCTTCATCATCTGATTCAATGGTAAACTTCATTGTCTCTCCAGTGGGAACTTTCTTGGATTTGGAAGATGTGACTTTCTTTTCAGGTGCCTCTTTGGGTTCAGTCTGTTCTGGCACTTGAGTGGACCTTCTGGCCTTGAGCATAGGTGTCCTCTTGGCAGGAACTTTCTTTTTCAGTCCAGGCTTTGTTCTATGTGATGAGCCATATTCCTTCTTGAGCACTACTTTCTTGGAAGTAGCCTCATCTTCTTCAGCTTTGTAGTCCTCATCCTCTGAGTCTGAAGTTCTCTTCCTCCTTTGCCTGGTAGCAGCCTTAGGCAGGTTGCTAGGAGTGCTTCTGCTCCCTTCATCTGTAGAACTTGAGGGACTAGTGCCCTTGCTCACGTCAATCTGCTCTTCTGACCTGTTCTGGCTGTCACTCTGGTCTGACATGCTGCAAAACACTGACTGCTGACCCTGTGAAGAGTTATAGATGAGATAGAGTGGATGAGCATCACAAAATGCAGAGACTTTTGCAAAAGAATGATTCAAAAATTCCGTTTTAGTTTTCCACAGAAAGCATTTGGATCAACCGATTTTCAAACTCGGTGATACGAAGCAGTTTTGGAACCTAAAGCGATGAACTCGGTTGGACCGAGTCACATTTCGTGGCACCGAAGGCGCTAGGGTTTCACAAAGTCCTAAAATCGGTTGCACCGATTAGCAATTCTCGATCAGACCGAGAGTTACGTGTGCAATGGCATAAGCCAAATCGGTGGGACCGAGTTTTTTAACTCGGTGGGTCCGAGATGGTTTCGGCGGAAACCTAACCCTAAAATTTTGAATCTCATCTAATCTACGGATTACTTTGGCTGGATAGGAGTGTTTCAATCATGGCAAGAATCAATAAGAACACAATGTGCTAGGAATCAGACGAGGATAGCACAATGATCGAGTCCATACCCTAGCTTGGCGATGAACTCGCTACGGCGGCAACGGCGGGGGCGAAATCCGTTGACGGTGGCGGAGACCAGCTACTGGAGGCGGCTGGCGACGAGGAGACGATCCGGAGACCTTCGATGGCAGAGCGAGCTATTGCGCGGGCGAAGGGGTTCAGAGGAATTTCCAAATTTTTGCCCGTGAGAATATATAGCCCGACCCAGTCGGTGTGACTGAGTGGAACAACTTGGTGGCACCGAGATGCATAACCGTGTACAGTTTCAGCAACTCAATGTGACCGAAGAGTTCAAATCGGTTGCACCGAGATTGAAAACTTATTTCAACTTAATGATCTCGGTAGGACTGAAATGGAGGAATCGGTCAGACTGAGAGTCACAAAGAGGTTTTGGAAGTTTAAGTCTATGACGAATCGGGGACTCCAAGTGCTCCTCACACAGAGTGGTTCGAATCTGACTTGATCAAATTTTGTGATGTAGCATGAATAGAGTTTGAGATGAGAAAAGCATAGATAGCTAGAGAAAGTTCTTAGGCATTCTTCTCCATCCACTTGGCAAAAAGAAAAGAAGCCAAACAATCAAAACAACAAGTGGATGTCCTTGAATGAGTAAAATATGCACCAACATGCTCACACAATAAGATGGCAAATGAAATATGTGGCAAAGCATGCACAACCAATTCTAGCATCTATCAAACAATTGGCGATGACTAGGTCATCTATATATGAGTATATTGACTTAGGATTCAAATGAGAACATTTGATCATAGGTCATACTCATCGTTTAAGCTCAAGTGGGGTTACCAGTTTTACATAATGCATTGATGTGTTCACACCATTAGAGTTGCTTTGACTCAATTCTTAGAGTTAAGCTCCCCCTAGATGTGAGATCCCCCCTTGGAGGGATGAACTAACCTTGGGTTTTGTTGATGATGACTTCATGTAGGTGTTGAAGATGTGGATGCTCAATGTTGATGTAGATCATTTGGAGCAATCCTTTGGAGTGAGTTGCACTTTCAACTTACCTACATGGGTTAGTCCCACAAGGAACAAACAAGAATATCCATAGACATAGAGTGATGCACACACAAGATGATGTCCATGAAATCATTAGGTTACCTTGTCCCTTGCCTTACCGACGTGAGGGTTTGTGACTCCTTGAACTAGTGCAAGATGTGGAAGTTGATTGCACTTGTTCTTGCCATAATGATATGAGTGAAGAATGTTGGCAGAGTCACCCTCAATAACTCTCTAGTTCTTCTTCTTCGGGATCCACATCATCTTGATGGGAATCCTTGGAGTTGTAGTTGTACTTGATGAAGTAGAACTTGACGTAGTCTTGGGAACCCACTTGAACGAGGCCTTAGGTGCTTCTTCAAATGCATCAATCTCTTCTTGAAGCTTGTCCTTGCCTTTGTCCTTGTGGTCTTGTGGTGGAAGATCATCTTGTGCTTGTGTTCCCTTGAAGGAAGTAGGATCATACTTCTCTTGTTGAGGAACAAACTTCGTCTTGGGGTATTGATCTTCTTCCCACTCAACTCCATTGGCATTGAACTTTCGTTCAAAACCAACACCTTGATTCTTCCGGTGTCTTCCTTGCTTGCGTACAATTTCCTCGAATTGCTTACTCCCAGCAAGGCTCTTGTAAACACCTTTCTCTATAATTCCCTTCAATAAGCTATTTTCTTGCTCAAGTGTAACTTGGCTAAGAGAATCATTAGTGGAATCAAGAGAACTACTAGAAGCAACAATATTGGATTTGACATTATTATTGTTACTACTAGAGGAAGTATCTTTCTTGTACTTGTTACTAGACTTGACTTGAGGCATGTAAGTAGATAAGAGTAAACGCTTGGCAATGTAAGAAGAACTTTTCTTACGGAGATCATCATTGATTGCCTTTAAGAACTCATCCTCTTGCTCAAGATTGAGCTTTTCAAAGCGTAACTTCTCATGAGCCCTTAAAAGTTCTCGATGATCTTCAAAGATAGTTTCATGAGCCAACTTAAAAGTGTTTAGTTCTTTAGTTAGAAGCTCAATCTTCTCCTTATCATTGTCATTCGTTTTATCTTGATTATTATGATTAATTGATGTTTCATCGTAGTATTCATCACTAGAGTTGTCAACAAGTAAATCATCATCCACAAGCAAGTCATCTTCATCACTATTGAAATCAACATACTCAGGATGTGTTACCTTTGGACCTTTGGCCATGAAGCATATTCCAATTCCTTCATTTGGTGAATCAAATATGTCATAGGAGTTGGTTGATACAAGTGCTAGACCGGCAACACCATCATCTTGAGTATATTCGGAGTCGGAGTGATAACTTCTCTCGGAGTGATTGTCGGAGTCGGAGCCGGATACCCATTCACCAACATGAGCTTGATGTCTTCGTTTTGTGTACCTCCTTGATGACTTGTCCTTCCTCTCCGAATACTTGCTTCTCCGTGAGGGTCTTCGTTCATAACGATCATCTCTACTCCTCCTCTCTCTTGGTAGTGATTCTTCTCTTTTGCTTCTTCTTCTTGGAGAATCTTCTCTTCTTTTGCAGGGTGTCGTACACTCATTGGGATAGTGTCCGGGTCTCCCACAATTGTAGCAATTGCGCTCTCGACTAGAAGATCTTTTGTCATTGTAGGACCTTGACTTGGAGCTTCTTTCTTTGCTTCTACTCTTGTAGAATTTGTTGAAGTTCTTCACCATTAAGCTCAATTATTCATTGAAGGTTTGTTTCTCACTTGATGATGTGGGGGCTTCACTTGAGGCTTTGTAAGCACCACTTGACTTGTTGTGAAGTTCCTCCTTATCCTTGAGTGACATCTCATGAGCAACAATTCTTCCAATGACTTCCGTTGGCGTGAGATCTTTGTAGTTTGGCATCATCTGGATCGATGTGCACACGGTATCATACTTTCCGTCCAATGCTCTTAGGATTTTCTTGATGATGAATTTGTTGGTCATCTCTTCACTCCCTAAGCCGGCAATCTCATTTGTGATAAGAGCAAGCCTAGAGTACATTTCAGCGACACCTTCACCATCCTTCATTTTGAACTTGTCCTTGATGGATTCAGTACCTTCATGCATATCAATCAAAGTATCCCAAATTTCCTTTGCATTCTTAAGACGGCTGATTTTGTTGAATTCTTCGGGGCACAATCCGTTGAAGATGATATCACAAGCTTGAGCGTTGTATTGCAGCATCTTCAATTCTTCCGCATTAGCTTCACGGTTCGGCTCTCTCCCATCAAAGAATTCACCTTGCAAGCCAATACAAATAATTGCCCAAACGGCGGGGTTATGTCCGAGAATATGCATTTTCATCTTATGCTACCAACTAGCAAAATTAGTACCATCAAAGTAAGGACCTCTACGGTGATAATTTCCCTCGCTAAACGCCATACTCTCCTAGGTTGTGAAACCAAGGCTATGACCACCAAAAGCTATGGACATCAAAGCAAATGGAGACCAAAGCTCTGATACCACTTGTAGGACCTTGAAGTATGTCTAGAGGGGGGGTGATTAGACTACTTGACCAATTAAAAACTTAATATTTTCCCAATTTTAGAGTTTGGCAGATTTTAGCTATTTAGGACAAGTCAAGCAATCATCACACTATTCAAGCAAGCATGCAAAGAGTATATAGGCAGCGGAAATTAAAGCATGCAACTTGCAAGAAAGTAAAGGGAAGGGTTTGGAGGATTCAAACGCAATTGGAGACACAGATGTTTTTGGCGTGGTTCCGATAGGTGGTGCTATCGTACATCCACGTTGATGGAGACTTCAACCCACGAAGGGTAACGGTTGCGTGAGTCCACGGAGGGCTCCACCCACGAAGGGTCCACGAAGAAGCAACCTTGTCTATCCCACCATGGCCGTCGCCCACGAAGGACTTGCCTCACTAGCGGTAGATCTTCACGAAGTAGGCAATCTTCTTGCCCTTACAAACTCCTAGGTTCAACTCCACAATCTTGTCGGAGGCTCCCAAGTGACACCTAGCCAATCTAGGAGACACCACTCTCCAAGAAGTAACAAATGGTGCGTTGATGATGAACTCCTTGCTCTTGTGCTTCAAATGATAGTCTCCCCAACACTCAACTCTCTCTCATAGGTTTTGGATCTGGTGGAAAGAAGATTTGAGTGGAAAGCAACTTGGGGAAGGCTAGAGATCAAGATTCATATGGTAGGAATGGAATATCTTGGCCTCAACACATGAGTAGGTTGTTCTCTCTCAGAAATGGTAAGTTGGAAGTGTAGGTTTGTTCTGGTGGCTCTCTCCACGAATGAAGAGGAGGTGGAGGGGTATTTATAGCCTCCACACAAAATCTAACCGTTACACACAATTTACCAAACTCGGTGGGACAGATTCAACAGACTCGGTCGGACCGATTTAGTAAACCTAGTGACTGTTAGTGATTTTCGGTGGAACTGACATGCAACTCGGTGAGACTGATTCGGTTAGGGTTAGGGCATAACGTAATCTCGGTAAGACCGATTACACAAACTCGGTGAGACCGATTTTGGTAATAAGCTTTCCAGGGAGTTGGTCAAGTAAACTCGGTGGGACCGATTTGCTCTTTTCGCTGAGACCGAAATGTTACAAAAAGGAAATTGAGAGTTTACATTGCAATCTCGGTGGGACCGATCGCTCACTTGGTTAGACCGAAGCGTTACTGAGGGAAGCAGAGAGATTACAATCCCATCTCGGTGAGACCGAGATCCCTATCGGTAAGACCGATTTGCTTAGGGTTTGTCAGTGGCTATGACTTTTGGAATCGGTGGCGCCGGATAGAAAGAATCGGTGTGACCGATTTTGGCTTTGGGTTTAGGTCATTTGTGGATGTGGGAAAGTAGATGAGGGTTTTGGAGCATATCACTAAGCACATGAAGCAAGAGGCTCATTAAGCAACACCTCATCCCTCCTTGATAGTATTGGCTTTTCCTAAAGACTCAATGTGATCTTGGATCACTAAAATATAAAATGAAGAGTCTTGAGCTTTTGAGCTTGAGCCAATCCTTTGTCCTTAGTATTTTGAGGGATCCACTTCCATCATCCATGCCATGCCATTCATTGAGCTTTCCTAAAATAATAGTCTTGGAATAGCATTAGCTCAATGAGCTATATGTTGTTATGAATTACCAAAACCACCTAGGGATAGTTGCACTTTCACTAATGAGTTTAGTCACAAGATCTTGTATTACGGAATGAGTAAAGAGACTTGCCGGTAACGAGATTGAACTAGGTATGGAGATACCGACGACCGAATCTCGGGCAAGTAACATATCACCGGACAAAGGGAATTGCATACGGGATTGACTGAATCTTTGACAATGTGGTTCAACCGATAAAGATCTTCATTGAATATGTAGGAATCAATATGGGCATCTGATAACCCACAAGTATATGGGATTGCAACAGGTTTCGAGGGTAGAGTATTCAACCCAAAATTATAGATTCGACACAAGGGGGGCCAAAGAATATTTGCAAGTATTAGCAGTTTAAAGAGTTGTCAATTCAACCACACCTGGAGATTAATTATCTGCAGCAAAGTGATCGGTAGCAAAGTAGTATGATAGTTTTGATAGTAGTAGCAATAGCAATAGTAACAGTAACATTGATACAAGAGTTTTATAGCAAGTGCAATAGTAACAATAGCAGTAGTAACTTAGCAAGATCAATATGTAGGAAAATCCTAGGCATTGGATCAGCGATTAATTGGATGATATTCATCATGAGACAGTCATAACCTAGGGCGATATGGCACCAGCTCCAGTTCATAAATATAATGTAGGCATGTATTCCATAAATAGTCATACGTGCTATGGAAAGAACTTGCATGACATCATCTCCCGGGACATCACCAACAATGTCGCCATCGACTCTAATCTGCGTGTTGTCCCTGCCATGGCGTGTACAGCGCTGTTGTCGGTTTGATCAACTGACCACGCGCCTGTCTTCGCCAAGCATGTCCTCGAGCACGTGCCTACCACCTATTGAGCCACAGGTTGCATCGCGTCGTCCCTTCGGATCACTGCGTTGCCGCCCCAAGGTCTTCCCGCTGGTTACCTAGACCCGTGCGCCTCTCCCGCCAATGCCCCTTCGGGTTGTCCCGTCGTGCCCTGCGGTCCACGCCGCCGCCCCGAGATCCTCCCACCGACTACCCCCGTAGCCGCCGCCTTTGCGTCGCCCCTTAGGGTTGCCGTGCCACGGCACGTGGTCCACGCCACCTCCTGTCGGGTAGTCGCCCCCAGCCAGTGGTTCTCCCCGCGGCTGCCCCGACCCACGAGCCACCGCTACACCACTGCTTCGGGTCGTAGCACTGTGGAACGCGGTCACTGCCGCCACCCGAGGCCGTCCCCGCGGCATCACCGGCCTCTGCACCGCCGCTGCGCCGCCCCTTCGGACCGTAGCACCGCGGCACACGGTCCACGCCGCCCTGAGATCTTTCCACCGTCGCCCCGACCTTTCTGCCACCGCTGTGTCGCCCCTCCAGACTGTAGCGCCGCGACCCACGGTCCACTCCGCCTACACCGCACGTCAACTTCCCATGGTATGCGCCGCGCCGCCTCCCTCGACGCGAGAATGCCACTGTCCACGTCGGTCTTCGTCCCGCTATCGGGTTCCTCGCCTACTTCGAGCACCGCTGCCGCGCTCCTAACCAAGCCGTCGCCGCTGCCGTTAGGCCGCCACCACCGCTCTTCTTCGGTTGCCACCGCTGCTACCACATAGCCGCCACCGCCCTTCCACCCCCTTCGTCTTCGTCCAGCACTAGCTCGTCACCAGCGTCGCCGTCATCTACCCCAACCACTTCTTCTACTCCGACCACCGTTAGTGACATCGACCCCATGCCGATTGGCGCCACAACCATCATCGAGTCTTCTTCTTTGCTGGCCCTCCGACTCCTCGACATGGCGTACAACTCATGTAGGTCCCTCGTCTATGCATGCCCGGTGCTGGCAACACCATGCGTGCCTACATCCATGATGTGTCCTCGGGCCTAGCAAGCCTGGTCGGTGCTTCGTCAACTTCCTCTTCGTCCATCTATGCATTGCATGCACAGTGCTGGCAACACCGATGCGTGCCTTTGTCCACGACGTGTCCTGGGGTTTGGCAAACCCGGCGCGATGCCTCGTCAACAACGTCTTCTTTCTGGTGCACCACTACTTCGACACCACTGTGCCCATGACTAACTCGGCCCCTCCTTGCGCCCGTGGCTTCATGGCGACTTCCTCGAAACCGGCAACCCCGACTCGACATCGACCACGGCGTTCTTCGCACGGCTACCTCGACCACGGCTACACCCATGCTCTCGGCTAGCTTGACAAACGGCACAAAGGACTACCACCTTGCTTGAGCAACCTCGTGGGTTTCCACTCCAGCCACGACTTCCGCGATACATCGACCGTTACGACTGTGGGGAGGTGTCGGCTTGCCTTCAGATTCTTCTCCAGTCTCACCGTCTGTGTCGTCACCGTTGTGACTATGGGGGGAAGTTGAGTATAGTCAATAGACTGGAAACATATGATAGACTAGGAAAGCATTCTGAGTTGTCTTGTACTTCAAGAAGATCATGTACTCCTATATGTATGCCCACGAAGCTCAAGCTATAAACAAATGATTCCACCAATCCCTCTCTATCCCTTCTAACTGGAGGGAGTAGAAATTTTGGGGTACTCATATTATCATGTTGATCTACCATTCATTGATTTAGGACTTGATATTTCTCAAATGTATCTATATTTTTTTATTGTTTCATGCTATATTTATATCATTTTGGTGTAGTTTCGGCACCAATTTCTATTATTTTTCTAGACTAACATATTAATTCAGTGTCCAATGTCAGTTGTTTTCTACTTTTTTTGAACTTGTCATGAAAAACAATTTTATCGGACTCAAGACCATCCAGGAAAAAATCAGCGATAACATGAAGTACATAAGCTTTCGAGGGAGACCGACATAGGCAAACTCCTTTTTTAAATCATTTCAACTTCAAACTTTTTCTATGTTTAATACCCACCATTGGAAGTCCCATGCTCAAATTTGGCTGCTTTTTGATTTAGTTTGCTATTTTTAAAGTATTAACTGATTTTTCGGCCATTAAAAGGGGCAAAACACTCTTTGGTTTCAAATAACGTGCAAACAAGTTTGGAAATGGATGAAACTTGGCATGGTGTCTTCATAGGACCTCTGTAGGGCGTGGTAAAAATTTCAAGGCGTTATAGGGAAAATTGGAATCACTTTGTGAATAAACTGAATACTCTCCTGGGAAGTATCAGGTTTAGAACGGATGCCACCGCCTTCCACAAACAAATTTTTTTACGTCATTAATTTCAAACTTTTTCTATGTTTACTATACACCATTGGAAGTCTCGTGGTCAAAAGTGAACACTTTTGGGTTGATTTGCTATTTTTAAAGTATTAAATGATTTTCTAGCCATTAAAAGGGCAAAACGCTCTCCGGTTTCAAATAACGTGCAAATAAGCTCAGAAATTGATGAAACTTGACATGGTGTCTTCGTAGGACCCATGTAGAGCATGATAGAAATTTGAGAGCGTTACAGGGAAAACTGGATGCACTTCATGTACAAACTGAACACTCTCCGCCAAAGTATCAAGTTTCGAACAGATACCACCGGCTTCCACAGACAACTCTTTTTTTTCATCATTTTAACTTCAGTTTTTGTTTCTATGTTTAATACTCCCTCCGTCCCAAAATGTAAGACGTTTTTTGACACTATGGGACGGAGGGAGTAGTACACATCATTGGAAGTCCCATGCTCAAATCAAGGTACATTTTGAGTTTGTTTGCTATTTCTAAAGCATCAATTGATTTTTCGGCCATTAAAAAGGGCTAAATGCTCTTCGGTTCCAAATAATGTGCAAACAAGTTCGTAAATGGATGAAACTTGGCATGTTGTCTTCATAGGATCACTGTAGGGTTTGGTAAAAATTTGAGAGCGTTACGAATTTTTTTGATGCACTTTGTGTACAAGCTGAACACTCTCCGGGGAAGTGTCAGGGTTTCAAAAGGAAACCAGCGCCTACCACACATAACTCTATTTTTTTACACATTTCAACTTCAAAAAAGTTCTATATTAAAACACACCATAAATTTTTAGACTAATCTGAGTTTACTAAATATGATTTTTCAAGCATTTTTCTGGCTTATATATCTGTGACGGCCGCTCTAGTGTACCCGCCACTGCTTCTAGAAATTTTCGGAGAAATTGGCGCATGTCACCAAAATATTGTTGTGGCAGACAAACTTTCCGCCCGCCACTGGTGCATGACAAACCAGTGGCGGGTTTGAGTTTGTCGCTCGCCACTGCTGGTTTTATGATCCCACGGGTAAATTTGTAAAAAATTACGAGTGGCAAGTGGCTATTTTTTCCCGCCACTGCTATCCACACAGGAGTGGCCGATGACACTTTTTACCCCCACTGCCACTTTTCCAAAATAGCAGTGACGGGTACCTATCCTCGCCCGTCACTAATTTGAACCCACCTAAATTTTTTCCAGTAGTGGCTATTTGGTCAGCAAGGAGGAAGGCAATACATGAGGATATATTGCAAAAGCCCATTATCAACCTATTGTTCATCAATAACTATATTGAAGAAATTAAAGTTGCCGAGAAAATTCACAATCCCTTGGATGTTGTATGGATAACACCTACTTGGGTGCTTCAGCCCTGGTGTATAGAGGCATATCTGACCCAACTCGGCTGAAGCAATTGCATGTCAAGAAGGCCTTTGCTTAGCAAAAGATTTCGTGCAACAGAAGATTCACATTGCCTCGGATTGCAAAGTTATAACTGATGATATCAAGAATGGGGTATGTGATTTCATGCAGCCATCGCGATGGAGATCGGGCAGCGGTCTGATCCTTTTGAGAATGTCTTTTTACCCTTAAGCGGGCGTAATAATAATTATGAAGCTCACGACATAGCTAAGTTCACGAGTTCTTTGAGTTTGGGACACCGTGTGTGCCTTGGAATTCGCTTCAACACCGTGTCTATTCCTGTAAACATTTCAGTCGATTAATAAAGCTTAGCTATGCCACCTAAAAAAAGTGTATGCGTGCACTGCGCCACCTTTTTCGTTGTCATCCCCCTCGAGTTAGGGTTTCTATTCCTCACGGTGCCGATTCCAGCCAACGTTGAGTTTCCTCCCCAAACCTACGCCATCTCCTGGCAGGACTAGTTCAAACTGATTAAGGGACGACCTAGTGCCATTTCCTGGTCATGGCTAGCTTACTCAGGTTCCCCATGGCCCGGTAGATTGATCTTCGGGCTAGCATAACCAATGGAGAAGGAAGCGTTTGGATCGGGAGGAGTCTCGAGCGACATCGAAGCAATGATGAAAGAACTCGTTTTATGGAGGAGGACCAGGATGTTTTTTTTTTTGAAACAAGGCAAAATATTTGCCATTTTCATTGATTAAGAGAGAAGTTTTAACAGGAACCCACAAGGCGGGGGAATGGAGTCTACTCTCGCGGCATTACATTACACAGGTGTCTAGCGCCTGCAAGCGCCCAAATACGAGCCTCCTCCTTTATCCTAGCATTGACCATGGTCACTGTGGTAGTGACATTCCTAAAAACTCTTGCATTGAGCTTATTCCAGAGTTCCCAGGAAACAAGCATGAGCATGGAGGCCAGAGCCTTCCTCGGAGGCCCCCTATCTAGGATAGTCTTGAACCACCATTCCTTTACAAAAATTTCGTAACGCCAGCCCGCAATGGTAGCACTGTTTATGCCGATCCATGAAGCCGCATTAGCCCAAACGCGTTGGGAAAATCGCATTGGAATAGGAGATGTGGTGCAGATTTAGTAACTTGCTTGCATAAAGGGCAAAGCCCACAATTGGGCCAGCCCCGACGTTGCAGCATGTCCGCTGTCCAAACACGATTCTGGATGACGAGCCAAGCAAAAAACTTGCACTTGGGAGGAGCCCAAACTTTCCAAACGGACATGTTCATGTTGCTCCTGAGATGGCCCTCGAACTGCGCCATGTAGGCCGAAGAAGCGGAATACTCGCCACTTGTAGTGAGCTTCCATAGGATAGTATCATGGACACCCGCAACAAGGTTGATCCTAGACACCCTTTCCCAAAGGAGGGCGAACTCCTGGATGTGCCCCAAGGATAGGCCGTGCTGGGTGTTTATTTGGTTGACCCAGAAATTGTTCAAGAGTGCCTTTTGGACTGTGCACGTCTTTTTCTTAGAGGTGTCATAGAGAGCGGGTGCAATGTCTTTCGGCCTGATCCCATCCAACCAAGAGGAGTTCCAGAAGCTTGCGCTGCAACCGTCTCCGATGTGAACCATGGTGGCAGCCGCAAAAATGTCTCTGTCCTTGTCAGTACATGGTGTTTCGGTGCCTAGCCAAAGCTTAGGGGGATCTGCCCATTCATACCAAAGCCAACGAAGACGCAAGGCGGTTGCAAATTTCTCGAGGTTGAGCACTCCTAGCCCACCATAAATCCTTGGCTTACACACAAGTTCCCAATTAACTTTGCATTTTCCTCACGTGACCTTGTCACAACCTGCCCACAGATATGCACATCTCAAACTATCAATCTTCTTCCTCACCTTCACCGGTAAATCTCATATGGTAGATTGCAATGGCCGTGAGCACTGCCTTGACGAGGACAATACGACCAGGGGTGGCCACGTGCTTGGCCACCCATGGCGGGAGCTTGCCGGCGACCTTGTCCTCTAAATATTGGAAATGTATCCTTTTGAGTCTTCTAACTGAGAGGGGCAGCCCCAAATATCGCACTGCGAAGCCGGAGCGAACTACTGGAAAGTCATGTAGAGCATCCTGAAGGTCGATGCCCTAGCAACAGATAGACGCAACGAGACTCTTTGCACAATTGGTGACCAAGCCGGTGACCTCCCTAAAAGAGGCCAATGTCGACGCCAAGAATTGAATATCACTTTAATTGGGTGCAACGAAGATGGCAGCATCATCGGCGTACAAGGACGCACGGATCGGTCTTCCTCCGAGCGGATGCAAGCTTTCTACCTCTTGAGCACTGCGTTGGATTTCCCCGTAGAGGAGAGGATGATGTAGCAAAGTAGCGTAAGTATTTTCCTCAGTTTTTGAGAACCAAGGTATCAATCCAGTAGGAGACCATGCACAAGTCCCTCATACCTACACAAAACGATAGCTACTCGCAACCAACGCGATTAGGGGTTGTCGATCCCTTCACGGTCACTTACGAGAGTGAGGTCTGATAGAGATGATAAATAATATTTTTGGTATTTTTGATAGATAGATGCAAAGTAAAAAGTAAAAAAGCAAAGTGAAAGCAAAGCAAGTAAATAAAGCGATAGAGATTGATATGATGAGAATAGACCCGGGGGCCATAGGTTTCACTAGTGGCTTCTCTCAAGAGCATAAGTATTCTACGGTGGGTGAACAAATTACTGTTGAGCAGTTGACTGAATTGAGCATAGTTATGAGTATATCTAGGCAATGATCATGTATATAGGCATCACGTCCAAGACAAGTAGATCAAACGATTACGCATCTACTACTATTACTCCACTAAATCGACCGCTATCCGGCATGCATCTAGAGTATTAAGTTAAAAAGCAGTAACGCCTTAAGCAAGATGACATGATGTAGAGGATAAATTCATGCAATATGATAAAACCCATCTTGTTATCCTCGATGGCAACAATACAATACGTGTCTTGCAACCCTTTACATCCTTGGGTAAGAACACCGCAAGATTGAACCCAAAGCTAAGCACTTCTCCCATTGCAAGAACTACCAATCTAGTTGGCCAAACCAAAAGGATAATTGAAGAGACTTGCAAAGATAACTCAATCATACATAAAAGAATTCAGAGAAGATTCAAATATTTTCCATAGATAAGTTGGATCATAAACCCACAATTCATCGGTCTCAACAAACACACCGCAAAAAGAAGATTACATCAAATAGATCTCCACGAGAGAGGGGGAGAACATTGTATTGAGATCCAAAAAGAGAGAAGAAGCCATCTAGCTACTAGCTATGGACCCGAAGGTCTGAAGTAAACTGCTCACACTTCATCGGAGGGGCTATGGTGTTGATGTAGAAGCCCTCCATGGTGGATGCCCCTCGGTGAGCTCTAACGAGCCCCAAGATGGGATCTCGTGGATATAGAAGGTTGCGGCGATGGAATTAGGTTTTGGCTCCTCATCGATCGTTTGGGGATACGAGGTATATATAGGAGGAAGAATGCGTCGGTGGAGCAACAGGGGCCCACGAGGTAGAAGCGCGCCCAGTGGGGGCGCCTCCACCTCGTGACCGCCTCTGGCACTTCTTGGAGTAGGGTCCAAGTCTCCTGGATCACGTTCGGTGAGAGAATCACGTTCCCGAAGGTTTTATTCCGTTTGGACTCTGTTTGATATTCCGTTTCTTCGAAATACTGAAATAGGCAAAAAAAACAGCAATTATGGGCTGGGCCTCCGGTTAATAGGTTAGTCCCAAAAATAATATAAAAGTGGAAAATAAAGCCCAATATAGTCCAAAACAGTAGATAAAGTAGTATGGGGCAATAAAAAATTATAGATACGTTGGAGACGTATCAAAGCTTCCTTGGGCCGTGGCTTTGGCAAGTATGTGGTGTAGGGGGTCAATAGCAAGGACAAAGAGGAGTGGCGAGAGCGGGTCCCCTTGCCGAAGGCCTTGTCCATGTCTGATCCGGTCGTTGGGAATGTCGTTAAGTAGCACACGGGAGGAGGCTGTGGAGAGGAGCGTCGGAACCCAATCACATAAGTGACTTGGGAAGCCCAGGTGTTGAAGCAAGTCCATCAAATAGTCCCATCTGACCGAATCGAAGGCCTTTTTGATATCGAGCTTGAAAAGGAGGGTAGGGGATTTCGTGCGGTGAAAGCACTGGCCAAGTTTCTGACATACATAAAGTTGTCGTGGATGCTTCTCTTTTTGATGAAATCACTTTGTGCACTGGAGACTAGGTTGAGCATGTGAGGGGCTAAGCGAGAGGCCATCATTTTAGCGATGATTTTGGCGACCGCGTGAATGAGGCTAATTGGTCTGAAATCCGAAATGTCATCGGCGCTGTCTTTTTTCGGGATAAGGGCAATGTTCACTGAGTTGAGCCAGGTGAAGCTGGAGGTGCGCAGGTTGGAGAAGCCATTGACACAGCCATCAGATCCTGCTTGATGATGTCCCAACATCCTTGAAAAAAAATACCGGTGAAGCCATCCGGTCCCGGAGCCTTGTCACTTGGTAGGGAGAAAATAGCCGCTTTAGTTTCCTCTTCAGTGAATGGTAGGTCCAGATCCGCAAGGTCACATGGCTGGGTTGGAACGGCCTCCCAGTTGAAATCTTTTGACCGTGCCTGCCCCTTACGAATGACCGTGGAGAAGTGCTCATGGACAATGTCTTTCTTGTCGTCATGATTGGTAACCCATCCTTGGTTGTGCCGGAGACGATGGATAAAGTTTTCCCGTCTCCGACGATTGATTTGGAGATGGAAAAAACGTGTATTGGCATCCCCCTCTTTAAGCAAGGTTATCCTTGAGGATTGCTTTTTTCTAGCTCGCTCTAGGACTGCCAGAGCGACAGCCTTCCGCTTGAGTTGTTTCCTTATATCTTGCTCGTCGTTGCTCAAGGCCCGAATTTCTTGTGCCATGTCCAAGCGCAGGATGACCTCGAGAGCCATGTGGAGTTGGACTTTATGGTGAGAGAAGAGCTTCCTACTCCAGCACCTCAATATCTGACTAGCTGTCTTCAACTTGTGGAAAAGAATATGGCAAGGGTCATGGTGGCTCACCCTCTCGTTCTATGCATCAGCAACAACTTTCTTGAAGTTTGGCATGTTTGTCCAGAAATTTTCGAACCTAAAGGATTTTGGCCTCGAGGGTCGCTCATCGCTAGCAAGGAGAAGGGGGCAATGGTCGGAAAGCGAGGATGACAGCGCGTGCAGGATGTGGGAGCCAAAATGGATGTCCCAATCTTCATTACAAAAAAAACTAACCAGCTTGCTCATAGTGGGATTATGCTGCTCATTGCTCCATGTAAACTTTCTATTTTGCAGGTGGATCTCCTTGAGCTCACAAGAATTGAGTGCATTACGGAAGCGAACAACACGACTCCGGTCCACATTTGCTTTGTTTTTGTCGCGAGCGCGGTAGATTTGATTGAAATCTCCCGTGATCAGCCACTTAACTCCATCGAGGCTATTCATCTCCTGAAAAAAGAAGCTTCTGGCTATTCATCTCCTGAAAAAAGGAGTCCTTCAGATTGCTTCTTGTAGGTCCGTACACAGAGGTCAGCTTGAAGGAGGTACTGGATTCGACAATGGTCACCATGGCTGAAAGGAGGCCCCAAATTAGGATGTTGGCCATCCAACATGTTGTAGCCACCGGCGGTGCTTCCTCCTGCTCTACAACAACAGGATGGCCATCGTCTGGTTCCCACGGCTAAACCCTATAGCCAACCCTGGTACTACAAGAACATGCGGATGGCCTAGGATCTTGTGCAGGATGTGAAGCCTTGCCTGCTGTCTGACAATCTGTATACGACTCAGTTTTCGTGTTGGGTGATTGGGAGTCATTGAAGAGGACCCCTGGACTTTTTGGGGAACATTGTTATTCTTGCACCTTACGATGGCTTCACCAAACCCTAAAGGATGAAGTTAGATCTGTTAGAGATATGGATTCAAATACATGATCTTCCACATGGGTACACACCATTGCTGAAATCCTTGTAGGGAAAGTGGGGGAATTCGTTTTTGCAGAGCTGTTTCCCAAGATTTCGAGGGCAACTTATTCAAGGTTAGAGTCAAGATTGATGTCAAGAAAGAAACCTCTAAAGAAAGTTGCATCTCTTGTTCATAATCCAAGTGCACAAGGAGAATGGTGTTGGCATATACGTAATATAAGTTGATAGTCCTTGTCTCTATGAGTTGATCATCGAGCTTGAGTGGTTATAGCGTGTAGCCTGTAGTGAGGAATGATGGTGATTTACACACATAGCACGTGAAATGTCAGAGAAGATGCATAATTTTGAGAGTGCCGAGATAATTTTTGAGCGAGGGACCACGAATGGTGAAGCTCATTCCTTACCAAGCTGTATGAGACAGCTGGTCGGCTTCTTTGGCTTAACCACCCACCTGAGATGGTTCAAATTCCTGTAGCCATAATAAACACATTTAAATGCATGGAACAGGATGAGTTGTCAACAAAAAAAACTGATAAGTATGATATGGTAACCCAAAGGTCGAGTTCTTCCTGTAAGTTAGCTTCTGTTCTATTTACAGCTTTCCTACCATACTTGCAAACATTACAGTGTGCTCTCAACATTTCGTTCTCCAAGCAAGCTTCTGGGGTCTGGGGGTGCCAAGAACTAGGGCTGACTATATTCTGGCAACATGGATTGACGGATGTTAGCCCACATCAGTTGAGAATGCAGTTAGAAATAGATTTTGCGCATACTGGCTACAAACACCTGGATACTCAAAAGAATGCTTTAGAAATTCTCAGACTGGTTAAGATAGAGTAGCATGCCCAGTTACCCACGTATGTATCATGTGGCTCCAAGCCAAAATTTACTGCCAACCATAACAATGGTGGCTTCTGTTCTCTCACTCTCCCCTTTTTATCTTTGCTTCCTTATTTGCTTATTATTCCAAAGTAGGTAAGTGGATAAAGATTATGTCATGACCGGCATATACTACAGCCCAGGCAGTTAGGGCCGGGCCCAGTTATCTTATCGTTATTAGGGGCTTAGCCCAGTTATTGTATTTGGAGATTATATAAACTCATGTAAGGACTCGTTTGAAGTTAAGCAGAAGCAATCATATTTGCTCGGCTTCCTGAAGGGAGCCGGGAAACCTAACCCTAGCCGCCGCGTCGGCCTGCTCAGGCTTCTGCGGCGCCCCTCGCCGCGACCGCGGCGTGCCCATTCCGCCGGCTCACCCCGGCCGAGTAACCCGAGCGTCGCCGCCAAGGGTTGTGCTTCAACTGCAACGAGCCCTACGTGCCCGACCACGTCTGCCCGCGACTCTTCTACCTGGAGGCTGCGGACTACATTGAGGAGGACACCACCGCCGCTGGTCTCAGCGACCTGCCCGCCCCAGCTGACGCGGAGATGTTTGGCGCTCGTTGATCACCTCGAGGAGTTCCGCAAGCGCTTCCCCACCTTCCAGCTCGAGGACGAGCTGTTTGTGCAGGCGGGGAGAGATGTTATGACCGGCATATACTACAGCCCAGGCAGTTAGGGGCCTGGCCCAGTTATCTTATCGTTATTAGGGGCTTAGCCCAGTTATCGTATTTAGAGATTATATAAACTCATGTAAGGACTCGTTTGAAGTTAAGCAGAAGCAATCATATTTGCTCGGCTTCCTAAAGGGAGTCGGGAGACCTAAGCCTAGCCGCCGCGTCCTGCTCCCTCCCTCTCTCTCGCACATGTGACGACGGCGCCCCAGCGCCCGCGGCCTCGCCTTCCTCCTCGCCAAGCCCCCTTCCACCCCTACAACCTACGAGCTAGACCTGGTAGGATCCTATCAGATTCACTCTGGCATGCCAATTGATATTTGTAGCAGGCATCCTCGCACTATCTGGTTAATCGCATATCTTCAGGTTTCATCCGGAGTATTTATCATAAGAGTGTCCCAGTTTATACCTAAAACTCTATAGCAAAAAAAAATATGCTGAGAAAATACAAAAGCATGTTACAGCAACCAAATGGAAATTTCAGAATTTATACCAGGATTGTATGCTGAGTACTAGTTATTTAGTTCGCCAAATCTATACTTATAGAAGAAAAGAAGGCATGTTATACTAAGGAATAATACAAACATAAGGTGCTTTTTAACCCCATATTCCAGTTCCAGATGGGCGTCGCTACAAGAATACAGGGTCATATTTTTCTAGTTCCTGAAACCATTCTATCATGAGATGGGGAAACAAGAAACAAACAGAGTACTTCAGATGATTTAAGGGCGGTAGAGAAAGGGGTTTATCGTCAGTACCTTCTCAAACCAAGTAGTACAAATTATTTCTGAAAAGACTGCACACCTACGAGATGAGTGCTGCAACTCTCCTGAGTCCTGACATGATACATGCTATTATAGAAACCACGGTTAGTAAATCAAAAGCACATATCATTCACCTAGCAATAAAAACAGGTCAACTTGGGTGTGGCGCCAAATAAAATGACCATTTGTTATTTTAGCAGTTACTATTAACATGAAAATGAGCCTGATATAATCTCAACTTCACCTGACAAGCTAGAAGGATAGTCACTCCACACAAACTTCTCTCTGAATCAGCTTACAGACGCATCCCAAAACAAATGACTATGACTGCTAGGATCAAAATGTATACAAAAATAGTGGAATATCACTTGAGAGTTGATATAATGAAGCTTCTCTGTCCTTACAGCAGTACAGTTATCAAGAGATATACTATCTCCGTCCCATATTAATTGACGCTCAAACGGATGTATCTAGCACTGAAAGTCCGAAATACGTCGAGATACATCCGTTTGAGCGTCAATTAATATGGGACGGACGGAGTACATACTAATCTTGTAGGTCAACAGAAATGAAACAATTCTGGCAGTAGTTAATTTGCTTGGTTGCATTATGGATTCCAGACATGAAGAGGAACGGATTTTTCATTCAAGTCAGATGAACTCAACACCATAATCAATTCATGAGGTCAGTTACACCATGGCAAGCTCAGTCGAAACCAAACTTGGGTTCTCCTGTTGCAGAGCGTACATCTTGTCGGTCATTCCTTCCTTCCGATAAGCTTCCAACAAGATGGAGTATGTGATGGCATCTGGTTCACACTGCATATGCTTCATGTGCCTGAAGACCCTCTCCATTTCCATCAGATCCTCCGCTTTCGCACATGCCGCAAGAACAGAGTTGTGAAAAGATGTATTTGCCGGTACATCGAGCCTCTCAGCAAGCTTTACCATGCCTACCACCTTGTGGAAAAGGGCTGCGTTGCTAAACCCGTTTATGAGACAGCAGAAGGTCTTTGTATCCGGCTTCATCCCCTCTGAGCGCATCTGGTTAAATGTGTCCTCCATGTTTTTTGCATCACCTGCCTCAGCAAATGCCTCGATCACGTTGTTGTACGTAGCTGTCGTCCATGGAAACGCTAGCCTGCGCATGTATTCCATCACCGCAGACATCTTGTCATACATCCGCTTCTTCCCGTAAGCACCAATGAGAATGTTGAACGTCCGAGTCTCCGGCTCGATCCCATAGCCTCGGAATTTCTCATACCACTTCTCCATCAGCTCAACCTGGCCACTGTTCCCAAACAGGCTTAGGATAATGTTCATGGTCCAGACATCCGGTTTACTATTTGCACTTTCGAGCATCGCGGAGAGTAACTTCTCCATATCGTCCAGCCTTCCTGCCCTGCAGTAGCCACTGAGAACAATGTTCTGCGTGACTGTGTTGGGTGCCACGGAGCGCTCAGACATCTCTTTGTACATAGCATCGACGAGGTCGAACCTTGAGGCGTCGACGAAGGCCTTGATGAGGATGCTATAGGTGTAGACATCAGGTTGGCACAGCGGGGCAGCTTTCATGTCTTCGAGAAGCTTGAGTGCCTCGTCTAGGAGGCCATTTCGGCAGTAGGCCCCGATCAAGGCCGTGTAAAGCTCGGGAGTTGGCTGGCATCCTTGCTGTTGCATCTCCGTGAAAAGATGCTGTGCTAGAGAAGGCTGGCCTGATCTCCCCAGCAACAGGAGGAGTTTCATGTAGGTGCCCTCTTTGGGATAGTAGAAGGGTTGCTCCTTCAGCATCTCAAAGACCTACACCATATCCATTCATTTTTTGGAAATCAAATCAATTAATTCCTAAAATGGTGCGATGCAAAGTAAAAGGAAAATTTCAAATTTGTAAGGAAAATTTGATTGGTATAGCTGGTTGGTGACTGTATTACCTGAAGCGCCTCTCGCCAGTTCTTGGCGGCGATGCGGTCGGCGAGGGCCTCGGTGACGGTGCAGGTCCAGGCCTTGGCATCGGCGCGCGCGTCGAGCCTCTTCTGGACGTTCTTGATAGGGGTGCGAGCGCGGCCCCTCCTCCCGGACTGGGATTGGGACTCGGCCGCCGCCGGGAACTCCCCCGCCCTCCAGTGCCTCTGGCGCCCTCTCCCCTCCGGGTCTTCCCCCGCCTTCCAGTGCCTCTGGCGCCCTCTCTCCTCCGGGTCTTCCCCCTTGGACGATGGAGGTGGGGGCGGGCGCTCCGTGGTCCGGGGTCTCCGGCGCTGCTGCGTGCCGGAGGAGGGGGAGGTGGTGGGGAATGGGAACTCCCCGGCCTTCCAGTGGCGGCGGCGAGTATTAGTGTCGGAGGTGTCAGCGGCGGCGGTGACCAGGCGGGGCCGGAAGGTGGCGTTGGCGGCGCCGGCTAGCGCCATGGAGGTGGAGTTGGCAGGCAATGCGGAGGCGAGCGCGCTGAGAAGAAGGTAAGATAGAGCTAGTGAAGATAATTCCAAAAGAGACTAGTGACAAAAAAAATCGAATTCCTAATTTATTCTGAATCCAAACAGTCTAGTGGCAAATGAATACTTTATATTTTGTAGATAAAAAATCGTTTCTTTGAAAATAAACATTTTATTTATGAATCCTGAAAGACTTGTGACAGATAAACACCTTTCTTTCAAGTACTACCTTTTTTGCGGCTATTTCAAGTACTACCTTCATCGATTCTAAAAAAAAGTACTACCTTCATCCGTGTTTATTAGTTCTCTCGCGTTTTTTGTCAAATTTTGACTATAGATTTAACTAGCAAAAATAATTTATATGCAACAAAAATTATATCACTAGAAACTTCTTTCAAATCAGAATCTACCAATGTAATTTTGTAGCATATAACTTATATTTTGTTAATTAAATCTAATGTCAAAATTTAGCATAAAATACGAAAGGGGTTAATAAACCATCTAAGGTCAAAGTTTAGCACAAAATACGAAAGGGACTAATAAACCCACACGGAGGTACTAGTAATCATTTTATCTCTGAAACAATCACAGAATCATTTCAACTCCAGAAGGATAGCCATCCTTATTGGTCACAAACAATGATCAAAGAAACACATGACAAGAATTCTTCCTTCACTTG
This sequence comes from Aegilops speltoides, assembly GCA_021437245.1. Lineage (NCBI taxonomy): Eukaryota > Viridiplantae > Streptophyta > Magnoliopsida > Poales > Poaceae > Aegilops > Aegilops speltoides. Next base: position 129,366,409 of record CM038144.1, read on the forward strand.
ATACATTACTCTATTCTAGGCTGAAAATTTCAGATTCAGACACCAGAAACACACACTGACAGGTGACAACCACCTAGACTTTTTTTTTCTCTTTCTTTGCTTTATACTCCTGGTGTGTACAATATGATAGTAGAGATAAGACAAGTCTGTAGCTCATACCAGCAACCACACCAGCTGAGAGCCTTTCAGACCGTTTTACAAGCTAGTACTGTACATCCTTGAGCCGTCATACACACCACTGTACATTCCATTCCATGTATCAACAAATGCAAAAATCCCCGCTCCGAGGGGTGAAAAATAAAAATCGATCAATCTGTTACGTATTCAGAAGAATTCTCCACCATGTTCTTCCGCGCGCAGGTATCTCTCTATCTTTACATCTCCAGAAGATGTTTAGGCTTTCCTTCTCTTCACCTCATTTGGACGAAAATGGACGACTCTTTGACCGAGGGGGCCTCTCCTCATGCTCAGGGGCATCACTCTTCTCGATGCTGTTCTTGCCCCTCAATGGCACGGTTTCAGTATTCTCAGAGATCCGGTTCTGTCGTGGTCTTCGTTCCTGCAAATCCAGTCACTTGCATGTTCAACTTTTGTGATGATGCATATGTAGGCAATAAGCATCAAAGCCAAGCTAAACAATCCTCTCTAAGCCAAATGGAGTCGATAGAACAAGCATATAGGATAACCAAATAAGATGGCAAGTATATTCTACTGTGCAATGACCAATTGATCATACAATGGATGAAAGTAGCAGGAAAATGCATGATTTCCAGGTAAACCAACAACCATATGTGAATGGTATTCTTTTGTGAATCAAACCTCTTGAGGTATGGTTTCGCTGGAATCCAACATCCGGACGACCTGATCCATCCTTGGTCTCTTCTCCGCATTCAGATCGATACACCGCAGAGCTGTCAAAAGGGCACGTTTGAGCTCCTTTGTCGACGGTCTTCTCTCAAGGTGTGGATCCACCACTTCGTCAGAACGTCTGTTGGCGACCATCAATTTAAGCCAATCGACTAGGTTTACCTACACGTGAATAGCAATAGCAGTGCGTAAGAGAAGAGATGAAGACAACAATTAGGGATCTCAAACATAACAGAAGAAGATTTTGCAAGTATTACCTCACTTGGGGGGCGATCATAGTCAATTGGATCTCTACCTGTAATAACTTCCAATAAAAGAACCCCAAAGCTGTAGACATCACTCTTCTCATTCAAAAGCCCGCTGTTAGCATACTCGGGCGCAACGTAGCTGCACAACAAGAATAGAATAATTATTGAATGAAACTAATTGTTAACATCCACAACTTATCTCTCGAATTATAATGGACAAATTTTGGAGGAAATGAAAAGAGAAACTCACTCATATATACCATGGCATGAAAAACTTACCCAAAGGTACCCATAACTCGAGTAGCAATATGACTTTTACCAGCACCAAGCATCTTGGCCAAACCAAAGTCAGATATTTTGGCATTGAACTCATCATCGATCAAGATATTACTGGCCTTGATGTCACGATGCACAACCTTTGGTTCAAGTGCCTCATGTAAGTATGCAAGGCTGCAGGCAAATGCGGAGTCTGTATCAAATTGATGTTTCCAAGAGCGCCAAGGCTATAGGTAAAATTAAGAACTATATCTAATGACCAAACAGAACACCACCATGTTATTCAGAAAAAGAAGAGCACTAGTTACTTGCAACGACAAAAAGAAGCACTAGTTAAAGCCATTGTGATACAGTACCGACAAGGACTGGCTAAAAATTTGTGTAATCTCAACCTTTACTGTAATCATATTTCAGGTCTGATCCAAATCCAAACTTGTTTCTGTTCACAACAGTATATACAATAATTTCTAGTGGCTAACACCTGGTACGATAGTCAAACCCAGATGCCGTTACGACTGAAACATGTGCCGATGTGCATCAATCAGAATGATCATTGTTAGCTCTTGCACACTATCGCGTGATGAACAGAATTTTGGAAGTACAGAGATCCTAAGAAAAGAATGAGTTTAGCGAAGGAGCTACTCACGCCTTTGCAGTCCCCAGAAGAACTTTCATGCGAGCTAACCAGGTGAGAGAGCTGTACTGGGACAATTCTCCATGGAGCCAACTTTCAAGATTACCGTTGTTAACAAACTCGTATACAAGCATCCTGGTTATACAAGCAAACACATCAAGCAATTCATGTTATGACTTTCTTGTTTACTTGATGCTAAAACAATAGAAACATAACAGGCCATGCTTTAGAGAGAAAATGGAAGAAAACAATGAAGACATATTCTGACCTCTGGGTACCCTCAACACAATATCCCAAAAGCCGGACCAAATTCTTGTGGCGAACATTACCAATTGCCTCAACTTCCACTCTGAATTCCCGCTCAGCCTGCCCTCTGCACGAAATCAAGCAATTCTTGTATAAGCAGAAAGGAGGTGACACAATAAACTTTCCAGCCAAAAAGTCAACACAATAAACCCATAGACATCCATTTCGTCACCGAAATATCGTTATAGGAAAACTCACAAATTGTTAAGGATTTTCTTGACAGCGACTGGGGTGCCATTTGATAATCTGCCACGATACACAACACCATATCCGCCCTCACCAATTACGTTGTCCTTTGCAAAATGGTCGGTTGCAACATCTAGATCTCTGAGAGTGAACCAATGGCCCCATCCAAGGTAAGAAAACTCAGGTAGGCCATCCAACGGCGCAGAATCGGCAGTAGCATGCACAGAAGGCTGTTCACAGACAGAAACAGATTGAATTCCATCACAGCCATCAGTGTGAACTAAAGAACCTGAAAGATTGTTCTCTTCTCTATGCCTCGAATTGTCCTCCTGCGCCGATTGAACAGCATCTTTATCCGTTGATTCAACAGGCCCATTCTCAATGGCGAGTAGAAGCCCATCATGTACAACATAATCATTGGGTGAAAATTGGTCAGCCACCCTGACTTCTGTGATGTCTTTGAATGCAGAAGGTATCTGGGTCATGGGAAGCTCCTTGAATGCCCTTCGTGACCGTCTGATCCAGGTCTGGATGGTAAGGCATATCACAAGGATAAGAAGAATACCCAGGAGGGATGCTCCAACAGCGATCCCAATCACAACCCAAAGTTTAAGCCCAAAGACGATTGTTTTCTCATGAAGTGATTCTGTGAGCGTGGAGTTTGATGACATGTTGTGATCATCAAGCACCTGCAATCAAAGGATAAGAAGGTGTTAGTCACAGATGCAAAGAAACACTTGCCTATATTAACTTGATTTTGCTTGGTCTGTGGACACTAAATATCATCCGTTTCAAACTGTTTGCGGCGTTCCCACGGAGATAATAAACCTGCCCTAATATAAAAGAAATGGTGGAACTGTTTGCTGATTTGGGAATTAATGAGAAAGCTACATTGCAACCACCAAGCTGAAGACCGCGCAAAGGTGGCGTGTCCCGCGTGCATTTAGACGGGAGGCAAACGCAAATTAAGTTTGCGCACGAATGTAGCTTCAGACCAGTATTACTTATGCAGAAAGAACAACACAGTGACATGTGGCCAAGATCAACAGAAGCGGACTGACGTGCCAACCACCATTCCCATACCTCCTAGAGCTTACTGGCTGTTGAGAATTAAGTATGTCCAATCCAAGAGCTACGGGCTTAAACAAGGAAAGCGGTATGAAGACACGAGACCGATGCGTTTCACACTAGAGTAGAGAAATAAGTAAAATTGAACATCAGGCCAACCCGCCCTTCGATTATGTATATACCACACATAGATGTAGCATCTCCCCCACAGAAACAGAAAATTGGGCACGCTTGAGGGAACCGACAAAGCAGCTAGCCGCACGCAAGCTAAGCAAAGCTAGAACAGATTACTACGTGCCTTAAGCTAGCATCCTAAATGCCAAAGTTAACTAAACTTATAAATCTGAAGAAGAGCAACCTGGAGAGAAGAATGAAATAAAAAGTGTTTGTAGCCTGAAATCTGGACGGCGAAATCGAATCAGCGCAAGCATTGGGGGTAATGGCGGAGGGAGGGAAAAGAGGAGCTCGGGGATGAGTGAGATCCAGTTATTAGCCGGCACGCTCGCATTCCGAGAAGAGGGGGGTGAAGGGGAATTGGATGGATGGATGGATGGATAGGGTACCTGGGATCCAGCGCAGCAGCGGGAGGAGGAAGAGGACGAAGCAATTGCAGTGTGGGGAGGGAATGTATGGGGAAGGAAGGAAGGAAGGGGATTTGGAGATGGAATTGGAAGGTGGTGGCGGCAGGAGAAGGGGAGTTGTCAGCGTGGTTGGTAGTGGACTGGCGAGGCGAGAGAGAGAGAGAGAGAGAGAGAGAGAGAGAGAGGAGCAGTCCGTCAGTCGGTCGGGGCGGACGGGAGTGACGCGGAAGAAAGCACCCCAGCCAAGCGAAGTCAGTGGTGAACGCAAAGTAAAGCACACGCACACGCTCCACCCTTCCTTCTTCACACCTTACCTTAAGGGAACGCCTCCCCTCTAGTGCTCCAACCAATAAACTGGAATTAATAATTTCTTGTAAGAGTTTCAGAGATGGCAAGCAGCGAATTTATAAAATATACTATCATCTCTGTGACTAACCCGATAACCAGTGGGTGCATTTTATTTTATTCAAAAAGAAAACACGATGACCTAAGGCCAAGGTAATGTGCCACAGCATGCGCTAGGAGGTGGCAGTGGTAGCGGATGTAGGCCAGCCGGCCAGGAGAGGGGTGGTGAGAGAGGCTACGTAAGAGCATCTCGAACACGCGCTATCTTAGTCCCGCCCTGAAAAAAACCGCTTTATTACGCGTGGGGTTGAAACGGGCGCTCGAGAGCAATAATCGCGTGCGGTAATTTGGTTCAGCGCACGGAGGAAAACAACATCGCGCGTGGTGTATTTACTTCGCCCGCTCCCACACGCTGGACATTGCAATCGGGCGCGCGACTCTCACCAACCGCCAGATCTGAAACCTCCGAGCGCTGGCGCCGCCGCCCACACCTTCCCCATTCCCTCCGGCGACCCGTCGGCGCTTCCCCCGCCTATCCCCGCATGCCACCGCTGCTTCCTCCACCTTCTCTCCTCGTCGCCGCCCCTCAAGCGCATCGTTCCTCCGACGAACAGCGCCAGGTGGGCGTTTGCAGCTCGACGCCCACAAGGTGTTTGACAAAACGCTTGTAAGGTATGTATTGCTTCAACTTTATATTTTGTAGATGAATTTGGTGCATGTTGTTTATAGTTTTAAACTAGTTTAAATTCAATATTGTAGATGAGTTCGTCCTACGATTCTTCCGACGAAGAATTTGATATTCAAGAGGAGGAGGACCTTGCAATGATACTAGCTATGCAAGTCAATAAAAAACCAAAGCACGGTGGTTCGGTTATCGGTCGTCAAAAATTGTGGAGGAATAGGATCGATGCCCGCAAGAGATTGATGAGGAACTATTTTGCGGAGAATGCCACATACCCCGAGTCCTACTTTCGGCGCCGTTTTAGGATGAGCATCGAGTTGTTCAAACGCATTGCAGAGAAACTGGCGAGCGATGATCGGTTTTTTCAGCAAAGGAGGAATGTCGCCGGAGAACTCGGGCATAGCACCTTTCTAGAGGTGACCGCCGCTTTGCGTATGTTGGCATATGACATTCCGACGGATCTCAATGATGACCACCTGGCCATGGGTGAGAGTCAAGCCATCATGTGTATCAAGTGCTTTCCGGTCGGAATTGTGCAAGTGTTTGGTCAGGAATATTTGAGAGCTCCCAATGCTGAAGACACCGCAAGGCTTTTGGAAATGAACAAAACTCGCGGGTCCCAGGTATGCTTGGCTCAATAGATTGCATGCTTGGAGTTGGAAGAACAGTCCTAAGGCATGGCATGGACAATTCCACGGCCAGAAAAGGGTTCCACTGTAATCCTTGAAGCGGTGGCCGATCGGGAGACTTGGATTTGGCATACTTTTTTTGGAATGCATGGATCTTTGAGTGGCATCAACGTTCTTAATCGGCCACCACTTATGAATAATATTACAAATGATGAAACTACACCGGTGGAGTTTGTAGCAAATGGTCATACATACAACTATGGTTACTATCTTGCGGATGGCATCTCCCCAAGGTGGCAAACATTTGTGAAGCCGTTGACAACACCGCAAGGTAAGAAAAATCTTGATTTCCACTGTTCTCAGGCGGCGCCTAGGAATGATGTTGAGAGAGCTTTTGAGAATTTTGCAAGCCCAATTTGCTACTGTTAGTGGACCGGCTAGATTTTGGGATCAAAAGATTCTTTGGTACACTCATGAATGCTTATGTGATCATGCATAACATGATCATCGAGAATGAGCTTGGGCAAGATTTAGACTATTCTCAGTATGTGTTGTTGGGACGTCCCGTGCGAGTGCGGAGGAGGGCTATGAGGGTGGCCCGATTTATTGCCTCCTATCATGCCATTCGACGTGCTGAAACGCATGATGATCTTCAAAGGGATCTAATCAAGGAGTGGTGGGCATGAAATAGGCGCCAAAACTAGTTTGATGTTGTATTGTTGAGCTCTTTGTTGTATTGGAAGATAAACTATTTGTTTGAGTTGTAATAATAATTGAACTATTTATTATTGATTTATTTTTGTGTGTTTGATCTTCTTGGTTCTATGTTGAGTGAGAAATGTTGTTTGTGCTAGGCGCGCGTTGTAATTTTAGTGTGCCTGCTGGAGTGCTACCTGCGGCACAAAATATAGCACTTCTGCTAAAGAAGCCCCCTCCCCCCCGCGCGGTGCGTGAAAATGTTAATTTGGCGCTATAAAATATTTTTAGCGCAACCACGCGTCCGTTGGAGATGCTCTAAGAGCATCTACAGCTGGATTTGACAAATCCAACCTCTGAAAGGCCCGCGGACAGTGATAGGTCACGCTTTCAAATAATCTTTTATACAACCGGATATCTTAAATTCGAAACCTCAAAATCATACTATTACATGCAGCGTAAACCGATCTTTAAGCGGAGCTCGTTCGGCCGCCGGTTGCGCTCCCCAGAGTGTTGGTCTGGTCACCGATGAGGTAGAGTAGGACATGAAACATGAGCCGGCTCACGGGACCCAAGGCACCACAATCTCTCATGCCATAGTCTTTTTCGTTGGAGCCCGGAACCCTGACGGTGTCGGTGGGCATCAGATTGATGATGGATCCATCCTGGGATGAGCCGGCGACATCCACCACGACGTGGTTGCGGTGCCCGGACTGGTGCACCATACGGGGCACCAGGAATGCAACTCCAACTCGTTGACGACCACCGCCGGGAGGGCTGCCGCCCCTCCCGTGCCCGCCATGCCGGAGAAGGCTGGAGATCGGCGGGCGGGAGCTTGGGTGGAGGAGGAGGGGAGTGAATTGGCTAGGGTTTGGTCTAGGGAGCGGTCGGGGATTAATATATGTCGGGTCAGGTGGGCCAACGTGGCAGATGCGCCCGAACCTCCCCATATTCGATCCCATATTTGGACTGGATACGAGGGATGTCGGTCAATCCGCGCTTTTGAGGGGGTTTGAGGCGACCGGCTGAGTCGGATTTTTGTGACCGATCACTCAACAGGTCGTCCGCCCGGGCGTTTGAAGCGGGTATGAGGTGCCCGGCTGTAGATGCTCTAAGGTTTTACTACAGGTTGTCTTTCCATTCAGCTTTTTATCATGTTTATTACTACCTCCCTCATAAGTTTTTCCTTTGAAATTCCTCCCTCCCTCTAAGTTTATTAGTTCTCATCAATAATGAAGCCAGGCGGAAAAAACTAGGAGGTCACTGTTAATTTTAGGATTATTTTCTTCCTAGTGTACAATAAATATACAATAATTTTAGTTTGTTTTTATCAAAAGTTGCGGGTTAGTTGACCCCACAACTTGTACGTAGAATCGTCACTAAAAGTAAAAAATAATAGAAAACTTTTCTACTCATCAACTACCAAGGCAGTACGAAGAACGTCAGAAGTACCGTAAATTACATTCAGGTCCGTAGACCACCTAGTCACAACTACAAATAATGGAGCACGTCGATGCCATCATCCTTTACTCGCGGAAGCCACCGGACCCGGACAAACCTTATTCTAGTAGATAGTCAGGAAGTCGTCGTGGTAAGACCCCACATGACCAGTGCATCAGAACAACAATCGTCGTTGATGAAGAGAAGCGTACATTGAAAGGACCCAACATGTAGACACACAAACACAGACGAATAAATATCGGAACCAACCTGATCCATCGAAGACAAACATCGACCAAATCCCACGAGATCCATTGAAAACACACCTTGAGGCGCCCTCCGACGTTGTTAGATGCACCATCGGGATGGAGGCGAGGCAAAAATAACCCTATTCTATCTCCAGGAAGCCGTCATCACCTCACCTTCCTAAACAGGATAGGAACCCTAATCAAACTTAAAACACACACCCAAAAACACAACCCGACGGTAACCCACGGGGGGCAGAAGAAACCCTAATGACATGTGCGCTTGAGACATGTTAGAAAGTAAGGTTGATATCACACACAGGCAAACACAAGTTATGTGATATTTACAAAAAAAATGTTTTAGTTAAACAAAAAAATGTTACTTGTATATGAGTAAGAACGGAAATTTTTGCAAAAGGAAGTAGATTCTTGGTGAGGTACGTTTATATGTTAGCTAACTTGTGGATATTCACCCTATAGCAAGTTCTGTTTCTTTACTAGGTGAAATAATTTATTTCTTAGTAATCTCTACTCCTAATGGACCAATTGGTTGAATAGTCCCCCCCACTTTCAACCGGTTTATTTTCAACCGGTTTTTTTTCAACCGGTTTTTCTTCGTCCCACCTCCCACCACCCCCTCCCACGGTTTTCTCTTTCTCGTCGCCGACAATACCCAACGTATTTATGGTAATCAATCACAATTAATCCACGTATGGTAAGGCTATAAACTTAGAAATCTCAAATATGATAATTATAGTAATAAATCAATCCATGTATGGTAAGGCTATAATCTGGCCGACAATACCCAACGTATTTATGGTAATCAATCACAATTAATCCACGTATGGTAAGGCTATAAACTCAGAAATCTCAAATATGATAATTATAGTAATAAATCAATCCATGTATAGTAAGGCTATAATCTGGCCGACAATACCCATCTCTACTCCTAATGGACCAATTGGTTGAGTAGTCCCCCCCCCCACTTTCAACCGATTTATTTTCAACCGGTTTTTCAACGGTTTTCTTAAATCCACCTCCCACCACCCCTCCCACGGTTTTCTCTTTCTCGTCGGCCGATAATACCCAACGTATTTATGTTAATCAATCACAATTAATCCACGTATGGTAAGGCTATAAACTTAGAAATCTCAAATATGATAATTATAGTAATAAATCAATCCATGTATGGTAAGGCTATAATCTGGCCGACAATACCCAACGTATTTATGGTAATCAATCACAATTAATCCACGTATGGTAAGGCTATAAACTCAGAAATCTCAAATATGATAATTATAGTAATAAATCAATCCATGTATAGTAAGGCTATAATCTGGCCGACAATACCCAACGTATTTATGGTAATCAATCACAATTAATCCACGTATGGTAAGGCTATAAACTCAGAAATCACAATTAATCAATCACAATTAATCCACGATTAGGGTAAGGCTATAACTAAGGAAATTTCGAATATGGTAATTATCACCAGAATCAAAGCTTTCCAAAAAAGTTCTTCTTGCCATACCCTAATCGTGACCTTCTCATCTGAGGCATTATTTCCATCTATTTCTCATTTGAATCGAACTTTCCAAAACTTTGTCGACTAAATCACAATTTTCCTTCCTTCCTATCATCTCAATCGAATCATGAGCTATAGGTAAGTCATTTCGTTCTCCACCTCGCACGGGTTGTCTGATTTTAGCATGGTTTGGCCCCTGCCGTACAAGCCGCTTGATTCCTCATCCTCACTCAATTCCTCCACCCTATCTTCTTCTTCATGGTGGCGACCCAGCAGCGATGCGTGCCGTTATGCATCGGCGAGGAGGACCAGAAATGGTGATTGCCAGCCCAGCGCTCGTCCGTGAACCCGTTCACCGTCAGTCATCTTTGGTGTGTTACGGGTGTAGGTGCACCTTACCTTAGCCATGGAGGTTTGCGGTGGACAACGGAGGCCTCGCCATGGACACGATATCCCTCTCCTCTTCCTGCACCCTACCTCTCCTTCCTCGGTCTCTACCTCTCTCTTTTTCTCTGTTCCAGGAGATTTGCAGCCGACGCCGCACGCCCTGCCCGTTCGCTGCTGGTCACCTCGCCTCGCTGTTCGATCTCACCGCTGGATATGCACGACTCCGCCGCCGAGGCGTAACGGGCCTAGACTCCGAGTTCGTCATGGCGCTCGCATAACTTCCCTTCTTGGGTGACTCATGCATGCATCTACAATCTAACTAGCTAATTCCTCCTTTGACTGCTATTTTCTCTGGTTGTCTTGTTCCTGACTTAGGCATTTAATATTTTGATGCAAGGTGGAGGTGGGGAAGAAAACAACAAGAAGAAGGATTGTGGGAGGAAGTGGCGTGTCATGTGGCTGAGAAGAGGAGGGCATGAAGATGACAAGGAGATGCATTTATCTACCACATCATGAGCATGAGATATCATCACATGTAAATAGTATATGACTCATATCACACAGCCTTTCTTTTTGTAAAAACATTTTGTTAGCACATTTCTTGTTGTACATATAGTTTTTTTAGCATGTGGCAACACATGGGCATCCAGCACTATGTGAATAAATTCACTTTTGGTCCATTTTAAACTTGCTAATTGGCTTCTTACAACTCACGATGGATTCACCAAGCATTCACCAAGATGGATGAAGTCTATGCTCCGCGGGATGTCCACTCGATGACGGTGGCCGAAATGTTCGTGGGTGAGGACAACATGACACAACACTAGCTAGGTGGTTCATGCTATAGTAAAAAGTAAGAGTGTTCCAAAAACAAGAAGGAAAAAGAACTGAAGCCAAAGTGGTGCATAGTGTTGGAGAAAGTAAGAGTGTTCCAAATAATAAGAGAAACAAAAAGAAAGAAAGAGTATTCTAGGAAATAAATAGGAACGAGAACTAAAGTTGCCGAGGAATGAGAAAGAAGAAGATGAGGCATCGATGATGAACACATTAATGTTGACGTGGTGCTAGTTGGTGCCAATTAAACGGATTGGCGAAGAGGCATGGAGTAGAAGACGTAGGGAAATTTGAAGAAGAGAAGAACGACAATTATCCCTTCTAGCATATGGATGGAGGTGGAGCTTATTGGTGACTAGGAAAGATCTCTGTAGTTATTTGTTGTTTTGTGTTAATAGTATGTGTTAGTTTAACCCACTCTATTATATCGTAAACAAGAAAATTTCATCCTTACTGCAATGCATGGCGAAGATGAGTTGGCTGTCATATGCTTTTAATGGAGGTGGCGCCAGTGAGAGAAAAAACGAGAAATGTCTCGCTACGGCGGAAAATCGGTCAAGAATGAGATGTTCCGACAGAAAAAGGGAAGGTGCGTCATTGGATAGGGTTTCTGTGTTGAACCCGAATGTTACAGATATTGCGGATAGCCCGTAGCAACGCACGGGCGTTCTGCTAGTAGTGTTAGAAATGAGAGGCAGGAGATCCTCTACACATGGAGGTCCACTATGTAGTCATACAACAGTAGCATTCTCCTAATACGACTATCACAAGCCAACCGATCTACGATCTTATTTTGCTCACGCTTAATTTCAGCTACCAAATGTGCATAAGCTTATAGGGAGGCCTTCCTCTGTCAATGTCAATGCCGTATTTTGCTCTTTTTACAGTAAAAAGACTTTATTCCTCTAATGATGGTCATATCATTTACAAGGAGGTGAGAAATAAAATAGGGGACAACATCCCATGATCCATGCGCTTTGATATATTTTGCTTTCTAATGACATATTTAGAGGCATTAACTTGAATTTGTATACGAGGACTGGGACTAGACATATCACATAACGCTTATACGTGTTGGACAAATATTTTCAACCTACGTGACGTGTGGAAAGTGGAAACACGCTCATGTGTGATTGTGTGGTGATGTTCAAAATGGCAATTTTCCCCGTGGGGGCGGGTATCCGTGGGGATTTACCCGCTAAGAAGCGGTGATGGGGATCAAAATCCCCCCATGGGTATAACGGGGCGGGTACCCGAGAAGCTAGCGGGGCGGGGATGGGGGGCAAACTGGCTCCATGGAGGCTCCATGGATACCCGGGACCCCACCTGTCAGTCAAACATCCAAGTGTATATATAAAGAAAAAACCCTAACCAGCTCACCTCTCCACTCCTTTCCTCCCCATTCCCCCGACTAGCAGCCGCAGGCCCGCAGCCGCCTCTCCCCATTTTCCCCGATCTGGCCGCCTCCTCTCCCCATCACCAGATCCACCAGACCACCACCACCGGCGGCGGGCCGCGGGCCGCACCGGCCAGCGCGGCAGCGCCTCATCCGGTCGCCCTTCCCCATCCTGGCGCCTCATCCGCCGCTCCCCATTGACCCTTAATCCCGTCGCCATCTCCTGCAGCCCTGCTCCTCGCCTGCTCGCGACGTCGCCTCGTCCTCCTTCGCATCAAGGCACCGGCCAGCAGTCCGGCACCTCATCAGCTCATCTGGTCTCGTCGCCGTCTCCTGCTCCTCGCCTCCTCGCGACCCCGCCTCCTCGACTCCTCCTTCACCTCAAGGCCGGGCAAGGCGGCTGCAAGTCTGAGAACAGGATGGTGGGGGTGGCAATGGCAAGTGCTTCTCTTCCCCATCCCAGGTGACCGGCGGCTTCTACATCGACCCAAGACTCCAAGAGGCCGAGGCCATCAGGGTAAGGAGCTGAAACTTTCTGTTCTTGCTGTTGCATCTTGAACTTGCTGTTGAATAGGATCTTGTAGTGGACTAGTGGTTAGTTGTGGTGGACTTGCTGTTGTAGTGGACTTGCTGTTGTTAGAACTTGCTCTTGCATATGTTGAATGTGTAGGATCTTGCTGTTTTTTGGTCAGTCATGAGTGGGTTATCTAGCAGTAACATTCCTGATTATTGTGTTGCTTATCTATGTCAGGTTCATGTGCCTTTGTAGCTGACCGTGACGACGACCGGCAAGCGGCAACTCGCACCTCTTTCTCCACAAGGTGAGCAGCACAATAATATGTCAGGTTCAGGTGAATATTTTGAGCAAGATGAGCCACTTCGTGTGAAGAGAAAGACCATATCTGTGGTTTGGAATGAGTTCAATAGGGTTCTTGTTGAGGAAAAATGGAAGGCTGAATGTGTATGGTGTCACGGGCTATTTTGTGGAGATCCAAAGTATGGAAGTTCACATCTGCATGCTCATTTAGCAAGATGTGCTTCTAGGCAGGCCAATGGTAATTTGCCATCCTCAACCATCATCTTATTCTTTGATCTTAAGTAATGTTTCCACTTGCCAATGGTAGCTTACTAATGTTTCCACTTGTCTAATGTTCAGGTTGAGGAACTGTCGACTTACTATATGCCTGCACGGAGCAGTGAAGAATGAAGATTGAAGTCTTAGATATTTGATGTTGTTAGTTCTTGTAGTTGTTATTTTCCCATGTAATTGAATCTTGCTGTTCAATTTGTATGGATCAGTCATGAGTGGGTTATCTAAATATATGTCAGAATTATCTAAATATCCACATATCTAAATATCACGCAATCTTGATTATTGTTATAATTGAATGTCCACATATCTAAATATATTGCAATCGACTATTGTGATCCTTTTATTCTAGATTATTGTGTTGCTTATTTTGTTGTGTGCCTTTGTTTTAGGACTGCTTGTTCTGATCAACAATGGCATCAAGTCCAACACAATCAGATGCAAGTGCATCGGCTGCAAATGAAGATACACCAGCCTCTAGTGCAACTCCCACTCCAACGCCAAGCTCTAGTGCCAATGCAACGCCAGCTGAATCTGTTGACTTGGAGGTGCCATCTCAAACAACAAGAGCAACTAAACCGCAGGATGCACACAAGTTGGCTGGTGTCAAGAGAAAGCTCAAGTCTAAGGTGTGGGATGAATTTGAGAGGGTTCTTGTGGGAGGAAAATGGAAGGCTGAATGTGAGTGGTGCCATAATAAGCTTGGAGGAGAAACAAAGGATGGAACATCACATCTTCACGCACATTTGGCAACATGTGCTGCTAGGCAGACCACAACAGCCTGGAAGCAAGCAAAGCTGAAACTGACCAAGGCGGAAGATGGGAAAGTGAATGTGGAGAATTACATATTTGATAAAGAACTATGTAGGAAAGAACTTGCTTTGATGATATGTTGTCATGAGTACCCACTTGCTATGGTAGATCATGTAGGTTTTAGAAAGTTCTGTGCTATGTTGCAGCCTATGTTCAAGGTTGTGTGTAGGAATACCATTCGGAAAGATATTCTAGAAATGCATGAAGGACAAAGAGATAAGTTGATCAAGTACTTTGCAAACTTCAAGAATAGAGTTGCTGTGACTTCGGATATGTGGACTGCTGGACATCAAAAGAGAGGATACATGGCTGTAACAGGTCACTACATTGATGGTTCTTCGGATATGTTACATTGCTTGCAATCTTAGGTGAGAACAATTCGTCACTCTCTACTGAGTTTCAAACTTGTTTAGACGATGATGATGAACCAATGGTAACTTGACATTCTCAACTTTTATATTATGTCTTGATTTCACAACTTTCATTTGCAACTTTCAATCTTAAGTCTTGATTTCATGCAACTTTCTAAATTATCTTGTACCATTTCCATGATCAGGATGAGGAACTCTCCACTTGCAATAACTATTAGGCTTGCTGCTTGCGGCTTGGCTCCATGGAGTCAAGAATGAAAAAAATGGAGGACCGAGGAGCTACTGTGATGGGCTCTTCAAGTCTTCATTTCATTTATTCTGCTTACCATGCTTGTGTTGTGTTAAGAATTAGAACTTTCGGCTTGTAATCGTACTAAGTATTGTCGTCATTTGTGCCAATCGTACTTCCAGCTTATCAATTATGTGGTTCGACTTGAGTTGAGAACTTGAGATGATTGAATCTATCAAACTTATGTGGTCAAAATTATTGTGTTTGTCTGCTAATTTCTTTGTTGTGTAATGTGTTTGTCATACAGTATTGCTGTTTTGTTATGCCAAAATTATTGTTGTGCTGCCAAAATTATTTTGGTTTGTTATGCCAATGTACTGCTGTTTTGTTGCTACAATGGATGATTGAATCTGTCAAAAAATATTGTGGTTTGTGCAATTGTGCTCCTCTTTTATTGTTGTTTCTTCTTTGTTGGTCTCCGTGGGGATCCCCATGGGGATCGGGTACCCGTTGTTAGCGGGGATGGGGATTGTTTCCCCCCCGCCAAGGTTGGCGGGGCTAGCGGGGACGGGTATTAGCGGGGATCGGGGCAGGGATGATGGCGTGTCCCCCGGTGATCCCCGTCCCCGTTGCCATTTTGAGGTGATGTGCAGCTATGGACTGTGATGACGACAAAGTACCAACTACTGATTAAGCGAGGGACCAAATAGTTACACGAGACACGTAATTATCTCCATTCATTTAGATGACGTTGCATATCTCAGGGCAGCAACACCTTTGATTTCATGACATGACAATGTGATGCATCTCAAGTTTGTTCAACTCAAAATGCTATTTAATGCAATTTTGACGTGTGCATACGGGTACCAAAATAATTTGTGCATACCTAATGAGAAACGAATCTAAAATACAATGTGAAGCAAGTGTTTTTGTATGGACTTGTATCTCCCGTTTTTCGACTGTCTTACCAGCGGGGCAGCAAGAGTGCATATGCACATCAGCCATATAATCAGATCGGTGTTTTATCCTCTCTTCCACGCACTTCAGGGTGTGCAAAACCAAACCAGAAACCATAAACCAGATTAAAAAAACCAAAACCAAATCAAAATTTTGGTTTTCTCAGGTCCTAGTTATGTTTTCAGTTTGCAAGATAGTGAAACAAATTCATTTCGTTCTTTTAGTTTACTAGAACAATGTTCGTGCGTTGTAACGGGACATAAATATTCTAGTACATTAGCTTGTGATTTATTTGTCAATAATAATGTGATTGTGTAAATAAATGTTCATCAATTCTGCCCGTGAACCTTATATTTTGATTAGAATTTGATAAGTAAATTAAAGTGGAATTGGTTCAGAAGCTAAGTAAATTAAGATGATTGATTATCATATACATGGAAGATTGATGAAGGAGTGGTGGGAAGAAAGGTAAAATGAAAACTTTACGTTCTTTTTAAATAGTAGAGATAGAAAAAGCTGAATTAATTCGGTTAAACAGAACAAAACCGAAAAAGCCAAAAATAAATAAATATTTTTCCATTTAGTACGCGCCTTGCTTCGTGCCAAGGTTAATGTTTTCTATTAGCGCAGGCCAAAGCTATGGTTTGCGTGGAGCTTTTTCAAATGAACTACCAGTTGCATCTCTTTGCCAGTTCTATAGGAGGGCTCCATCTCAGATGGGCATTTTGGCTCCCGGGTCCAGGGTGATCCTGATATCTGGGTCGTCCAGGTGAGCTTCGAGATCTGTTTCAGGCATTATTGAAATTCATATTTTTTTTCGAAAAGGGGGATCCCCGGCCTCTGCATCAGCATGATGCATACGGCCATCTTATTAACAATAAATCATCCACAAAGTCTCGAAGTCTCAAAAGTATCAAAATAAAATGAAGAAGAAAAGGCTCACACAGAGCCCAAAGGCTAGATACACAAGCTAGGCAAACAAAGGATAAACCACAACCGGTTGGCTCAAAAATAGACAGGTAAACTAATTGCCTATCCTATTACATGACCGCCATCCAAACCGGCTGAAGATATCCCGAGCTACCGTCTCCCATCGGATAGCACCAATAATCAAAAGCTCCACAGCCTCCGTCGGAGTGAGTAGCGACCAGGAACGGATAAGTGTCGTAGCTCTGAAGATAACCTGCAAAACATGAATGTTTGTTGTTCTGTTAAAGACAAGATCATTTATGCAATTCCAAAGCGCCCACACTAAGGCGCACACCCCCAAGCGAATATGTTTTGCTAACCCGGGCTCTACCCTGTTGAGCCATGTTCAAACAACATGTTAACCGAATTTGGTGGATGAATATTGAAAGCAACATGAACAATTGTCCAAAGAATTCTAGCTTAGCTAGTGGGCAATCAAAGAATAAATGTTTAATGGTTTCACCCTGATCACAGAAACTACACCTAGTAGGTCCTGTCCAATTGCGCTTTGTTAAATTGTCCTTTGTTAAGATAACTTGTTTGTGTAGAAACCACAAAAACACCTTGATCTTTAAAGGAACTTTGACATCCCACACATGCTTGGAAGTAGGAATCGAGCTCGAATTAATAACATCACCATACATTGATTTAACTGTGAATTCATCCGATCTAGTGAGATTCCAGCGCAGTTTATCAGGTTGTTGTGAAAGTTGGACCTGCATCAGTCTCCTAACTAGATGTAGCCACTGTTCCCAATGATTGCCCACTAACGATCTTCTAAATTGAATATTAAGTGGTATCGAAAGAAAGACCGTTGCAACCAGAGCATCACGCCTTTGGACAACACGATACAACGACGAATACTGGATTGCAAGGGGTGTATCTCCGAGCCAAGTATCCTCCCAGAATCTTGTGCTGACACCATTACCAACTATATGCTTTGCCCTCTGAAAAAATGAAAGCTTAACTTTCATGAGCCCTTTCCAAAAGGGTGAATCAGTTGGTCTAACCGTGACCTGAGACAAAGTTTTGGTTTGAAGATACTTATTACGAAGGATTTGAGCCCAAGTGGCGTCAGTTCCTGAAGATAACTTCCACAACCACTTACTAAGAAGGCATCGGTTCTTAACCTCGAGATTTTCAATCCCCATACCCCCTTGGTCTTTCGGCCTACAAATGATATCCCACTTCGCTAACCGGTAAGAACTCTGCGTGGATGATGTAGTTATTGCACAACCGGAGCACGGTTATGAGGACCGGGCTGCGGGCAATAACATTCCTAAACGTAAGTGGAAGCGGAAGATGTACCACGCATCCATGATGCGTAGGAGTGATAGGATTCGTCTTGCCAAAAATTCCATGATGACCTATGAAAGGAATATTACGGAATAGCAGAGGTCTTAAGGACTTGGCTAAACGTAGGTTTCTAGCGGAGGCATCTTTAGAGCACCGTTTAGACTTCATTGCACTCTCTGAAACTGGTAGGGATAATTTTGCGCCACAATTTCTTAACATCTTTGTCGGGAGGAGTGGATTTGATTGGCATTGTCTTCCTCCAAGAGGGAGGTCGGTGGCATCTTGCTTGGTGTGAGATGTGATTCCCTTGAAGTCCGGGCGTTGTTATGGGTGACTTCGCGGTCAAATTTGAGTCAGTCTAAAGTAGATGGGTTTAAGCGGGTTACGGTGGCGGTCTATGGGGCCGCATAACTGAGCTTAAACCGGAGTTTCGCCGACTGGTTCGTATTTGCGGATCTGAGCAACTCCCCATTTTGGTTGGGGGGGACTTCAACATCATTAGGAGGAGGGATGAGAAGAATAATGATAACTTTGACGGCCGATGGTCTTTTATGTTTAACACCATCATTGAGAGTTTGGATCTGAGAGAGATCGAGCTTTCTGGTCGACAATTCGCCTAGGCTAACTCTTTACCCAATCTGACATATGAGAAGTTGGATCGGGTACTAGCTAGTGCCGAATGGGAACATAAGTTCCCTCTCGTCACGGTTCAGGCTCTCACGCGCGGGATTTCAGACCACACGCCTTTGTTTGTAGACTCGGGTGAGCCAAGGCATGTGGGAAACAAAAATACCTTCTCTTTCGAAATGGCGTGGTTTGAACGAGAAGGTTTCCTGGATCTCGTAGCCAGGGAGTGGGCTACGGATGCTGGGGGAAGATCGTCTGTCGACAGATGGCAGAATAAGATCAGGCATTTGAGGAGCTTTCTCCGGGGATGGGCCAAGCACCTAAGTGGAGTTTATAAGATTGAGAAGGACAGACTCCTGGATCTTATACAATCCCTAGATGTTAAAGCTGAATCAACAATTCTGCAGTCTGCTGAATTGACTTGTAAGCTAGATGCGGAGAAGAGGTTGAAGGAACTTCTCCGCGAAGAAGAGCTGAAGTGGGCGCTCAAAGCAAAGGTTCGCAAAGTAATCCAAGGGGATGCGAACACTCAATTCTTTCACCTTATTGGGAATGGCAAACACAGAAAGAAAAAAAAATCCAGCTCGAGCAAGATGAAGGCACAATTGTTGGTCACGATAATCTAAAGCTTTACATTACCGAATATTATAAGCAGTTATTTGGACCGCCGGAGGATAGCGCTGTGTCTCTCGATGAGTCCAGGAATGAGGATGTGCCTCAACTAACTGCTTCTGATAATGCTATTTTGGTAGCGCCGTTTACGGAAAAGGAGGTTTTCGATGCCATCTCTCATATGGAGAACAATAAGGCTCCCGGGCCGGATGGGTTTCCGGCGGAGTTTTATAAAAAATGCTGGCATATTATCAAGGGGGATCTTTTACCCATGTTTCATGACCTTTTTGCTGGACGGCTTCAACTATTTCACTTGAACTTTGGAACCATAACGTTGCTACCAAAAAGACCAATGCTCACGAGGATTGAGCGGTTCCGCCTATCTGCCTTTTGAATGTTAGTTTCAAAATTTTTACCAAGGTTGGGACTAATAGGCTCACACAGATTGCGATTACGTGGTGCAACAATCCGAGACAGCTTTCATGCGGATAGAAACATCCTAGAAGGGGTGGTGGTTTTGCATGAAGCGCTCCATGAAATCCACTCAAAGAAACTTCGATGGAGTCATTTTTAAAGTGGATTTCGAGAAAGCGTCGACAAAGTTAAGTGGCCTTTCTGCAACAAGCTTTGCGTATGAAAGGGTTCGACGAGTGCGGAGGGCAGTTGAATTGTTGGACGCAAAAGGGTAGTGTTGGCATTAAAGTGAATAGCGACATTGGTCATTACTTCCAGACACACAAGGGCTTGCGGCAAGGAGATCCGATGTCCCTATTACATTCAACATAGTTGTGGACATGTTGGCGATTCATTAGGGAGAGCCAAGGAGGCTGGCCAAGTAGGAGGCTTGGTGCCTCATTTAGTGGATGGAGGAATTTCCATTCTGCGATGCGTGATGACACTATCATCTTCATGGAGCATGACTTGGTAAAAGCAAGAAATATGAAGCTGTTGCTTTGTTTGTTTGAGCAATTGAGTGGGCTCAAAATTAACTTCCACAAAAGCGAGTTGTTACCTTTGGTAGAGCCAATGAGGAACAAAAGCCTACAAACAATTGTTTGGGTGTGGTTTGGGGAGCTGCCATTCACATACCTAGGAATTCCTATACATCACCGTAGGCTTACAAACAACGAATGGAAGTGTATTGAGGATCGATTCGAGAAAAAGCTAAGTTGTTGGAAGGGTAAGCTCATGTCATATGGAGGCCGTTTAATTCTTATTAATTCGGTGCTCATGAGCATGCCCATGTTTCTTTTGTCTTTCTTTGAAGTCCCAGTTGGTGTAAGGAAAAGACTGGACTTCTATCGATCGCGGTTCTTTTGGCAGGGAGATGAGCTAAAAATTGAAATTCATATAGATGACAAAATAAGTGTGGCACCCCGGCTCAGAGAAACCGGAATGCTCCATATTCCAGCACAGAGATCAAGGTGAAGTCTTATGAAATACGACATTACTTAGCATAGAACAAATCAGCTCTCTATTACGACATGAATACGAATACAAGGTCTCTGATATTACAATGAATAACATTGGCACAGCAACGCTACGCCAACCATAGTTGCTCTATGCAAACAGTATAACAACTCGAGGCAACGGAACAACTACTGGCAGCGGAACAGCGAACAACGATGATGGACTCCAATCCGCAGGGACTCTGACTGGAACGTTTATCCTAGCTCGCAAACACGGGAACCACACCAAACAAGCAAGAAATTTAGGCATGACCTGCAAACTGGCATGACACGCTAGGTCAGTACATTGAATGTACTTGCAAGCTCACAATAACCAAAAACAGTCAAGACAAACAACAACATGACATTAGCAGGTTAAATCAATCATGAGCATGATACTATCAGGATAACATGGCATGCACCAGATGAACATGATACGGCTAGAACAACATTAGCGTGACATGAGCATATGAACATGATGATACTACTATTGGGAAACGTAGCATGCAATTTCAAAAAAAATCCTACGCTCATGCAAGATCTATCTAGGAGATGCATAGCAACGAGAGGGGGAGAGTGTGTCCACGTACCCTCGTAGACCAAAAGCGGAAGCGTTTACTTAACACGGTTGATGTAGTCAAACGTCTTCTCGTTCTGACCGATCAAGTACCGAACATACGGCACCTCCGAGTTCTGCACACGTTCAGCGCGATGACGTCCCTCGAGCTCTTGATCTAGCAGAGGGTCGAAGGAGTAGATGAGTTCCGTCAGCATGACGGCATGGTGACGATGATGGTGATGTGATCCGCGCAGGGCTTCACCTAAGCACCGCGAGAATATGACCGGAGGCGTAAATTGTGGAGGGGGCGCCGCACATGGCTTGGAACAATTGGTGTTATGGGTTCTAGCAGTGCTCTGCCCTCATATATGTATGTGTATATATATATATATATAGGTGGGAGGGAGAGGGAGCAGCTAAGGGGGCACCCAGGTAGGAGGAATCCTACTTGGGGCCCTAATCCTATTCGGCTCCCCCTTTCCATATCTTTCGAAGGGGGAAGGAAGGAGGAGGGAGGAGGGAAGGAAGGGGGGAGGTCGAATCCCTCCCCTTCCTTCTCTCTTCCCCTCTTTCCTTCCCCTCTCCTAATTCGGCTTACATGGGGTGTTGTGGTAGGCGCACGGCAGATGCCAAGGGATGGCTAAAGAGAGGAGGAGGCTCGAGGGCACTGGTGGGCTCCAGAGGCGAGGTTGGCATGAGCGAGCGCGGGACACCGGACATACCCAGGTTCGGGGCTCTCCGGAGAGATAATACCCCTAGTCCTGCCGAGTGTGGTTGGATGATCGATAGTACAATGTTGCTCCTGGAGCTGTATGAGGAGGAAGGAAGCTGGCCAAGGCTTGGGCTGCTCCTTCTCTCCGGTGTTGCGACTTGGTGGCTAGTCCTATGCTTGCTCGCTCTGTCTGTTTCTTAAAGGCAGCTTCGCATTACATATCCTATCATCTCTCTCTTTCCTGGGGGGTTTTATAGACCAACCCACCCAGGGTTACAATGGTAATATGCCGAGTCGGTGGGTCCGTATTGTCGGTGTCCGGGACGCCGGGCTGGGTCCCGCTTGAGGGCTTGTGGTTCGCCGGGTTCCCCTAGGTGCGGGCCCCGCATGCCTAGGGGAACTGTGCGCCATCTTGTCAATCGTCAGGGCATGGCCGAGTCGGGTCATGTATAGTGCTCTCCGTCAGGCTGCCACTTGCTGTCATCAGCAGTGAGGGCGGGAGCATTGTTGCCATGCCAGCCTTGGTCAGCGGGTAGGTGTGGGGCACTATTGCCACGCTCCGGCTGACCACAGGCATGGGTGGAAACACTGTTGTCTTGGTCATCGGTGGTTGAGGTCTCATCCCATCGTACGGCTTGGATGGGACGGGGGCTGACCCGTGGCTGGGTTGCCGTGGACGCCACGAGTGGGGATGGCTTGCTGGGGGAGCCTTGGTTGCACCGGGTCGAGTTGTCTTGTGCCAGTTGTTGAGGCCGGGTCGACGTACCTTGCCGGGTCGGAGAGTTTGGCCGAGTCGCGGGCCCTGCCGGGTCGAGCGACCTGGCGGTAGCGTCTTGCCGGTTCTTGGGCAATCGGGCCCGCTATTTTGAAAAGGATCCGGGTTCCGTTGCCTGCCCGGAGTTCATCCCCCCGACAGTAGTCCCCGAAGCTGTGAAGGTCCGCCGTCTTCGGATGAGTGGGCCTTCGCAGTTTCCCCCTTTAGCAAGGCGGATTCTGCGAGTGCCTGGTCCGGCAACACCCACTATGTGCCGGTTTTCTCGGAAACTAGATCGTGACATCCCGGCCGTGGCGAGAACCGAGGACTCCGTCGAATCTTGAGGCGATCCCTTGGGCTTCACACATGCGCCACATGGTGCCCGGAAGTCGGAGGGGCCTGACAGGCCACGCGCGTGACAGGACCGAGCGACGGGCTGGGGCCCACCGCCGCGCGCCCTTGTCCTATGCGTCTGGATTTATTGCAGCGTCTAGGGGCCGGTTACACTTCCCCGATCAGTTACTGCGCGCGTACGTGCACACTTATTGTGGGGTAGTGGAACGGGTGCGTGCAGACGATCCCACTCCCCCACGTTTGAACCGGGGGCTATAAATCGGGAGGGGGCAGGGGGCGGCGGACATTATTCTCGCTCGCGCCCTCCTGTCCCTCTGCTTTCGCCCTGCCCTTTGCAACCGACGCACTGCGGCTCCCGCTGCTCCAAGCAAAGCTTCCTCAGTCGTCCATCTTCGTCTTCCTCTTCTTCTGATCATGTCGCTGCCGTCGGGCTCCTGGATGGGCTCGAACGTCACCGCCGATGACATCACCCGGCTCCGGTCGTCGCGGCGACTGCCGCGGGAGACGAACGTCATCGTTCTCCTGCCGCGCGGCGAGCAGAGGCCTCGGCCTGAGGAGCAGGAGTGCGTGGTCTTCCTCATGCACTTCGAGCGCGGATTTGGGCTGCCAGCGAGCACCTTCTTCCGTGCATTCTTGGAGTTCTTTGGGCTCCAGCTGCACCATCATGGCGCCGGCGCCATCGTGCAGCTTTCCGGCTTCGTCACGCTCTGCGAGGGATACCTGGGGGTCGAGCCCACGATCGACCTCTGGGCACGCTTCTCCTCCTTGAAGCGGCAGGGCCAGTCGGCCGGGGAGTTCGCCAACTGCGGCGCCGCCGTCATCTCGAAGCGGTCAGGGGTCGATTTCCCCAAGATCCCACTGGAGAATTCTGCCAAGAAGTGGCAGAACTCTTTCTTCTACATCCGCAACCAGGGCGCGGACCACATCAACCTTCCGCCCTTCGCCATCGCGCCGCTGCGGGCGAAGACGAACTGGGGTTACTCGCTCCAGCGCCCGTCGCAGGAGATCGTCAACCTCTGCGAGCGGGTGACGATGATGAGGACGCAGGAGGGGCTCACCGGCACCGACCTCCTTGCCGTGTTCATCACCCGCCGGGTCCTTCCGCTTCAGAGGCGCTCCTGCCTCATCGGCGATATGATCGGCCTGCAGGACCCCAACCGCATGGGGTCGATGCGGCTATCCGCGGAGCAGGTCGCGCGTGGTGTGAACGACATCTCCAAGGCCAATCTTGGAGAGAACTGGTGGTTCGGCAAGGCGCCGTACAGCCAGGCGAATCCGGCGCCGCAGGTTAGCGTTTGGTCTTCTTATTTTGCTGCCGTGCATCTTCTCATCCGCCCTGACGCGACGCGGGAGATTCTTCTAAACGCGATTCGGCATCCTTATGCCCGGGCTCCGTCGCAGGTGGCGCCAGCGGCGCCAGAGGAGCCCGCGGCTCTCGGCGAGGAGGAGGTGGCCGAGTCCGACGCCGGCGCTGGGCGTCGCGCGGGTAAGTCTTGCATCTTTCTTTCTTCATTTAAATTGTTGATCGTGTCGCGCCGCAGGCGATGCTGACGCCGGCTGTTGGTGTAGTGGCGTTGGGCGGGGGAGCACTACAAAAAAATACACTTCCGTGATGATACGTGTTTGTCACAGTATGTCGCGTTTTTTTCATGCATGTACATCCATGACAAATTTATGACATAATCAAGATAGTCATACCTCTGCTGTCGTAAAAGTGTTCCATGACATTACCAAAATTATCATCATGGAAGTGTCCACTTCCATGACGATAAATCGCGCGTCACAGAAGTGCTTTCGTCAAGGGTGATCGACACGTGGCATCCACCGTAACGGAACACCGTTAAGCTATCGGGTCGGGTTTTGGATCCGATAACCCGTTAACAGCCCCGACCAATGGGAAATTTCCATGTGTAAAATTCTTATTGGCCGGACGAAACACGTGTCCGCTCGTCAGTGGATCAGATAGGCGCCTATGATATGTCGACACGTGCCACGGCCCACCACTGGCCCATTTAGCTTACAAAGCCGGCCCGTTTGACTTGGTCAAAAGTTAACGGGCTGGCCCATGAAAAGCCTGTTAACGGTCTCTTCGCAAATAGCCCATTTTATGGCCCGTTAGGCACTAAAGGAAATCGGCCCAACAACGTCATGTGGCCCGTCAAATATAACACCAGCCCATTTCACTTTCGGCCCATATGAGGCCTTCGTATCTTTCGGCCCTTTACAGGCCCACGGTGACTCTAGCCCATAATGAACAGTAATTTTCTTTGTACCTGTTAACGGCCCGTGATTTACATGGGCTGTTTCCAGCCCGTGTTAGCTTTCGGCCTATTGACGGCCCATACGTTCTTGGGCTCCTTTTCGGCCCTCGATTACTTCCGGTCCGTTACTGGCCTGTTCCCCTAATGGGCCAAATTCGGCCCATGGCAAGAGTCGGCCCGTTATTGGCATGTTCCCCAAATAGGCCAAATTCGGCCCATGGCAAGAGTCGGCCCGTTACTGGCCTATTACCCTAATGGGCCAAATTCGGCCCATGGCAAGAGTCGGCCCATTTCTGGCCAACCCGTCCTCTATTCTGGCCCATTAACGACCCGTTATGCCTGTGACAGAATTAAGCTTTTGCATTCCTACAGCCTGTTAACGGCCCGTTACCGTGCTGGGCCGATACCAATTACGCTCGATTACGGCCCATGTAGACCCATTTATCCGACGGCCTGAGGCCCACCGATTACAGGCCCATTTATCAACGGCCCGTAGGAGACCCATGGATCCTATGGCCCGTATATGGCCCATGGGTAGTTGCGGCCACTAGCAAACCAGGGAAAAAGAAGACTAGGAAATAAATAAGGCCCAAACTAACGCTAGGCTATTAAGGCGATTGCACAGATTACATCCACTCGGCATCAAAGATTGCCACAGTGCAAACATAGGGAACACCCTACACTATACAAAAATGGCTTGCTGTTTTCTTTAGCCGGTGGCTGCACGTTAAGAATAAATATTTGTATCGCACCAAAACAAATTACAACTATATAACAAAAGGAAGGTTGGCATAAAACTTAACAGTCTAGCAGATAAATGCACCACCAGAAGTTCATAAGCTCGGTTCATTTGACCTGACTGTTATGTTTTCATGTTGTATTGTCGGATGGAACACCATAACCCTCACCTTCATTTACCCTAGGCTCCTGAACAACATAGCAAATGTCTGATAGTCTGGTTTCAAAACCATGCATATCTTGACGACATTGAGCAATGTTTCTCCTTGTTTCACAAAGGGCCTCTTTTAGGGAATGGACTTGTGTCTGGAGCGCAGATACAACATTGCTTTGAGCTTGCATATCTTGATCATGAGGCAGTTTGGACGATATTGCCTTAACAACCAACCCAGTATTATGCAGGAACGTGCTTTTGGCACTGTTAGTGGACAGGTGCTGACCCACTGCAGCAAGAGCTGACATTGCGGTTATAGTTGCCTCGCCACCTTCTGAAGGAAGCGGTTCCACCATTTTTTCTATAGCTCGCTGAAAAGTTGAGGTTTTACATTAGTAGTACCAAAACAGAAGATATTAAGGAGGCAACAAAACCAAATAAAATAGCTTTGGTCTATATACAGAACTTATTCTGGTGAACCCATGTAAAATATTAGTTGTATTTTATTGCAAAGTACATAATAAAACCAGGTTCCAAACATATGACCATGTACCATCGCTAATGTATTGTCTATTTCTTCACATTGTATTGAGGGCTAAGGATAAAGAGATGAAGTTTATAATACGGTAAGCATAGTATGACATCATTCATATCACAAAACAACCGAGAAATGACAAAACAGCAATTGTAACGTTGTGTGGGCAAGTCCAAAGCCTGTAACTAGATTACGGGTCAAGATCAAAGGAACATCACTCCTCCCTTTTAAACCTTGTAAGGTGCAATGATACACTAAGACAATTGTGTATAAAATTGAAAAGAGTAATAGACATTGGCTGCAAACCATGCAGTTCAAGGCACAAATCAGAGTAAGTAGTAGTTAAAAGGCATGAGGATTAAGGACTTACAACAACGGCTTTGACTAGTGTAGTCATGCCCTTCTTCTTGCTGGTGTGACAGTCCTTGAAGATTTCCACAGCATTTGGTTCAAGTACTTTTTGGTCCTTGCGGGCTTTCCTCTGCATTTCGAACAAGTCAATATAGATATGATAATATGGTACAACGAAAAGAGTGAAACAGAAGCTAATTACAAGAGCCTCGCGATGTGCAATATAGCTACGAGATCACGTAAATGCATTGGAATTTCACTTTGACGGTTGGCCTTGTTCTTTGAACAATTCACCTACAAGAAGATAGATTTGTGTGGCACATGCGTCAATAGGACTTCAACATGTGATCGATCACATATATATAATGTACCGATACTTGGATCGAGACCGGTGTTTAACAAGGCCCTCGGTCTTCATCCGATATATTTTCCTTTGGATATGTTTGGGAAAGTTCACCGTTAGCCTTGCCTTCAAAGTGAGTTTTCCTCAAGTTATACCGATCTTGTCACATAGCCGAGACTTGAAAACATGGGTGCAAGCTTGCAGTTGCATCATCTTGGCTATCCAACTTGAACCTCATCTGTTGAAAATTATGGGAGTCTCATTATCAACAACCCGAAAGTATGGGACGAGCAAGACGATATTACTAGTTTCCATACATAACCATACTTACAGATAAATGGTCGAGGAAAGTGTTGAACTGGTTTCGTCTTTGTCATTCTGTCTTGAATCCATGTTGGGAGGATACGTACATGACACCTAATGACAACCGCTGCCTCGATACTAACTTGGTCGACTCAGCAGCATCACGTGGCCTTTTAAACCTCCTCAAAACGGATCTCCATTCTTCCTCCTCTAGATTTAGTTAACCTATCGAGCATTATCCACGATGTTTGTTTCCTCTTGTGCCTAGGTGCTAGTCCAACAACAAACATAGGAAGTGTTAGTGTACATCAAGCTGTGAGACTACATATAAAGAAGCATGCAAGCAGTAACTTGACTCCAAGCAACTACCTTCTTGCTGTTGAAGCTCACAAGGTTCATCGATATTGCCAACTCGTCTTGTGTCAAGAGTGCTTGGGAAGTAGTGTCGGTGGCAAGGGAGCTTGGGAACGTGCTACTAGCTCGGTTGGCCTTACGAGTATGTCGGCACCGGTAGTATCTTGTGGTAGATGTTGCAAGAACTAGGGCTGTCTCTACTTGTTTGGTGGCAGCTATTTGTTTCGTTTGGCTTTTTGCGGTTAGTGTAGCATGGGATGTCGTGTTTGTAGAATTGTCCGCTGGACTTTCACCTTCTATTGCACCATCAGTACCAGCAGAATCTGCAGGATTCATCCGCTTCTCATTCCCTGCCATTCTCTGTTTCTTCCTCTTTCTCTGTGCCATGTTAAGTCAAGCCAACAAGAAAACGAATAGAATTTAGTTCTTCAGAACAAATTGATGCATGATGCAGACGAATAAAACTTTGATGTTAGACAACCACATGATAGGAGGATGTAATATGTATGAAAAACAGGACGGAAGAGATAACCAGAACTATGATGTGTAAACTAAGAAGAAGACATTTCACCAAATTAGAAGCAATGCAATGGAAGGTAGACACCATATGAAAGATGCTACAAATATCGCTCTGCCAAGTTAATAGTGTCTCAACATAAATGGTGTTTAAACAAATGTGAAGCAGTACAAGAAATAAATCATATGCAAGAGCAAACAACATCACACTACCATGTTAGAGGTCTCTCGTCATTAGTGCCATTGCATATTCACAGCATTGCATATTCACAGCTTATGATGTGTAAACTAAGGAGAAGGCATTTCAACAAATTAGAAGAAATGAAAGCTAGACACCATATGAAAGATGCAAATAATATCACTCTACCAAGTTAAAACTGTCTCGTCATAAGTGCCATTTCAACAAATTAGTAGTACGAGCTAGAAACGAATGTGAGATGTAACCTATATCACACTCCGAAGTCAAACGTGTCTTATGATAAGTGATTGTTGCAGGTTACACAACAGTAGTAATTTGATGTAAGAACATGGTGTGATAGACAGATATTGTATGTTCTAGAAACAGGAACACGTGTCTTATTCCAAGTATAATGTGTAAAGTAAGCAGATGGAATTCAACAAAATTAGAAGCAATACAAGCTAGACATCACACATAACATGCAACCATATATAACGGTGCCAAGTTAGAGGGAGCACCAGTGATGCTGCACTAGGGGAGACGTGCTCATCATAAACACAGCTTTGTTGAGTGTCTATGCATGTGTCGTCTTGGAAATCATCTTGGGGGTGTGGAGGAGTAGAAACTGTAGAGGCCCTCCATTTGGAAGGAGCACCTTTATCCGCTGCCTTGCTAACTTCCTTCCGCTTTATTGATTTTGAATTGTCAAGTAAAACCGACAAGAAAAAGTAATAAAATTCTCTTCGTGAGAACTCATTCATGCATGATCTCGACAATCACTACTTTGATGTAAGGCAAACACATGATACCAGGATGGAATATGTACGAAAAACAGGACGGCATGGCATGTTCACAACTCTTTGTGTAAACTAAGCAGAAACCATTCCAGCAAAAAGAAGCAATGCAAGTTAGACACCACATGAAAGATGCAACCAATATGACTGCCAAGTTAAAAGCGTCCCATCATAAATGGAATTTCAACAAATTAGAAGCAGCACATGCTATAAATCATATGAAAGATGCAACTAATATCGCACTGCATATACTAAAGGTGTCTCGTCATATTGATTAATGCGGGACACGAAAAAAACAATAGTTTTATGTAAGGACATGCTTAATAGACAGATGTACTATGTACTAAATACAGGAAGGCATGTCACATTAACAGGTATAAAATGTCACATTTACAGGAGTATAAGCTAAGCAGACTAGCACATGCAGTTTAACCAGATTGGAAGAATTACAATCTAGACACCATATGCAACATGCAACCACATATCCATTTGCCAAGTTAGAGCAAGCACCTACAATGCTAGGGATCGAGATCCGATTGTTTCGCCTCGAGCAAGGCACGATTGCCTTGAGGCTCCCAATCCACCCTCCATCGCATCGACGGTCGAATCGGTCCAACACGGAAACAACTGGTCCCGTCCTCCTCCTCACCTTGCGAGGCAAAATCAGCTCAGCTTTCATGGCGGGAACTCGGCCCGACGCAGAGCTCTGCTGCCGCCCTTGATGGGGAAGGGAGCCATGGGAGATCCGCGGCGCCACCGGATAAACGACGCCAAGAATCCTTCCGCCCCACGCCTTCACCTCCCGCCCGCTCCGCTCCGACGCTCCTCGTCCCCCACCGCGACGGGCGCCCCACCTCAACTCCGACGACCACCTCAACGGGAAAGGGAGGGAGCTCCTCAGGCCAAGGAAAGGGGATGAGGCGCTCCGGCTGCTCCTCCAGGGGACTCGTCCTCCAGGTTGAACTCCGGCGGCGTCCACGGGAGGAATCGGCCTCGACGGCCGCCCACCTTCGGCTGCTCCGTCGGCCTCCCATCCGGCGGCTGCCTCTTCCCGTTCTAACGACCCCTCCGACGTCCTTCTATGCTACCTCCGACCATGACAGATGTCCTGGAGCTGGCAGCCGGCAGAGGGAGAACAAATTCAGTTAACTACACA
Organism: Aegilops speltoides; assembly: GCA_021437245.1. Taxonomy (NCBI): domain Eukaryota; kingdom Viridiplantae; phylum Streptophyta; class Magnoliopsida; order Poales; family Poaceae; genus Aegilops; species Aegilops speltoides. The sequence goes on from CM038144.1 coordinate 129,397,228, forward strand.
CAACTATAGACAGATATGAAATTCAGTTAAACTACAGACAGAGAACAAATTCAGTGTAGAAAGCCTGCAGCAGAAAAGTGTTTCATACAAAGACTTTAGTACTGGAAAAGGAACTGAAAAAAGAAGAGTTGAACCTGAGGCATACATTATACAATGAATTAGACAGAGAACTTGAAGCTCCACCTTTGCTCTTTTATCGCCATCATCCTTCTCCACTCTCACTTGACGCTGTCCACCATCATCCTTCTCCACTCTCACTTGAGGCTGTCCACCATCATTTTTCTTTTGCTGCTGCCATGAAAGTTTCAGAATTTAGTTTACAACGAGTGGCAACAATGGGTCATGTATAGTTTGGAACATACCTTTGCTCCCTTTTTTTTTGACGGGGCTACTTTAGTTGGCTTGCGCTCCCATTATGTGCAGCTAGAAAATTCTCAAAAAGCCATTTAAATGACTCAAATCAGCTAAATAGCACAAACGGCTACCTGTTGGAGTCGGCCTGGAGCTCGATGGCCAGTGCGGGGGCGAGGGAATGGACGGAGAGAGTCGTTGGTGCCCGTCGGAGGGGGTGGGTGGAGGAGCCCGGAGTGGCGACGGAGGAACTGCCGCGCCTGTTTCCTTGATGGCGGGTGGAGCTCGATCCCTCGTGTTTCTGCGGCGGGGGCTCTGGGAGAGCGGCGGCGGGGCTGCGGAGAGCGGCGGCGGGGCGGCGGCAGCGGCCGGAGAGCGGAAACGAGGGCGGCCGAGAGAGCGGCGGGGCTGCTGGAGAGCGGCGCTGGGCGGCGGCAGAAGGCCGGAGAGCGGAAACGAGGGCGGCCGGAGAGGCCGGGCCGACGGCCGGAGAGCGGCGGCGGCGGGGGGCGGCGGCCGATGCCCCAGCCCGCGCAGTTTTCCCCGACCCGCCCGCGCGATGTGTCTGGCCGCCCGCGTAATTTTTGCCTGTGTTGAATCTCGTTGACTGGGTGTGAACTGGTTACAACCGTAGGATTATTTTGAACGATGGATGTAGGGGCGCAAGGCACACCGTGACCCGCCTCTGGCAAGGCATGGGATCTCGGTCCCAATGCTAGTGTAGGGGAAATGCTGTAATCAGCTACAGAGCTACATTTACTATCTTCATCTAGCATTTCTGTTTCTTGAGAATCATGTCGGGAGGCTGACGCTGCATTCTTTAAATGAGGAGTAGTCCCCTTGCCTGCCTGCCTCGTCATAAGTGATTGATGAGGGATCCACAAGAACATTAGTTTGATGTAAGAACATGGTTAATACACGATGTACTAGTATGTACCAAAAAGTAAAGGCATGTCATATTCAAAGGTATAATGTGTAAGCTAAGCAGATGCAATTTAACCAAATTGGAAGCAATACAAGCTAGACATCCGACTGGAGTGGTGAACATGATCATTTAGGACCTGAGAGCCTGGTGGGAGGCGGGCTGCTTCGCCACCATCGCGGCTTTTTAGTTGGCTTCCGGTGATGCCTGTCTTTCTTTGGGCTTGTCCATTGGCTCGGCCGAGTGCCTCGACTAGCTATTTGTATTCTGGTGCTTACGGGATGGTGGTTCATGTAAAATATATCTTTCCTTATCTTAATAAAGACCAACTTCGGCCTTTTGAATACAAGCTAGACACCAACATGCAACCGCATATGACACCGCGAAGTTAAAGCAAGCACCTGGGATGGTGGTTCATTGCGAGCGAGGTCATCAACTACAGAGCTACGTTTACCGTCTCCATCTGCTGACACTGCACCCTTTATAGCATTGTAACGTGTCTTGCCTACCCGTATACCAAGCTGGAGCGACTTCTCTCTTTTCTTTGCTGCTTCTCTTTCGGCAGGAGAGTCTGAAATACCCTTGCATAAAAACACAATAGTGAGAGTATGGGTGAAGTGTGTGCGTAACTAGTGCAATCGTAAAAGTAGCAGATAGCGGTGGCTTAAAAATAAATGACAGGAGACATATGATAGCTCTACAACATTGCATGGCAAACAAAATTAGATTCTACTCCACATGATTTTGTAATATATGAGCACAGGAAATGCAGGTACTCCTCCAGCACACCACCACATGTGGTCATATCTAAGATAACAGTCGACTGAAAATAAATAGGTCAGTCGATTTTTTTAATGAACCGTCCGATCTATAAGGAACGGACAGATGGCCTTCGTCTACCTCCCGCTAGTCACTGTTGACGATCTTTCACGAACCGCCAGCGACCACCGGCCCAGACCCGTGCCTCCGCTACGCCGCCCTCCCATCGACCTCACACACCGCCGTGCTTGGCAGCACCCCCAAGCCATCCCTTTAATCCCAGCCGACCTCCAGATCGGGCGCCAGTAGCTCTAGGCCACAGACGCCCCTAAGATAAACACCAAGGCGCTGCTTCCCCAGCGTAATAGTCGTACTAGCGCCCATTACGCCGGGGAATGCTTCCGTTAATTGGGAATCAACTGGCCAGAAATTGAAATTCAGGGGGGCGACGGACCTCTAGCTAAGGTGAAATAGTATATGAGGAGAAATCTTGTGCATCGCGAGTTACTAGGAACATCTAGTATCAAGAAGAAGCTGTCAACTAGTGTCTTCTGTGGGATGAATACCGTGCAAGCAGAGACGTAAGATTTGCACGAATAAGGGAAGAGGAGTACCTTCTTCGGTTGCCGGTGTGGTCACCTCCACATGTCGCGCCAATCTTCTTGTTTTTACCAAGGAAACCAATGTTCTGGAGGGTGCAGGCTTGGACGAACCCATGGCCAAATTGTTGACTGTGTTGCCATGGCTATATGTCGGCGGAGGGGAAGCAGATCCGAGGCGGCGAAGGATGGCGTAGCAGGAACAGCTCCGATGCGGTGGAGGGTGGCGAAGTTGGAGCGGCAGCGGTGAGGCGCAGGACGGCGTGGTTGAACTGGCTCGGGTACGGACGGCTCGACCTCGGCTTCAACTACTAGCCATGGAGGGCGTTGCGGTTGAGGTTGCGGTGGATGACGATGTCGGGGTATCGGCTCCGGCGTGATGGAGGAGGGCGGCGGTTGATGGGTGGGATGGGGTGGCGGACGGAGGACGCCGAGGTTTCACGGCTGGTGGAGAGGTAGTTTTGGCGCCCACGGAGTACGAATGGGGAATTGGACGGGTGGGGGGGGGAACCATGTTTCGGTCTAGGACGCGCTTGTTTTTGGCTTTTTTGAACAGAAGATGGGATGCGCTTGTTTGAAATTTGGGGAAAGTACAAACTTTGCCCCCCTCTTAAATTTCAGACCTACTGCGGGTCGGGGGTAGGATGGTAATCCCAGGTGTCCCAAGTAGTGGGCGGGAGCGATTTCGGCCGCGCGCATGTGTGCTTAGGCGTCCATTGTGTATAAATGTTTTTCGGAGGTGGTTGCGTGGCGTCTAGATGAAGCTACAAACCTACCCCGGTTTAGACCTTTGGACGTCGGGCCGGTAGGTTTCACAGGTCGGAGTTATTAGAAAAGTAATTTCCTTGTACTACCAAACATTGGTCTCACGTGGTTTCGGGCGAGTAGAGGCTCTTTTGGCGCTTCGTTCGAAATTTTGAAACACAAGCATTCATGTTTAGAGTACTCTTGAACTATGAGGATTGACCTAAATAGACAACGTTATATTTGACCTTGTATGTTTGAAAACCTCATTAAATTATCCCCTTCCTTTTGAATTTTGACACTTGAAAATCCTATAGCTACGATTATTTTGGAATGGAGGAGCTAAATTTGAATCTATTTTGTACACGACTACATATGCTATTATGTACAAAATCAGAGCAAAGATTGGTACCCCCATAGTTTAGGTATGGTTTACAAATGTCATGATATCAAATTCAAATAATTGAATGGACTTCATGTTGAATTCGATTTTTTTAAACCACCTTAGGTTGAATTCAAATGTATACTAGTTCATAGGTAGCTATTTATAAATGTCCATTGTGTAACTTTCGTATGTATAATGTGCTTTACACACACAACATGAACTATACTCACGTTTATATTCGATTGCTAAAGCGATGCATTGTCTGGAGTTCAAAATGCTAACTATGTGGATCGATTATGTCGAATAATAACATAAACATGCTCAAATTCGATAGAATCTAGATGTCTGATGGATCAATGACCGCTCCTTACGCGAATTGCAAATATCATGATGCCATCCTAATATTTGGATACAATTTATATCTTTAATCAATGTGTAGAGCGGTCTTTTACGTGTAGTTTCACTCTCCATCGGTGGTCTCTCACACATGCTCACACACTCTCTCCCGAGGTGTCTTTCTCGCACACATTCTCTAGATATAACCCTCCCTCCCTCTCGTAACCATTTACAACTGTTTTCACTAACCTTTATCACAAGCACTCTTCCTCTCGCAAACATACACACGCACAATCCTCATCGACCCTTTCTATATACATGGACCTGCCTACGTGTCTCATGTACGCACATTATCTTTACGCCTGTCTCTCACGCATTATCCCACACCTCTCTTCCTAATCGACGAGTATGATTCTAGCAGAGCATTCTGTAGGATGCCCCTTAAAGTTAGGTTGGATGAATAGTAATATCAGAGATAGAGGGGTTGCCTTAGTCCGAGAACCTAGGGTTACAAATCCTAGCCGACTTTGTCAGTGGACACAGAGTCCTTCACAATTCTGCTATCTTTGTCTTATACGACTAGTCATCCATGGGTCTTCCTAAATGTGTCATGGGCCGACCAATGTGGCGCAGGACGGAACCGAACAAAGGGCCTCACCTCGACCCACCGGACCTCACGCGGTGACACACCCTCTGCCCCCACGTCTCATTATCTTCTCACACCCACACATACCAACACAAACACCACACACACAGAAAAATTCTCCTGGTGCCTCTATTCCCTCCCCCCTTGCATATACGCACTCAAGGAAATGGAATCTCTTGTCGTGACGTCATATTCGTCTCTCTCTCTAGACCACCCTCATTTCTCGTGCTATCTCTCTCCCCCCCGTCGGCCCCTCTATCCATGCCTCTCTCGAATACGTAATACACACACATACCTCTCTAGGCCCCGCCAAATGCATCAACTACACAATCACACATGTTACATCACGTACCCCATTGATCTAAAAAGCCCTCTCTTCACGTTTATTTCGCATACAACATTCCTTTTGAATAAAGTGTGGCCAAAAAATTATTTTAGAGTTTCTACATATATACAACATTACAAAGTTATATGGAGGAGTATGAACGCTAATTTGCATTGCATTGTGCCCACAATGATATTTATTCAGACTTTGTGAATTTGTATATTTTATACTATATACAAAGTTAGTCATAATAAAGAGAAACGAAGAGCATCTCTCTCTCCATCGCATACCCCCATACGCCCCTTTCACGTATGCACACAAAACTATCTCCATGTCCTCTAAAAGTAAGCCCCCAGAAAATTCACGCGTGTTTCATCTTTCTCTCGCGATATATGCAATGACGATCATTGTATTTGAAGTGAAAGCACGATACATACATTGGACTTCATAATCCACTCATTACGGTCACCGTTTATGTTTAGTGGTTATTATACAGTCACGGGCTCACCGTACAACTTTGTATTTGCTCATGACATGACTAGTTGACCAGTTGAACGCTCCACGTGGCACCGATCTAGTGTTGCATCACATTATCTCACTAACATCGTGCCCAATTGCCGACTTGTATCTACTCTACATCTACAATATTATAAAATACATAAAATACACTCTTATAAAAAGCGAGTTGGTGATGATGGTGTGCCTGCCATCTGCAATATAGGCCGTCCGATTTATATCGGCGGATAGGAAAAAACTATGGCAATTTTGCAAAAGGTACCCACACACCTCTCCACATTTGCAAATAAGGCCTTCCCTCATTCATCCTTTTCTCTCACAAGATAAACAAGTCATACAAATGCATCTTGATGTTACATGCAACGCACGGGCATCTTGCTAGTAAGAATGAAAAAAAAACAACAACAAAATATTTTGACGGTGGTGCGAAGTCATGACCCATGGGCACAATGGACAAGGTGGCCTTGTATTGGTATCTTTGAGCCGTCTGTTTTAACACACGGAGCTGGTGTGGTGATTATACACACACACGCACGTATGCACACGAACTCCATCCACGCAACACTCACACAAACACATGCACCCACGCACGCACGCAACACTCACACGTACACACGCAACCACGCACGCATGCAACACTCACACGCACACACGCACGCATGGATGCACACACCAGTACACCACACGACCAACACACTCTCTCACGCTCAAGTGCTCAACCTACACGTGCATGCGCACACATCAGGCCCTGATAGACACATACACAACCAAGTGATTCCCGCGCACGGGTTGGAGCCTTGTCGCGCCTACGTAAATTTGTGTTTATCTGACCTTTTCCGTATGCGAACTGATAGGTGGGACCCACAAGGAACGTGGTCAATTTAACTAGTCAACATGGCGCCATGCAGACTATTTGGCCGGTCAACAGAGTGCAATCCGATGTTGAACTGTGAGCAAGTGACCGGATAATCACCGCAAAACGTATATAGTGACCGTAATCAGCTTATTCTGAAGTTCGGTGACCGTACTACGCTTTTCTCTCTGTAGGCCCTCCAAAACTACATCTCTACACGTTCTCGCATGTTACATCTAACAACTATGCAATACAGCACTACTACTACACTCTAACACAATAAATCATATGTGTTTTTAGTTTTACTAGATATCATATTGTTACTTATAATTATTCGGTTTGCATACATTAAAATTGCCTTTGAAATGTATGGCAAGATCATCTACCGCACGGGAAAAATCCGCCCTTTCTGTTTAATCGGGTTTGTATCGATGGATCATGCGAAACAACAAAACTATAGTACTATCTGATACAAGTGATTCATTGGGCCGTCGTGTCGTCTACTCCTCCGCCAGAAGAATGGGCGCTTCGCTTTCATAAATATTCTAGTCCCTTTCGCCGACATGTGGGACATCAAGCTACCGGGTCCACGTGCCATACCGAATCTGATGCAGAGCAGCCGGGGTGAAGCACCCCAGTCATGGCACCGGCGTAGTAATGAGCAATGAGGCGTCAAATCACAAAGCTGCACCTTTCCCGCAGTTAAGTTGGAGGGACCAAGTAATAATGCTAAAAAAAGAAGTTGGAGGGACGAAGCAACCATCATTTCACTCGTTGCTGAATCCGCTTCTCCCTCATCTTGTTCAACTTAACCACGTGTTGCTTCTGCCATTGTTCTGCCTCATGTGGGACGCGGATCAGCTTGGTCGCTTCTCCCTCATCTTCTTCAACTTAACCACGTGTTGCTTCTGCCGTTGTTCTGCCTCATGTGGGACGCGAATCAGTTTATTAAAGCACTGACACGTGGGACCGCATGTTAGCAAACCGCCAGGACAACGTCCTCCGAAAATAAGAAACCTCCCCCGCCATCCGCGCGGCAAAATCACCTCCTTTTTACTAATCTTGGATTCTATAATTTTTTAGATCAATATAATTGAGATTTGTATAGATAGCACACAGGAGCAAAACCAAGTGGTACGGTTAAGGGCATCCACAATGTGTAGGCAAATGTGAAAATAGCTTTTGGCATCGTGGGAACCATTGTGAACGGCGTTGCCAAAGCCAAAAATATGGAACCGAAGCTCCCTGATTGATTGATTGAAGGAATAGAAAAATGCAACGTCTCTCCTCTTTCTCCCATGCTTGGACGCATGTAGGAGTAGTACAGTATAGAGCACAGAGTCTACTCCCCTGTCCCTTCTATCACAAATCACAAAGCAGTGAGGCGCCAAATCACAAAGCACGGACGAAGCAACTATCATTTCACTCTTCGCTGACTCCGCTTCTCCACCTTCTTCTTCGAGAAACCATCTTACCGCACTAGTACTCCTAGTAGTAGTACTAGTAAATGACTTTCTGGATGCAAATAAGGCGGTTGTCTCGGCTTGCAGGCGGCACTTGCGAACGACTTACCGTGGTCTCCCTCAATGGTGTTGTCCATCGAACGCACTTCGCCAAACCACAAAAAAAAGTCGTCGACGTCACCGCAATGGGTAAGGAATTCAAATATAGTTACTACCTCCATTTTTTTTACACAAGGCCAGTATATCAAAATTACAATTTGCAAAGGGCCACTAACACTAATCAAGGCAAAATTGATGAGGTTAGCAACCAAAGACATTAATATCCCCTGCATGCATGCGGAAGTGAGAAGGTTCGTTTGCATGGCGCTGCATTAATCAAGCGATGAGGAGTGAGATGGTTAGATCTTTGGTCTTTCGAGAAAAAAAATACGCATTAATTGACACGTGAAACGAGGATTTGTATCGAAGGAAAACTCTGCCTTTCTTTTTTAACACTAGTACTCCTAGTACGTACTACCTCCGTCCTGGTTTATAGGTCCCTTTTATAGTTTGTGCCAAATTTTGACTAAAGATTTAACTAACAAAATGTTAATGCATGTCAAGAAAAATTATCTCATTGGATTCGTATTTGAACATAGTTTTGAAAAATATAATGTCTGGTGACTTGCGTGAACATTTTCTTAGTTTAATCTATGGTCAAAATTTGGCACGAAATACAATGGGGACCAATAAACCCGGACAAAGGTAGTACGTACTTATCCTGTTTGGGTCTAGGCCTTGCGTTGCCAAACTTCACCACACATTTTTGCCAAGCTTGCCTAAAGTTTTCAAATGAGAAGGAGGTACACTTGCGCACGGCTGTCGTGGACGCACCGCACCCTCACACGGTCGCTCACGACGCCATGGTCAAGACCGCACCTCACACTTCGCAGCTCCTGCGCGGAAACCCAACCAAGGGAACACACCCTCATCGACACGTGCTGTCGCATGTGAACAAACCAAACTCAGCCATCCTATCGCTGACACATAATTTTCGTTCATAGAGTATGTTTATCCAACCGGAGTATCCGTACGGCCCGTCTGCGGTGGTCTATTGGGGAAGAAGAAGAGGTGAGGAAGAAGGAAAGAAGGGTTAGGAGGCGAGGATATTCATCCAACCGCTGAAATGGTAGACTCAAAGCGACTTGCATAACAAATAGTATGTTTTTACACACCAAAATATCCATAATAATAAAAACAACAACATAAAGAAAAACTATCACTGCTCGCGGAAAGAGACGGCCTCGTCGTCTTTGGCTGCCGGCGCGAACCAGTTGTCGCTACCGACGTGTGTCTCCGCACCGTGGTTGTCCTCGCTCTCCAGCTACTCGTTCAAGCGGAGTGTGCGGGCGCTCTGCACGGACGAGAGCACAGCCCGGTTCAAGTCGAGGACGTCCGGTTCCGCTTGCAGGAGGGCCTCGATGGCAGCGGCATCCGCGCGCTCCGTGTCGAGTCGAGCCTCCGCCGCCTGGTTCAAGTCCAGGACTTCCGGTTCCGCCTGCAGGAGGGCGTCGATGAGAGCGGCATCCGCACGCTCCGCGTCGAGTCGAGCCTCTGCCGCCCGGTTCAAGTCCAGGACTTCCGGTTCCGCCCACAGGAGGGCGTCGATGAGAGCGGCATCCGCGCCCTCTGCGTCGAGTCGAGCCTCTGCCGCCCGTTTCATGTCCAGGACGTCCGGTTCTACCTGCAGGAGGGCCTCGATGGCAGCGGCATCCGCGCACTCCGCCTCAAGTTGAGCCTCCGCCGCCTAGTTCACATCCACGACATCCGGTTCCGCCTCCAGGAGAGCCTCGATGGCAGTGGCATGCGCACGCTCCGCATCGAGTTGAGCCTCTACCTCCCGGTCCTCCTTTAGTATCGCCATGTTGAACCGCTGGTCCGCCTGCACCATGGGGGACTCGGACGCCGGCACGAAGTCGACGTCCATCGTCTCATACCCATCGGGGGCCTTCTGCACCGCGACCTCCGCAGTGAACATTGGATCGGCTTCCTCCTCCTCGTAGCTTGGCTCCAGAGAACTCGAGGATTGGCCCGACGCAAAGCGAGCTTGGGAACGGAGGTTTGTGGCACCAACCGCCGCCGCGATTTCTGCGCGGTGCTCCGGCGTCAGCATCTTGTAGTAAGTGATCTTGCGGCGCACCATGGCTTTCCGGCGAACTAGGGGACGCTTGATGCGGGCTAGGGGATCGAAAGGTGGGGGAATGGGCTGGAGATTTGGTGTGGTTTTAGGGCAGTGGCTGGCGTAGGCCGAGCAGCGAAGGTTCTGGTGTGAATAGTGGTTTCGGTGACGACCGGTCAATCGGTTTTGACTGTACATCGCTCTTGTCGCATTCGCATTGCAGCCCAGCACGCTGGACCCTCCACGTCGCTCACCGAATGGAACGCGCTTCGTCTTGCGTTTTCGCTTGCTTGTGGGACCGTAGTTGAGAGCAAACCGACGTCCCTCCCCCGCCCGCGTCATTTATTATTCCACTACTCCCTCCGTTTTATGCGGAGTAAATAAAAACAGAGGGAGTATACTACGGATGAGGATCCCCTGACGTGGCTGAACCCATTGAGTAACTAACATGCGGGGCCTAGCAAGCATGGGGCCCGCCAGTAAGCGACCGAAAGGGAGGGTAAGGCAGGGATACCTACGTCAGTGGATCCACTTCCACTATACTACTTTGACCAAATGTTAGAGTAATAATATATGACATGCAACTTACACAAATGTTAGAGTAATAATATATGACATGCAACTTACACAAAGCATACATGGTCTAATGCATTTTTCGAGGCTAACTTTGACCAAATGTTAGAGTAATAATATATGACATGCAACTTACACAAAGCATATGGTCAATTTCGTATGTGAAAGGAGTTTCCAATGATATAATTTTCACATTATACATCTCATGTACTCCCTCCGTCTAGGTGTGTAAGTCATCTTACGAAAACCAAATAATCCCAAAACACATAGGCGCGGTGCATTAACTTCTACCTCGTTTCTTGTTTCTTGACATATGAACCAATAAGAGATGAGGGTGTGCATGCTTTTAATGACCTGAGACTATCAAACATGACATGCAGTGGTTAGTTCATTGCATGCAATACTATTAATTACCAAATAAACATTAATGTCTCTTGTTTTCCCCTCCTCCTTGGTCACGGTGCACAGCCTAAGATGACTTACTCACCTATGTGAAAGGAGTACTATTAATCTTGTCAATAGTCAAATTGGAAACCATCTCGAGTACAAATCTAGGAGTACATATGAATCTAACAATGTTGATTGGGCGTTGTTGAATGTTGATACCTTTTTTTATCATAGTAGAGATACTTTGACTACACATAAAACTTATATGTAAGGTAGAAAGGATAGGAGGGAGTATGTTGTACGTTCAAAAACGAAACGAACATTGAATACCCTTTATGTATGATTTGTGGATGCTATGATCACCGGTTCAAAATTTTGAATCCGCCTTAGGTATCACGTGCCCCCACTCATTCCCTCTCGATTTCACCTCGGGGTCCGGAGATCTATTTGAAGAGGACTAGGGTGGGTACATGCAAATGATACTCGGCGGAATGTTCAAATGAGGCATGCGGGAGGATGGACTCGACTGGAGGGCGACATGATCGATGGAGAAGAGGGTTGGAGAGGAATGAGAAATAAGCAAACGCCACATGATTACACTTGAACGGCTCAAATAAACAATAAGTTGTCTCGCTTGGCCTACATAGTGAAAGGCCTAATCGCGCAACACGAACATCGACTTTCGAATATGGCCGGGAAAACAGGGAAACCGACATGTGGGGCACACCCGTCGGGACGATGTAGCGCAGACTAGTCCAATGGAGGAGCTGGCCCACAACCTCCTCGCCACCGACAACCGTTCATGTGGGTCTTTGGGGCCAACAACGGGGCGTAGCTCCAGCACCGCCTCTGGACACGGCGACCGCGGTGAGCGACACACTCATATCGTCGATAGACACGGTCGGTTTTAGTGTGCTGAGGGTGGCGTTTGTGCCGTGGCACGACCAACGGTATGTTTGGTTTGTGCCCAAGGTTGCCCCATCAAAGCATTGGGTAGCCAAAATTTTGGTTGAGGTATTGGTTGCCCATGATTTGGCCGACATTGGCAAGAAAAATGAACTAGAGTTGAAAAAAAGACCAATCTTTGGGTCATGACCAAAATTTTGGTAAGGTGCACTTTGGCCACAATCCAAACACACCCCAACACCCGGCTCGTTGCGGATGCACGGGGCGCCGCGCCGCGTCCGCGGAATGGTGTAGCGTGGCCAACTGCATCCTCTGGACTTGAGACCATGCCGGGTCGTCTTGCTTTTTCAATGACATGCGGGGATCGCATTTGAGCAAAGGGCATCTCCAACGTTGCCACGACCGCACCGACTACCTGGCACACCAAAGCCCTCGTCCCTCGGCCGTCAAGATGGTGCGTTCCCAGCCGGCGCCAGCTGCCGCATTCATGTTGTCTGCTCAGATGTCCACTACAAGAAATATGTCAACTAGTGACCTCACTATTGGTTATTTGAAAGGTCATAGTTTTTCATTTGCGACCTTTTGTGACCAAAAACAGAAGGTCAAAAGTCGAGGGTCATTAATCGACTATAGCGACCTTCTCTCGTGATATGTAAAGGTCGTTGGTTCTTTGACCAAATTTTTGGTCACTAGCAACCTCCCTGTGCCACGTAGGCATCCAGCGTGGCAAGCTGATGTGGCACAAGATTCAGCCGGTCCAATTCGATTTTCTACATGGGCCTAGCCCAACAATTCAGCCCATTTATGATTTTTTTCCTAGATGTTTTTGGGCCTTTTCTATCATGGGCCTTTACCTTTCCACAGAGTTTGTTTCCTTTTGTTTCTATTGTCTATTTGAGTCGAGGCCTTCTTATAGTACTTTTGAATAGCTTTTCAGCCCAAAGTTATTTTGGGCCATGGCATCTTAATAGTACAAGTATATTTGGGTCGTGGCCACTATCGAGTCCAAGAAGAACATTTTACGAGAACTTAATGTTCAAGTAAAATGTACACAACATTACAGAAAATAACACATACAACAAAGACATAAAATTTCATTTCACTCCTACAGCTCACTACATCATAGACAAGACATGACAATCATTCAATTTTTACTAGGCAAGAGGCAGTACATCATTCAATTTCAAATAAACAAGATTGCTCTTGGAAGCAAAATAGGCCGCCACACGCCATGGTGCCCTAAGGAACCAAAGGCAGCTGCCCCTTGGCCTGACTCCTTCTTCACGACGATGGGACGAGACTCGGATGCGGAGCTCCTCGCACATGACATATTGTGTCAATGCTTGCAGCAATAGAAGGAACTCACATACCATAGAACTTGCAAGAGTGTATCAACACCAAAGATTGATGAATTGAGCGTTATATAACCAAGTTAGAGTGGCGAAGTTGCGGTACATAAACATCCATAGAGCTAACATGTTGTATTTACGTAGAAAGAAGCATCAACTCACTATTCTACACAAAAGCTAGCCCATACATGCACGTACACCGAACGGTACATAGAATGAAGCATGGGCTAGTACTTGCTACCCCGACATTTTAGGCATTCTAGTGTTTAGGAGATTTGACTTCCAAATAGAAAACTAAGTCCATAGACTTAGCACTTGTGACTTCAACTAACTTGACCAAGCTAAGTTATTAATAGACTTACCTGTGACTTCAACTAACTTGTGGATTGATTAGATATAAATAGTAGTCTTGAATGATAGATATAAACATTAGTATTGCTCGAGCTCGCTTTTTTTTGCAAGGATAAGCATGTCCTAAACCGCCATTGTGAGATCGTTGAAGTAATATATGCGTAATGTGAGAATGGATAAAACAGACATGAATGTTCTCAAGTGCCATGAAGTGAGAAAGGTGTAGTCGTAATGACGAGGCATGTTAGCTGCCAAAACAGATTCAGACTAATCGCATGTCCAGACAGACGGGCCATTCCCAAGCATTTCAAGACACCGGCAGAGGTCAAGAGACAACAAACTTGGATGCTATCTATCCATACCAAGATAGAATGATACGAGGCCAAGAGAAACTATTTCACACCGACGAGCTCGCCAAGGTGCACAGATTGTTCAAAAGGAAGCACATTTGACTAAAGTACCAGATTTGAGTTTGTAATAGCATCATGAACAGCAGCTGTAAATTAATAAATTTTACCATCTTGAATGCTATCTAGAAAGATAGATACGATGCAGGGGTGTCCATTACCAACGATCTTGCCAAGGTGCATGGAGATGGAGTTGAGTGGGCCTTGTTCTCGAGAGGTGGTTGACCGCCTTCTGGATCGCACCGGCTCCTTGGCGGCGCTTTCAGAACAAGCATCACCAGCAGAGGAAACCAAATTAGTAAATCAGCCCAAATCGAGGCCCTTGACCTTGAGCTGCTTCTCCTTGGCGCCCTTCACTAGATCCGAGGTCACCATTAAACACACACGCAGCGACAAACGCATCGTAAAAATTAACGTAAAATGAAGTAATACACGGAATTAGTTCAGAGAATGGATACAAGTTTTACTAATCATCCTACTAACCGTAAACAAAACATTGTTTAGTCACTACGCGCTAAAGCGATAGATGTTAAACACTAACTTCCTTCATAAAAAGAGCAATAATAACAACCAAAGCGGTACTTAACACTCAAAGAAGGGTTGACAGATATATAATGGGTTCAAGAACCAATTTGGCTCGTAAACTAAGAAAATCGTAAAGATTTTTCACTCGTATCACGCTAACAAGCATTCATGAATCACACTAGTAAGTAAGAACATGAGTAAACTAGTGATTAGCAAATGAATCTCAACATCGCAGAGGATTGAGATACAAATGCATCCAATCGCAAAGCGCATGTAACTGCCATCGTAAAGGAACATCATACAACACAGCTCATCTTACAAAGAATGTGCACACAAATTGGGCTAAGCAACGACTAAGAACAAGTCGTAAAATTGCATTCCACTCGATAAATAAGCAATCAGTTGCAATATCGCTCTCAATAAGCAATCGGGATGACGCAAAGACGATATATCAACCGCCAAGACAATGCTTCTAGTTAAACCGATTCGACAAAGGAAACCTTTGTACAAATTCTCTGTTTTCTCCTTAAAAATGGGGAGGGCAATGGCACCTTGGGCGGAAGAGCGGCTCGGTGAAGAGGATGTAGGTGAGCAGGTCCTCCATGGCGCCCAGCCCTGACGAAGCCGCAGACCACCGGCTGCACCACCTCCTCCACCACCGGCGGCGCGCTGTCGGCCACCTCGCTCTCCTCCACCTCCGTCTTCATCTTCGAGGGCATCACCGACCACACGCGCGCGACGCATCGAGCAGGGGTCCCGCAAATCTCGAGCGAATCGACGGGAGCAGAGGAGATTTGGCGACTCACCAGCCCGGGGCCTGGTGAGGCGGCAACATGACACCGGCTTTCAGCAGTTTTGGACCCTGCGTCGCGACCACCGCCTCCATGGCCGCGGCGGAGTGCGGGAGCTCCGGCTCCGTGGCGGGATGCGGAGGCGGGCCCTCGCGGGAAGAGGGGGCAGGAGGAAGAAGGTCACTCGGCAGAGGATGGTGGGGATGGCGGAGACGAGGTGGCACGGCACGCCAGCCAAGACGGCCTCGGTGGTTCGGGCAAGGCCTCGCGCTCGTCGTCGGCGTCCTCCACGGCGAAGAACGGCGCCAGATCCACCACGGGAGCGCGCCGTTGTTGGCCGCTTTGAGCGCCGTCTCGCACGCAGCTCCGCACCGTAGAGGCGTGGGTGGGAGGTCCGGCGGGATCGCCGCCAGAGATGGCGGTGGTGGCGGCGATGGAGGCGAGGAGGAGGTCGTGGAGGGAGAGGGAGACGGGTTAGGGTTTGGGCTGCGGGTCGTGGGGGAGCGATGGTGTCGGGGGAGAGAGAGGGAGGAGTGGTTTGGGCTGCGGTGGGGGTTTCTTTTCTTTTCTTTTTCTTTTTTGCTGTAGATAGATGGATGGATGGATGGATGGATGTGGGATGGTGAGATGGATGGATGGATGGATGGGCGCCATGTCATCGATCCGGGGGAAGAATCCTGATTGGTTCGGACAACCAGTGATGTAAAAAAGTATATAAGTACTAAAAATATCTAAGGGATTTTGTGAAGTAGCTACCAAAAATATTTTGCAAAAGGGCACCATACAAATTTTCACTAGAGTTAGACCACATATTATGGATAAGTACCAATTTGTATGCATTTCTGATCTTTCTAGCTATTTTTAATCATTTTCCAAATGCCCAAAATGAGTTTTTTTGTGAAGGACCTACCATATATTTGTTGCAAAATTGTACCAAATCAATTTTCTAAAATACTAGGCCATATTTAATGCACGATTGATAAACTGGTTGTGTGAAAAAAGTTTTGATCCACCTCTCGTGAAAAAGACAAATTTCGGCCGATTCAGTTGGAAGTGGCTCAAATTTGAACTGTAGCTGCCTTGTAGTTTGCTCTTTATTTTTTACAAAAATCATTTCTAGGTACATAAGTATCTATTTAATCAGAGAAATACCAAAAAAATACCAAGATTCAACCACTAGCTAGGAACGGTCATTCCCGCCGTTTTGACCGCATTTTGAAACGGGCATAAAAAATTCAAAAAAAATTCAAAAAGTTGGAAAACCTTCGCATTGTGTCATTATATATGACCAAGTTACCAGGAAAAATAACAAACTTGTAATATGGTAATTATTTTTAAAAAGTGTTCTCAGAAACGAGCGATCAAGCGTGAAGATTCATGGCTTTCAAGCCAAATGATCAATCTTATGGCCACATTCATGGCATAGTTTGTTTAAATGATCTCATATTGTGCACAAAGGTGCATATTGGAATGTCAAACAATGTAGCCTAAGGAAGTTTTCATTTTCTTTGGACGAAAAATTCATTTTCCATTTTTCGAGTGCCCAAAAGGAGGTTTTTTTGTGAAGGACCTCCCAAATAATTGTTGCAAAATTTGACCAAATCATTTTTATAAAATATTAGGCCATATTTAATGCACAATTGACCAAATAGTTGGGTGTAAAAATATTTGATCCACCTCTCGTGAAAAAGACAAATTTCCGCCGATTCAGCTCGAAGCGGGTCAAATTTGAGCATGGATGCCTCATAGTTTGCTATTTATTTTTCCAAAAATCATTTATAGGTAAATAAGTATCTATTTAATCATAGAAACACCAAAAAAATTCCAAGATTCAACCACTAGCTAGGAAGTCAAGCCCGCCATTTTGACCGCATTTTAAAACAGGCATAAAAATTCAAAAAATCAAAAATTGGAAAACCTTCGCATTGTGTCATTATATGTGACCAAGTTTCCAGGAAAAATAATAAACTTGTAATACGGTAACTATTTTAAAAAGTGTTCTTTAAATGAGCTATCATGCGTGAAGATTCATGGCTTTCAAGCCAAATGATCAATCTTATGGCCACATTCATGGCATAGTTTGTTCAAATGATCTCATATTGTGCACAAGGGTGCATATTGGAATATCAAACAATGTTGCCTAAGGGAGTTTTCATTTTAGTTGGACGAAAAAACCATTTTCCATTTTTCGAGTGCGAAAGGAGGTTTTTTATGAAGGAACTACCAAATAATTGTTGCAAAATTGGACCAAATCATTTTTATAAAATACTAGGCCATATTTAATGCACAATTGACAAAATGGTCTGGTGTAAAAATTTTGATCCACCTCTCGTGAAAAAGACAAATTCTCGCCGATTCGGTTGGAAGGGTCAAATTTGAACTGCAATGCCTCATAGTTTGCTATGTATTTTTTCCAAAATCATTTATAGGTACATAAGTACCTATTTAATCATAAATACATGGTTTGGTGGCGATACGCCGAGGTTTGGGCGGTGGCCGAGGGCCCCAACTCTAGAGCGCCAGAACTCAAGCATGCTCTTGGCGTGGTCACCAGCGTGACCGTGGCGTTGCCATGTGTTCGGGCGGCCTAGGCATGTCTAGTGGGTTGGGCACTCCCAGGTTGGTGCTAGGAAGAAAATTACAACATAAGATTCTCATGAGGAGACCAATCAATGCTCAAACATGAATTAGCAAACAAAGTGTTTGATTAGTGGTGCGGAAATGTACATGGATAATGGGCGTGAGTTTTGGTGAGGATGATCAGTTACTAAGAAGACCTTTTTCACAAATTTTCAGCTCAAAAGGAGGAGCCTAGGTGGTACTTGCTTTGCAAACCACCACCTTTGGACATAAATCTGAATGTTGAAGCTCGGCTCAAAATAATGAATGGATTGAGCTGGCATTTGGTGGAGGATGGTTATTTGGGCATAGGAAAGCATCTGTAGAAAATGGATACTATTTGGACATGCCAAAGTGGTACTTCCTTCACAAACTGTATTACTCTGAACAAAATAGGAAAATGAATATTTTTGAATTATTTTGAACTAGGTAAGGAAGGTTTTACATATTTGACGAAGATATGACCCAAAGAATTTATGAGATTTTTTGGGAATTTTGGGAATGATAGAAATATAGGTTGCTTCACAACCTAGGGCAAAAACGCCACATGGACATGACACATAGGCAAAGCCCGATGAGGTGGCGCCTAGTCATAGCAACCCACCACAATTTACAAGGCTATGACCATCTATATTGGTCGTTAACAACTAGAAATAAGGCAGCGGACTAGCACTATTTGCTTTGTGACCATTTCGTAAGGAAATTACGACCTTTCGACCAAAATGGTGCAATGGTTCGTGGTTTGGAGCCCCCTGAACAGCTTTTGACCAATTGGTCTAAAATGGTCATAGATTTATGACCAATTCTTCGAGGGTCACTGACAGAAGGTCATAAGTTGACATATTTCTTGTAGTGGTCGTCGTTAAGAGGCTCGGTGCCCGAGGAACCAACTCCGGCGACTTAATGACGCACCCGGACGCTTGGCCTCACTGGAATGCGCTACTTAAAGTGGCAACGCCCAGCTAACCTCCACACCATAGCGCATCGTCCTCCTACCTGACACCACATCCGCCATGACCGCAAGTGCGAACGCTCTGCGGGAGAGCTTGTCTTCGGGGATGAAGCTCGAGGTCGCCGCCCTCGCTCAAGTCGCCTCTCGCGACGCAATAGCGGCGTAGCCGACGCGGACGCGACCGCACAAGCGGTGGCCACGCTGGTGGCCGACGACGGGAGCACCGTCAGCCACGCGTCCTACTTGCCGCCGTCCAACGTCCGGCACCGCCGAGGTCGGGGAATCCTCTGAGGATGAGTAAGGCATGGGAGGCGGCAGGGCATGGTGTGCCAACTGGCTGGTCCGTATCCCGTGTTCTACTCTTCCTCACTGAAGATCACACCTTCACTTCACGGGTCTTGAACCCCGCCCCCGTACATAGAGATCGCAGATGGAGGACGTCGGTCGCCGCCGTAGAATAGGTTTAGGGTTGGGTTTCTTTTATTTTTCTGTCTTATAAAAGTTCAAAATGTAATGAAAATCTGCCATGTTTGCATTAATCTCGGCCGGTGTATATGAACTTTCACAGTAATATACATATTGTAGGAGTACTAGTGCACAGAAGATCAAGATCTTGTGGGAGAAAAGGATGAACGAGGGAAAGCCTTATCTGCAAATGTGGAGAGGAGTGCGGTAAATTGTCATAGTTTCCTTCCTATCCATTAGATATAGATCGGACGGCCTATATTGCGGGATGACAGCACACCATCATCACCAACTCGCTTTTTATTGAACCGAGACAAATCTAAAAACCCAACTAAGACAACCTCCCAAAGATATCGCGGGGAAAAGACCCGGCTGCGCCGTTTTAGGCCCCGTTCAGTGTGCAAGAATTCTGCAGGAATTTTCGTAGGTCTGGTTTCCTTCGAAAAAATAACATGTAATGCGTTCAGTTCAAAGGAACGTCCTCGCTCATTCTACATGAAAGTTCACCTAGCCTGTACCTTTTACGGGAACTAAAAAGTCTACTCCAACCCAATGTTTGGGCAGAAGCCCGATGCAAGGTGTGAGTTGGCCGTACTAAAAAAATCATTGCCTGTGAGTTGTCAAGCTAGTGGCCAAGCAAGCTGCATGTACAGGTAAATAAAAAACTATTTTCATATAATGGGAGGCAGATGCATGCACTGGCTTCTATCTCCCGGTTCCTTTGGTTTTACTACTTCACGCCGAACGCAACAAAATTTTGCATCCCTCTGTTTCACGCTCCAAGGTTTCTCCTAGTCAGGCAAAGTACATTCCTGTAAATTTTCAATCCCTTTGTTTTCTACTCCTCCACTCCGAATGGACCCTTAGTTGGGATTACCGGATTACTAGTAGTAGTATCGATGGATCACGCGAAGCAACATTTTTTTTTGAGGGGGCGAAGCACCTAGTTTAAAAGGAAAAAGGTGGTACACTCACAACAGTCCAGTCGCGGTTGCATTGCGCCCCACACATGTTCGGTCCTGCACACGGCTCACGCAAACGGAACGCGCTTCGACTTGCCTCTTCACTGACACGTGGGACTGCACTTGGAGAAACCGACCATGCGCCAAACTCCCCCCGCCCACCGCGCGAAAATCCCCCACAAAAATTCCCCCCAAATTCGATTCAACCGCCCTTCGGCCAAATATTCCCCAAACCCCCTCCCTCCGTCCCCCTCCACTCCATTCGCTCCGCCAAAGCCGCCCTCCCCGCCGTGCCGATACGTCGGCGCCGCGGTTTGTTGAGGGGACGTACGGCGATCCTCTCGCTCCCACAGTACGCTCTCATAGACTACCGTCCTCTAGCCGCGCCGCCACCTCTGGCTACGTTCTTGTGGAGGCACACGGCAGTCAGCGCCGCCACTGCTGGCGACATTCGTGTGGAGATGCATGGTGGTCAACTTCTCCCACGGTACGCGCATTCTAGACTGAGGCCCCGTTCATGTCGGTGTAGCGCTGAATGTTAGCTGATAGACGCTGTTAATCTCACTGTTTGCCAAAGTAGTTTACTATCAATATGCTCTGCTTAAGAAGCTTCCTTGCCCTATTCTGCACTCAATCTGCTTAGCTGAGATGGCATGCCAAGGGTGATTAGTTGCTAAAATATCCTGCCATATATTTATTGTGACGTAGATTGCCATGGTCTAGTAGCCAATATGTTAGGTGAAATAGCTCTACACCGTTTTATACTCGATCTTTGTTGCTGCGATGGCCTTCGATAGTTTGATGGCTGTGTGCTCGGGCTCATTGACTGCTGAAATAGCCTGCCATAATTTAGCACTCAAATCTGTTTGCTGAATTAGCTTTACATATATTCCGTTACTTAGATCTGCTCGTCCAAATATCTTGCCATAGCTTTAGACATCGACCTAGGTATTTTTTTTCTGGACTTCATAAAAAGCATATATGTTTTTCCTGTAATATCTAGTAGAAGAACTAATTTGTATGTCTAACAGATGGACGGGACTTGGATAACTTCGTCAAGATTCTCCGCTGCATATGTCGAGGGGTTGAGAACTTCATGAACTTTATCGAGCTGAGTACGGTGGTCCGAAATCAGATGTGCTCTGCCGTGTAGCAGCTTGTATGAATTCAGTTACAAGACCCCGATCAACTGTGCAAAATCATCTACACTTGTATGGGATGTCGGTCACATATACTAGGTGGGTTCATCATGGTGAAGCTGTGAACGCCAATGTTATTGACTACGTGGAAGCAAGCAGATCACCATCTTGATCTCGCCTCGATGCTCGGTGGAAGAGGAGGAGGAGGTGGTGGTGGCGGAGCCGGTGAGTTTGACCAACATTGAAACAATGCTACAAAATGCTCGTGCATTCCGTGAACTTTCACCTGCAGAAGAAAAATGGTGGGCCCGCATGTTGGAACAATGCAAAGTTGCTGTCACCCCAGGAAATAAGCTGTCAGTATTCTCAACTATGGTCACCTTTCTTCAGGTGAAGACATCTGCGCGGATGGCCAACAAATCATTCAATGCGATGTTGGCTGCTTTCCGCAAATCTTTCTCAGATGTGTCTGAGCTGCCACACACCTACAGTAAAATGAAGAACTTCCTTCGTGCAGTTGGAATTGGATATCATATGATCCATGTTTGTAAGAAGAATTGTGTTCTGTTCCGGAAGGATTATGCCAACTTAAGTGAATGCCCGAAATGCAAATCATCAAGATGGAAAGATGGCGATGCTATGAAGAGGGTTCCTCATAATGTTCTGAGACATTTTCCAATTACACCAAGATTGCAGAGGTTGTTTCATGATGCTTTGAAACAAGAGAGGATGTCTTGTGGCATTCTAGGAACCAGAGTACAGAGATCGAATGTAATGAGCCATCCATCTCATGGTAGTGAGTGGAAAAGCTTCAATGATAAACACAAAGAGTTTCTTCTTGACCGAGAAACATTAGACTTGGCTTAGCTTCGGATGGATTTAACCCATTTGGCCACTGTAGCCACATATAGCATGTGGCAAGTGCTTGTTATCCTTACAACATGCCTCCAAATGTACGCACCAAAGAATCAAACTACATGATGGCCTTGCTCATCCCAGTCCAAAAAGTCACGGAAAGGATTTTGATTTGTTCATGGAGCCTCTTGTGGAGGAACTTCAACACTATGGAAGGGTGTTCTCACTCGAGACCTATATAGCAGCCCACCACTGATTTCTTTCTGCGTCTTTGTTGTAATTTGGTGCATCCATGATTATCCGACTTTGGGCACTATGTCAGGGCGAATGACACATGGTTACAATGCATGTGTTCGCTGTGACAGGAATCTGCTGTCATACGCAATACTTAGCAAGATCTGTTACATTGGACACCGCGTTTCCTTGCCAAGGTCAAGCCGCATCCTAGAAAATACCGAAGAAATGTGTTCAATGCAAAGCATGAAAACCATGATGCGCCAAAGAGGCTCACCGCCGATGAGTTGCAAGTGGAATTAGAGAAGGTCAGGCACATTACACCAGGAAACCATCCTGGTAATGGTAGTGGGAAAAGGAAGCGTGGCATGGTAGAAGAGAGATTATTGTTTACCCGTAGGTCCACTTTGTGGGACTTGGAGTATTGGAAAGATTTGGATCTGCGGCATAATCTTGATGTGATGCACATCGAGAAAAATATATGTGACAGCATTATCGGCACACTTCTTAACATTGAAGGAAGACGAAAGATACCTTAAAATCTAGGATTGATTTGACACACCTGGGTATCAGAAAGGATTTGTAGGTGCAAGATGAAGGTAAACCACGGGATATGGCACCGGTGTATGCGTCTTGGACAAGGTAAAAGAAAAGAATTCTGCGAGGTCTGTCACGTGTGAGATTCCCACATGGATTTGCTTCCAACCACGAAAGGAGAGTTAGTGCAGATGGAAACAAGGTACAAGGGTTGAAAACTCATGACCGCCACGTCCTACTTCAAAGGGTTTTACTGTTATCCTTAGAGGATTGGGCCGCCGACTTATCTGAGCGATTCTGCAGAGTTGGGACAATTCTTGAGGAACTCTGCAGAGAAATATCGGGATAGATGCTTTGGAGTGTCTTAGAGACAAGATACCAACTATCCTATGCGACCTTGAGAAGATATATCCTCCAGCCTTCTTTGATGTGATGGTGCATTTGGCTGTTCATCTACCTGATGAGGCACTACTTAGAGGTCCAGTACAGTATGGCTGGATGTACCCTATTGAAAGGCGGCTAGGCACTTTCAAGCGCTATGTTAGGAACAGAGCTAGACCCGAGGGTTCCATTACAGAGGCCTACATTGCTACAGAAGCGTTGACATTCTGCTCAAAATACATTGAAACAAATTGATCGACTTAGCAAAGAGGTGGGTGAAGACAATCCGGGCTCAATGTTTTCGATTATTCTGCTCGAAAGTTACGAGGAAGAGTCGACAAGAGGACAAACCTAAAGATTTGGACAAAATGGTTTGGTATGTGTTGAATAACTCGTCCGAGATACTACCTTATATCAAGTAAGTGCGATCTCGCAGCTTATACATCATAATCTACTAAACTTGCAGCACATTCTTATATATTTAGATATTTGACGCGATCACTATGTTGTGCAGCATGTACAAAGAGGAGTTACTGCCGCAAAATCCAAGAAACATTGACAAACTGGTTATGGCAGGATTTGCGAAATGGTTCAAGAACCATGTAAGCTTTTGAAGTGCACTGTCATTTTTTTAATATATTGAGTACATAAGATGATCAGCTTGTCTATTTTGTAACCATAGGTTAAGAAGATGCGGGAGGATGGGCAAGTAGTTGATGATGCCCTTTACTCACTAGCCATGGGTCCTAATACTCAGGTAAGACATTATGAATCTTGCGTTGTTGGAGATGTGCGCTACAACACCCTTGCACGAGACGAAGGCAGGAAGACACAAAACAGTGTCATCATGAGCACGGATACGTATGACAAAGAGACAGCTGAAATGTATGCTAACATAACAGACATTGTTCAGTTGCAGTATATCTCCAGTTTCGAGGATCATCGGTGTGTGGTTTTGTTGTACTGTCGTTGGTATAACCTGTTTTCCAGGATCGCAAAACCCAAAGCTGATGATTATTTTAAATCCTTCAATGTCAAGGCGGCGTACCAGACCAACAAGCCTTTTATTTTGGCAAATCAAGCAACACAGATATTTTTCTTGGAAGACACATTTGCACGTAGCGATGACTAGAGAGTATTGCAAAGGTTTGAGCAGAGGAATTCGTTTAATGAAGTTGCACAACAAGATGATGCTTACATCGCCTCGATGTACAAGATAACATAGATGTTCCTAATATCTTTGAGCACCATCACATCAATGACGCCGGCGAAAAGATTGCCTGTCGTGCTGTGGACATACAAGAGTGGATCAAGAAGAAGCCAACGTTCGAGGATGTCGAGGACGAAGAAGAAGATGACACCGTGGGGAATTACGATTCAGACTGATACACATGGCGAAGATGTTGACGCTGTCTTTGAGATGATGATTACATTGCTTTTGTCGATTTTCCGTCGAAGACGTTTTTATCTACTATGTGAAATTGTGTTTGCTATGACAACTGAAACCTGATGAACATGTTGTTTAGTATTTTGCTGTGAGAACATCACTTGTTATGTATGCTGATTTGTGTTTGGTGATTGTATGACAACTAAAACATGATGAAATTGCTGTTTAGTTGTACTCATATTTGGATGTGAAACTTGAATTTGATGACATAGTTCGCTGTTGGACCGCAATTTGCTCGACGTCTTCGAATGAGAACAAAGCTGACCCGACAGGGCCTCTGCTATCTATTTATTTATATGAGCAAAAGGGGATACCCCCTGATTTCCGTTAATAGAAATCATTAGATGTTCACAACACTATGCCCAGCCTGCTACATGTGTTTCATTCATTACTAGTTTCAAAGAAAGTGCTCATGTCGTAGCTAATCGAACACATCACGAGTGCTACATACATCGCAAATAAAGAGACAATCATCCTACAGAGCACATCGATTTTGCCCATTATCTTCACAAGCTCTTTCATCTCCTCATTCTTTGTCAAGGCCGTTCGGCAGACTATTGCTTGGCCATGATCAAAGGAACGTGATCTTTAACCTTCGCTCGTGATCTTTCTCTTCGCCCTTCCTTGATTATTTGTCCAACACCCCAACCCGCTGGTATTGGGATTCCTCGGCTAACCAAATAATCAGTAGTTGCATTCCCCACATCAAGAACTTCCCGAAATACAAATCACACGAATCTTCCCTTTTTCGCACGAATCAAATTGGAAGATCATCAACCAAACTATTAAAAAAATCAGCAACTGAAAGCAGCAGAACAACACTTAAACATATTATTACCCCATGATTCGGGCATTTGTAGAAGACTCGGCCAGGGCTGCGGATTGTGCTTGAGACGCGACGGATGACTCTGCGTGATTTGCAGCAGTGGCATCACACCAACGGCAGCGGGTTGCGATGAGCAATCGGCTGGGGTGCGCGTGCCGGTGGGGGTGTGATGAGACCCACAGGCGATGGTACAGGTGGCGACTTGGCGATATTCGGTTATTACTGTCAAGAGCGGTGGACGAGCAGCCGCCGGACATGGTTGCTGTGAGCCAAAGCTTCGATGCTAGGCAGAGTAAGTAGAGAAGAGCAGAAGCGAACGTTGGATATGTCAGTTTCATTACTTGCAGAGTAGCATAGCACCATATATAATCATAGTCTAGGTTTGTATTCGAACCAGCTACAGGAGCACGTCTTTCTTTTTTCTAAAACTCGGCAACATCTCTTTACTGGTACACTAGCTTGTTCTGTACGCCTTCCCAAGTCTTTGATTTTATTTCCCTTTTTTGTTGCGAGGAAGGAAGGAGGACAAAATTGAGAGTTCCTCGGACTCGAACCCAAGACCTCTCGGTTGAAAACCAAGGGTGCTAGTCACTTATGTGGTGAATGTTCCCTGTGAGGAGGACAGTAGACGAACGCATTTTCCTCGCAGTTTTCTTCCTATATATAAAAAAGTATGCTACTTGGTGTCCGCTTAGTCAAAAACGACAGCCAACCTTGACTGCTCGATTGACATTCAACGTCTATCGCGTTTCTTGATCTCTTCTTCCTCGAGCCGCCAAAGCCAAACCAGCGCCGGTGGACCGCTTACTCGCCTCCCGCGATCTGGTCAGTGATCTTCCACGGCTCTGTTCGCTCCGGCCCGAGGCCTCACCATTGTCCTCCGGCCATCGGCAGGGCGCCCTCGGTGTTGTCAACATGGTCAACAACCGAGAGGAATAAGGAGATGATTTGTACATGGTGAGGATGACGGAGGGACCCAACAAATACATGATAATTTTTTTTTTTGGGACGGAGAAGGGTATCAACTGGGTTAAAGGGACCCGTGGCCCATCTAGCCTGTGCTTTTATTTCATATGTTTAGCACATGACCAGCCCAGCTTTTTTTTTTCATTTTGAAAAATGGCTAGCCAGCTATTTTGTTTTTTTGCGAATAACCAACATAGGCCTACTTGCTTTTCTCGCCCTCTCGGGCCGGAAATCTTTCAAGACGAGGAGGATGCATTTTGCCCGTAAAATGGGCTATAAGTAATAAAAATGGGCTATAAGTAATAATAAATGGGATATAAGTAATAATAAATGGGTAAAATGAAAAAATACAGAAACAGCAATTAGTTCCCATATAATTGTTTTCTTTCGGATTTTGATATTTTAAATTTCATTGTTTTTGTGGGTAAAATTTCATTGAATTTAAATTAAGGTATATTTAGATTTAAAATTAATTTGAATCCGCTAGAAATTTGGTCAGTATGTTGTTTGGGATAGATTTGGAGATCGACTTGTGGGTCTACTAGGTCGACGTGTACTTTGGCTTTGTCAACTTAGTCCACAAACGATTCTAGTAGCAAGGACCATTGGATGTTAATCCAACGGCCGTCCGCTTCTTCAATATCGATCTTCTTGCTCGGCCGCCCAAACCAGCTCCGGTGGGACTGCTTGTTCCGCCTCCCGTGTCGGTTGTCTTTGCCGCAGACAGCCGCACCGCCCACCCTACTTCATTCTTTGGCCGTGCCATTCCTCTACTCACCCACACCTCCTGTTATTTTCCGGTGACGGCAGCCGGACCAGTAAACCCTTGTACTCCCCACCGCGTGGGCAACCATTGTCGAGTCTTCCCCGGCTCCGTGTCGTTCCCTTCCTAGGCCTCGCCGTCGTCCACCGCCATGGTGCTCTCAGCGCAGCCTGGTCAACGTGGTCAACGAACGACATCCATCGATCGTGGACTGTACGCGCAAAATAATGATTCCTCCACCTGATAGCTGGGACCCACCGGAAGGGCCTCTGTATTTCGCGAAAAAACGCCCCCCCCGCTGACATGTCGGACCCACCAACTATATCTTCGCACGCAAGGAAGTGCCTTCTTATTACGCACACAAAAAAATGAATACCCGCCCTGCAAGATGGGACCCACCATAGTGGGAGGATGACTTGTGGGGCAACTAAGTTGACGGGGACGGAGGGCTTTGTCAACTTAGTCAATATGAACGATTCTAGCTCCAGTGATCGTACGATGTCCATCCAACGGCCATAGTGCTTCTTCAACCTCTGGTCTTCTTGCTCCAGCCGCCCAAAGCAGCGCCGGTCGTGCCACGTGTTCCTGCCTCTCGTGGCTGGCTGTGATGCCGTGGAGGCCTCACCGCCCCCTACTACTCCCACCGCTGGCCCAGGGTATCCCTCTACTCACCCACACCCCTTGTTATTCTGCAGCAACGACAGCCTCACGCCGCAGCCGGACCAGTGAACCCTCGTACTCCTCTCCGCGCGGGCTACCACTGCTGCGTCTTCCCCGGCTCCGTGTCGCCCCTTCCTAGGCCTCGCCGTCGTCCGCATCACCGCCCGGTGCTCTCGGTATGGCGTGGTCAATGTGGTCAATGACCGACTTCCATCGGAAGAGTATCAGACGATGGAGAGGCCGACACCGGGTCCAGCGGCCGCAAGGAAGTGCCTCCTTATTACGCGCAAAATAAATATTCCTCCACCTGACAGCAGGGATCCACCGGACGGGCCACCTTATTTCGCGAAAAAAATGATCCCCCCTGACTGCTCGGACCCACCGGACGGGCCACCGTATTTCGCGAGAAAAACGTTTCCCGCGCTGTCAGCTCGGACCCACTGGAAGTGCCTCCTTATTACGCACAAAAAAATGAATACTCCCCTTGCTAGCTGGGGCCCACCATGGTGGGAGGCTGACTTGTGGGCCTACTAAGTTGACTGGGACAGGGGCCTTTGTCAACTTTAGTCAATATGAACGATTCTAGCTCCAGTGACCATACGATGTCCATCCAACGGCCGTAGTGCTTCTTCAACCTCTAGTCTTCTTGCTCCAACCGCCCAAAGCAGCGCCGGTCGTGTCAAGATGCTCCTCGCCTCCCGTGGTCGGCTATGTTGCCATGAGGCCTCACCGCCTCTACTATTCCCACCGTTGGCAGCCCTCAAAGGACGGCAGCCTCACACCGTAGCCAACCATCAACCTCAGACACCTCTCCGCAGGCTTCCATCGCCGCGTCTTCCCGACTCCCGCCGCCCCTTCCTAGGCCTCGCCGTCGTCCACCGCCCTGGTTCTCTCGATGCAGCGTGGTCAACGTGGTCAAGGAACAACTTCCATCGGACGTGGACTGTACGTGGATAGGTTGGCAGCTGGGTCCACGGTCGCAGCAAGGAAGTGCCTCCTTATTACGTGGAAAATAATGATTCCTCCACCTAACAGCTGGGACCCACCAGACGGCCCACTATATTTCGTGAAAAAACGTTTCCCCCTGACTGCTGGGACCCACCAGCTACATCTTCGCACGCAAGGAAGTGCGTCTGGGCAAAAAACAAAACGATTCGCCTCGCGGACCGCTGGGACCCACCAATGACACCTTCGCAGACGCAAGGAAGTGCGCCCGGGCAAAAAAGATTCGCCCCCGACTCGGGACCCACCACTACATCTTCGCACGCAAGGAAGTGCGCCCGCAAAAACCAAAACGATTCGCCCCCCTGACTGCTGGGACCCACCAGCTACATCTTCACACGCAAGGAAGTGCCTGACAGTCGGGACCCACCTGGTCGAAGCTTACGTAGCGTTGTGATTCTGGTCGCAAACATGTACGTACATATATACTGGTGGATGTAGAGGCGCGCACGTGTCGTAGTAGAGGCGCACACATAGCATGTACACGTACGTACAGCGGCGAGGGTGCAAGAAAGAAAATACGGCCACGTACGTACATACGGGCAGGGTCTCTAACGCCTATCGCCCATACGTACATGGCTGGGTCGGAATGGAGAAACAGCGTTGTCGTCATGTTCATGGGGAGCCAACCGGCTAGGTCGGAACGGAATGCATGGTCATGTTCATCGGGAGGGCTTGGACGGAACAGGCAACGGAAACGAGGCCTGGCGTACCGCACAACGGAGGAAACGGCCTTGTGTTCGACCGGCCATGTTCGAAACGGGGTCCTATTGATCGGGAGGGGCATGGCGTACCGCAAAACGGAGGAAACGGACCTCCTACGGTCGAAATGGGGGTCCTGTTGATCGGGAGGGGTGTGGCGTACTGCAAAACGGAGGAAATGGACCTCCTACCGTCGAAACGGGGGTCCTGTTCATCGGGAGGGGTGTGGCGTACCGCAAAACGGACGAAACAGACCTTCTATGGTCAAAACGGGGGTCCTGTTCATCGGGAGGGGTGTGGCGTACCGCAAAATGGGACTCCACAGGATACTGTTCATCTCCACCATCGACCTCCTCCAGCCTCCCTGCTACCGTCGACCTCCTCCACCTCCACGAGCTCCCTGCTCATCCAGCCTCCACTGCCGCTACACCACCGCCATCTGCTCAACCACCCTCCACGGGCACCCTCCACCGCTCATCGCTCATCTAGCACTCCACACCACGGGTCCTGCTCAACCACCCTCCACGGCCACCCTCCATCGCCTACTATTCATCTAGCCCTCCACACCACGGGTTCTGTTCATCCAGAGGCAACGCCACCACCTCTCGCTCATCCAAACCCCCGCAACGCCATCGTTCATCCAGAGGCAAGATCGACGGCTTCGCTTAGCGTAGTAGTGAAGGAATCACCCATCGGGTTCGCCATCACCATCGATCGATCGCCGGGTTCAAGAACACGAACTCGCGCAGCAATCGCCGGGTTGATTAGAGCCCAACGCCGCGCCGGCTTCGCTAGAGCCAACGCCTCGCACACACGCAGCGACGTCACGAGAGAAACGCGATCGCTCCGCCCCGACCTCCCATCAGTGAGCCGCAACTCCCGAAATTTTCCTCCCCCTCGCTTCTACCATGTTTTTTTCCGTCATGGACGTCACAAAGAATGCCATGCAGCTGCGTCTCCGGCCCGCCCAGGACGAAAAGCCCATTTTCTGTCATGATTTTTTGTCATAGAAGTAGGAGCCCACCACATCTATGATGATGCCGGGTTTTGTCACAATTATCGTCATAGAAGTGTCATATGTATGACAGAAAAAAATTTCATTCAGCCCAAAATGTCACGGATGTGTCTTTTTTTGTAGTGGAGGCGACGACGCGGGTGGAGCCAAGTCTTCTCACGGTGCCGCCCGCATGGAAAAGACAGCGTCGCGCCGTGACCCCGGACCCGGTGGTGGCTGGTAGGCCGGCCAAGAAGAAGCGCGGCAACGGGCACGGGAGGCCAGCCCCGGTCCCGGTCTTGACGGGGTAAGCTTCATTTCTTGTTTGCGCCTGGGTTTTTTGAGCTTAATCTTGCTCCCTTTTTTGCTCATTCTGCCTTCTTCTTCAGGTCGCCAATCGCGCTGGCGAGGGCGGCGGCGGAGGCCGCGGCCGCTGAAGGGGCTGCGTTCTGCAGGAGCCGGTCCGACCTTGCCGAGCAGGGCGAGGTGGAGAGGCGGGCCGACTCGGACCTCGGCCTGGATTCCAACGACACCGAGGCCTTGGCCTGGCGGGACAGGAACCGGGCCGAGGCGGAGATGGAGGCGGCATCGGTCCAGGCTTGGACCGACGCGGCGGCGGCATGGGCGTGATCCGGCGTGGAGCCGGCCTGGCGCGGGATGCTGGAGGGTACGGTGGTGGCGGCGACGGTTTTTGAGCCGTCTTCATTGAGGGAGCGCGGCCGTGGAGGCCTGGCTGAGGTGGTGATCCTCGACCAGGAGGTCGTGGAGGTGGGGAGCGATACCCCACCGTAGGCCGACGTGGTCGAGCGCGCGGGGGCAGATGGTGGTGGGAGCAGCGTCGTCTTGGAAGAGGCACTACGGGCGGCGGCACCGGAGGTGCTGCCGGCCATGGAGGAGGTACCGCAGGTGGTGGAGCCGGAAGCCACCCCAAGAATCGGGCGGTGGTCGCGACGCAGGCATCCCGCATCCGGTCGTCGCTCGGGCGCCGGAGGGACGCCGGAGGAGGTGCCGCCACGCGGCAGCGCCGGGGCACCTTTGGTGCCCCTAAGCAGGAGGGCGCTGAGCCGCCATGCCGTAGCCGGCACGGAGCGGGGGCACCACTGTCTTCGAGCCCCAGACCCAGGAGGAGGCGGCGCTGGACGCTGTCAGCCGCCGCCTGCGGGGTCGGACGGAGCGGCTTGAGGCCTTCGCCCAGGCCGAGGTGGAACGGACGCGCGACCTGGAGCGCGCCGTGCTGGTAAGTCTTTTTGCTACTTTGTAATTTCTTCTTTGTGGGGGCGCGCCAGCACACCCACTGGGTGTAGCCCCCGAGATCCGGACCAACTATGTAGTAGTTGGGTCAGATCTTCTAGAGCGTTGGCCTTGCTTTTGACTTCTGATTTCTTCAGCATCTTGACGCCTTTCGGGTTGCCGCCTACAACCGTCTCCTAGGCAAGCACCGGGAGCTCGTGGAGCAGCTTGCCGCTAAGTAGGAGGAGCTCCGCGTAGCCGCAGGTACTCTTGTGCTCTTTTTTAGTGGGGGCGCGCTTAGCGCACCCACTGGGTGTAGCCCCCGAGATTCGGGCCAATTGTGTAACAATTGGGCAAAATCTTATGTCTTGCTGTTTTTTCTTCTGCTGATTCCTTCTTTTTCACACCCGAGGTGCTGTCCTGGCAGACTCGGCTACTCCTGGCCGGTCATCATTATTACCGGATTGTTGCCCACTCCGGACGTCTTGGCGTGGAGGCAGCATAGGTGAGGGTGGAGGCGGCCGCGGCCCGGCGGTCTCTTAACGAAGCCAACCGGCTGCATGAGCAGCTGGCGGGTCACAAGAGCCGTCTTGAGGCTGAGGTGGAGCTTCTCAAGGCAGAAGCCGCCAAGGTCACGGAGGCGCAGCGGGCCCTGGTGGAGGCGGATCAGCAACGCGGCCAGCTGGCCAACGTCAAGGGCTGGCTCCAGGCCAAGGTGGAGCGCCTGTGGGGGCAGGTCACCACGACCGAGGGGGCTCGTGAGGACGAAGCCCGCCGCCGCGAGGCAGCTGAGAAGGCGGCCGAAGACAAGGACGCCGAGCTAAAGGCAGCCCTTGCCAAGGCGGCCACTCTGGAGAAGGCGCTCGAGGAGCGCGACCGCGCCATGGAGCAGGAGCGGCGTGGTATGTTGCTTGAGGCGCAACACCTGGAAGAGTCGTTTTCCAGTAAGTGCTGCTCCTTGTAGCTTGCCGGGTCGGGACCCGGTTTTTCTTCCTTGTTGTTCTTCTAACTTGCTTCTTTCTTTGCGGCAGGGGCCTTCCCGGAGACGCAGCGGCTGGCGGAGGAAGCCGTCCGCTATCAGCGTGACCCGACAGGCGTTGTTGGGTCTGGGACAGATCCGCGGACAGCCTGGACCTTCCCGGAGATCATCGCCGCTGCTGAGGCCCGCCTGCGGGTCCTAGGGACGCAGATGGAGCGGCTGTCCCGGGCCGGTATTGTGATGACAACGGGCCTTTGGCCGGGTGCCGCCGTGCCGAGCAGCTTCACGCGCATGGCGCGCTGGCTGCAGGCGGGTCCGGACCGTCTTGGCGAGTGGCGCATCTCCGACACTCGTGCCGGTGCCGAGATGACGCTCCAGTTTGCGCTGTCTTGGCATCCGGATCTTCACCGACGCTTTGATGGGCAGCGGGCGGCCGAGAGCGATTCTTTGCGAGCAAAGGCGCCGGATCGCCTCTGGGCGGCTACATAGCCGAGTTTGCCTTGCACGACGAGTTCCATCCGGAGCGGACGGAAGACGGCAGGGTCGTGGATGGCGACGACTACGGCTTGCTTCTTCATGACCCGGAGGGGAGCTCGGAGGAGACGGGCGTCTACGATGACACGGATGCCGAGGAGGACACCCGTGTCTCGCTAGACCCGGAGGCCGCCAGGGGAGAGCCGTCGACGTCGCGACGCGGCGCTGGAGATGCCTGAGACACTTTATGCAGAATCTGTTAAGTAGCAGGTCCACCCACCCACTGGGGGTTTTAGGGTGTAATGAACTCAGGCCGTGGGCCTTGTTAAATATTTATGTGTAAATGTCATGAGTGTTTTTGCTTTTGCCTTCTGTTTTTTGAACCGCTTTCCTGCATTTCTTCCTTCTCAAACCTCCCCCCCGCGAGTCAGATGGCCGAGGTTCCGGTCCGTGACAAGGAGTTCGATTCTTCAAGAGGAGCATGCAGGAGTTGGGTTTTTCAAAACGTTGAGCGCGAGCGAAACACCCACTGGGCCGGCTGGTGGCAATCCGGCGAAGCCGGTTGGCGAGCAGCCGGTCGTGCGGCTGTCTATTTGGTGAGTGGCGGGCCGGGTTGATCGACCCGGCGGCCTTTGACTTAGTGTATGAAACGTACAAGAGCTTTAGTCCGTTGTGCTTGCCAGCCGACAGCCAAAGCTGGATCTGTGGCTTTTAGGGCGAAGTGAGGGACCGCGGCATCCTGACTTTTATCAGAAATCACCAAGTAAGGCGGCGGGGTGGCTATCAAGCCGGCCAACCCCCGAGCCCCCGGGTCGAGCAAATCGGACCGGTGGCTGGGTTAAGTGGTATAGTGATGGAGAAAAAATAAGGACGCAATAATTTGGTCGGTAAAAGGTAGCCCCCGAGTCTCGTTTGGGGACCCCATAGTTTCATGCGTTTACAAAAGGCGACGATACATACACTCGTGCGACTAACTGTAAAATGGGCGGAGGAGTTCCGCGTTCCACGGCCATGTCGTTTCTTCACCGGCGGTGTCCTGCTTGCGCTTCTTTGTCTTGCGTGCATCGATGAGGTAGTAGGCGTTGCAATCGCGCAAGGCCCTGCTCATGATGAATGGGCCCTCCCATTGAGGGGACAACTTGTGCTGGCCTGCCTGCTCTTGGACAAGGCGGAGGATTTAGGTCGCTCGCGAACGCGAGGGCTTGATCTTCTTTGTGGTAGTGCCTCGAGACCTTGCTGGTAGATGGCCGAGCAACTGAGCGCCAGGAGACGTGCTTCTTCGAGCAGGTCGACGCCATCTTTTGAGCTCGCTCTCGGCCGGCATGATTGCATCGCGGCCGGCGTAGTCGAACTTCGGCGTCGGTCAGGATGATGGCTTCGGCTCCGTAGACGAGGAAGAATGGGGTGAACCCTGATACGTCTCCAATGTATCTACTTTTCCAAACACTTTTGCCCTTGTTTTGGACTCTAACTTGCATGATTTGAATGAAACTAACCCGGACTAACGCTGTTTTTAGCAGAACTACCATGATATTGTTTTATGTGTAGAAAAGAAAAGTTCTCGGAATGTCCTGAAAATCCACGGAGGCACCTTTTGGAATTAATAAGAATTTCTGGGGGAAAGAAATATACCAGGGGGCCCAGGGCCTGTCCACAAGACAGGGGGGCGCGCCCTCCTATCTCGTGGGCCCCCTGGACCTCCACCGACCTCAACTCCAACTCCATATATTCACATTCAGGGAGAAAAAAATCAAAGAGAAAGTTTCATCGTGTTTTACGACACGGAGCCGCCGCCAAGCCCTAATCTCTCTCGGGAGGGCTGATCTGGAGTCCGTTCGGGGCTCCGGAGAGGGGGATTCGTCGCCATCGTCATCATCAACCATCCTCCATCACCAATTTCATGATGCTTACCGCCGTGCGTGAGTAATTCCATCGTAGGCTTGCTGGACGGTGATGGGTTGGATGGGATTTACCATGTAATCAAGTTAGTTTTGTTAGGGTTTGATCCCTAGTATCCACTATGTTCTGAGATTGATGTTGCTATGACTTTGCTATGCTTAATGCTTGTCACTAGGGCCCGAGTGCCATGATTTCAGATCTGAACCTATTATGTTTTCATGAATATATGTGTGTTCTTGATCCTATCTTGCAAGTATATAGTCACCTATTATGTGTTATGATCCGACAACCCCGAAGTGACAATAATCGGGATACTTCTCAATGATGACCATAGTTTGAGGAGTTCATGTACTCACTATGTGCCAATGTTGTTCCAGTTCTCTATTAAAAGGAGGCCTTAATATCCCTTAGTTTCCGCTAGGACCCCGCTGCCACGGGAGGGTAGGACAAAAGATGCCATGCAAGTTCTTTTCCATAAGCACGTATGACTATTTACGGAATACATGCCTACATTACATTGATGAATTGGAGCTAGTTCTATATCACCCTATGTTATAACTATTGCATGAGGAATCGATCGGCATAATTATCCATCAACGATCCATTGCCTACGAGCTTTTCATATATTGTTCTTCGCTTATTTACTTTTCCGTTACTCTTTGTTACAACTACTACAAAACCCCAAAATATTTATCTTTACTTTCGCTATCGTTACCATTATTATCATACCACTTTTGCTACTAAATACTTTGTCAGAGATACTAAGTTATCCGGTGTGGTTGAATTGACAACTCAACTGCTAATACTCAAGAATATTCTTTGTCTCCCTTGTGTCGAATCAATAAATTTGGGTTGAATACTATACCCTCGAAGTCATTGCGATCCCCTACACTTGTGGGTTATCAAGACTAATTTACGGCGCCGTTATCGGGAAGCATAGCTCTATTCTCTGAGTCACTTGGGATTTATATCTGTTGATCACTATGAAGAACTTGAAAGACGATCAAACTACTATTTTGCCCTCAACTACGAGGGGAGGTAAGGAACTGCCATCTAGCTCTGCACTAGATTCTCCTTCCTTTATTAGTAGGCTTGCGACACCTAAACCTCCTACTGCTATGAATTCTGATATGTCGCAGGTTATTGATGATGCCACTTCTGCTATGCATGATGAAACTACTTCTGTGCTTGATACTACTTTGCCATTAGGTGAATTTCTTGATGAACAACTTGCTAGAGTTAGGGGGAATGAAATTACCGAAGATCCTATTACTGATGATAGTGATGATGAAGGTTCTCCCAATGATGATGTATTGCCTGTTGTTCCTAAAGGTTATGTTATGAATGAAGAAGTTGCTAGGGAAATCTTTGCTTGCAATGATAGATATGATCTTAAGAAATTATTAGCTAAATGGAAGCAGCAGTCTCTTAATGCTAGAATGAAACCCGATCCTGCTTTTGCTACTTCACCTATCTGTGTTACCGATAAGGATTATGAATTCTCTGTTGATCCTGAGATTATTACTTTAGTTGAATCTGATCCTTTTTATGGCCTTGAATCTGAAACTGTTGTGGCACATCTTACCAAGTTGAATGATATAGCTACCTTGTTTACTCATGATGAGAAGTCTCGCTATTTTTATATCCTTAAGATGTTTCCGTTCTCATTAAAGGGTGATGCTAAGACTTGGTATAATTCTCTTGCTCCTGGTTGTGTGCGTAGTCCCGAGGATATGATTTATTACTTCTCTGCTAAATATTTCCCTGCTCATAAGAAGCAAGCTGCCTTGCGGGGAATATATAATTTTGTGCAAATCAAAGAAGAGAGTCTCCCACAAGCTTGGGGGAGGCTTCTCCGATTAGTTAATGCTTGTCTGATCATCCTCTTAAGAAAAATGAAATACTTGATATCTTTTATAATGGACTAACCGATGCTTCCAAGGACTACTTGGATAGTTGTGCTGGTTGTGATATCAGGGAAAGAACAGTCGACGAAGCTGAAATATTATTGAATAATATGTTGACTAATGAAAATAATTGGACTCTTCTCGAGCCAGTTCTCAAGCAATTCTGAACCAATTGAGCCAACTCCGAGCCTATTCCTAAACCCACTCTGAAGAAGAGAGGTGTTTTATTTCTCAGTCCTGAAGATATGCAAGAGGCAAAGAAATGAATGAAAGAAAAAGGTATTAAAGCTGAAGATGTTAAGAATTTACCTCCTATTGAAGAAATACATGGTCTTAATATACCGCCTAAAGAACCACATTGTCTTGATAACCCGACACAGGTAGTAAAGGTAAATTCTCTCTATAGATATGATAAAGTTGAAAATCCCCTCTACTAAATTTCATAGCCCATGCTTAGATGAATTTGATGACTTTATGGCTAGACAAGAAAGTTTTAATGCTTATGTTTGTAGAGAGTTAAAGAATGATGCTTTCAAGATAGGACGTGTAAGCAATAATCTGGCTAGAGTTAAAGATGAACTTCACCTCGTTAGCAAATATGCTTCTATGGTTGCTACTCAAGCTGAGCAAGTACTCAAAGCTCACAGTGATTTGCTTGATGAATTAAATAATAAAAATGACTTTGCTGTTAGAGTGGCTACTAGAACTGGTAGAATGACTCAGGAACCTTTGTATCCTGAAGGCCACCCTAAGAGAATCGAGCAAGATCCTCAGAGAAATAATTTAGAGGCACCTAATTCTTCTGAAAAGAAGAAGAAGAAGAACGATATGACTTTGCATGCTTCTAGTGAACCTACTATAGACACACCTAGGAATCCCAATGATATTTCTATTTTTGATGCTAAAACACAATCAGGTGATGAACATGAACCTAGTGATAATGTTAATGATAATGTTCATGTTGATGCTCAACCTAGCAAAAACAACGATGTAGAGATTGAACCTGCTGTTGATCTTGATAACCCACAATCAAAGAATCAACGTTATGATAAGAGAGATTTTGTTGCTAGGAAGCACGGTAAAGAAAGAGAACCATGGGTTCAGAACCCATGCCCTTTCCTCCTAAACCATCCAAGTCGAAGGATGATGAGGATTTTGAGCTTTCTTTGAAATGATTAGACCTATTTTCTTACGTATGCGCTTAACTGATATGCTGAAAGTAAATCCTTATGCTAAGTATATGAAGGATATCATCACAAATAAAAGAAAGATACCGGAAGCTGAAATTTCCACCATGCTTGCTAATTATACTTTTAAGGGTGGAATACCAAAGAAATTTGGAGATCCGGGTGTAGCAACTATACCATGCTCCATTAAAAGAAATTATGTTA
The DNA here is from genome assembly GCA_021437245.1 of Aegilops speltoides. Taxonomy (NCBI): domain Eukaryota; kingdom Viridiplantae; phylum Streptophyta; class Magnoliopsida; order Poales; family Poaceae; genus Aegilops; species Aegilops speltoides. The sequence continues at coordinate 129,435,958 of CM038144.1, forward strand.
GAACTGCTTTATGTGATCTTGGAGCCGGTGTTAGTGTTATGCCTCTCTCTTTATATCGTAGACTTGAATTGAATAAGTTGACACCTACTGATATATCTTTGCAAATGGCTGATAAATCAACTGCTATACCTGTCGGTATTAGCGAGGACGTGCGTGTTGTGGTTGCAAACGCCACTATCTTAACGGACTTTGTTATTCTTGATATTCCCGAGGACGATAGTATGTCTATTATCCTTGGTAGACCTTTTCTTAATACTGCAGGGGCTGTTATTGATTGCAACAAAGGCAATGTCACTTTTCATGTTAATGGCAATGAGCATACGGTACACTTTCTGAGGAAACAATCTCAAGTTCATAGCATCAATTCTATTGAAAAAGTTCCAACTATCATTTTTGGAGATTTTGAATTTCCTCTCCCTACTGTCAAGAAAAAGTATGATATTCTTGTTGTTGGGGATTTCCATATCCCCGTTGAGGTAACTTAGTGTTATTCAAAATTTCTCCGGTTCCGTGTTATTTGGGATGAGTTTGTTAACAAGACTTGATCAACCTTGTTAGTGGATTCATTTTGATGATCATGAGATGGATGAAACTAGAAGGCACAACCTTCTTTACCCTCTTTTTACTTTTTGTTATCTAGAATAAATAAAGCAAAAATAGTATTATCTGTCTGTTTTCTGAATTATCCGTGCATTAAAAAATAGTCCGAAAATAAAAGTGCTCCAAATGCCCTGCAAATTTAGTATGATTTTTTATGGAATATTTGAGGATTTCAGGCACTGAAATCACTGCAGGAGGGGCAAGCACCAGGCCACGAGAGTGGAGGCCCCCCCTATACGGCACACCCCCCTATCTCGTGGGCCCCTGGTGGCCCCCCTCCACTTATGCCATCACCCACACACTTCATCTTCTACCCAAAAAAATCCCCATCCAGCTCAAGCACGAGTTCTAGCTTGTTTTGCTGTGATTTTCGATCTCCTTGCTCAAAGCTCCTTTCACAAAACTGCTTTGGGAGATTGTTGCTTGGTATGTAACTCCTCCACTGGTCCAATTAGTTTTTGTTCTAGTGCTTTATTCATTGCAATTTTTTGTTGCATAGGTGACCTTGTTCTTGAGCTTGCATGTTAAATTTTCGAGGTCCCAAGCAATTCCAATGCATGATATAGGCTCTAGGCACTTGTAGGAGTAGTTGCTATCAATCTTGTTTAGTTTTATTCACTTTTATTTTGAAGTTACTAAAATTTCAGAAATTTTCAGAAAATGTTGAGGAAACTTTTAAGGGGCTCTTCTAGCCAAAGCTCTTAGGAAAAACAAACCAAAGAGAAGGAAAAAGCCAAGTATAATCTTCCTCGCTTAGCGGAAGTAAGGTCGTGTGAATGGCCATGTGAGGATTTCTTGAAAGAAGCTGAAATTCATGAAGACTTTTATGCTTTAATCGAGACTGCAGGCCTCACCGGTTTCATCAATGACCGGATCGATCAGTATCTCTTACTTACCAATACTTTCCTGCAAAACTTTTATTATTATCCTAAGAAGTCACCGCCTGTAGTTTCATTTCTTTTATATGATGAATTCAAAGAAATGTTTTTACGTCATTTTTTCACGGTATGTAGGATACCTTATGAGGGAGAATTAGATGAACCCCATCGTTAAGATGTGGGTGGCTTTGTTAATACTATTGCTGTAGAGGAGCCAAAGAAGGGCTCCGAGGCGAAGGTCTCTAGCATACACTTTCCTGTGTTATGCTATTTTGCTATATTTGCTAGTAGATGCTTGATTGGTCTTGGAAATAGTGGAAATTTGAGCGTTCCTGATATTATCATTCTTCAACATGCCTTGCTTGGAGACAATACTTTTAGTATGGGTGCCGTCGTTGCTAAACGGCTAGCCCTGAATCGTACAAAAGGCCCCATATTTGGAGGTATCTATGCTGCACGTCTTGCTAAACATTTTCAGATACCCATTAGGCATCATGAGAAGGAGGAGATAAAATTGCCTCCTCACATTTTAGATTACAAGAGCATGGTAGCACACAAGTTTATTGTTGACAACGAGGAAAATATGCTCTTGTATAAACTTAGATTCAATAAGAAACACTTTGAGATTATTATTTTGCCTGCACCTTTGTTGTTTGATTTGCTTGTTGAAAATTTTCTTGTCACACCGGAAGCGGTGAATAATCATCGAGCCCAAGCTTTTACTCGAACTCGAACTCGAGCGGAACTGAGCTGGACCCTTATCGTGCATCATCTGTCCAGTGGGATCTGGAGATGACCAGCCAGTGGTATCTTGATTACACCTCCCATTACACCGGGGAGAGTAGCGGCGGTCCTTGGTACTAGACCAACTTAGGCCAAAAGCCTAAGCTTGGGGGAGTACGTATCTCTCACCGACTTTACATTCATGTTCACACACTAGTCGTCGGTGCTCATAACCTTTCATTGTATTATCCATGTTAGATTAAATTTCTTTTTCTCAATTTCTTCTTGTGTGTTTGATAAACCTTAAGAAAAACCAAAAAATTAGTTAGTTTAATTTCCATGCTTGTAGTAGAAATAAAAATGAAAACCCAAAAATATTTCTTTTTCTTCTTTTACTTGTTGGGAGCTTTCCCGTGTAAATAGTTTTATTTTCTTTTCTTTCTTTTGGGGGTCAAGAAGACTATATTGAAAATGCTTAGTGGCTCTTATATGCATGATTTTATTTAACTTAGAGCCCATATTACCTTGTCTTCTCTCTTGAGTTGAATGCTTGCAGATTCCAGCTTAGTCCAATGCATGTACACTCTTATTATTATACACATCGTTCGGTCGTGCAAGTGAAAGGCAATAATGACGATATATGATGAACTTATTGGGATGAGAAAAGCTGGTATGAACTTGACCTCTCTTGTTTTTGTAAATATGATGAGTTCATCGTTTCTGAGTTAGCTATTATGAAGTAAACATATTTGCAATGACATTTAAAGATTATAGTTGCTTGTGCCATGCTTGATTAGCTATGAGTTATAATGGTTTACCTTGCGTGCCAACATTCTATTAGAATGATTATTATGTGGTATGATGGGATGGTATCCTCCTTTGAACGAATTGAGTGACTCAACTTGGCACATGTTCATGCATGTACTTGAATCAAATCAACATAGCCTTCATGATATTTATGTTCATGGTGGATTATATCCTCCTCATGCTTGTATTCCGGTTGAATTAATTTTAATGCATGTTTATGACCGTTGTCGCTATCTTAGTTGGTCGCTTCCCAGTCTTTTGCTAGCCTTCACCTGTACTAAGCGGGAATACTGCTTGTGCATCCAAACTCCTTAAACCCCAAAGTTGTTCCATATGAGTCCACTATACCTACCTATATGCAGTATTCACCTGCCGTTCCAAGTAAATTTGTATGTGCCAAACTCCAAACTTTTAAATGAAATTTTGTTTTGTATGCTCGAGCAGCTCATGTTACAACTAGGGCTGCCTATATCTTCCATGCTAGGTGGGTTATTCTCAAGAGGAGTGGACTCCGCTCCTCATTCACGAGAAAGGGCCGGTAACCGGGATGCCCAGTCCCATGATCCAAAAAGATTAAAGCAAATCAAAATAATTAAACAAAACTCCCCCAGGGCTATTGTTAGTTGGAGGCACTCGTTGTTTCGAGCAAGCCATGGATTGATGCTTGTAGGTGGTTGGGGGAGTATAAACCTTTACCATTCTGTTTGGGAACTGCCTACAATGCATTTAGTATGGAAGATACAACCATCTCATAGTTGTTGCGTTGATAGTGAAAGTATGCCGCTTAAAATGTTATTCAATCTCTATTTTAAAATCGAGCTCTAGCACCTCTACAAATCCCTGCTTCCCTATGCGAAGGGCCTATCTATTTACTTTTATGTCGAGTCATCACCCTTCTTATTAAAAAGCACCCGCTGGAGAGCACACTGTCATTTGCATTCATTACTATTGGTTTATATTGGGTATGACTTGACTGGATCTCTTTTACCATGAATTACAATGTTTAGTCAGTCCTTGATCTTTAAAGGTGCTCTGCATTTATGTTTTGTGGTCTCAGAAAGGGCTAGCGAGATACCATTTTGTTATATTATGTTATGATTATTTTGTGAAAGTGTTCTCATCCGAGTTTTATTATTATGGCTTGCTAGCTGATTATGCTATTGATATGAGTAATTGTGAGACCTAAGTGTTATTGTGAGTATAGTTAGTTCATAATATTTGCTGAAACTTGAATGCTGGCTTTTCATGTTACAACAACAAGAGCAAACAGAGTTTGTAAAAGTTTTTCTTTATCACTTTCAGTTTATCAACTAAACTGCTTGAGGACAAGCAAAGGTTTAAGCTTGGGGGAGTTGATACGTCTCCAACGTATCTACTTTTCCAAACACTTTTGCCCTTGTTTTGGACTCTAACTTGCATGATTTGAATGAAACTAACCCGGACTGACGCTGTTTTCAGCAGAACTGCCATGATGTTGTTTTACGTGTAGAAAAGAAAAGTTCTCGGAATGTCCTGAAAATCCACGGAGGCACTTTTTGGAATTAATAAGAATTTCTGGGCGAAAGAAATATACCAAGGGGCCCAGGGCCTGTCCACAAGATAGGGGGGCGCCCCCCCTGTAGGGCGCGCCCTCCTATCTCATGGGCCCCCTAGACCTCCACCAACCTCAACTCCAACTCCATATATTCACGTTCGGGGAGAAAAAAATCAAAGAGAAAGTTTCATCGCTTTTTACGACACGGAGCCGCCGCCAAGCCCTAATCTCTCTTGGGAGGGCTGATCTGGAGTCCGTTCGGGGATCCAGAGAGGGGGATTCATCGCCGTCATCATCATCAACCATCCTCCATCACCAATTTCATGATGCTCACCGCCGTGCGTGAGTAATTCCATCGTAGGCTTGCTGGACTGTGATGGGTTGGATGAGATTTACCATGTAATCAAGTTAGTGTTGTTAGGGTTTGATCCCTAGTATCCACTATGTTCTGAGATTGATGTTGCTATGACTTTGCTATGCTTAATGCTTGTCACTAGGGCCCGAGTGCCATGATTTCAGATCTGAACCTATTATGTTTTCATGAATATATGTGTGTTCTTGATCCTATCTTGCAAGTATATAGTCACCTAATATGTGTTATGATCCGACAACCCTGAAGTGACAATAATCGGGATACTTCTCGGTGATGACCATAGTTTGAGGAGTTCATGTATTCACTATGTGCTAATGCTTTGTTCCGGTTCTCTATTAAAAGGAGGCCTTAATATCCCTTAGTTTCCGCTAGGACCCCGCTGCCATGGGAGGGTAGGACAAAAGATGTCATGCAAGTTCTTTTCCATAAGCACGTATGACTATTTACGGAATACATGCCTACATTACATTGATGAATTGGAGCTAGTTCTATATCACCCTATGTTATAACTATTGCATGAGGAATCGCATCAGGCATAATTATCCATCACTGATCCATTGCCTACGAGCTTTACATATATTGTTCTTCGCTTATTTACTTTTCCGTTACATTGTTATAACTACTACAAAAACCCAAAAACATTTATCTTTACTTTTGCTACCGTTACCATTATTATCATACCACTTTTGCTACTAAATACTTTGCTGCAGATACTAAGTTATCTAGATGTGGTTGAATTGACAACTCAACTGCTAATACTCAAGAATATTCTTTGGCTCCCCTTGTGTCGAATCAATAAATTTGGGTTGAATAGTATACCCTCGAAAGTTGTTGCGATCCCTTACACTTGTGGGTTGTCAAACCCGGTCGACCGATTCGGCGTGGTGCGGAGACTCCAGAGAACGGCGGGCAACTCGTCGAGCCAGCTGCCGGGTGAGCCGATGAGTGGCTCGACCAGTCACGGCTTGATGCCGGAGAGGATGAGTCCGTTGGCCTGCTCGACCTGCCCGTTGGACTGCGGATGCGCAACGGAGGCCAGGTCGAGGCGGATGCCGGAGACGGAGCAGTATTGCTCGAGCGCACCCTTGGCGAAGTTGGTGCCGTTGTCGGTGATGATGTTGTTCGGCATGCCGTAGCGCACCGCTATGTCCTTGATGAACCGGACGGCTGTTGGCCCGTCCAGTTTCTTGATTTCTCTTGCCTCGATCCATTTGGTGAACTTGTCCACTGCCACTAGCAAGTGCGTCATGCCGCCTCGAGCGGTTTTGAAGGGTCCCACCATGTCGAGTCCCCAGACCGCGAAGGGCCAGGCGGTCTGTATGGTGCGGAGTGCCGACGCCGGCTGGTGGCTGCGTTTGCTGAAGCGTTGGCACCCTTCACATTTGAGAACGAGTGACTCCGCGTCTTCGAGGGCCGTGGGCCAATAGAAACCATGGAGGAACGCCTTGGCCACCAGGGATCGTGATGTGGTGTGGTGCCCGCACTCGCCCTGGTGAATGTCGAGGAGGATGTCGATGCCGCAATCCTGGTCGACGCAGCGCTGGAACATGCCAGTAGAGCTGCGCTTGACGAGCTCATTGTTGATGATGCTATAGGCGGCTGCCCTGCGCTGAACTTGCCGAGCTTCGGTCTCGTCCATGGGGAGAACCCCGTTCTCCAGAAATTCTGATATTGGGATGGCCCAGGATGGAGCTGCTACCACGGCGAAGACGGCCACCAGGGTGGGTTCCAAGTCGGCAGTCCCCGAGCCGGGTTGAGCGGCCCCCGGGTCGGAGTTTGCGACGGTTGGGTCCGGATTGATGGTGGCCGGGTTGAGCTGAGCAGCCCCCGGGCCGGGTTCAGCAGTCCCCGGGCCAGGTTCGGCAGTCCCCGGGCTGGGTTCGGCAGCCCCCGGGCCAGGTTGAGGAGCGGCCGGATCGTTTGGAACGTGAATGGACTCGGAGTCCGGTGATGGCTTGACGGATGGCTTGCGCAGGTGCTCGAGGGAGATGCCGGACGGGATGGCTTGTCGTGACGAGGCGATCTTGGCGAGCGTGTCGGCTGCTTCGTTCTCCGCGCGCGGGACGTGGAGGAACTCGTAGCCCTCAAAGGATCCAGACAGCTTATGGACGAGGAAGCGGTAGCTTGCCATGTTTGAGTCGCGAGCGTCCCACTTGCCGGAGCACTGCTGCACCACCAGGTCTGAGTCGCCGTATCACAGGATGCACCGGATGCCGAGTTCCTTGGCAAGCCGGAGGCCGTGCACAAGGGCTTCATACTCGGCGAAGTTGTTGGAGGCGGCGAAGTGGATCTGGAGCGCGTAGCGAAGCCGGTCGCCCTTCGGGGACGATAGTACGATGCCGGCCCGTAAGCCGAGTCAAATCTTGGACCCGTCGAAGTGCATGCGCCAATGCGTCGAGTCGGGAGGCGGCGGTAGGTACTGGGTCTCGGTCCAGTCGACGAGGAAGTCGGCCAGGGCCTGAGACTTGATCGTGGTGCGGGGCTCGTAGAGGATGGTGTGGCGGCCAGCTGGATCACCCACTTGGCGACCGGCCGAGGCGCCCCAAGCACCGATGATTTCTCGATAGGGCGCCCGTCTTGGCAGCGATGATGACATGCTCTTGGAAGTACTGCTCCAGCTTCTTGGCGGTGAGGTACACGCCGTAACACATCTTCTAGTAGTGCGGGTAGTTCTGCTTGGAGATGGAGAGCACCTCGCCGGGTAGTAGATGGTATTTGGACAGCTTGAATCTTGCCCTTCTCTCGTCGCTTGACCACCAAGATTTATCCGATTGCTCGCGAGGTCGCGCTATGTAGAGCAACAATGCTCCTTGTCGGGTGCGCCGAATCTGGCGCGTTGAGAGCATGTGCTTGAGGTCTTGAAGGCCTCGTCGCTTTGCGTTCCATTGAATGGACTCGTCTTCTTCATCGGTGATGCAGGGGAGCGCCCTCGCCTTGGTGGCTTAAAACGGCCGACCGAGGCCAAGCACCCGTGAACCTGACGCGTCGCGCAGCCTAGCCGGCTTGCACATGCGCTCGATGGCCTTGATCTTCTCCGGGTTCGCCTCAATGCCGCTTTCCGAGACGAGGAAGCCGAGTAGCTTTCTGGCCGGGACACCAAAAACGCAATTTTCCGGGTTATGTTTGACCTTGTATTCGCGGAGGTTGGCGAATGTTTCCTTCAAATCATCGAGGAGCGTGAAGTGTTGCTTGGTATTCACCACGATGTCGTCCACGTACACGTGGATGTTGCGGCCAAGTTGCGGCAGCAGGCATTTCTGCATGCAGCATTGGAAGGTGGCGCCAGCGTTCTTCAAGCTGAACGACATGGTGATGTAGCAGTACGCCCCAAAGGGCGTGATGAAGGACGTCTTCAGGGCATCGGCCGGGTGTAGCTTGATCTGGTGGTAGCCGGAGTAAGCGTCCAGGAAGGACAGGAGCTCGCACCCGGCGGTCGAGTCGATGACTTGGTCAATCCGTGGGAGAGCGAACGGATCCTTGGGACAGGCCTTGTTGAGGCTGGTGTAGTCGATACACATGCGCCAGGTCTTGTTCTTCTTCAGGACGAGGACTGGGTTGGCCAGCCACTCGGGGTGAAACACTTCCATTATAAAGCCGGCCGCCAAAAGCTTGACGACCACTTCACCAATGGTTCTTCTCTTCTCTTCGGAAAATCGTCGTATGGGGTTGACGGACAGGCTTGGCGTCCTAACGGACGTGAAGTTTGTGCTCAGCGTACTTCCTCGGGATACCCGGCATGTCCTTGGGGGTCCATGCGAAGATATCCCGATTCTCACGGAGGAAGTCGATGAGCTCGCCTTCCTATTTGTTGTCGAGGCGGGCGCCTACGACAACGTACTTGCTGCAGCTGGGGTCTTCTGGGTTGAGCTTCACTTTCTTGGTCTCCTTGGAGGGCTTGAAGGCAGCCTCGTCAGCCGGGTCCATGGTCGGGATCGATGCGGCGGAGGCCTCGCCTGCCATGGCGACGATCCGGTCGAGCTAGCGCTGCTCCTCGGCAATGATCAGCGACTCGGCCAACTTGGCGCCGTCTCGGGCGCACTCCAGGGACTTGCGGTAATCGCCGGTGATCGTGATCAGGCCCTTGGGACCCATCATCTTCATCTTCAGGTACACGTAGTGGGGAATTGCCATGAAATTGGCGAGCGCGGGCCGGCCCAGCAGCGCGTGATACGCGCTGGACAGGTCCACCACCTCGAACCAGATCAGCTCGCGCCGGAAGTGGTTGTTGTCACCGAACAGGACATCGAGCCGGATCCGGCCAATGGGAGAGCAGGAGAGGCCGGGCACGATGCCGTGGAAGATCGTTCGAGTTGGCTCCAGGTCCTCGGCTTTGAGGCCGAGCTTGGTCATCGTGTCGCGGTAGAGGATGTTGATGCTGCTGCCGCCGTCGATGAGGACTCGGGAGAACTTGCATGTGCGCCGCGCGACGATGGTGGGGTTGAGGACGAGGGCGTATCCACCAAGACTCGGCATGATCACCGGGTGATCCTCCCGGGTCCATGTGATCGACCGTTCCGACCAATGCATGAACTCTGGCTTGGCCGGGATGACGGTGTTCACCTCCTGCCGAAGAAGGCGCTCGCTGCGCTTGTCGTCGCCGAGGTTGGTGAAGACGACGTAGGCTGCGTTCTGGTCCGGGTAGGCGTCATTCTGGATCGCGCCGCCCACGGGAGGCAGAGGCGGAGGCGGCTGTCCTGCGCCTGGAGCTCGAGCCGGAGCCGGAGGAGGCAGGACGTCTCTCCTCATGATGCGCTTGGTAATGGCGCACTGCCAAAGCGTGTGCATGGAGGGTCTTGCGCCGCTGCGGTGCTTGCATGGGGCGTTGAGCATCTCTTCGAAACTCATGGCGGGTTGCCACGCCATCTTGCCGTCTGCGCCGGCGCCGCCGCCGGGTTAGCCCGCGGGCATGGCGCGGGGCGAAGCGGGTTGTCGTGACGCTGAGCTGGCTGCTCGGCCTTGCGCTTGTTGTTCTGGTGATGCTGCTGCCGGCTGCTTTCGCCGGTCGGCTTCGGGGGAGGAACTGGCTTCTGTCAACGTTCTGGGAACGAGGGTCCCCAGACTTCCCTGCCTACAGCCTGCGGCGTGGCTCAAAGCGGGGCCCAGCACAACCCATCTTCATCAACACAAGCTCAAGACCCTCGCGAGGGGCCAAGCCTCACGGGGCGGACGACAAGGAGCTTCCTCATGCACGGCCTCATTAGGCTGGCTCACGAGGAGGCCGAGAGTTCAAGGCGGAGTACGTCACGAGGTGCCCATGACGCAAGCCATGATGACCAAGGGCGCCAGTCGGGCGCCAGCCCGCGTAGTGTCCTCCTTTCCTCTTTGGTGCAGAGGGAGCAAGCGCAGGCGAGAGCATCAAGCAAAGGCATCCATTTCAGTGCAACAAGACCAAGACCAGCCCAACGGCAGGAAGGAAGTCATTGTGGAGCCCAAGCAGGCGTCACCACCAGAGCCTTTGACAGGCGAGGACCAACTTTAGTCAGGATAAGTGTACCCGATGTTCCCCTTCAAAATGGCCAATTGTTGGCGCCCTTCCCGCTCAATATTTGGGAAGAGGCCCAGGGCCTTTGCCTATAAATAGGACTAGCCACCCCCGGGGTAGAGGCATCTAGAGAGGCATCTGGATCTGGAATGCACAAGATCCTCGCCGAGAAACCAGTAGAGAGAGCGACTGAACTCCTCCTAGCAGTTCATCACACCAGCCAAGAGCAGACCCTCGCGAGGCTGTTCTTCCTTGTATTGTTCATCAACAGCCCAAGAGGCAATCCACCACACCACACACTGGAGTAGGGTATTACACCACCATGGTGGCCTGAACCAGTATAAACTATGTGTCTCTTGTGTTGTTCCTTTCGTAGTTTAGATCTTAGCGAGGCGGCGAGGAACAGGTAGGTAGAGGGTGAAATCTCCGCGCGCACCCTAGTGTTTGAACCTCAAGGGTCTGCCGGAACCCGAAATCCGACATTTGGCGCGCCAGGTAGGGGTGCGTCGGGATCCACCTTGTGCCACTTCGTGTCCCGTCGCATCGTCATCACCATGTCCGGCGACCAGGCGGGCAACCCTGATCCATGGGTGGCTTGGCCCGCCCGCGTAGAGCCGCTCGCCCCGGGCGACCCCATGCCCCAGGCAGCTCGCGGTCTGCAGGGCACTGCGGGCCGTGGGCGACGCGGACAGGCTCGACAGCTCTCACACCACGGCAGGCGCGGTCGGCAGCAAGGGCCTCCAACCACGCCGCGGCCACGACGCCGTACACCCACCGGGAGCAGGCGAACTCAAGGGTCGCGCTCACGGTGGCCCGAGAGCTGCTGCAGTGCAGGCTGATGGAAGGCGGCCGCGACGTGCTGCTAGAGCGGGTGGCAGAGCTCCTGGGCTTCGCCGCCTCGGGGGCTCACCCCTTCTGCATCCAGCTCCCATCTCAGTCCAGGCGGCCCGCTGGGGCCCTCTGGCACTGCTGGGTCCAAGGCCACCCCAACACCAGCGAAGCTGTCAGCACCGGGCCAGCGGCAGTGCTGACTCCGCTCCCGGCCAGCGAAGGACTCGTCGCGACCCACGGCCCCAGTGGGCCGCCGCGCTACCACCCCCAGGTTGGCACATCAAGCAGAGCTGCATGGCACGCGGAGCATTATGGCGCGGCCTTCGGGATGATGGCCCCGGAAGAATACGTGCCCCACATGATGGACCAAGGGCACCCGCACGAGGGCGAACAAGGTTCGCTCCTCAGCCCAAGCTGGGGGGTCGAGGCGCCAGAAGCTGAGCTCTTCCAGGAGCCCCGGGACGGCCCCACCGGCCATGTAGGAAGCGACGATTATCGGGTACCACTAATTCCTCAGGAGCAGGCATACGCTAATCATGGGTCGCAGGAGGTGCAGGTCGCAGCAGCAAGCATCGCCCGCCTCAGATCTCCTACCCTCGGGATGAGGCGCGGGGGCTGCAGGAGAGAGGCCGGATCAACATCACCACCGCGGCGTTCGAGCAATGCGTTTCAGAGGTAGGCCCTCCGCTGGGGAGGTGCCTCGTGGCCTTCCTGGCGGAGGACCCGTGGTCGTCGGGGAACTGGCTGGCGACCGCTCTACCCCATCGGGCGGCGCCCTGGTTTCCGGCCGCCGTTGATGGCACTAGAGTGTGGCGCAAGGCGGGCCCTTGTCCAGTGATATGAAGCAAGGCGGTACTGTGAAGAAGGCCCGGTGCGTGAAGCTCGCCGCCCCGTGACACTCTCACGTAATAATGAGTGGGGCTGTACACGCCCCGGAGTGTCAGGGGTACCGGCCTCAGGCCCTGGGGCTCCCTCCCATGCCCAGTGGCAGCACTTAGCTCCGCGCTGGTGAGAAGACGTCCAAGACTAGACTAGGTGCCGGATGCGGCCTTTTTTTGCTTTCATTGCTTTTCCCTTGGTTGTTGCTTTCCCCCGCTGGATTTAAGTTGGACTCGAATTTGAGATTTGCGTGTGTTTGGGGAAGGGGTGCTTAGTCTCGTTCGAGTAATCTCTCGCGTTTCGGTTACAACTTCGCCTCAGCTGCCTCCCCTCATGAGCCCCTCGCGAGCTGGGTCTGGCCTAGCTTGTGTGCAGCCTAGACTGCCACCGGTGTATCCTCTCAGGAGGTTTTTCACTGCAGATCCTACGAATTCGATCAGGAGACACTCGAGACACCACAATCTCCCACAAGCTATCTCAGGACTCGCACGGGACAAAGGGTAAGGAAACAGGAACGATACGCGGTTAGTCGGATAAATCCCCCAATGCATCCTCGGGAGACCCGCCCGAACTATCGTTGGCGTCGCCAGCCTCGCCATCACCCTCTGCGTTGTCACCAGCGGCGTCAGGACCGTTCACCACGCCGCCCTCGTCGGCGGCCACGATCACATCGTCGTTATCTGAAGCGAAGGCCCTGACGAGAGCATCCATGTTGTCTTCCACCCAGTACGCCAGGTCGTCCCGGACGGCCTGGGGGACTGGGGCGACGGCGGCGTCGAAGTCGAAGTGGGGATCCATGTTCCGGAGATGGCTGAAGACGCGGGAAAAGGCATGCCCGAGCAGGGCGCGGCTCCTCTCCTCCACCAACCTGTTGGCTCTGACCGACCGCGCCTCCAGCTGCGTCACCACGTCGGTGAAGAGCTGAAGGTTGCCAGCGTAGTTAACTGCGTGCGGCTCGCCGACAGCCGCCTCGTAGATGTTACCCAAGGCCGTGTTGTCTCTCTCCCGAAGCGTGGTGATCATGGGGCCGTGCTCGTGTTCCAGGAGCCGCCGCTGGCGTATCTCGTCCGCATTCTGGCGCACGACGGCCTCAACCTCGTCCACCCGTTGGCGAAGGAGAAGCACCTCGGCATGGGAGGTAGTTGACTCCCCCTGCGCCACCTCTAGTGCGGCCCGCAAAGCATCGACCCGCTGCGTCGCTTCCTCCAGCTTGACCCTCAAGACAGCAGTCCTACCTTCAGCCTCGGTCCGGATCAACCCCAACCTCTCCTCGAACTCGCGCTCGAGGTTCGAGCGCGCCGTCGCCACCCGACGTCCGACCTCCTCCAGGACACGGGCTTCCCGCGCAGCGACATCATCCACCGCCCGCGTCACCAAGCGCTCCCTTGTCTCCAGGCGTTCATACTCGCGTGCGCGTGCAGCGGCTTCCAGCGTCAGCGCCTCCTCACGCTTCTGGAGCTCCGCTGGGTCACCTGAGGCCACCTTCATCGACGCGAGGGCCGCCTCGCACAACTCCACCTGCTCCTCCGGTGGCGGCACGGGCCAGAGTTCTGTGCGCTCGCCTCTGTCGCCTCCGCCGCCCGGTCAGCTTCCCGGGCCTCCTCGACGGCCCAGGAACGGACCTCCCGAGGGGCCGCTAGCAGCGCCTTGGCCTCCTCATCGTCAAGATCGCGCTGATAGCGCATGAGGGCGACAGCCGCCTCCAGCTCGCGCCTCTCTGGAACCAGGCGCCGGCCCTCAGCCTCAAGGCGCGCGTCCTCATTAGCGAGCTCTTCACCAAGCAGGCTCACCGCGTCAGCCGCCCTCCGAAGAAACCCTTGGCGAAGAGCGCGATGCTCCCGGGCGCGCTCGAGTACGTCTTCCTCACCATCATCCGCCCCAAGCGAGCGCCGGGGGGCACGGATCAGCACCCCCCCTCCAGGCAGGGGGCTGGGGGCTGGCACCCTTGCAGCAGCGGGGCACGCCACGCCGGAAGCCCGGCCTGGAACCAGTCCATCCCCAAATGAAGAGCGCAGGGAGTACCCCAGCCAATCACGGTCCACGACCAGACGAGAAGTCCACGGCAGGCTGGCTATGCCACGAGAAGGCTCGCGAAGAAAGGTTGCGAGGCGCGCAGGGTCACGGTGCGCCTCAGGATGGTTCGTCTCTCCAACCGGCCTCACAACAAGGGCTCTGCTGCTCGGAGCGATCGAAGACGGTGGAGAGGGCGGAGACAAGGGGGATGGATCCTCAGTCATCTCCATGAGCTCGGCGGGAAGGGCCCTGCGGAGCAAGGATCAGGAAAAGCAACGGAAGGATCAGGAGCTGGGAAGGGAGAAGGCTTACTCATCGGTGGCAAAGTACTTCCTACGCTTCAAAGAAAGCGACAAAGTGTCGTCGCCACGGGGCCTCCCTTCTCTTCCGGAAGGCCTCGAAGTCCACGCGGAAGCGACCCAGGAGTTGAGCGCAGGGGTCAACCTGCGACGAGGGAGAAGCGTCAAGGCGACCCGCGTCTAGGGCGTTTGCCTGATGCGCGCTCCCGGTCGCCTCACCAAGAAGAGCAGCTGGGGCCTCAGGGGCCACATCCGTAGGCGCTGCGGGCAGCCGCTCGCCGCCCTCAACCACAGCAGCACGGGCCTCGGGGGCTGCTCCCTCATGAGCGCTGCCCAGCGCCGTCACCTCGGCGGGGGCCCCCTCGGCCTCTGGCGGCTCATGCCTCCCTGCTCCGTCACTTGAGGAAGAGTCGCCTTGGCCGACTGCAAGGGCGGCCACGACCACTTGGTTCTCGCGAGGTCCTTGGGGGCCAGCAGGGCGCAGCCCCCACTCGTCGAAGATGGGCATCTGATTCACAAAGTCGCTTCTGTTCGGGCAGAGGTACAGCAGGGCTCCCCCATGGCGGATGCTGCCAGGGGTGGGGTCCCCAGTCAAGACCAAGAGCACCTTCCTCAGCGCTTCAGGCACCAGGTCCTCTTCCTGGAGTCTCATGCGATCCTCACGCCCGCTGAAGGCCCACATCCGGTGAGAATCGCGTTGGAGAGGGGCAACACGGCGTAGCAGGAACTCCTTCACCACCTTGGGCGTCGTCACGCCGAGCGCCCTCAAGAACGCGAAGCGACGCTGCGATTTAAGACGAGGGAACTCGTGGCGTCTCAGCCCCACTGAGTTGGGGACAGCAGCGAAGATGGCTCCGGCAAAGCAGGGGCTGGGCACCCCACGCCCACATACAGACCACCTTCATGAAACCCAGGTGCGGGCGGAGGAAAGCTGAAGTCGATCCCTGAGGCCGCTGTCTCAGGTGTAGCAATGAAGCTCACGCACCCCGAGCATTGGGTGGGGTCGACAAGGCGCAGAGAGAAGAAGTGGCGCAGCAAGGCAACCGAAGGAAGGATGCCCATCATTGCCTCACAAACGAAGGCAAAGACCACGAGAAGAGTGATGGATTCAGGACCCAGATGCATCATATGGATCTGATAGTGGGAGAGCACGGTGTTGAAGAAATCGGAAAAGGAGGGAACCAGTCCCGCCCACAGGGCATCGGCGAAATACCGGACCTCAGTGACTATCCTGTTGATGGAGAAGCGAGACGCGGGCCAGGCCGTCGTCCTCCCGCATTCGTTGAAGATGGTGGCCAGAGCCGAGCTGACCTTGCCCAAGCTCTCTCGATAGGTTATGATCGACCGGTCGATGGCGGGGGCCGCCAACGACGGTGAGCGAGGCGGCGGCATGGGCTTCTTCCGTCTTCCCTTCTTCGGCGGAGCCATGGCGGCAGAAGGGGGGGGAAGGTTCGAGATTGGATTGGATGCGGAAACTGGAGTTCGAGAGGAGAAAGGACAGAGAGCGCTCGAGCAGCGGGAAGGGGAGCGGTTGTGTGCGGCTACGAGTCCGCCTAGCATGGCACAAAATAAGGAGGCGTGGGGAAACAGTGCCGCCCACGTCCAATCAACCGCCATGCGGCGCCCAAGGCCATGGCTGTTAGGCCCAGGGCGCAGACTTGCCCTTTCGCCTCTCTGCTCAGCCAAGTCCGGGCGTGCCTTGGGCCCGGGGGCTACTGTCGGCGTTCTGGGAACGGGGGTCCCCAGACTTGCCTGCCTGCGGCCTGCGGCGTGGCTCAAAGGGGGGCCCAACACGGCCATCTTCATCAACACAAGCTCAAGACCCTCGCGAGGGGCCAAGCCTCGTGGGGCGGACGACAAGGAGCTTCCTTAGGCACGACCTCATCAGGCTGGCTCACGAGGAGGCGGAGAGTTCAAGGCGGAGTACCTCGCGAGGTGCCCATGATGCAAGCCATGACGACCAAGGGCGCCAGTCGGCGCAACCCGTGCAGTGTCCTCCTTTCCTCTTTGGTGCAGAGGGAGCAAGCGCAGGCGAGAGCATCAAGCAAAGGTATCCATTCCGGTGCAACAAGACCAAGACCAGCCCAACGGCAGGAAGGAAGTCATTGTGGAGCCCAAGCAGGCGTCACCACCAGAGCCTTTGACAGGCGAGGACCAACTTTAGTCAGGATAAGTGTACCCGATGTTCCCCTTCAAAATGGCCAATTGTTGGCGCCCTTCCCGCTCAATATTTGGGAAGAGGCCCAGGGCATTTGCCTATAAATAGGACTAGCCACCCCCGGAGTAGAGGCATCTAGAGAGGCATCTGGATCTGGAATGCACAAGATCCTCGCCGAGAAACCAGTAGAGAGAGCGACTGAACTCCTCCTAGCAGTTCATCGCACCAGATAAGAGCAGACCCTCGCGAGGCTGTTCTTCCTTGTATTGTTCATCAACAGCCCAAGAGGCAATCCACCACACCACACAATGGAGTAGGGTATTACACCACCATGGTGGCCTGAACCAGTATAAACTCCGTGTCTCTTGTGTTGTTCCTTTCGTAGTTTAGATCTTAGCGAGGCGGCGAGGAACAGGTAGGTAGAGGGCAAAATCTCCGCGTGCACCCCAGTGTTCGAACCTCAAGGGTCTGCCGGAACCCGAAATCTGACAGCTTCGCCTTGCCGGCCTCATCCAGTGCCACCTGGATCTTCATGGCGGAGTCGGTGTTGGCGTACTTGTCCGCCGTCACCATGAGCGCGTCCATGGTGGCCGGCTCGGAGCGCAAGAGCTTGTGCTTGAGGAGGGTGCCGTCTCGGCACCCGCTGACGAAATACTGGATCGCCTGGGCTTCATGGACGCCCTCGCAGCTGTTTCGTAGCTCGGTCCAGCGTGTGAGGTACTCGCGACCCATCTCCGTCGGCCCCTGCACGCACATGGCTAGCTGGCTAGGGCGGACGGGTCGCTTGTATTTCCCCGTGAAGTTGCGGACAAAGGCCTCCTTGAAGTCGACCCACGCGTTGATGCTACCCATCGGCAGACTGTTCAACCACGTGCGAGCCGACCCCTGGAGCATGAGCGGTGCATAGTGCACAGCGAGACGACGATTGGCACCGATGATGCCAATGGCCGTGGTGTAGTCGGTGAGCCAGTCTTCTGGCTTCATGGTCCCGTTGTACTTGGGGGTATCACGGGGAAGCATGAACCCCTTGGTGAAGGGCTCCTCCCGGATGCGTGGGCCGAAGCACGCCGGCCCGATAGCGCCGCTCTCCTCCACCTCTAGGGAGCGAGCGAGCTGATCGAGGCGGTGGCACGCGTCGGCGTCGTCGATGGCGCGTGGGCCGAGTCGAATGGCGGCCAGGCCCCGAGGGGCCGGGTCGGTTGGAGCCGGATGTCGGCCAGGCTGGCCGGGTCCGCGCTGGGTCTCCTAGGCGGGCTCGTTGCCCAGGACGTCGGCGGCTGTGGCGGCCGGGTTGCGTCGAGTCCGATTTTGGCTGGAGTGTGCCTCGCCGGGCGGCGAGGAAGCTGTGTGTAGAAGTTCGCCGGGTCCGCCAAGGCGGGCAGATCCGGACCCCGCCGGCTTGGCGAGCTTGTGCAGGCGATCCTGCTGGGTGTTGGCGGCGTGGAGGAGCTCGCGCATCCGCCCAATGCGCTCTTTCATCTCCTCACCCGTGAGCTGCTCGAGGCCGACCGCGGCTGCCTCCGCAACGCGCATGTTCTTCAGTGGGGTCTCGTAGACCGTTCGGACGGTGCCGAGGGCCCGGCCGATCGCTCCTCCCCGGGTGCGTATATCAACGACCCGGCTTGGCTCGGCCGTGGCGGGCGTGAGTCCGTGAGCAACATCGTGCTCCAACTGAGCGGCCTCTAGGCGACGCTTGGTGGCGGTGAGCATCTCGGATAGGTCCAGCATCTGCTGGCGCCTTTCTTTGAGCTGAGACCGGGCCTCGGCGACGTTGGTGGCGTCGACGTCGGTGCCGATGGGTATGCAGAGGCTCTGCATCGCGGCGTGCAGCGGATCGGACGGATCGGTCTGTTCCGCGGCGGCCCTGGCTTCCGCGACCTTCCTCGTCTTGCTCGATGAGGAGGAGGCGCCGTCGCCGGTGACGTAAACCTCCACATGGACGTCCATCGCCCCGGCGGCAATGCCACTACCGAGGGACAGCGGAGAGTCGGAGTAGCTGAGCACCTCGCTAGGGTACTCATCGGCCGCGAACGCATCGGAGATGCGCAGCGCAGCGAAGGAGGCAGCAAGCGCGCCGACGATGTCGTTCGCCAATGTGACGGACTCTTCGGTGTAGGAGAGGGGCCCCGTATGAAGCTTGCTCCCGGCGAGCTCCTCGAGCTGCCCCACGGTGGGCACCAACTGTTGTGGTGGGCGCACGGCAGATGCCAAGGGATGGCTAAAGAGAGGAGGAGGCTCGAGGGCACTGGTGGGCTCCAGAGGCGAGGTTGGCATGAGCGGGCGCGGGACGCCGGACATACCCAGGTTCGGGGCTCTCCGGAGAGATAATGGCCCTAGTCCTGCCGAGTGTGGTTGGATGATCGATAGTACAATGTTGCTCCTGGAGCTGTATGAGGAGGAAGGAAGCTGGCCAAGGCTTGGGCTGCTTCTTCTCTCCGGTGTTGCGACTTGGTGGCTAGTCCTATGCTTGCTCACTCTGTCTGTTTCTTACAGGAAGCTTCACATTACATATCCTATCATCTCTCTCTTTCCTGGGGGGTTTTATAGACCAACCCACCCAGGGTTACAATGGTAATATGCCGAGTCGGTGGGTCCATATTGTCGGTGTCCGGTACACCGGCTGGGTCCCGCTTGAGGGCTTGTGGTTCGCCGTGTTCCCCTAGGTGCGGGCCCCTCATGCCTAGGGGAACTGTGCACCATCTTGTCGATTGTCAGGGCGTGGCCGAGTCGAGTCGTGTACAGTGCTCTCCGTCAGCTGCGCCGCTATCGCCGCCAGTGAGGGCGGAGCCTTGTTGCCATGCCGACCTTTGGTCGGTGGTAGGTGTGGGGCACTGTTGCCACGCTCCGGCTGACCACAGGCATGGGTGGAAACACTGTTGTCTTGGTCATCGGTGGTTGAGGTCTCGTCCCATCGTACGACCTGGATGGGATAGGGGCTGACCCGTGGCTGGGTTGTCGTGGACGCCACGGGTGGGGCTAGCTTGCTGGGGGAGCCTTGGCTGCACTGGGTTGAGTTGTCTTGCGCCAGTTGCTGAGGCCGGGTCGACGTACCTTGCCGGGTCGGAGAGTTTGGCCAGGTCGCCGGCCCTGCCGGGTCAAGCGACCCGGCCAGGCGCGTGCCGGTTTGCGGGGCGATGCGGGCCCCGCTGTTTTTGAAAAGGATCCGGGTTCCGTTGCCTGCCCGGGGTTCACCCCCCCGACATGGGGCGCACCAGCATGCAACCCACGTCCGAAAAGGCGGCAGTGGCCATGGAGCACCTGCTTCCTCATGAGGTCGTCGAGCGGGAGTTAGAGATGCAGGAGGCGGCGGAGATCGAGGAGCGCCGGGAGGAGGAGTTTCGCGTGGCCCAGGTCGAGGTAGAGAAGAGTCTGTCCATCGAGGAATCGGCGATGGAGTACCAATTCGAGCTCTGGCGTAGCCACTACTACGAGTACTACAACCATGAGGGCGGCGCCGAGGACGAGGATGAGGACGAGGACGCGGTCAACTTCAGCAGGGGGGACGCGGACTCCACCAACGGTGGCATGTCGCCAGGACAAGTCATCGACGTCTCATCTCACATCGGCGATGCATAAGCCGGCATGACAACAGATTTGTTAAAATTATTTGTACTTAGGCTTTATTTTTAATGCTGGTCTTTTGTTAGAGCAATGTTTAGGTCAACTGGCTCTGTTTAATTACTAAAATTGCTCGATTCAGTAAGTCTAGTCTGTGTGCTGTACGCTCTTTTGTGTGCCCAAATTAGCAAGCGATGTTAAATTATGCAATGACGTACCCGGGGAAATTTCCACCAAAATTTGAAATATCAAACTCATCCCATGCGCGTTAAGCAGAAGAATCGTTTGCGATGCACACTATCGTTCAAAGTGAATGGTGTCTGGCGGCACTGCGCGCAAAGTTTCCCTCCACATTTCGAATTTTTTGGCCTACCGCCAAAACATCTATCCTCCCCCTTCCCCATCCCCTTTTCTCCCCGACCACAAGTAACATTTCCTCTATTTCCCCCTTCCTTCCTTCCTTCCTTCCTTCCTTTCTAAGCTATAACTGCTTCCTCGCTCTCTCCATCTCGTAGCCTACCACCGGGGTTGCCATGGTCTTCTTAAAAGACCTCTCCAACGGTTACTCCTCCTCTGATGACTCCTTCACCACCCGGGTATGCCTCTCTTCTCTCTCTCGGGCTATGACTTGGAATCAAGGATTTTTACCCAGCGGTCGATTTGAGTCATTTCTTCCTATTGTAGTTCCCTAGGACCATCAGTTGCAACGAATGGAGCGGGGTGGCTGAAGATCTATCTGCTCGTTGTCACCATCAATCTCCATGCGTGAAGCTAGTTGTGTTTGAATCTGTGGACAGTGGGAGGAAGTTTCTGGCATGTGCAGACAAGGTTAGACCCTCTTTCGTTGTTACAAATCATTTGTTAGATGTGATTCAGACAATGTCACGGTCCCAACCCATTCATACCACACCTTCAACCAAACGCATCCTAAGACAGTGTCACAGTTTGTACCTAGTATCTAAAAATGTTGTCATCTCATCAACGGTGCCATTAGAAAATTATTTGGCACCGCTTCAGAAGTTTGTGGAGCCAACTTGTCCACACATCCGAGCAGCCAAGTAGTAAAATACTCAATCTTTATGGCATGAAGGAACTGGGCGTCAGAGCAACTAGGTGCTCCCTAGTTTGGTTCCCTGATTTTTTTCCGCTACATCGGCTCGCTAGTGCAGGGCACCGGTGCGAGATGTAGCAACAATTGTCTTTACACCGGTTTTCGCATACATAGTGGACGACCTTAGTGATATTAGTTCTATGTTAATAAATTTGTGCATGTACACACCTGTTAGTATCAATTTGCTGTCATCGAAACAGTGTCGCTATGTTGTTGCAGTTATATTTACCTTCCTCTTAAAATGTTGAATTTGTTATTTATAGTACATGAGTAAGAACTTGTAGCGTTGTTGTACTTAATTGTAGCTTCTGATGTTTCAGAATTTGGTTGTTGTCTCAGTAGCAATTAATTCATTTGCACATTGATCTTTTTGAGAAGATATGTCATAATTAACCTGTTTCTTCAATTTTTCAAAATAAGTATTGGTGATTTTTTATGTTGCTATAAACCCACTTTCCCTACAATTGGTACTATTCTAGTTTTAAATATTATAGGATGAAATAAAGTGTTCTTACTTGGAGTGGGTTGATCAAGAGTGGCCACAGTCTTTGAAGAGGTGCCTAGCAAAGCTCTGGAGCATGTATCACGAAGAGAACAGAGGCAGGATTAGAGAAAGTGTTGTCAACGCTGAAGAATATTTGAAGATGCAGGATAAAAATAGTAAGGTGGATAATGAGCTTAGATTTTTTAAACCAGACTTTGCTAAGATGGTGTTGGCGAAGGAGCAGGCACTTTCCCAGCTGGCCAGTGCAAAAACAGGTTCTTATTGAACTGAAAGCAGAGGTGGATAAGGCGATCCTGGATGATCTCGATTAGGGAAATGAATATATTGTTCTAATATTGTTCTTATGAAGTTGAACTATCTATACGCTATACTGTGATGTTTTCCGGTAGCTATCGTACTGTGATGTTAAAATATATCTATGTGCCTGATATGAAATTGGCAAACATCTGTTTTGATATGAAATGTGAATTTGCATAATACTGGAGTTATTAATTGTAAACTAATAAGCCTACTAAATGGGTCATGGAACTTTGCAAACGGTTCTAGAAGTAAAAGCGCTTGTGATGGATAGCCCAATGCCACACAGTTTTCTTCATCAAATCGTGTGTGATGCAGTTGATAAAAGCAAATGGTTAATCAAGGCAGAGCATGTGTGATAGTTACACCTATCACACACGAGCCTATACATAAACCTGTGTGGGATGTACATATGAACGGAAACCTTTTCCTTGGATTGACTGTGTGGGATGTACATACGAATGGAAACGTTTTCCCTGGATTGACTGTGTGGGAAGTACATACAAATGGAAATGTTTTCCCTGGATTGACTGTGTGGGATGTACATAAGAATGGAAATGTACTCCTTGGATTGACTGTGTGTGATATACATACGAATGGAAATGTTTTTCTGGGATTCACTGTGTGGGATGTACATACGAACGGAAACAATTGGGTTTTGATGCCTCGCCTCGATCAAGACACGAGCTCATTTGCCCCAGCTGTGTGCCGGAGGGCCTATCCCGACAGTTTTTTCGGTGTGGGAAGGACCCCCCTATCGCCCACACTCACTGGCGGACAGTTCCAAATGTCGTCGCGGAAAGGGGTTAAAAACCATTTGTATAGCACCGATGCGTGCCAGTGACCATTGCTTAATAAGGTACTCTTCCCAAATATTCTATCATCATTATAAAAGAAAAAACAAGTAGACACACAACATGTTTAGCATGTAGTATATGAAACTCATTTCGGTGAACCAGTTCAATAGCAAGGCGGACAGGATTAAACTACCAAGTCTTCCATTGCCAAGTAGTACATAATAAAAGCATGAAACAAACATATATGTATGCCCTATGGTCACTGCATTGTCTTTCCAAATCAAAATAGATACACGGTTCAAATCATAACAGTTCAAGACAAAGCATCATTGAAAAAATACAAGTGTGGGAAACTACACGGCACAACAAGATTTCAGATGGGTAACACGGGTATAGATGGACAACACCACTATTGGCTCTGTTGTGATGCTAGAAGTGTGCATGATATGAGAAGTCAACTGTATACACAATTGAAATTGAAATCAACAGAGCAATTTAGAAGAGCAAACTTGTTAAAGAAACATGTCCAAACATACCTGTTGTGCCATAGGAGTTTTGATTGGATCCTTCAATTTAAAAATAAGTTTGTATGAGTAACTACAATGATACAAGAGCGAAGCAGTATGCACCATACCAATGGAATCTTAAATGAGAACAGTTCTTCTTCAGGTTTAAGCACTTGTTCTACACGGACAGAGTATAGTAAGACGCATGCCTATAATACTTCAAAATAAAAAAAATGAGCTCATAGACCTTACCACATTCTTGGTTCGGGACCAGTACAGAACAAGGCGTTTCCAGTCATCGTCCCGTAAATGTGTCTCAGGAGAAAGTAAGGGAATTTGATGAGTTTATTTGCCAGTGAAGTACGTTTTCTTCACGTAATTCCGATACTGCCACCAAGCATTCTTGAAGATAGCATAGGTATTAGCACGGGTTACCTCATGCTGAGTTTTCAAATTGGTCCTTCTCAATAGAGAAAAAAGGAAACATTTGCTATATTATAATGAGCATGGAGGTAGAATGTATGGGACAAAGCAAAGTATTTGACATGAATAACATTACTTACACATAACTCCAGGACGAACACCTGCAACTGGCTTTTTCCTTCATCTTCATTATAATATTTCCATGATGGGAATACACACACATAGGATTTAACAACATCAAATGCGGTAGATGATAAACTATGAATGGTTGATTGTGCTTCATCCACGGGAATAGGTGTACTAAATGGTGGAGTTGGGGTTCGCCGTGGTAGTACTAGCGCTTTGGGCACTGGAGCTGCCATACTAACTGCTCTTGTTTGGGAGCTCTGTGCTGGAGATGGTGTTGTGTCAGCTGGAACTAGGTTACTATCTATTGGGGTTGGGGTTAGATTGGGTGACGCTGGTTCTCTGTCCATCGGAGTAGGGGTACAATCTGCAAGAGTCTGGGTTATGTGTGGTAGGGCTGGTTCTCGTGCATGTACGACCGAGGTCCTATCTTGTCACGCCCAATATGCGACCCTATCCAAAAGGAACTCGAAGGTCCCACCAAGGATAGACCCGCATATTGAAACGCTTTTGCAAGGTGGATATCATTACATCAACATTACATAATAGATGGGGATACATACAAGAGGCATATAATGCCACATGAATACAACATCACATACAAGAGATCAACATCCGACTACGGATGATACATTAACAGAAAACTCAAACAATATACACCCTGCTAGCTCAGGCTGCCGACCTGGAACCTATCCCCTGATCGAAGAAGAAGCAGAAGAAGAACTCAACACAAGCAAGCATCGCTCTCGTGTCATGATCATCGCATAACCTGTACCTGCAACTGTTGTTGTAGTAATCTGTGAGCCACGAGGACTCAACAATCCCATTACCATGGGTATCAAGACTAGCAAAGCTTAATGGGAAAAGAAGGGGTAAAGTGGTGAGGCTGCAGCAGCGACTAAGCATGATATGGTGGCTAACATACGCAAATGAGAGAGAGAAGAGAAACAAAGGAACGGTCGTCAACTAGTAATGATCAAGAGGTGATCCTGAACTCCTACTTACGTCAAACATAACACAGAAACCATGTTCACTTCCTGGGCTCCGCCGAGAAGAGACCATCACGGCTACACACGCGGTTGATGCGTTTTAATTCAGATCTGGTGTCAAGTTATCTACAACCGGACATTAAAAAATTCCCATCTGCCACATAACCGCGGGCACGGCTCTCGAAAGTTTATACCCTGCAGGGGTGTCCCAACTTAGCCCATGATAAGCTCTCGCGATCAACAAAGGATATACCTTCTCCCAGGAAGACCCGATCAGTCTCGGAATCCCGGTGTAAACATTTCGACAATGGTAAAACAAGACCAGCAAAGCCGCCCGATGCGCCGACAATCCCGATAGGAGCTGCACATATCTCGTTCTCAGGGCAACACCGGATGAGACATCCTACGAGTAAAACCAGACCTCGAGTTTCCCCGAGGGGGCCCTGCAGTCTACTCGGTTTGGACCAACACTTAGACAAGCATTGGCCCGGGGGGGGGCTATAATAAAGATGACCCTTGGGTTAATTACTCCCAAGGGAAATATATGTGGTGGTGAGGCAAATGGTAAAACCAAGGTTGGGCCTTGCTGGAGGAGTTTTATTCAAAGCGAACTGTCAGGAGGGTCCCATAAATCACCCGACCGCGTAAGGAACGCAAAATCCGGGAACATAATACCGGTATGACGGAAACTAGGGCGGCAAGAGTGGAACAAAACACCAGGCATAAGGCCGAGCCTTCCACCCTTTACCAAATATATAGGTGCATTAATAATATAAGAGATATTGCGATATCCCAACATAAACTCTGTCCACCATGGAGCAATCTTCATCTTCACCTGCAACTAACAATGCTATAAGAGGGCCTGAGCAAAGCGGTAACATAGCCAAACAACGGTTTGCTAGGAAGGGTGTCAAAGGTTAGAGGTTCATGGCAATTTGGGAGGCTTGAAGAGCAAAAGATAGGTAGCACAGCAAGGTGATAGAATGAAGCAACTAGCATAGCAATGATAGTAGTGAGATCCAGGGTAGCGGTCATCTTGCCTGAAATCCTGCTAGGAAGAAGAACGAGTCCATGAAGAAGATGAAGCCACGAAGATGAACCAAGCGTAGACGAACGAATCCTCACGATCGCAACGAAACGGGAACTATCGAGAAGAAGCACACAACATGGTAAACACACCACACATAGACAAGACATGATGCACAACAAGCATGATTCATGACAAAGCTACATGAAGCTACTCATGGCAAGAGATGATGCAAACAAGAACAACACATCAAGGCAAGTTTAAATGAGGCCAGGAACAACATATAACAATTCCGGTAAGTCCTCATATGCAAATTTCGAAATTGGTCCAGAACTGAATAAACCTTATGTTCAAGTTGTTAAACAGCAAGTTAAGATGCACCAAGATGATCTACACGAAATTCTAGTCAAGTTACATATAAAGTTCATTAGATTCGGAGCTATGGCCTAGAAGATATGAGCAAAACAAGTCAAACATGGCATTGATGCAAAATGCATACAAACATCAAGCAAACACCTCAAAAAAAGGATGCAACATGATAATATGAAACTACATGCAAAATCAAGCAAGTTTCATGTAGAGCACACTCAAAACGGAGCATCGGTGCAACACACACACACACACTATACAAGTCATAACAACAATCTGTCCATAACAGCAACTAGGCATCTTACAAGCATCAAAACAACATTCTACAACACCTCAATATGGAAACAAAAGGCATGGTCATGAAGTACTGGTAAAGCATAACAAAACATGAACACTGAGCTATCTCCAGAAAAGACTAGAACATGCTCAAAAACACATGGAAAGATTGCAAATAATAACAGTTTCAGGCTTTAGCAGAAATAACATCAGGTTGCAATGTTTAGAGCTATCAAACAACATGTTACAGGAACATACCATGGCCAACAAAGGCATGACATGATACTACTAAATGCATATGACAACAGTCCCTTACTGACCATGAGCCAAAAAGGATCAGAAGATATGATGGCACCCATGTAAACATGGCAAGTTACATTACAGATTCAAACATGGCAGGAACAACAATAAGTAGGTATGTTGGTGAGCTTGAACCACTCATCACAGAGCAATAAATGGCATGGCAAGGCAACCAACAGTAAGAAGACATGTTTGTGAAGCTAAGCATGGAAATAGAAAGTTCATAGGGTGCATGGATCACTAGCAAACAATCATGGAAACATTGAACTTGATGTTAACAGGCTGACAGCAACATCATTTAGCAACTTTGGAGCAAGATATGAACAATCTACAGCAAGCTATAATTGCAACCAAGGGCATGAATGGATAGAGCAAGACATGTATAACAAAACATCCTTAGTGAACATCTCCAGAATAATGCACGAAATGGCTTGTAGCAGCAGGTTAACATAGCAACAAAATATAACAAAATCTGTCAGGAAAACAGCAACAGCAAGTACCCTACTTAACAAGCTCGATGCACTCACAAGTCACAAAAATACATGGATGGCACCTCTGGAAAGATGGCATGGCATAGATCAAAACACATGTAGAGCTCATGCTCATAGGATGCACACATCAAACATGGCAAAAATGACAAATGAGCATGTTATAACAGTTTCAGCAGTTTAACATCAACATGCACTCTTCCAACAGCATTTCGGGCATCAAGATGAGCTCAAATGAAAATGATGCAATGTAACTAAATGAAGTACTTGTCGAGGCGAACAATTTGACATATTACACGCACGAAACGGAGCTACGGATGCAGAGATATGATGCAATGAACATGTCATGATAATGTAAAATATTCGGGACGGGCGTTTCGGGGTCAACCTCGGGCTGCACGGATTTCGGAGATCGCCGGAGTTGCTTGCCGGAGATGACGGGGAAGACGCAGGGGAGGCCGGAGATGGCGGATCCGGACCGGATCTCGCCGGATCCGGTCGGATCCCGGCGAGGGGAGGCGGCGAGGCGACGGGCGTTTCGGGTCGCGCTGGCAGAGCGCTGAGGCTGGGGAGCAACGGGCACGCTGGGCGGAGCTCGCGGGCGCGCATGCGGGATGATGTGAGCCGGGCGGGCGGCGAGGCGTATGAGGCGCGGAGCGGCGGCGGAGGTGGCTGGCGCCAGAGGTCTCGCGGGCGCGCGCTGGTTCTGGCGGCGGAGGACGCCGGGCGGCGCAGGGCGGCGGAGGTCGGCGGCGTGCGGCGGGCGGCGTGGCGCTTGGGGCGCTTCAGGGCGCCGGGCGCTGGCGCGCTGGCCGGGCGAAGCCGCCGTGGCTTCTGGGCGGCAAGGCGGGCGGCGAGACGGCGGTGGAGGACACGTGGCGGCGGCGGATTCGGTGGGCGGCGGAGGCGGACATGTCCGGTTGCGCCCGGACGTGTCCGGCGGCGCGGGGAGTAGCGGGGCTAGGGTTTGGACTGCGGAAATTTCGGGGGAGGCCACATATTTATAGGTAGAGGGAGCTAGGAGAGTCCAAATGAGGAGCAGTTTTCGGCCACGCGATCGTGATCGAATGACCGAGAACATGAAGGGGGTTAAGATGGGTTTTGGGCCACTTTGGAAGGGGTGTTGGGCTGCACACAAAAGAGGCCTTTGCGGTTACCCGGTTAACCGTTGAAGTACCAAACGACCTCCAAATGGCACGAAACTTGACAGGCGGTCTACCGGTGCTATACCAAGGCCGCATGGCAAACCTCAGGTCATTCCGAGAAAGTTTAACACCCGCTCACAACGAGAGACAAAAGGGGGATGCCGGGGAACATAGGAGTGCCGGATTGCAAAATGGGCAACGGGGAAAATGCTCGGATGCAAGAGACGAACACGAATGCAAAATGAGATGCACATGATGACATGATATAAAATGCAGATGATGACATGGCAAAGTGCAACACGCAAGCAAATGACATGGCAATGACGGCGAATAACTCGTAGACACCTGGCGCATCCAAACCGGGGCGTTACAACACTCCTCCACTAACAAGAGATCTCATCCCGAGATCTTAGGACCGAGACGAAGAGAAAAGGGATGAGGTGAAACAAGAACTCAAAAGAAGAAGCACAGAATCGAGACCACTCGAGAAGAAGAGAGGAACGACGAGAATGATGAGAATCGAAAGCTCACGAAATCAGATAGACTAAGAAAACACTCATTCTAACCGGAGTGGTTAGAATGAGAAAAGAAACGAATAAGACTGAAAGAATTTAGGTAGCATTTCGGCTGAAACATGGGGGAATAGAACACGAGCTAGAGAGGATTTAGATGCAAAAGAACGAAGAGATCGCGAACTGATTGAAGAATAGTTGAATGAAGCACCGGAAAAATATTGAGACGAACGAAAGGGCACAGATATAGAATAATTGGAGAACGAATCTGAAAACTTAGAATGAAGAAATCTTCCGAAAAGATGGCCTCCGGATGATCGAGAGAGAAAGCAACTCCTGAAATGCTCCGGATGGATGAAAAGAATTCGCATGACTTGAAACAATTTGATAGGATAACACCGAGCTAGCACCATGAATCTCCGGGGAATGGACAAGATTAAAGAGAAATCTTCTTCTTTGGTCTTCAAATGATGACGAGAAACACCACCAAAATTATTGAGGCACTCCGGGGGAACGAAAAGTGAAGAGGTTGAGCCAACAATGAAATGATTTGAAAGAGATCTTGGAAAAGCATGTGACCGATGAAATTCATTCTTACGTCACACTTGAAAAGAATTTGAGAATAACTCCGGGGAAATTAGAAGAGTCAGGTAAGATCCTGGGAAAAGACCTGTGGGTTAGGGCCCACTAAAGAAAAGCACCGTTGGAAAGGGATGTTGAAGAGGTAGATGATGCACCGGAATGATTGAAATATTCGAATGAGGTAACAACCTCGAATTAATTCACACACAGACGAATCTCCTGAGATGTCTTCTGAACTCCGGAACGATTATATGTCGAGAGGCGAACGAGCAAGGGGAAAACATTTGAGCTGAGGGAAAGATTATAATCACTACCGAAAATTGGAATTGAATCCATCGGAGAAGAAAAAGAGATGAAGAATTTCCACCGAGACGAGAATTCACCGGTTGAAATAATTAAGGGAAGACTGAAGAGACTCCACACGAATGAAGTTGATGGTCGAAAGAGACTCAGACTCCGGGAAGAAGAGGGTGGGAGGGCGGGAAAAACAAAGGCAACTTGGAAGGGGAACCGACGAATATCTTGAAGAGAAAACACCGGTTAAAATCATTGAGGAAAGAAAGCAAAGACTTCGCACGAGTAGGATGGATGCTCGATTACGGGCTCCGGTTCCAAGAAGAAAAAAGGGAGGGCGGGTGGGAAAATGAAACAACTGAGGATTGAACTTGACATCGATGAAGAGGCTTGAGTCAACTTGACGAGAAATGCACCGGACAAAAGAGGATGGATAACTCACGAAAACTAACCGCGTGATCCTAAAGAAAAATTTGAAGGGGAAGAGTAGTCCAAAACACTTACGTCAAGATTCCTCACCAGAGCGACGAAGGGGCTGAGGAGTAAAAAGAATTCCTACTCTCCGATATAACTAGACTCAGAAATTAGTTTCCTTCTGGACTCAACAACGGCCAAACTACACGATCAATCAAGGGGGCTCCTAAGGTCGGTCAAGGCTCTGATACCAACTTGTCACGCCCAATATGCGACCCTATCCAAAAGGAACTCGAAGGTCCCACCAAGGATAGACCCGCATATTGAAACGCTTTTGCAAGGTGGATATCATTACATCAACATTACATAATAGATGGGGATACATACAAGAGGCATATAATGCCACATGAATACAACATCACATACAAGAGATCAACATCCGACTACGGATGATACATAAACGGAAAACTCAAACAATATCCACCCTGCTAGCCCAGGCTGCCGACCTAGAACCTATCCCCTAATCGAAGAAGAAGCAGAAGAAGAACTCAACACAAGCAAGCATCGCTCTCGCGTCATGATCATCGCATAACCTGTACCTGCAACTGTTGTTGTAGTAATCTGTGAGCCACGAGGACTCAGCAATTCCATTACCATGGGTATCAAGACTAGCAAAGCTTAATGGGAAAGGAAGGGGTAAAGTGGTGAGGCTGCAACAGCGACTAAGCATGATATGGTGGCTAACATACGCAAATGAGAGCGAGAAGAGAAACAAAGGAACGGTCGTCAACTAGTAATGATCAAGAGGTGATCCTGAACTCCTACTTACGTCAAACATAACACAGAAACCGTGTTCACTTCCCGGACTCCGCCGAGAAGAGACCATCACGGCTACACACGCGGTTGATGCGTTTTAATTCGGATCTGGTGTCAAGTTAACTACAACCGGACATTAACAAATTCCCATCTGCCACATAACCGCGGGCACGGCTCTTGAAAGTTTATTCCCTGCAGGGGTGTCCCAACTTAGCCTATGATAAGCTCTCGTGATCAACGAAGGATATACCTTCTCCCAGGAAGACCCGATCAGTCTCGGAATCCCGGTTTACAAGACATTTCGACAATGGTAAAACAAGACCAGCAAAGCCGTCCGATGCGCCGACAATCCCGATAGGAGCTGCACATATCTCGTTCTCAGGGCAACACCGGATGAGACATCCTACGAGTAAAACCAGACCTCGAGTTTCCCCAGGGGGCCCTGCAGTCTACTCGATTCGGACCAACACTTAGACAAGCATTGGCCCGGGGGGGCTATAATAAAGATGACCCTTGGGTTAATTACTCCCGAGGGAAATGTAGGTGGTGGTGAGGCAAATGGTAAAACCAAGGTTTGGCCTTGCTGGAGGAGTTTTATTCAAAGCGAACTGTCAGGGGGGTCCCATAAATCACCCGACCGCGTAAGGAACGCAAAATCCAGGAACATAATACCGGTATGACGGAAACTAGGGCGGCAAGAGTGGAACAAAACACCAGGCATAAGGCCGAGCCTTCCACCCTTTAAAATATATAGGTGCATTAATAATATAAGAGAAATGGCGATATCCCAACATAAACCCTGTCCACCATGGAGCAATCTTCATCTTCACCTGCAACTAACAACGCTATAAGAGGGGCTGAGCAAAGCGGTAACATAGCCAAACAACGGTTTGCTAGGAAGGGTGTCAAAGGTTAGAGGTTCATGGCAATTTGGGAGGCTTGAAGAGCAAAAGATAGGTAGCACAGCAAGGCGATAGAACGAAGCAACTAGCATAGCAATGATAGTAGTGAGGTCCAGGGTAGCGGTCATCTTGCCTGAAATCCCGCTAGGAAGAAGAACGAGTCCATGAAGAAGATGAAGCCACGAAGACGAACCAAGCGTAGACGAACGAATCCTCACGATCGCAACGAAACGGGAACTATCGAGAAGAAGCACACAACATGGTAAACACACCACACATAGACAAGACATGATGCACAACAAGCATGATGCATGACAAAGCTACATGAAGCTACTCATGGCAAGAGATGATGCAAACAAGAACAACACATCAAGGCAAGTTTAAATGAGGCCGGGAACAACATATAACAATTCCGGTAAGTCCTCGTATGCAAGTTTCGAAATTGGTTCAGAACTGAATAAACCTTATGTTCAAGTTGTTAAACAGCAAGTTAAGATGCACCAAGATGATCTACACGAAATTCTAGTCAAGTTACATATAAAGTT
The DNA here is from genome assembly GCA_021437245.1 of Aegilops speltoides. NCBI lineage: Eukaryota > Viridiplantae > Streptophyta > Magnoliopsida > Poales > Poaceae > Aegilops > Aegilops speltoides. The sequence continues at coordinate 129,468,517 of CM038144.1, forward strand.
CATTAGATTCGGAGCTACGGCCTAGAAGATATGAGCAAAACAAGTCAAACATGGCATTGATGCAAAATGCATACAAACATCAAGCAAACACCTCAAAACAAGGATGCAACATGATAATATGAAACTACATGCAAAATCAAGCAAGTTTCATGTAGAGCACACTCAAAACGGAGCATCGGTGCAACACACACACACACACACTATACAAGTCATAACAACAATCTGTCCATAACAGCAACTAGGCATTTTACAAGCATCAAAACAACATTCTACATCACCTCAATATGGAAACAAAAGGCACGGTCATGAAGTACTGGTAAAGCATAACAAAACATGAACACTGAGCTATCTCCAGAAAAGACTAGAACATGCTCAAAAACACATGGAAAGATTGCAAATAATAACATTTCAGGCTTTAGCAGAAATAAAATCAGGTTGCAATGTTTAGAGCTATCAAACAACATGTTACAGGAACATATCATGGCAAACAAAGGCATGACATGATACTACTAAATGCATAGAACAACATTCCCTTACTGACCATGAGCCAAAAAAGATCAGAAGATATGATGGCACCCATGTAAACATGGCAAGTTATATTACAGATTCAAACATGGCAGGAACAACAATAAGTAGGTATGTTGGTGAGCTTGAACCACTCATCACAGAGCAATAAATGGCATGGCAAGGCAACCAACAGTAAGAAGACATGTTTGTGAAGCTAAGCATGGAAATAGAAAATTCATAGGGGTGCATGGATCACTAGCAAACAATCATGGAAACATTGAACTTGATGTTAACAGGCTGACAGCAACATCATTTAGCAACTTTGGAGCAAGATATGAACAATCTACAGCAAGCTATAATTGCAACCAAGGGCATGAATGGATAGAGCAAGACATGTATAACAAAACATCCTTAGTGAACATCTCCAGAATAATGCACGAAATGGCTTGTAGTAGCAGGTTAACATAGCAACAAAATATAACAGAATCTGTCAGGAAAACAGCAACAGCAAGTACCCTACTTAACAAGCTCGATGCACTCAGTACACAAGTCATAAAAATACATGGATGGCACCTCTGGAAAGATGGCATGGCATAGATCAAAACACATGTAGAGCTCATGCTCATAGGATGCAGACATCAAACATGGCAAAAATGACAAATGAGCATGTTATAACAGTTTCAGCAGTTTAACATCAACATGCACTCTTCCAACAGCATTTCGGGCATCAAGATGAGCTCAAATGAAAATGATGCAATGTAACTAAATGAAGTACTCGTCGAGGCGAACAATTTGACATATTACACGCATGAAACGGAGCTACGGATGCAGAGATATGATGCAATGAACATGTCATGATAATGTAAAATATTCGGGACGGGCGTTTCGGGGTCAACCTCGGGCTGCACGGATTTCGGAGATCGCCGGAGTTGCTCGCCGGAGATGACGGGGAAGACGCAGGGGAGGCCGGAGATGGCGGATCCGGACCGGATCTCGCCGGATCCGGTCGGATCCCGGCGAGGGGAGGCGGAGGAGGCGACGGGGCGGCTCGGGGTCGCGGCGCGGCAGAGCGTGGGGCTGGGGGAGCAACGGGGCACGCCGGCTAAGTGCTTTCATGGCGCGTGGCGACGGAGAAGCCGGGCCGGCGCGAGGCGCGGGAGGTGCGGAGCGAAGGCGGAGGCGGCCGGCGCGGAGGTCTCATGGGGCGCGCGTGGTTCTGGCGGCGGAGGACGCCGCAGCGAGGCGGCGGAGGTCGGCGGCGGCGCGCGGCGGTGGGGCGGGCGGTCTGGGGCGGCGCTTCGAGACGCCGCTGGCCGGGTAGTCTGCCGTGGGCTCATGACATGGGCGGCGGGCGCAGCGTAGACGGCGGTGGAGGACACGTGGCGGCGGCGGATTCGGTGGGTGGCGGAGGCGGACATGTCCGGTTGCGCCCGGACGTGTCCGGCGGCGCGGGGAGGAGCGGTGCTAGGGTTTCGACTGCGGAAATTTCACGGGAGGCCACATATTTATAGGTAGAGGGAGCTAGGAGAGTGCAAATGAGGAGCGGTATTCGGCCACGCGATCGTGATCGAACGACCGAGAGCATGAAGGGGGTTAAGATGGGTTTTGGGCCACTTTGGAAGGGGTGTTGGGCTGCACGCAAAAGAGGCCTTTGCAGTTACCCGGTTAACCGTTGGAGTACCAAACGACCTCCAAATGGCACGAAACTTGACAGGCGGTCTACCAGTGCTATACCAAGGCCGCTTGGCAAACCTCGGGTCATTCCGAGAAAGTTTAACACCCGCTCACAACGAGAGACAAAAGGGGGACGCCGGGGAGCATAGGAGTGCCGGATTGCAAAACGGGCAACGGGGAAAATGCTCAGATGCAAGAGACGAACACGAATGCAAAATGAGATGCACATGATGACATGATATGAAATGCAGACGATGACATGGCAAAGTGCAACACGCAAGAAAATGACATGGCAACGACGGTGAATAACTGGTAGACACCTGGCGCATCGAAACCGGGGCGTTACATATCTCCACCTAGAGGTAGCACTATTTTATTTGAAGACCGTGTTTTTACTCCACAAGATACTGCCATCACCCTCCAATTCAAATGCCTGATAAACAAGAAAAGTAGTTGAATGTACAAACCTTGTATGAGAGACAGATGCAATAGATAGTGTGGAAAAAATAGGGCCTGAAATAGTTCACATGAATATTGTTTAACAAAGGATAGCATGACATAATTTCACATATATGATGTCTATCTAAACTAGATAGCATAGCATGACATAATTCAAAGATATGATTACTGACTAAATAGGATGATATGAGATAATTATATGATGTCTTTAGTAAATAGGTTCACATGAATAATTCACATACATGTTATCTAAGTAATCAGGATCGCATGATATAATTCACACGTGTGATTTATATACTAAGCAGAGGGCATTCACATATATGATGTCTGAACTAAGAACATGGTGTTGAATATTGTGTATATGGTGTCTAAACTAGGCAATGCAAGACACCATATGCATGATATGAGCAGTGTAACCGTGCCAAGTTAGAGCATACACCTCAGTGGGGGAATAGAACTGGTCATCTGTCTCTGAATCCATCTCTGAGGAGCTACGGGACCCAGCAAGAGATCTGCTTCGACGGGTAGCACTATCTGCTCTGAAGACCTTGTTTTCACTCCAGATTTTTCCATCACCCACTCAAATGGATGATTCACAGGAAGAGTAGTTGTATTTACAAACATTGTCAACAAATGGAAATGTAATGAAGAAAAGGAATGGCAAGATATAATTCAAATATATGATGCCTGGTTAAATAGGATGGCATTGCATATTTCACATATATTATGGCTGGCTAAAAGAGATGAGATTGCATGGTTCACATGTATGATATATAAACAAAACATGTGACATTACAGAACATGTCTAAACTAAGCATATGACATATATGATGTCAAAAGTAGGCACTGCAAGGCAACATATGCATGATATGACCAACATCATCATGCCGAGCAAACACCTCGGGGGGGGGGGGGGTAAATAGGAGTGGTCAGCTCCATTTGGATCCGCCTCAGAACAGATATCTTCATCTGGATTACAATCTGGGGGGATTTGCCATTGCACCCACCATGGAGCCATTTCTGCATGACATTGTATTATTGTGCAAAACTCTTCTCTTTTTCTCTACATGTTTAGCATGCCTGTGTACAATATCTGACATGCATACGAAAAAATATAGTAAGATTATATAAGGAGAGCATGCAAAAATCTAGAGTGATGGTAACAACCATTGGATAGATCCAAAAATAATGATAGCATGCTGATGATAGCTTTACTTTAATAAAAAGACAGATGATGATTGCTTTACTGTTTCTTTCCAACCCAAGATGAACAACATACACATACACTAGGTGAACCAGATAATAGACATAGATACTATTCGTTGCTGCCTTGATATGTGCCCCACAAGCATTTTAAATGTCAAGTTTGAACATTAATTTGGACCTGACTTGGAGTCTAAGAGCTGAACAAGACGATAAAGTAGTAGGTAATATTAAGCAATGCATAACATAAGCAGAAACAAAAGAGTGTGACCTCTCTTGTGGACCCGTGTACTCCTCAGGTTCATCTGCTGAGTCGATGATGGTGATGCAGTTGCGATGGGTGCCGGCGGCAGGGAAGGAGATCCGAGGCGGCGAAAGACGGTCGGGAGTCGTGATGTCTAGTATGATGGATGCTTCTGTCGATGGAGCAGCTTAGGTGAGTTGGACGACATCGCGGCAGGAGCAGGACAAACCACACAAAGTTTTCTTCGACACCTATCTGTAACTGAAGTAATTCTGTAAGGGTTCCTTTGGCTTGCAGGATTCTGAAAACACAGGGATAGGAAAAACACCAGAATAGGATAGGAATGCACGTGGGAAACAGAGCATTTGTAAACGGATTTCTGTCAACTTGGGTGTTTGGTTCATAGGAATTGGAAGAGCAAAGGAATGAAAAGAAACATGGCCAAATTAAAGTGAAACCATATGAAAGTGTGTATAGTAAGAATGTTATTCTGCCACTAATGCACTTAGTCTTGTTTTCATGCATAGGATTTTGAAAAGTAGGTCCAGGTGGATGTTTTGCTCCATTCCTTTCAACCAATTGCATGAATAATTGAATAGTGGAGTACCATAGGAAAATTTCCTATTGCTATTTTTTCCTTCACTTTTTAGTTTGAACCAAAATAGCCGTAATGGATCGACATGAATATAGAGTAATAAGTGATGTGACAAGTGTACAACCTCTTTGGTGTAGCCGTGTCAATCTCAGCATCATTGGGTTGGTCGCTGAAGAAGTTGCGACAGAGGTGGCTGTCGAAGGTGTGGTGGAAGATTTGAGGCGTCTGTAGATGGCATCCATGGTACTGCTCTGTAGTGATGGATGGTTCCATCGTTGGAGCAGCTCCGGCGAGCTGTAAGACATCGAGGCTGAAGCAACACAAGACATACATCGTTAATCTCAAGTGGGATTCTAATAGCATCTCCCATAGATGTTCTACATTACCAAAAAGTGGTAGATGCAAAATTTACATCACCAAAAACACCTGACTACAACAGATGAGGTAAAAACTGTTGACTCTAAACTTAACTGTCAAAACTGAAATTTAGTGTGGAATCTGAATGTTATTGTCGAAACTCAATGCACTGGTAGCAGAGATGCACTTCACATGTAGTTTAGGCTGCTCGAGCACTAGTAGTAGAGAAACAGTGATCTAAATCAGCAGGCGATCGACGGGAAACACAGTAGCAGATAGCAGCCGGAGCAGCATCGCCTGGAGTAGCAGTGCGAACTAGAGCCAGAGCATCAACTCGTGTAGGTGCAACAACCCATGTAGAGCATCAGTAGCGCGAGGGAGAGCAAGAGCAGAGCAGCAGCATGAGCGACGGGAAGAGTAGAGCAGCAGCACGAGCGAGCGAGAGCAGGAGCAGCAGCAGTGCGGGCGAGCAAGAGTTGTAGCAGCACCAGCAGCGCGAGTGAGCGAGAGCTGGAGCAGCAGCAGCAGCTCTGGCTAGTATGGACACCACTGCCGAGGGAGCCTCGCATTGGGGAAGAGCCGCCGTGGAGATGTCACTGGCGGTGCTGACTACGAGGTAGCCACGCCATGGGGGAGCAGGATCGAGCACCGATGGTGCCATGAGGTCAAGTTAAGGAGAAGGTGTGATGCGATGAGTGTACAACCTCTTTGGTGGCGCCGAGTAGGCCTCGACTTCGTCCGAGGAGTCGGTGAGGATGTTGCGGTTCCGGTGGAGCAGGTTAAGGCGGCGCTGTGGGGATGGAGCAGCCGCAATAGACAAGGTGATCGTCGGAGTAGCTCCTTGGAGGTGGAGGATGGGGCGGCTGAACCGGCGTGATGATGAGATCGATGACAGATCTTCATCCGGGGCGGTGGATGAGGGACGTCGAGCTGTTGCGGTGGACGACGTCGTCGGGGAAGAGGCTCTTGCTAGGCTGCGGTGAGGTGGCAGACAGAGGAGGGTGGGGTTTCGCGGCTGGAGAAGAGAGGTTATGGTGGCCTGGATTTTCGAATGTCGAAATGGAGGTGATGGGAGGGGGGAACCATGAGTTAGAGACGCGCTTGTCCAAAATATGGGTTGTGTTATGAAACTAGCCCCACCAATTTGAACTAGCGGCCATTTCGGCTCGGGGATAGAAGGGGGATTTCACGTATCGGGATTTGGCAGCTGGAGGGAGTTTTCGCACGCGTTGTAATTTTGGGATAGCAAGGCGCGAGTTTTTTCAGAGCACAAACAGACAAAGTGATATCTCAATTTTCGGGATAACAAGATGCGGGTTGAAATTTTGGGACAAGCCTAACGTGCAATAATGTACATACCAAATCAATTCGCACTTCCATCGACGAAGGAAAAACAAAAACTATTCGCAGCACACAAAGGGAGAGTCTTGTCCCGCTTTACTGTACAAATGATATTCAAAACCGTGAATCCATGTTATGTCCAATTAAATTTTTTATTACCTCTATAACACATGTAACCTACTCATACGAACATTTTAGTGCATTCCAAATGTATATTCTACCGCTACAATTCGAACTATGTTTGAATTTGTTTCTATATTTGAATAAGAATCTACAATAATGATTGTTGCCAAGTTAAACCATCATTTGTATATTATCTTAACAACACACTACATGATTACTATAGAGTAAGATATGAACTATGTGTACTATATATATAGGGATTGACTTTTGGTCACCCTGGGTGAGGAATAATTATTCTTCACCCCCTCTATTTTAACATCAATGCACCATAATTTTACGTTCCGTAAATTTTGTCTTATTTCAGACATAAAAAGAGATTGTAAGAGAATATATTATCACCTTAAAAAATATTTTATGTTACGTAAAATTACAAATGTAAAAAACATAGTGTAAAATATACAAAAAATGTTATTTTTCTTGTCTTATGACCTATATATTTCTTTTCTTATGCCAAATTTTACATCTTGAATCACTACGAATGTAACTATTTGTATTCCAACAGTAATTTATTTATGAAACGATCATAAAATTACCTTAGGTGAAGAATAATTTATTCTACACCTGGGTGATGAATAGTAACACTATATATATATGAACTCGAATTGAAAATTTTGAATACACTTGATGTTGATTTCAAATAATAGTACATTCGATGTACTAACTAGATCTTCATACTAAACCATGTTTCATATGTACACTGTGTTTATCACACAAAGTATAGTGCCCCGCCCCCTACATTATGACAAGTATTTAGCCCTGAGCTGCAAAAGCCACACATTATCACAAATTCAAAAAAATGTTATATATATATATATATATATATTATATGTAGTATAACATGTCCATAACCACACCATGTGTATCACCATTATATTCATGCATGTGTCAGTTTAAAACATTATGATCTCTTGTTCAAATATCCGAATCCACTTTTATAATGTATTATGATCTATGTTTGTCTTTTACACCCACACAATCCTCTTCTCTTTGTAGCTAGCGCTAACTTTCTCTCATGCGTGCACACAGCCGCCTCCCTCTCACCCTCCCTCGACCTTCTCCCCATCACGCACATTCGTTATATCTCTTTAGGTCGTTCACCCATGGTGTGTGTAGGCCTCGCAGCTCCTTCTTTTCTACACACACCGATTGATATACCTCTCTATCCAGGTGTACCTACCACAAACACACGCTTTCCCTCTTCTCTTCTCACCGTCCATGTCCCACTCTGTCTAATACGGTTCGACGCACGTGCACACTCCTGCCCCTCTTTTCATCGATCATACTTACCCTGTTACACACTCCTCCCCCCTCGATATAGTAGGCCTCTCGCACCACCTCCTAGCCGCATCCCTCTCTCTCTCTCTCTCTCTCTCTATCTGTCTCTCCAGGCCTTATTTGCTTCTAACACATGCATGCATGTATACTGATCGATCTCCCTACACGTAGCTAGGTCAACTATAACATTTTCCCCCAACACACAATTGGCTTACCTCAATAGTTATGTCTCTCCCTTTCTCTGACATGCGATGATTGATCTTCCTATGTAGTTATGTCTGCTTACCACAGCCATATCGTCCGCCCTCATCATCTGTGCGTGCCTCCCGGCCCATCTCTCACACGCACGTGCACAGACAGGCAGGCATCGCCTCTCTTATTGATATTGCAGGCATACCCTCCGTTTGTCTAGCAGGCCTCTCCCACCATTTGTGAGAAGCAACACCACCACCAACCCTCTGACACTCTAGCTCTATCTCTCTCCCAACCTTATTCCTCTCCTACACATATGCATGGATGTCGATCGATCTCCCTCAATACATAGCTAGGCCTCTCTCCTTCTCCACACATATACCAGTCGATCTACCCCTCTATATAATTACGTCTCTGCCCCCCCCACACACACCTATAGTCGAACGTTGTAGGTAGGTATCCATGGCACAGAGACAAACTGCACATATCCCCTCTCACGTTCCAGTAGGCCAGCCGCCCTATATCTTTGACGTGGGCACACACAAATTCGATGGCACTCTGTCTCGATCGCGCACCCACGCACTTCATCCCTCTCTTTGATTATATCAATATCTCGCGCCGATGATCCCTTCACTCTCTTCTCGTGGATTTCCCCCTCAATATATGATATATCCAGGCCTCTGTTTAACACAAACACACACACATACACACACACACACACACACACACACTGGTATAGCGAGGTGCTATACAAATGGTTTTTAACCCCTTTCCGCGACGGCGTTCGGAACCGTCGCCAAGTGAGTGACTGTGATAGGGGGGTCCATCCCACACGACCCAGAAACCGTCAGGGTATGAGCTGCTGGGACACACACTCGGCAAAATGAGGTCGTGTGCGACCGGCGAGTGCTCAAATACGATTATACGTATAGTAGTGCTAAAAAAATACAATTATACAGGAAAAGTCGTTTCCGGTCGTAAGTACATCACACACAGTTAGTCCCCGCTAAATGTTTCCGTTTGTATGTACATTCCACATAGTCAATCCAAGGAATGTGTTTATGTTAGTATGTACATCCCACATAGTTAATCCAAGAAGTACCTATCGCACGCGTTCTTCTATGACCAAATGTTTGTGATGCGCACAACATCACAAACAATCCATAATTTTGAAGCGTGTGTGATAAGGTGACTATCGCAAACATTTAACAAGAAATAATTGTGTGCGATGCAGTTGTTAATCACACACGTTTTTCCTTGGCTGATCGTGTGTGCAGTGGAGACTGATTGCACACGTAGTGGATCCAGAAACGTGTCTGATCTCCACATCTATCACAGACGTTTCGCTTCCGCAAACCATGTGCAGTGTAATCCCTAATTAATCCCTAATTTAAAAATCACATGTTTTGAATTTGGAAGTAGGAAATCACTTATTTCATATCCAACCATGTTTATTACAAATATAGGTTCAACCACGAATGCACAATTCGATGCACGGGTACATATACTGAAGAACTATAGAAGCACCAAGTAAAGAATGATGAACCACGGTTGTACTAAAGACTGTAAAGAGAGAGGTGAAAGACATTCTAGTTGCTATACAAGGTGAAGCGGAATGCCCAATAAGCTTTATGTTCTAGTTCGAGAGGTAAGTGACATGCTTTTCCATAAACCATTTTATACGGAGACATACGCATAGGGTTCTTATAAGCAGTTCTATAAGCCCAAAACAGTAGCTCACTTGATGAATGGAGAACCCAAGCTTATGAGAATGCCAAGTTGTTTAAAGAAAAAGTTAAAAGATGGCATGACTAGGTGATCATGTTTTGCTATACAACTCTCGTTTAAGATTTTTTGCATGAAAGTTTCTCTCTAAACGGGATGGTCCTTACATTATCGAGGAGTTTTATCGTTCCGGTGCCATCAAAATCAACAACGCCGAAGGCACAAATCCAAAGGTGGTAAACGGTCAAAGAATCAAACATTATATCTCAGGTACTCCCATAAGTGTTGAAACCAATATAATTAATACCATAACATCGAAGGAGTACATAAGGGACACTTTCCAGAACGTGTCAGACTCCGAAAAGGAATAGGTATGTGGTACGGTAAGTAAACCGACCCCAAAACTATTCTAATAGTAATTTTTCTCCGTTTTGTAATATTTGCAAAATTAGGAAAACTAAAAGTAGTCCAAAAGAGACATGAGGAGACCACAAGGGTGGAGGGCGCGCCCTACCCCCTGGGCGCACCCCCTGCCTTGTGGCCACCTTGTGTGCCCTCCGGACTCCATTTTCTTGCACAATACTTCTTTTGGTCGGTAGAAAATCATTATATAATCTGATACGTCTCCAATGTAACTATAATCTATGAAGTATTCATGCCATATTTACAATAATTTTATATGGTTTTGGTATGATTTGCATGGAACTAACCCGTACTGACGATGTTTTCAGTAGAACTGCCGTGGTGTTGTTTTTTGTGCAGAAATGGAACTTCTCCAAACACCGCGAAACTTTTTGTGGATTTTTTATGGACCAGAAGAGAACCATTGGGCCAGAGCAGCACCTGGGGGGTGCCTCGACGGGGGCACAACCCACCAGGGCATGCCTGGGGGCCCAAGCACGCCCTGGTGGGTTGTGCCCACCTCGGTGGCCTCCCGTACCCCTTCTTTGCCCTATAAATTCCCAAATATTTCGAAAACCCTTGAGGATACCCTAGATTGGAAGTTCCGCCACCGCAAGCCTCTGTAGCCACCAAAAACCAATCGGGAGCCCGTTCTGGCACCCTGCCGGAGGGGGAGATCATCACCGGTGGCCATCTTCATCATCCCGGCGGCCACCATGATGAGGAGGGAGTAGTCCATCCTCGGGGTCGAGGGTTTGTACCAGTAGCTATGTGTTTAATCTCTCTCTCTCTCTCTCGCACAATCTTCAGATGTGACAATCTTGATGTATCATGGGCTTTGTTAACATAGATGGATCATATGATGTTTCTCCCCTCTCTAAACTTGTTGTGATGAATTGAGTCTTTACCCTTTGAAGTTTTGTCTTGTTGGATTGAATGTTCAGATCTGAGAACACATGATATATGTCTTGCATATGAATACCCATGGTGACAATGGGGTATTATTTTGATTCACTTGATATATGTTATGGCACTCAACTTGCGGATTCCCGCGGTGACTTTTGGGTAATCTATGCATAGGGGTTGATGCACGTTTTTATTATCTTTTCTCTAATAGAAATTTTTGGGGTCTCCTTGTAGTTCTTTGTGTGGATTGAGTATTATGAATCTGAAATTGTTTGATACATATCATATAATTAACTCACGGGTAGTCGCGGTGACATTGGGGTATCTAGGTGACATTAGAGTTGGTTGATATGCATCATATGGTGTTATTTTAGTATGAACTCTCGATTAGATCGATCAGAAAGAGTAGCTTGGTGTTATTTTAGTACGAAGTCTAGGATAGATTGATTAGAAAGAATAGCTTTGAGGTGGTTTCGTACCCTACAAACAATTTCTATCTTTTGTTCTCCGCTAATAGGAACTCGGGAGTGATTCTTTATTGCACTTTGAGGGATAATCATATGATCCAACTGTGTTGGCATTGTTGAGAGATTGCACTAGTGAAAGTATGCACCCTAGGCCTCATTTTACATCATTGCAATGTCGTTTGTGCTCCATTTTACCATTTACTACCTTGCTGTTTTTTTATTGTTCACACTACAAAAACTCATATCTACTATCCATACTACACTTTTATCGCCATCTCTTCGCCGAACTAGTGCACCTATACAATTTTCCATTGTATTGGGTGTGTTGGGGACACAAGAGATTTCTTGTATTTGATTGCAGGGTTGCTTGAGAGAGACTATCTTCATCCTACGCCTCCCACGGATTGATAAACCTTAGGTCATCCACTTGAGGGAAAATTGCTACTGTCCTACAAAACTCTGCGCTTGGAGGCCCAACACGTGTCTACAAGAATAAAGTTGTGTAGTAGACATCAAGCTCTTTTCTGGCGCCGTTGCCGGGGAGGTGAGTGCTTGAAGGTATATATCTAGATCTTGCAATTGAATCTTTTAGTTTCTTGTTTATTACTAGTTTGGTTTATAAAAAGAAAACTCCAAAAAAATTGAATTAAGGTTGCATCATATTATTGATCATCTTTATAATATCTTTCTTGAAAATGATGGATCGGAAAGTTGTGCTCAATTGTTAGAAGAAGAATGCTATAAAATGTTTGGCAGAGAAGCTTTTAATGATGAGCATGATTGCAATGTTGTTGGCATGAACTCTTTGAATAACCATGATGCTAATGATATGCAAAGCCACAAGCTTGGGGATGCTATGTTTGATGAAGATGATGTTTTTAGTCCCCCAAGATTTGATGTGCAAATTTGTTATAATGATTGCATGCCTCCTATTTATGGTGATTATGATGACGAAATTGGATTCAGAGAGGTCATGACTTTATTTAATGATGAATCCATCATTTTGGATGAGGCTTCAATAGACTATGAGAACAAGGTCGCTATCTATGATGATTATGGTGATGACATGTATGCTATATTGAATAATTATACCCATGAAACCTGTCATCATGATTTTAATTTTCACTCTCATGATAGTTATTTTGTTGAGTTTGCTCCCACTACTATTCATGAGAATAAATTTGCTTATGTGGAGAGTAACAAAATTTCTATGCTTATGTATCATGAAAAGAATGATTTATGTGATAGTTATATTGTTGAATTCATTCGTGATGCTACTGAAATTATTACGAGTGAGGAACATATGCATTTACATATTGCAATAATATCAAGTTTCCTCTTTATGTGTTGAAAGTCTTGAAGTTGCACTTGTTTTGCCTTCCTATGCTAGTTGGTTCTTGTTCCCATAAATTGTTTGCTCACAAAATCCCTAAGCATAGGAAATGGGTTAGACTTAAATGTGCTTGCCATGTGATTCATGATGCTCTTTTTCATGTTTCAATTCTTATCTTTTATGCAAGCATCATTGAACTCATCATGCCTAGCTAAAAAGGCATTAAAGAAAAGTGCTTGTTGGGAGACAACCCAACACTTTTATCTACTATTTTTGTGTGTTAACATGATTATGCTACTGTAGTAATAATGTTTTATTGTTTTTGTTTCAATAAAGTGCCAAGTAAATCCTTTGGGATCATGTTGGTTGATAGTTGATTTGATCTTGCTGAAAAATAGAAACTTTTGCGCTCATGAAAATTGGACACATCATTACTTTTATAAGAGACCTGCGTTTTATACCCCACAGTAGGCATACTAACAAGTTCACACACAAATACAACAGAAAAGGTAAACATTCATATCAAACTCAGGTTCACAGGACACGTTCATATTCATAGCCAACATTCACTATCAACAACTCAAAAGATTCATATATACACAAGCTCAACATATCTATGCATCCAAATGATTGATAGATCACATGACAATATTCATACATAATTCACAAAAAGATTCAGATGTACACATGTTCAGTATGTTTATGCATCCAAATGATTGAGATCACAGCCAATATGATCCATGGACGAACTTTAATTACCTAGGGTACAGACTGGTAAATGGTGTTCAATCGGAGGTACTTCTTGCTTAAAAAGTTCTTGTACGAGTAAACTTTCTGAGTACATAAGAGGCAGCACAGACAATCTGAACTTTGCTTGTAGTTTTATCCTCAAATAGTGGCCTCGTGCCGAGGGAGGTTTGAGCAACTTGGCCACTACTTTCATCCAACTAGTTTACTGGCTCATCTTGGTCGTGTATCTCGCAAAAATTCTACATTGTAGACGAGAAAGGAGGCGGTTGAGAAAATGAACCACCCAAATTTTTTGTGCAGTTCAACTGAAATGGAGCATCCTTGGCGTGCAGACTGATTAAGTGCTAGATGAATATATGCGTCAACCAACTTGTCTAGAATCTTTAGACTCCATGACATATAGTTCGCTACCATATGTGCCGATAACCAAAAGGCACAAGTTGGGACCAATGACTGGACTGCGTTTTTCTGGGCTATGCACCAAGCAATATTTTTGGCGTTCACTCTCCTAATACTTGGAGTTTGACAATTGGTTGACGCCGGTTGATACTCGAATGAATATAGGCACTTCTTGTCAACATCGATGCTTGTCTGAGTGAACTTTGGAGTACATAGCAGCAGCATAAGTACCTGTCCATCTGATCATTTTGTGCAGTTCTACTAAAATCACCCGATGTAATGATTTGCCTGCGAGTTCAGGCTTCAAATTACTCCTTTATGAAATCAGCAAACAGTAGCACAATACCAAATTACCAATACATATGACAGGCACAATAATCAGGATAAAGACCAGTACCAACTGGTGTGAGGTAGCATATCAATTACTATTTCCTTTGACTGGAAGCCGAGATAAGCCAAGCGACTGACAGCAAGGAAGAAAGCAAGCGGAGATTAGCGACTGATAGGAAAGGACGGAAGCTGTCGAGGCAATGAAGCACCCAAAGTTTTTGTGCAGTTCCACCAAAATCAAGCATCCCTTTTGGCACATATATTGAGAGAGTGAGATTACTGTAATAGTTGGACTAGTTGATGAAACATACACTAACAAATAGAAGCACCCTCATTATCTTAACGGGTAAAGTTAGCAACATAGTAGTCTTGCTTAAAGAGAGGTATTAGTTTATTTAATTAGTGCCAATTAGCTCAACTCAACACTCAAAGCATTGCCATTTATCATAGGTTGCAAAACTTTAACGTGCAAAGATAAAGGAGTTTCTCATGACAGTAGCACGATACAAATAGAGATGACATCAAACTAATATGGATGAAGGCCTTAGGCCCGTACCAACTTGAGAAAAAAAGCTTATTCATGTAGTCCCATAAGAGATGGTAAAGCACTCACTGGAATCACACAATAGTATATATTTTTGTGCACTTCAAATGTATGGTTGAAATCACTCTTGTTTACCAGTGCTGAGATTATATCGGAAGATTATCAAGAACTTCCAGCAGAGTTAAAGCACTGGTTGGAATATAGTTCATTGTATTGTCTTGTGTAGTTCCACTAAAATGTATGATTGGCACAACATGATCCCTATTTGCACAAGTAGTAACAAGGTGAAACCATCATTAGCTTAGTGAGAAAGGATAGGAAGACATTAGCATATTACTCAAACAGTAGCATCAAATTCATGATGGACAATACGCAAAACATTGCCTCATTGAACGAATGGCAATAAATTGACATGCAAAACAATAGCACTATTATGTCATGACACTAATAATATTCCCTCCCTGCACCACCACATGATTCACCTCCATAGACAAACATACACACATACATGATTCAGCATAGGGTCCTACTAAAGATTTGTTTAACTCCAACAGGAAAATTAGGCAGTTATAAATTAGTGGTACTTAAGTACACCTAATTAATTAAGTGAGACAGCAGAAGTGGAAGGGCTCCCTGGAGGATCGTCTCACATGTAAGGTAGACGTTGCCGGAGCCCTTGAATGGCCTCGACTGAGGCCTCTGGCTTCATCAAGATCGCCTTGGCACTGTTTGTTCTTCTTTTTCTTCCTCTTCAAGCTCTGTTTCTCTTTCTCCTCACCAGTTGGTGAAACCAAGTACATGATTGGCCTTCTAGTTCAGAATTGGTTTTGTCAGTGAGGGAGTACAAGTGTACTAGTAAAAAATAGCATTATTTTCTCATGGCAGTTGGAAAATAGAGATGAACACATGCATTAAATATCATTCTTACCTAAAGGAAGGTCATGGCGCCAATATGGATGATGAGGATTAGAACACAGATCTCCCTTTGTGCATTTCCACCGAAATGAACCAACTGTTCCGTTCTGACATTCCAGTTAAACAGCACAAAAGTCACTTCTTTTAAGAAGAGTTTTGTGCAGTGCACCAAAAGGTCACAACAAAGAACTGGTGAATTGATATCCTGTTTGCACAAAAAGGTACAGAGCAAACAGTCAGAGTCTCAAACAATTACAGGAAAAAACATTTGGCTAAACTTGTCATGGCTTATAACAGTGGCATGGCTTCATTTTTACCAGGGAAATTAGATTAAGAACAGCTAAGGCTGCGTTCGGTTCACAGGTTTGGTGCAGGATTTTCATAGGAACACAATTCCTACGGTATTCTTTCCCTTCCAACCATTCGGAACACGGGAAAGGTGAATAGTGTTTCATAGGAAATCTGGTTTGGTAGTACTGATTCCATAGGACTAGAAACATCCACGCTGCTCATTTTTTGGCGGAAGCCGAGGCAGCGCCGCTGCCATGCGTTAGACAAAGTTCTTTGTCTTTGTGTTTGCGTAATAAAAAATCAACCTATGTGTGGTACGTGAGGTGAGGACAAGAGTAGTCACTGTGCAACTGAATAAACAAATAGCATCTCATACTGCCAAGCATGCTACTCTAAAAAAACAAATCTGTACATTTCGTAGTCCATCCAAACACATTCTCTTGAGAGTTTCCTCCGGTTCGCTGTTCCATAGTTTTATACCTACATTCCTTTCCTATTCCTCTATTTTCATCAAGACCCATGTTTTCTGCCCCTTTATTCCGAACGGAGCCTAAATATTTGGTATAAGGGCATGGGACAGTGGGTGCACCAGCAGTCCAGCACCATGTACGTAAATAGGGGCATAAAGTGGTGATTCATAGTTTGTTGCCCCGAGAAACAAACATCCAAGAAACATATCTGGGCTGGTCCCATTTTTGTTCACTCTAGCCACCTACTCCTATGTGTGGATAGCAAATCTAGTCCAGGTCATACCACTGTGTACATCGTTACCCCTATATTTCACTTTTCGACCAAGAGACCGGTTGGATGACCAGTCTGTACTACTTTCACCCCCTTTCCTTCCTGTTTGTACCAAGTCCTGAAAGGATCGATATGGTTGACTAGAGGGGGGGGGGTGAATAGGCAACTAACAATTTTTAACCTTTTCTTTACCAAATTAAACTTTGCAACAAAATAGGTTGTCTAGATGTGCAACTAGGTGAGCAACCTATATGATGCAATAACAACTAGTACACAAGCAAGCAAGGTATGTAACAACAAGTAGGCTTGCAAGAGTAAAGGCACGAAATAACCAAGAGTGGAGCCGGTGGAGACGAGGATGTGTTACCGGAGTTCCTTCCTTTTAAGGGGAAGTACGTCTCCGTTAGAGCGGTGTGGAGGCACAATGCTCCCCAAGAAGCCACTAGGGCCACCGTATTCTCCTCACGCCCTCACACAATGCGAGATGCCGTGATTCCACTATTGGTGCCCTTGAAGGCGGCGACCGAACCTTTACAGGCAAGGTTGGGGATATCTCCACAACAATCGGAGGCTCCCAACAACAACAACAACACCACCACGAAGCTTCACCACAATGGAGTATGGCTTCGAGGTGACCTCAAACGTCTAGGGTGATCAACACGCAAGAGTAACAAGATCCACAAGGGATAAGTGGGGGGAATCAAATTTCTCTTGGTGGAAGTGTAGATCTGGGCCTTCTCAACCAATCTCGAGCAAATCAACAAGTTTGATTGGCTAGGGAGAGAGATCGGGCGAAAATGGAGCTTTGAGCAACAATGGAGCTTTGGGGGAAAGAGGTAAGTCAACTAGGAGGAAGAAGACCCCTTTATATAGTGGGGGAACACATCCAACCATTACCCCACTGAGCAGCCCCGCAGAGAGCGGTACTACTGGCTGGGGCAGAGGTGATTACTACCGAGAGCGGTACTACCGCTCCCTGCCCAGCGGTACTACCGCGCGGAAGGGGAAACCAGGCCACTGGCCCCAGAGCGGTACTACCGCGGGAGTAGGAGCGGTACTACCGCTTCTACTACCGCTTGTAGTGCCGCAAAACCCGACACAAGAAAACACCGTCTCGAATCGAGGCGGTAGTAGGCGCGGTACTACTGCGGTACTACGGCCGAAACCCGCGAGCGGTACTACCGCTCTACGGAGCGGTACTACCGCTCGGTGGAGCGGTACTACATTGGGGGGCTTCGGTACTACCGTATAGATCGCGGTACTACCGCCTGTAGGCGAAGCAGAGTTACGGAGAGAAGTGCAGCTCCAAAGATCACGAAGGGAAGACGACGGGTGTGATAGGGATGTGTACGTGTTGATTCCACCCAAGTCTTACCAAAGCGGATCCCCTCTTAATAGTACGGTGACTCCTACGAAACTAGTCCACCAACAACGAAACGCAGGAGCTACACCGTCTTGAATAAAACACCGAGGGAAGAAAATCGTCTCGTGCCAATGGATGATCCTCTGAAAGAACTTAACGCACACGATTAGTCCGCAAAAGCATTGTCATCAATCACCAAAACCACTAGGGAATAAATATGCCCTTACAATCTCCCCCTTTTTGGTGGATTGATGACAATACGGGATTTGCATAAACACGATATATGGTAAGCATACAAACCCCACGGTCCTAACATGTAGATGGGCTCCCCCTAGATGTGTGCTATTTAGATAAGTGCTTTGGACTGCACAGCACACATACTAGGATCAAAGCTCCCCCTACATTTTAGAGACCAATAATCTAAGCATGGTGTATGAAAGCAGCATAGATGATATAACAAGATAAGCACGCAACTCATAAGCTAGATAGGCATAGATAATGATACTGGAAATGAAGGTAGCATATGTCTTACACCATATGACTCGAACTTAAGTCTCACTCGAACTTAGGTCTCATAGACAAACCAACCAAAACAAATGCGAGGAAAACACGAACACGACACAAATAAGAGACGAAAGACACACTCGCAAATCCCTAAACTCTCTCCCCCTTTGGCATCGAGACACCAAAAAGGAGAGGGAGTGTTGCTACCGCTCCAGGTGAGAGCAAATGAGGGACACACACATCAGAGCCCAGTGGAATCATCGGCACCACCGTCGTCAGTCTGGAAGTGCTCGGCCTCAGAATCGGTCCACAGGCGGTCTTCTTGAATCCTCCTCCTCCTCGAGAAGCTGGTCCTCGATCCACTCGACAGTAGCACCCAAGCGGCGATGAGCTCCTTGTGGCGACCTCGAGCCTTCTTCTCAGCCACATGAGTCATGTCTTGACCGTGAGCCTCCATGCAGAACAGCTTCTTCATCTTAGACTTGAGCTTCTTAGCCCAAGAGGGCTCTCCCTCGAAGGCATGTAGTCATCATCCTCATCATCATCACTCTGTGCTCCTCCTCTGTCTCCATGGCAGCGTGAGCGAAGGACTCCAGTCTTAGGGGCCTGAGTGCCCCGCTTATCCTTCTTCCTCGGGCGCTTGACATCATGGGAGATCAACTCTCCACACTCCGGTGGCACATTAGGATATATATGATCCTGTGCTTTCTCAATGAGCAGCATGATGAAGGGACCATAGATCGGGCACTTGCGCTCGAAGATAGCGAGACAACAGCTCGCACCACATCACATGAGAAATATCCAAAGACTCTCCGGTGGGATTTTCCTTCTCACCTGGCGTAAAAGAAGCATGTCCACAAGATAAGAGTGAACCTGGTCCGATTCCCAATGCGAGGGAAAAAGTCTCTCTGAAGATGCGTGAAGGATATCCGAAAGGCGAGGCAGCTCATAGGTTTTCTTCTTTGTCTCTGGTTGACCTTGAGTGCAAGAGGGCCGAGAGCTTGCTTGTGGGTGCAATGGGCGCGGGCGTGAGGGTAAAGCCAACAGAGACTCAAGTCCAAGATCTTGCACCCCAATCAATCGCATAAACGCTTTCCACTTGACGGAAAGCAACTTGCCATTGGTCATCCAGGTGAGTGTCCTGTCCTCATCAGTCCCAAGGTGAACCGTGGCATAGAATTGGGCAACAATATCAGCATCAAAGTCCTTGTTGAATTTCATGACCCCAAGAATGTTCAGTTGAGTGCACATCTGAAGAGCTTCACCAAAGTAGTCAGGATCTTGCTCCATATGGTCAGTGTCAATGGAGTGCACGTTGACAAAGAAATTCTTCTTGGCTTTGAGAACATCGAAGAAGATGGCAAACTGGAACTTGGTCCAGAACGGACGGTTGACCAAAGTGGGTTCTTGGGCAGCTTCATACGGGTTGCGGCCGCGCCTTGCCCAGAACTCCTTTTGCGGCATTTCTGGCACAGTCTTGCCGGGCTTGGGCTTGACCCCTGACTTCTTCTGGAGTTGAGGTGGAGGTGGAGGTGGAGGTGCAGCACTTGAGGATCCTCCGGCAGGCTCGGTGGTACGGTAGCACTTGGACGTGGCACGTCCGGGATTGACACACGAGCCTGATGCTCAGGGACCTCATCACCTAGAACCACACACAAGAACACGCAAACAACCAGAAAGCACAAGCATAAGCCACAAACACGAGCAAAAAGATCAATGAAAGGTATAAATGGAGTGGAATGTGGTAGAGGGCGGTAGTACCGCCATGAGCGGTAGTACCGCTCCACAGGGAGCGGTAGTACCGCTCCAAGCGGTAGTACCGCCCTGGAGAGGGCGGTAGTACCGCTCGGGGCGGGGAAACAACAGTTTCCTACTACCGTGGACAGATCCGGCACTACCGTCCTACCAAATTCAAAAAAACTCCAACCAAACATCAATCCACACTGCCTAGAAGCTTTCTCCATCCTACTCAAGCCTAGATTTGGCCAAAAATCTAAAGATGCAATCTACTCTGCCCTAAGATGCTAGATTGGAAACCTAGACAAAAAGAACAAGAGAACGGGGGCAATACCGGCATCCATGGCAAGAGGATGAGGTGG
Organism: Aegilops speltoides; assembly: GCA_021437245.1. Lineage (NCBI taxonomy): Eukaryota > Viridiplantae > Streptophyta > Magnoliopsida > Poales > Poaceae > Aegilops > Aegilops speltoides. The sequence goes on from CM038144.1 coordinate 129,489,316, forward strand.
GGATCGTTTCCACCGAAGGGAATGGAGAGGGATGGCCCGGAGAGGGAGATCCGTCGGAGCCCTCTCGCAGCGCCGGTTGCTGCAGAGAGAGAAGAACAGGCGAGGGGGCGTGCGAATGGGTATGGGGGAGAAGAAACTCCCCCTGCCCCCGATACAACCCCCGCCCGTGCCTCTCTCGATGAGTACTACACTTGTTGGCGGTAGTACCGCTTAGAGCGAGAGTACCGCTTCGCCGGTGTGGTAGTACCGCCAGCAACCAAAAACTGCTTCTAGACCAAAAAAAACGCACGAAAAAGACGGGAATGCAAAGATACTAAAAACAAAGATCAACAAGACACCATAAACACGAGTAACGAACCGGAACCCACTCCTTCAAGGCAACCAAACAAAAGAGAAGCGGGCTCTGGACTCTCTCAAGAGAGGGCGGTGGCCGGAGCTACCTATGTTTGAGTCAATTGGTATGGCACCACGAAGAATTATCCTTGGGCCCATGACCAAAACTCGTCTTTGAAGCACAAGTACCATCAAAAATGGCTAATGTGAAAGAGTTGATCGTTTTATGCATAATGGGGGGAGGGAGAATTCATTGAGAGAACAACACTCCCCCTATGTCCATGCCTACATCTAACCTAGACAACAAGTTGAGTGTGGTGGGGGGTGCACGGGTTCAAGTCACATTGCTCAAATCAATGACATTTAGCTCATGCCTTAACTCACGAAATCTTGTTTCATCCAAGGGCTTCGTGAAAATATCTGCAAGGTTATCATGAGTGTTGACATACTTGAGCTCGATCTCCCCTCGCCTAATGTGACCCCGGATGAAGTGATACCGAATCTCAATGTGCTTCGTCTTGAAGTGTAGCACCGGGTTGAGAGAAATCTTGATGGCACTTTCATTATCACACCAAAGAGGCACTTTGTCACAAATGACACCGTACTCCTTTAAAGTTTGCCTCATCCATAGGAGTTGAGCACAACAACTACCGGCCGCCACATACTCCGCTTCGGTGGATGAGAGAGACACACAACTTTGCTTCTTGGAAGACCAACTTACTAAAGAGCAACCAAGAAATTGGCACCCTCCGGAGGTGGACTTCCTATCCACTTTGTCTCCCGCCCAATCGGAATCCGTGAAACCTTCAAGCTTGAAGTATGCTCCTCTTGGGTACCATAAGATAAAGTTTGGGGTATGAGCCAAATATCGAAAGATTCGCTTGACCGCCACAAAGTGACTTTCCTTTGGTGCGGCTTGAAAACGTGCAGACATCCCCACACTCAACATGATATCCGGTCTAGATGCACAAAGGTAAAGCAAGGAGCCAATCATGGAGCGATATACCTTTTGATCCACCGCTTTACCATTGGGATCGATGTCAAGTTGGCACTTGGTAGGCATTGGTGTAGACGCCGGCTTGACATCACTTAGCTTGAATCTGTTAAGCATGTCTTGAGTGTATTTGGCTTGGTTGATGAAGGTTCCTTCTCTTCTCTGTTTGATGTCAAAACCATGGAAGAACTTCAACTCTCCCATCGAAGACATCTTGAACTTGGAGGTCATGAGAGCGGCAAATTCCTCATTGAAAGCTTTGTTAGGAGAACCAAAGATAATATCATCAACATATAGTTGGCATACAAACACCTCCCCGTTGACCTTCTTAGTAAAAAGAGTGGGATCGATTAGTCCTACTTCAAATCCACGATCTTGTAGCAACTCGGTAAGGTGGTCATACCACGCACGTGGGGCTTGTTTAAGGCCATAGAGTGCCTTATCGAGTTGATACACATGATCCGAGAAGTAGGGGTCCTCGAACCCGGGGGGTTGCTTGAAATAAACCAACTCATTAATAGGACCATTAATAAAAGCACTTTTCACATCCATTTGTTGCAACTTAAAGTTGTGATGAGAAGCATAGGCAATCAACAAACGTATGGATTCAAGACGAGCAACGGGAGCAAAGGTTTCACCGTAGTCGATACCCTCGACTTGGGAGTAGCCTTGTGCTACCAATCTTGCCTTATTGCTAACGATGTTCCCATGAGAATCTTGCTTGTTCTTGAAGATCCACTTGGTTCCAATGACATTGTGGTTCCACGATGGCCTTGGCACCAATCTCCATACTTTGTTGTACTCGAAGTTGTTGAGTTCTTCATGCATGGCATTGAGCCAATCCGAGTCTTGGCGCCTCAAAGACCTTTTGGGGTTCAACACAAGAGACAAACGCGTGATGTTCACAATAGTTTGCTAATTGTCTCTGAGTGCTTACCCCTTTCTTAGGCTTCCAACCACATTTTCCATAAGATGGCCTTGGGTGGTGAGCTTGGAAGCAATCTTGCGACACGACGCTCTAATTCCTCCTCGGATGTGGAGGGAGGAGGTTGACTTGATCATCTTGGCGCCGTCTTGAGCTTGTTCTTGGTCTTGAGCTTGCTCTCGAGATTGAGTTTGCTCTTTATCTTGAACTTGCTCGAGGGGGAGAACTTGACCTTGGGCATCATTTTGAGGTTCACCATCATCTTGAAGTTGATCTTGCCCTTGGTCTTGTTCACAAGGTTGAGGGCCTTCACTTTGTTCTTGAGCGTGTGGGTCTTGATGAGGTGATGGCTCTACTTGAGTAGAGCATTGTCCTTCTCCTTCGGCCACAAGGGGTTCCTCAATGGGTAGGATTTGACCAATACCCATTCTTCTTATGGCTTGAGGAGGAATTTCATCACCTACATCACAAGTACCACTTTGCTCCACTTGGGAGCCGTTATTTTCATCAAACTCCACGTTACACGTCTCCTCAATGAGTCCGGTGGACTTGTTGTGGACACGGTAAGCATGAGAGTTTGTAGCATAACCAACAAATATGCCCTCATGAGCTCTAGCCTCAAATTTAGACAAACGAACACCTTTCTTGAGAATGAAACACTTACACCCGAACACCCGGAAGTACTTGAGGTTGGGCTTGTTGCCGGTGAGAATCTCATAAGGAGTCTTCTTCAAGCCTTTGCGAAGATAAAGCCGATTGGATGCATGACATGCGGTGTTGATGGCTTTGGCCCAAAAGTTGTACGGAGACTTGAATTCCACCATCATGGTCCTTGCCGCATCCATCAACGTACGGTTCTTCCTCTCCGCAACACCATTTTGTTGAGGGGTATAAGGTGCCGCATATTGATGCTTGATCCCCTCATCACTAAGAAACTCATCCAAGGTGTAGTTCTTGAACTTGGTGCCGTTGTCACTTCTTATTGTCAAGATCTTTGCATCATGTTGACATTGAGCTTCATTTGCAAAGTCGATGACGGTTTGTTGAGTCTCACTCTTCCTCTTGAACAAGTATACCCAAGTGTACCTTGAATAATCATCCACAATCACCAAGCAATACTTTCTTACTCCAAGACTATCAAAAGATGGAGGTCCGAAGAGATCCATGTGAAGGAGCTCCAAGGGTCTCTTCGAGTAGATGATGGTTGAAGGGGGGTGAGCCTTTTCATGGAGCTTTCCTTCGATACAAGCACTGCAAGCACGATCTTTGGCAAAACTAACATTTGTTAGTCCATGGACATGGTCCCCCTTGAGAAGACTTTGCAAAGATCTCATATTGACGGGGGCTAAACGGCGATGCCAAAGCCATCCCACGTCAACTTTAGCCATTAGGCATGTCGCGGTCTTAGTGGGTCGCTCCGAGAAGTTAATCACATAGAGACCGTTCTCGACATGCCCAACAAAGGCTACTTTAAGAGTCTTGCTCCACAAAGAGGCCACGGTATCAATATCAAAGAATGTAGCAAAGCCCATGAGTGCAAGTTGACGAACGGAAAGTAAATTGAATGCAAGGGACTCAACAAGCATGAATTTCTCGATCGTTAGATCATGAGAAATGAAAACCTTGCCGAGACCCAATACCTTAGAATATGATGCATCACCCCACTCGACATTGGTGGGCATAGATGGAATCTCTTGCACATCCACCACCAAGTCCTTGCTCCCGGTCATATGATTTGTTGCTCCACTGTCGAGCAACCATGATCCCCCACCGGAAGCAAACACCTACACGAGATCAATGCTTGGTTTTAGGTACCCATTTAGTAATGGGTCCTTTGATGTTAGTAACAAGGGTCTTGGGAACCCAAATAGACCATTCAATGTACTCATAAGAAGAACCAACAAATCTAGCATAAACATGTCCATCACTAGCAAGGCAACACATATGACGGGTTAAAGTCGCGGCTTTGTTTGAGGAAATGCTTTTTCCCTTTTGGACATTAACTTCCTTCACTTTCTCCTTCTTCTTCTTAGGAGCACCCTCTCCCTCTTTCACTTAACGCTTGTTTGAGAGGAGGAGGACGATTGGTCTTGTTGTTCTTCTTCTTCTTGCTCTTGGACTTGGGTGCAAACCCAATTCCTTCTTTGGCCACAACTTCCTTTTGGTTGCTCAAAAGGTCGTTGAGGTTTTTCTCACCTTGAATGCAAGACATAAGGCCTTTCTCAAGTTGATCCTTCAACTTGGCATTTTCCTCCACAAGATGCACATGCTCACAACAAGGGTTAGTAGCACATGCATTATCAATTAATACCATATGAGGAAAGGTGGCCTTTTCCTTGATTAGCTTAACTTGGAGTTGAGCATGAGACTCCTTGAGGCTAGCATGAGTACCCTTCAAGACCTTGTGGGCCTTGTCAAGTATCTCAAACTCCTCTTTGAGTCTAGCATGATCAACCCCAAGTTTAGCCTTCTCGGAGGTTAGCACACGAGACAAGACAAGAGCATGATCAAGATCTTTCTTTAACTTAGCATGGTCATCATTGTGTGACTCCTCAAGAGTCAAACGACGCACACGCTCTTCCTCAAGAGCATTAGAGAGATCCGATAAATCATCAGCATAGTCACGACTATGACCTTCCATCTTGGAGATGGTTTCTTCGTGAGCCTCGATCATGTCATTGGCCTCACCAAGTTGTTCCAAGAGAGCAACAAAGTGCTTCTTGGACTTTCCCTTGAGCTTACTCATAAAAGACTCAAATTCATTCACTTCCTCATTAGGCTCAACATGTCCATCAATGCAATCCTCCAAGGAGAGATTAGTAATGATGGTGGTTGTGATGTTGGGTGAGGGAGTCCTGGACTAGGGGGTGTCCGGACAGCCGGACTATCAATATCCGCCGGACTCCCAGACTACGAAGATAGAAGATTGAAGACTCCGGCTCGTGTCCGGAAGGTACTTTCCTTGGCGTGGAAGGCAAGCTTGGCAATCTGGATATGTAGATCTCCTACCATTGTAACCGACTACTGTGTAACCCTAGCCTCTCCGGTGTCTATATAAACCGGAGGGCCTTAGTCCGTGGGACTAACATTACATCTCAACAATCATACCATAGGCTAGCTTCTAGGGTTTAGCCTCCTTGATCTCGTGGTAGATCCACTCTTGTACTACCCATATCATCAATATTAATCAAGCAGGACGTAGGGTTTTACCTCCATCGAGAGGGCCTAAACCTGGGTAAAAACATTGTGTCCCTCGTCTCTTGTTACCATCCGCCTAGACGCACAGATTCGGGACCCCCTACCGAGATCCGCGGTTTGACACCGACATTGGTGCTTTCATTGAGAGTTCCTCGTGTCGTCACCGATAGGCTCGATGGCATCTTCAACCATCAACGCTGTCCGGGTGAGATTTTTCTCCCGGACATATCTTCGTATTCGGCGGCTTTGTATGCGGGCCAATTCTCTTGGCCATCCGAGCAGATCGAAGCTACGCCCAGCCGTCAGTCGATTCGAAGCTTGAACTTCACGGCCGATGACCGCGGAGACTTGATCTTCGACGGACTCGAGCCACAGCCAAGCAGCGCCCGACCTTTGTGGCGATGGGAATGATCTAGCTCTGCCACGGACGGTGCTTTGGAGGTCTTTTCGGATCCGCCCGGCCACTAGCCGGGCCGATTGCCCATGACGAGGGGTGGTGGATAGACGCCACAGGGGCTTCAACATCCGCGCGATGGAGCCGATACCAATCTTGCCCCGCGAAACTCGTGATCCCGAGGCGGACTCCTCGCGGACTCCGAGCCTCCCCGCGCCCGCCAATAAAACCAGATTGGGCACGGTTATGGAATTCACCGCCGCGGACATCTTTCAAGACTCACCTTTTGGCGATATCCTGAATTCTCAAGCATCTCTCGCTATCGGGAGAATCTGGCGGACTATGGCGGGGCGGTTGGAGTTCGGACGACAAAGAAATTGAGCCCACCCACCACCCACTTTGTAGCCACTTGCCGAGGACCTAACCGACATGCTAGACTATGACTCGATGACATCGATGCTATGGACGATGATGCCGGAGATTTATCAGAACCAGCGCTACCACGGGCACTGGAAGGCCACCTCATCATATAGCGTCTACATGGCGGATACCCCAAAAGAAGGGATGGCGAAAAAGCATCGGAGGAAGATTCTCTAAAGAAACAGCCCAAACGCCGACGTCGTGGCGCCGCTCTAAATCCGCCACAACAAGAATGGAGATTCCGGACAGAAATAACAATACCCCGTAGAGTGCCAAGACAAACCCTCCGCAAAACTCAGCCAAGAGGATGCGAAGCAAGCCCTCACAAAAGTGCGGCGAAGAAAAGGTCGAGGATCACAACTATATACCTCCTCCGAAGACGTAAACAAGCCCCAATGACGGACGAACTCGAGGAGCCCGTCGAACAAGAGCTTTTCAAACGCAGGCTCATCGCCACAAAGAAGAAGCTGAAGAAGGAAAACGGAAGCTCAACACGGCGGAAGGCGCTCCGAATAAGATGGAGCAAAGTACTCAAGACCGCAGATAAACATGGCAACGGCCACCAATCGAAGAGCTACCGAGCGCAAGCTGCTCCCAGATTGACGAGGAGGCCATAAAGCCCCCACCGTCAATGGCTCCAGCCAGTCCATCTGGACCCAAAAGACAGCCCCAATAAGCAAAGGAACACATCAAGTGTCCGACGATAGCGCGCATACATAATACAGGGCGCCAGACACCCACTATGCTTCATCGACGAGGTGCCGGATCATGAATTCCCAGCAGGGTTTAAACCCATAAACATAGAAGCCTATGATGGAACTACAGACCACAGAGTGCGGATAGAAGACTATATATCTGCATATACATATGGCCGGAGGAGATGATCTCCACGCCATAAAATATCTACCCTCAAGCTCAAAGGGCCAGCCTGCTCATTGGCTCAAAAGCCTCCTAGAAAATCTTGTTGGAAGTTGGGAAGAGCTCGAGGAAGTTTAGAGCAAATTTTCAAGGGACTTATGTCCGCCTCCGGATGCGAGATGACCTAAGTCACATAACTCAACAGCCCGGAGAGTCAGCCATGAAATTTCGAACAGGTTCCTTACCAAAGAGAACCAAATAGTCGATTGTCCGGACGCTTGAAGCCTTAGCAGCTTTTAAGCACAATGTCCGAGACGAATGGCTCGCCAGACACCTCGGTCAAGAGAAACCGAGGACAATGACCGCATTAACAAGCCTCATGACCCGCTTCTGTGCAGGAGAGGATAGCTGGCTGGCAAGATGCAGCACCAACGACCCAAGTACATCCGAGATAAGAGATGGAAATGGAAAATCACGGCGCAGAAAAGAGCAGCGCCGGAATAAAGAGAAAAGCCCAAAGAGCACGGCAGTCAACGCCGGATTTAAAAGCTCACGACCAAATAATAAAGCTCAACCACTCAAGGACGACAGCGACGAACTGTCTAACCTACATAAAATTTTGGGTCGGATATGCCAAATCCACAAGTACTTTTAAGGCCGCAAATCACACCCACAGGATTATTGGGTTTTCAAACAGTCCGCCGATTAAACGCCAAACACAAGGGGCTCGACGATCCAGCGAAGAAGATAAACCCGCCCAAATAGGCACGGAAAACAAAAGACTTTCCCACAAGGGGTCAAGGCGATAAACTCACTTGGCGTGAGGACAAGGAAAAACAGTGCGGCACTTTCTAAAAAGAGCTTCGCACGGTCCAGCCCAGCAAACCATAGAGATTGGATATCAAAACCAATCACTTTCGACCACCTGGATTATTCTAGAAGCGTTCGAAACGCGGGAAGGACTCCCCTGATTTTGAATCCGATCATAGACGGATTGCAATTCACAGACGTCCTAATGGACGGAGGCAGCGACTTAAACCTGCTATATTCGAACACAATCCGTCGGATGGGGATAGACCCTACTAAAATTCGACATAGCCGCACTTCCTTCAAAGGAGTAACGCCTGGCCCTTACGCCAAGTGCACAGGCTCGATATTACTAGAAGTCATGTTCGGATCGCCGAGCAACCATCGACGCGAGAAACTAATTTTCCATATCGTCCCATTTAAAAGTGAATATCAAGCACTGTTGGGACGTAAAGCTTTTATCCGCTTCAATGCCATACCACATTACGCGTCTCTTACACTCAAAATGCCCGGCCCCCATGGCACCATTTCAGTGCGCGGGTCATTTAAAGACCCCGGACTCGGATAGACGAATCCGGACTCAGCAGGCTAGGGGCTCCCTAGCCACATACCCTTTCACAAGGGGCTGAGCGCACAACTAAAACGCGGTTTCCTACAAACCTAGCTTTAATTATCTACACTTATTCTTTTGTATATTTTTCGCACGAACTGTTTCTAAAACTAAAATGTTCCTCTCTTTTTACAGATGAACAACGTGCGTGCTGGCCCGTGATAACGGCGAACGGAGACACAAAGCGCAGACGCGCGAGGGACCCGTCGCAAGGATTCTTTTAGATTAAGACCCTCGAGACCTTTTATTCTCGCTCTTGTTGTTAATCTCCTCGGCTCCTTCCTATAGCCAAAGCGAGCTCGACGCTTTGGCATCGGCGCGTCGAAGACAATGCCCGTGCACGGACACAGGGGCTTGGGCATAATTCTGCCGTTATCATAAAGTCCGAACACCTTCGGAGTGTTCAGCGTCTCAAGTTAGGCATTATATGCATCAGCTCGAATCATGTCTTTGGTCAAATGTTGGGTTTGCCCGGCTCACGTGTTTTGCTGCCTTACGTTCAGATCACCCGCTAACGGCACCGGAGAACTCTGCGATTGTGCCCCAATTAATTTGGCGAGCACCTCGAGAGAAAGCCGAAAACTGACCGTCATGATATAGCGAGAGTGGTCAGCCACTTGATCGACTATTGGAATGTTTAGAATTCCCCGCTTTGACGAAGGACCGCTTCCCGGTCAGGCACATACGCACCCCGAATCCGGAGATGTGCGGTGTCGTTAGGGGTTATATCGTAGCCCCACCCTCGAGCTCCATTGGGCAAGTGAAAGAGATAAAGCATTATAGTCAGGATTGCCTCGTTCGCTACGCTACCACCTCCTTATAACAGGACCGAGACGTCGGATTAAAGTGTGAAAACGCTCCATTTTGCGAACACCCCAACACCTTGTGCGAGGGGGCTGAAGCCGAAGACTGCATCTTTCAGGTTATACATAAGTATACTTAAACGGCCGCAAGGAGAAGTTATACTACTTGGAAGCACAAGTATAAAAATCATTCATACTACAATCCTTGATTTACAAGGCACGGCGTTCATTTGAACGTTACATTCTTTGAGCACTGCGCCTCTACTTTACGAGCACCGCGCATGACTTCTCCGAAGTAGTGCTCGGCAGGGTGCCGGCTTTCATCCGGACCCCGGGCGGCAACGGCGGTGGCATCCATCTCCGGATATTGCACCTTCACACGAGCAAGGGCCATCCGCGCGCCCTCGATGCAGGCCGACCGCTTCATCTCCCTTATATGCGGCACCGCACCAAGGAATTGCTGCAATAAGCCAAAGTAGCTCGTCGCCTTGGACCTTTCTGGCCAGACATGGGCCACGACATCAGTCATGGCCAGTTTGGACAGTCTATTCAGTTCGGCCCATTCGGCCAACCTGTCCGTCAGAGGAAGAGCGCGATCCGGGCTGTGGAATTGAGACCAATACAACTCTTCCGCCTCGTGATCCCCTTGGCTCGGAAGTGCTTGCGGCATCGGCCGCACTCGCAGCCTAAGTCCATGTAACGGATCCTCCGAACTCCACGGCCGCTCAAATTGAGCGTACTTGGCATCCATAAATTGGCGACGATAAGAAAAGGCTTGCCAGCCACGATTTCTCGGCTTGGCGCAGCTCTTCCTTCATAGCCCGCATTGCGAGCGGGCATCCTTAACTTCGGCGGTGGCCTTCTTCAGTCTTCCCGCTCCGATAGGCGCTCCTTTTCAAGAGCCTCGCCACGGTCGGTAGCATCCTTTAATTTCTTGGCCAATTCGCCACCTTCGCCCGCTTAGGCAAAGGCGCAGACTTTTTCGACCTTCAACTCTTGGCCGCCCTCGCGGCAACCGCATCACTCCGCCGGGCTTGCTCCTTAGCTTGTGCAAGCTCGCCCGAAAACTCTCCACAGCAGAAAGACTGCATCAGATAAACAGCATATAACTTATCGGTGGGCTTTAACCCACTCAATAAAGCGGCTGCGGAGAATTTATTTACCTTGCGACTCGTCAAGTCGCTGATTGACAAGCGATGTCAAGATCCGCCATGTCCGATTGTCGACTCGATTCAAGAAGCTCGATCATCCGGTGGCCCCGGACTATCCGCCACCATGTCGAACGGCGGTATTCATTACCGAGATGTTTAGATTTTTCGATCCTCGACGTTGTCGTCTTTGACAACCTACCGAGTCTCGAGGGCTACTATCTATCTGGCGCATTTTTATATGCACAACTGTTAAAAACAAAGGTGCGCCATTTCGCAGATACCTCAAATCCCGCCAGACAAGCTCGGGCAGCCACGCATAATCCGCTTTGGCGGACGAAATCCTTCCAACCACCATACGCATTAACGCACGGTGATCTTCGAAATGGGCGCCCTCTCAAGCAGACTCTTGATTCTCGGCCGGCTTCTGGGTGTGCGAACTCTGGCCCCTCCGAACTCGGGGCGCCCTCCGTGGCGACACTTCAGCTCTTTGCTTCATCTGGCGGCGCCGCAGACGGAGGCGTATCACTCTCCATCATCTCCGGAAGAAGGTCCCCCGAGGATGAACTCATCTGAGACGGCTGCAGATCCGAACTGCGATATAAATCTTTCGGTTACCTACAGAAGCATAAACGAAGGTATTCCCTTATTAATTAATTTTCTCTTTCATACTCACGGCTCGTTGGTGGGCTGGCCCTTCGGCGATGATTGCGCGTCTGGATTCTCTCCGGACGCCGGACCCCCTGGTGAGGATTTCTTCCCACGCTTAGGGGCTTTGACCTCCGGATCTCCGGAGGCGGTCCTCTTCTCCCTCTGAAGGGAAGGATCCTTGGTTCCTCCTCTTGGTCGCCTTCGGCCAAGTATTAACTCCTTTATCTCCTCGTCGCCCCCTCTATGGGCGCAACCTCCAACATTCGACCAGCCACGGGCTCGGTCACGGTCTCTCAGGAGGGGGGCGGACACCTTATCAGCCTTGATTGCGCCACCCATTCCTGTAAAGAATAAAGGGTCAGAGACGATCTTTTGAAAGGAATACAAATAGAATGTCCGGCTTTGAGCTATTTATTCGAGTATCAGGCGATCGCGGCTTAGTCCGGCATCCTCGGCGAATCCGGACACTCCACTGCGGTCCGAAGAACAGCTCAGACATCTCCAAGGGTGTCGCACCCATGAAATTTGGAGGATACGAGGTCCCTCGGATTGAACTCCCATAAGCGGAGAGGACGACGTTTGCGAGGAAGGAGGTGCACGATTAGCATGACTGCATCACCTTGACCGGTCGATCTCCCTTGTTTGGAAGTCTCGAATCCGGCCAGTAGTGCGGGCACGCCTTGGGCGGCCCAGTTGAGCCCTTGGTTGACCCACGACATCGGCTGCCGTGGAGGTCCCGGCGGAAAGAGGGCGGCGGCTTTGCTTGTCGCCCTAGGAACAAAGTGATGTAAAACCACTCCTGCTGCCACAATCCTTGTTCCTCTTGGAAGGAACCTTCGAGCCACGGGCATCGACCTTCACCTTATGGTCGCCCGCCCTTTTCAGCTTAGCGCCCCGATCATCTTGGCTCCACCTTAAATGTTTTCAGCCACATGCGAAGTGGGGATGACGCGGAGGAAGGCTTCGCAGACAATGATGAATGCGGAGATATGGAGGATGGACTCGGAGCCAAGTCGTGGAAGTCCAGCCCGTAGTAGAACAGAGCCCCCTCACGAAAGGATCCGTCGGAAGCCTAATCCCGACGGAGGTGAGATCTTGGCAGACGTATTCGCGGGCTCGGGTTGGCACGGCCTGCCCTGGGCAGCAACCTGTGCGAAACCGTGAGGCCGTGCACTTGGCCTCACGCATAACTTCAATATGTCCTCCTCCGTGACGGAGGAGGGCATCCACCGACTCTGGAGGCCGGAGCCGGACATTGTTATGGATCCAGGCGCCGAATCAAGCTCTAGGTGTTGGGCGGGGAGCGGAGGAAAGATTCGATGCAAGGTTGAAAGACAAGGACAGGCCTTGGTCCTCTTATAAAGGGGAAATAATACCAAGGGCCGTCTCCGTGACCGTTTGAGATTCCCCTTCGATAGAGGAGGCGTGGCGACGGGAACGGTTTGGTTACCCACGCACGTATTGATGAGGATCCCGAAATAAAAGGGGACACGATCTCTGCTTCGACGGGACGTGCCAAGGAAACCGCTTCGCTGAATGTGCTGAGGCGGAATAATAAAAACGATTCAAACAAGGGCTTGGCTGCGGTGTGATGTCACGCCGCCTAAATACGTCAGCAGATCGAGCTAAGTGTATTTTATTCTCTCTACGTTGGAATGTGGAATTTATTTTGCAGAGCCGGACGCTATCCCGGTGTTCATTATTTTCTCCAGATTATTCAAGGGAGGAACCCACCTTGCAATGCCGAACATTATGCACGCCGGACTTATCGTCATTGAAGACCTGGTTCAGGGCTCTTGAGGAGTCTGGACTAGGGGTGTCCGGACAGCCGGACTATCAATATCCGCCGGACTCCCAGACTACGAAGATAGAAGATTGAAGACTCCGGCTCGTGTCCGGAAGGTACTTTCCTTGGCGTGGAAGGCAAGCTTGGAAATACGGATATGTAGATCTCCTACCATTGTAACCGACTCTGTGTAACCCTAGCCTCTCCGGTGTCTATATTAACCGGAGGGCCTTAGTCTGTAGGACGAACATTACATCTCAACAATCATACCATAGGCTAGCTTCTAGGGTTTAGCCTCCTTGATCTCGTGGTAGATCCACTCTTGTACTACCCATATCATCAATATTAATCAAGCAGGACGTAGGGTTTTACCTCCATCGAGAGGGCCTGAACCTGGGTAAAAACATTGTGTCCCTTGTCTGTTGTTACCATCCGCCTAGACGCACAGTTCGGGACCCCTACCCGAGATCCGCCGGTTTTGACACCGACATTGGGGGTTACCTTGTTTGAAGCTTTAGCCATGAGGCATCTAGCGGTCATGTTTTCATTGGGTGATTCGAAGAGAGACACCCGGGGAGTAGCAATGGATATGGACGCCATGGCCGTTGCTTCTTCATTTTCATCATCATCGTCATCCTCTTGGTATTCTTCTTGAACCACCAACCCACGAGTGGGAGTCTTCTTGGCGAAGTTGTTCTTGTTGGGGAAGGACTTGGCTTTGTCTTTCCGAATGAACTTGCCACCATTGTCTTCCCGCTTCTCTTAAGGACAATCCGCAACGAAATGGCTCACATTGCCACAGTTGAAGCAAGTTCTAACTCGTTGCTTGCCCTTGACGCTACTTGAGTTGTTCTTGTTGAAGTTGGGTCTTGAGCTCTTCTTGCTCCAAAATTGTCTTGAAGCAAGGGCCATGTGCTCATGGTAGTCAAACTTGGTGTCTTCGGGGTTGCTTTCCTCATCTTCCACTTCTTCCTCTTCTTCCATAGTAACCTTGGCCTTCAAAGCAAGGTTAGGCTTCTTTGCTCTTTGAGAACGGAGCACCGCATTGTCGGCGGTCTTGTCCAAGATGCTCATTCAACGAACTCATCCAACACTTCACTTGAGGTCATGGTGTGGAAGTCCAGTCGTTGATGAATGACGGAGGACATGGCCTTGTTGTAGGGCATCATGGCCTTGAGGAACTTCCGCTTGATCCAATTGTCATCCGTGTCCTTGCTTCCATGATCTCAAAGTGCCACCGCGAGTTTGGTCACTCTTCGAAAGAGCTCACGAGGTTCTTCATCTTCTTTCATTGCAAACTCATCGGCTTCATCTTGCACCACTTCATAGTTGGAGCGTTGAATGCTAGAACTTCCATGATAGAGACCCTCGACACATTTCCATGCTTCTTTAGCCACAACATGGGGTCGAAGGCGAGGGAGATCTTCGGGAAGGATTGCATCTTGGATGATGAAGAGAGCACTCTCATTGAATTGATTGTCCACGGCTTCTCGAGGGGTGAAGTTGCTTGGGTCATGAGGATAAAAACCTTCTTCAATGATTCTCCAAAGGTTAGTGTTCACATGTTTCAAATGACGCTTAAAGCGATAGAACCAATTATCAAAATCTTCATGTTTCTCATATTTAGGAGGTGGACCGGCATGATTCAAATGAGTGGAGGGGATTGGCCCTCCATAAACCGGGGGTTCCACATGGGCAAAGATGCCGGTGCCATTTCTACCACTAGTAGAAGGACTCTTTTCATTGTTATCTTCCCCCTTGTCGGAGATAGCATCCGTCACCTTGTTAGTAGGATCACCCACTTTCATTGGCGCGGTAGATAGTTTAAGTCCCTCTAGAAAATCATTAAACATGCTTTTAACCTCGGCCGTCATGGAGGTTTTCAATGTGTCTAAAGCCACATTGAATTCCTCACGAGAGACCGAGGTTCCCCCTTCGGCCGAAGACGAGATGGGATTCACACCGGAGTGTTCCTCCGCACCATCGTTGGTGTCAACCATACTCTTCGGACGGCAAAGTCCTTAATAAAGAGACGAGGCTCTGATACCAATTGAAAGGATCGATATGGTTGACTAGAGGGGGGGTGAATAGGCAACTAACAATTTTTAACCTTTTCTTTACCAAATTAAACTTTGCAACAAAATAGGTTGTCTAGATGTGCAACTAGGTGAGCAACCTATATGATGCAATAACAACTAGTACACAAGCAAGCAAGGGATGTAACAACAAGTAAGCTTGCAAGAGTAAAGGCACGAAATAACCAAGAGTGGAGCCGGTGGATACGAGGATGTGTTACCGGAGTTCCTTCCTTTTAAGGTGAAGTACGTCTCCGTTAGAGCGGTGTGGAGGCACAATGCTCCCCAAGAAGCCACTAGGGCCACCGTATTCTCCTCACGCCCTCACACAATGCGAGATGCCGTGATTCCACTATTGGTGCCCTTGAAGGCGGCGACCGAACCTTTACAAGCAAGGTTGGGGCTATCTCCTGTGAATGGAGGCTCAGAACAACAACAACAACACCACAAAGCTTCACCACAATGGAGTATGGCTTCGAGGTGACCTCAACCTTCTAGGGTGCTCAACACCCAAGAGTAACAAGATCCGCAAGGGATAAGTGGGGGGAATCAAATTTCTCTTGGTGGAAGTGTCGATCTGGGCCTTCTCAACCAATCCCGAGCAAATCAACAAGTTTGATTGGCTAGGGAGAGAGATCGGGCGAAAATGGAGCTTTGAGCAACAATGGAGCTTTGGGGGAAAGAGGTAAGTCAACTAGGAGGAAGAAGACCCTTTATATAGTGGGGAACACATCCAACCGTTACCCCACCGAGCAGCCAGAGAGAGGTACTACTACAGGGGCAGGCAAGATTACTACGTGAGGCGGTACTACCGCTTCCCCGCCCAGCGGTACTACTGCTGATGAAGGGGAAACCAGGCCATCGGCCCCAGAGCGGTACTACCACGGGAGTAGGAGCGGTACTACCGCTCGAGCGGTACTACCGCTTTACTACCGCTTAGTAGTGCCATAAAACCCGACACGAGAAAACACCATCTCGAATCGAGGCGGTAGTAGGCGCGGTACTCTGCGGTACTACGGTCGAAACCATGAGCGGTACTACCGCTCTACGGAGCGGTACTATCATTGGGGGCTTCAGCGGTACTATCACTGAGATCGTGATACTACCGCGCATGAAGTGAAGCAGGTTACGGAAGAGAAGCGCAGCTCCAAAGATGCAAAGGGAAGACGACGAGTGTGATAGGGATGTGTACGTGTTGATTCCACCCAAGTCTTACCAAAGCGGATCCCCTCTTAATAGTACGGTGACTCCTACGAAACTAGTCCACCAACAACGAAATGCAGGAGCTACACCGTCTTGAATAAAACACTGAGGGAAGAAAATCGTCTTGTGCCAATGGATGATCCTCTGAAAGAACTTAACGCACACGATTAGTCCGCAAAAGCATTGTCATCAATCACCAAAACCACTAGGGAATAAATATGCCCTTACACCGGTGTACATACTAAATCCCCCCAACCCCACTTTATTTCTTTTTTGAACCAAGTACTCCCTCCGTCCGGAATTACATGTCATCAAAATGGATGTGTCTAGAACTAAAATACATCTAGATCCATCTATTTCAATGAGAAGTATTTTCGGACGGAGGGAGTACAAGATTCGACTCCATGAAGTAGCTTTACCTCTAACAATAGAAGAAAAAAATAGGTGACGTTGGACCATCCGATCGAGAGGGGCTGAGAGGTAGAAAATGATGCACATGCAGCGACGTAGCGAGCTGGGGAAGTAGAGCTAAGGTAGTTTCGAACGAAGATATACCTGAAGGTCGTCGGGATGTGGATAGGTGGGCGGCGGGAGGCCGGATCCGCCCACAGGCAACGCCGAAGGGATCGGAGGACCTCCCGCGCCGGCGCTCGGCCAGAGATAACAGTGCGGCCGGCAGTGGGTCTCCTCCCTCGCTGTCGATGACGGCCTAAACGATGACCCTCCTCCCCTTCACCGGCGGAGGGGGATACGTCCGGATCTGTAACTAGCGGTGAGGATAGAAAGCCAGTATTTTTTGAAGGGAGAAAGACAGTGTTACTACCCCTATCTTGCTTAGATCTGGAGAGGATGAGAGTGTGTGAATAGAGCAACCCTAGCAAGCAAGCGCGGAGGCTCTGGCATATATATATGTAGTGGGGCAGTTTTCCTTTTTCACTCCATCAAAACAATCGTTTAAAATTGTGTACTACTACATGCCAGGTCGCGGTGTTTTTAGTTGTTGATTGTTTTTTGAGATAGCTACCCACTTGTTCCAAGTGGTGTTACGGTGTGCCAGGTCGCACTTTGTATCATTCAAGTCTGGTACTACAAGTCCCTCCATTAAATGAACAACCACCCCTCGTAAAAATTGTTAACAAGCCCGCGGCTAAAATTAGCGGAAACGTGGGTTGCCCCAACATGCATTATTATTTATATTTTCTACTCCCTCCATTCCTAAATATAAGTCTTTTTTATTAGCCACACCTAAGACAAGAATTTTTTTATTAGCAGTGAACCCCACATGTCATAGACACAAAAATTGTGGCAAGATTCCCTTAGGCAAGCCAAAGTGTGTCTAACAATTTGAGCAACTCGGGTTAGGCAAGTGTGGCAAGTGTGGGAAAAATAATGTGGCAACATAAGACAAACATAGTCACAATCCAAACAACCCCGTAATTTTTTGTGACATGCATGAAAATTTGGTTAGTTAAATTTATAGTCAAAATTTGGCAAGGTGCATCAAATCAACACATGCAAGTATCAAAGGGAAAGTCATGGCATGCATGCATGCGTTTACTCCCTCCGTTTCCAAATATAAGTCTTTTTAGAGATTGCAACAAGTGACTACATACGAAGCAGAATATGTCTACATACGAAGTAGCCCATTTGAAATGTCTAAAAAGACTTATATTGGGTGCAGTGCTTTGATGTGTCGCGTCAACTCATACAAGACCGAGAAATTTGATTACTACAACACCCTCTCCCTCATGGATCGAGCTCGGTGCCTTATCGCACTGCCTTTATTGCATGACAGAGGGCCAACCACCTATTGGGCCCACCTGTCATAGACGCATAAGCGGGGAGCATAAAGTAGAAGCTGCCACACGCTATCCCTCCCACACGAGGTGGATGGACATGCAACAGTGGATTCGATACTGTAGAAGTAGGAGTAACATCATTGTTCGTCTTCTCGAAGAGGCAAAGAGCCAAGCGCAGCCCGAATGTGGCAGTTGCGAACGCTCGCGTGGTGCGGTTCCTTGGAGCACGCATATACTAGCCAGGCTCTTGCATGAGACAAAATTGCTGTTGTTTAACAATTAAACTCCATTATCCATTGGTTGATACTCATTCTTCATAGGTCCACGCGCTTAGCAGCGTTTCCTCCTGGGGTCACCAACGTTTATTTACTAATTAATAGCATTGCATGCAATGAACTAGCCATTGCAAGTCATTAAAAGCATGCACACCTCTCATCTCTTATTGGTTGATATGTCAAGAAACAAGAAACAAGGTAGAAGTTAATGCACCGTGCCTAAGTGTTTTGGGACTACTATTTGGTTTTCGTAAGATGACTTACACACCTAGACGGAGGGAGTAGTATAGCCCTGTAAACCGGAAAGGAGTATTTGCCTTTCTAGAGATTTCAACAAGTGACTAGACTACACCGTGTGCAGTACTCCCTCCTTTCCGGTTTATAGGGCTCAAAATCTCAAATCTCATGAACCAAGGCATTTTGCGATTGGAGGAATGTATCTCGTACTTTACAAAACTACCCTAATTAAACTCATGCATTAATTACGTAGTTCTCTCATTTTCCTCTCCGCCTTGGTCGCGGTGCACAATATTGAGCACTCCTATATGATTAGCCGATCTATCTACATGCGGGACATTTCAAAGCATCCGGGCCCACGTGCCATCCACCAAATCACAGCGAGGTGCTACAGTCGAGACTCACCTATCACCCCGGTGTGGCCGTCATGACCCGTCATATCAGAAAACCCACACCTTTACCAGCAGTGGTAAGGTGGCCTCCAAGTTGGACTGGACGAAGCAACCATCATTTCACCGGAACGCTCGCTCAAGCCCTTTCTTCCCTTTCTTGAAGAAAACCTCTCCTGTGCTACTTACTTCGCCATTTTTCTTTCGTGACCCACGAAGGAAAGGTGCGCGAATCAGTTATGCTGCTATATTTTCAATCCAAGAATCTTCTTTTTGTGAAGCACCGACCGATTCTCACATCCTATTCTTTTCCCATTTTCATTGCAATTGTGGTTTCCTTTCGATTGCTTTTTGTTTCTCAGTTCACTGATGGATCCTCGAGCACTAGGCAAAGAGTTGCCGGCGGACAACCCACTGGAGACAGCGATCTCCAGGAAGCGAGCACCGACCAACGAGTTGACCATGTTGGCGGGCCAACCCCTGGAGACGAAGAACTCCAAGAAACAAGCACTGGCCAAAGAGTTGAGGACGTTAGCGGACGAACTCCTCAAAGAAAGTTGGAAGAACAGCAAGGGCCCCACCGTGCCTACCCCAGGAACTCTGATTGCCACCTATGTGAGGCTCAAGACCGAGTTTGAGGAGATAGTCGCCGTTGAGAAGCAGTATTCCCCTAGCAAGGTGATGGCCCCCATCGAGGACGAGGAGATGGCCCCCGGAGGGATGAGATCCCCCCGTGAGCTGCACAAGGTAAAAAATAATGGCTTATTACCATAGTTGTGGTTTTTGATTATTTGCAATGTGCTTGCTAATATATTAGGGTTGTGCAGGTGCTGGTGGATGTCCTTGATGATTCCGATGTCGTGGCCCGTCCTGTTGGCATCGCCCCGGAGATCGATTTCGATGCCGCTGTCCATCTTGTGGACATCGCCCCAGAGATTGATTCCGATGTCGCGGTCAGTCCTGTGGACATCGCACTAGATATCGATTCCCATGCCGCTGTCCATGCTGTGGTCATTGCCCGAGAGATCGATGACAAGAAATAGTTGGTCGCGCTAATCCTTCATGGTAGTTTGCAATGCCTTGTGTTTAATTACCAGAACGATGCGTGTTATCAAACCATCTTAGGGCTAGTGCACTGTCTTGTGTGGGCGGATCTTTCTACTTTCGTTTGATAGTGAATCATGCGATGAATCATGTGAACCCTCTCCGAGTTATGGAAACAGATGTATCCTCACCAGCTTTTGATGTAATATATGGCATGCTTAGATGTAAGTTTGAACTGTTTATCATATCAGCAGGGCTTGTTTGATGATTCTTGGTGTTAGTAGGCTAGCTACTGTGCGAGCTATAGTACTTGCAAAACACTCACTGAAGAGAAACGTTGGGGCTGATGAGCTCGTGGTACGCTTATACTTATACCTCGTCGATCGACCAATAGCCCTAGCTCCTAAAATTGTAGGCTTAGCGATCAATCAGACAATAGTCGACATACATCCAGGCCTCATTTGGTTCATAGGGTAGGAAAATTGTAGCAAAAGTACAGAGAACGTGCAACACAAAATCATAGCAGTGCAGAGACGTACTCCCTCCGTCCCAAAATAGATGACCTAGGCGGGCTAGTTTGGCCTAGTGGGTTTCAGTGATATGACGTGATGCAGTGCCGTCCGGTCTTGGCGTGTGGTAGCAGTACTGCGGGTACAGTAAGTTTTCTTGAAGAAGCCGAATTCAACAAAGTCATGATGGTCCCTTCGTTCGAACAACTTACAGTGGGAAAGGTTGGGCCTGCGATATGATCGGGGTAGACCAGGATAATTTTTTGCATGGCAGGTGGACCAGGATGGTCGACATCCCACATGTCGTCGAATGAAAGTATTCTTTCTCATATAGAGGACGAGCAATGAGTATTCATTGTTTATTTTTGATGAAAGCTATTGTCTCCACTGTTACGACGGAGGAGTGTGAAACACGGCAGCCCAGAGAACTTGGCATGTGCACCACTCCCTCCTTCCTCATGTAATGCCCAGGTTACAACTTTTTCTCACTTTCTCTCTATCTATTTCCTCTCAAATGTTTTTTACCTTTGTTTTTTAAGACACAATTGTTTTTATGCCTTTTTTTAGAATTGTTTTTTATACCTAGGAGCACGTGGCAGAGCCCACTCCTTGACTTTTTCAGTGCCTCTCTCTCCTCCACATAAGGAGTACTACTTGCTATGCATGCATGCGGTGGGCAGCTGGCGTCTTGAGGGGCCAGGGCAGTGAGAGCGGGCTCCGGAAGCGGTCCGGACTCCACCATGGCCCACCTCACATTATCACCATATATTTCTTGGAGTCCGTGCGCGGCGGGAGGGCGATCTCTTCTCCCTCCCCCATTTCTCTCTTCCCAGCCGACACCCGCCGAGCGATTAGATTTCGGCTATCGACGGTTTATTCAATTACGGTCCCACATGTCAGTGAAATTGCAAGACAACGCGTGTCCCCTCTGGTGAGTGGCGTGCGAGCCGGACTATCGGGGTTGCGATGCATACGAGTCGTAAGTGTGCCGCCTTTTTCTTTAGAACTTGCGAAGCGTAACATTTTCGCGCGATCGATTGATAGAAATCCAGAACAAAATGATGAGGGCGGTGCTTTCCCACTGGTTAGGCGGGCTAGTTCATGTGATATGACATGCTACATTGCCGTCCACTTGCTCCATTTTTATGTAAGCAAGAGTTTACACTCTTACGCGGGAGGAGTGCGAAACACCGCAGATCTGATTTTGATCGAGGGATAACTGTTCCCTGCCAAATAATGGAGGATTGTTAGCGATTATAGCATGATAGTTAGGGCATCTCCAGCACTGGCCCACAAATTTACACCGGCATCTCTCTGAGGACACTGATGGATGCCATCCGATGCTACCCGCATACCTTTCGACAACTATATGAACTAACCGAACGAAATTCGTGCAAACAAAGCAAATTTCAAATTAACCGGATGAATTTCATTACATTTCAAAAACTTTTCCTACAAACTGGATGAAATTCATTACATATTTCGCATAAACCGTACTAAAACCTACTGTAAACCTAATCTAAACGATCGCCGGCGCACGACCACCATGTCCGGCCATGAACCCGAGAAAGCCGGCCATTGACTTTGCCTCCTCCTCATCCGCCTCGATAACCTCCTCCTCCGGAGCACAAGGTTCTGAAGATTTCCGCCTCCACGTCACGGTCAAGCGGCTAATCAGCCGCCAATGTTTACCCCAGCAAGCTTGGCTTCGACTGAGTGGAGTAGTGGTGGCCTTCCCGGGACCAAAGCGGCGGCGACCTACCGTGTACCACTCTTCCTTGCTGCCGGCTGTGCCCGCGCACGCGCGCCGGCTTCGTGGTCGTGGCGGCGGAGGGCGGCGGGGGGGGGTGTGCCGGCGATCTCCTTCATTTGCTCCTATGACAGTATGTCGAAGAGAGCTTTGGAGCGCGCCCGGAGCGGAGCCGCGATGTCCCTCGTCTACTCCTGCGACAGTATGTCCAAGAGAGCTTCAGAGGGACAAGAGGCCATGGTTGGAGTGGTGCCGTCAGAAGGAAGGGACCGGAGGAGAATAAGTGTGGGTCTTTGGCTATGGCTGGGAGCTGGGGTTCAAGTTAATATAGAGGGCGAATGGCAATGAGCCGCGGCAGACGGATGGACAACTGGCGTCGTAGTAGGTTCATCAGGCGTGAATGCGGACGCTGCTTCAGTGACTTAACTGCAGATGCGTTTGGGTTACTGACATGTGGGCCCAACGGGCATCTGGCCCGCATGTCAGTGACACACCAATTGCACCTGCAGTTATGTCCGGTGAATGCAGCATTGACATTCTGGAGAGACGGTGTCCGTTTCAGGCGGGAAGGGCGCGCTAGCGATGGAAGGGGTTTCGGTGCAGTGGCACTAAGATCGGTCGCTCACGATAGTACATACTCCATACCATACTACCATAGTACCCTCTCTAGCTAGGCTGTTTTATAGATTGTCGTTGTGATGGATGATATACATGAGCAAGGCGGTCCGAGCATGACCGTTGGTGTTGAGCCAGGTGAATACATGCTTGGCGTTCGCGTAGGTCTCCATCAAACGTCTAAACAGTAATGTCAGGCACCGACGGGGCGCGCAGGTCATGGGCTCGCCGTTTGCGTTGCGCCATGAGTAGGACTTTGATTTAGAGGGCGACGTTCATGCATTAGCATGCTTTGACAGCGTGAGCATGAGTGTCTAATACGAAGTATTTCATTTTCATTTGGCTGACGAGGGTGCGTTGCAGCGACGAGTCCGTGGTGTGATTCCCCACATACGCATAATTTTGGTTTTTACAGTATTTCTTTCTCCATTGACACGTAGGCCCGCGTAGATAGATAAAGAACACGAGCTGATGAGGCGCATGCGGACTGTTTGACTGGTCAACCAGACAAATACGGAGCTATACGCTGAGCCAGTGACCGTATAATCACCATATCTAATATTCAATGATCAAAGTGAGCTATCAAGACAAGTTCGATGACCGCCAATGCATTTTACTCGGTAATAAATGAACATGATTGATGGGGAATCCAAATTTGCTTCGTCTTCTATCCTTGAGCTCTTGACAAACCAATGCACTATACGGTTGTCCGGCCACTCCACCCCAGAGCTCTCACCAAGCGTCGTTCATGCCACCGCGCCGCACACTAACCGGTAAGGCAGCGATGGCATCTCGCCACGCCGAGTTCCTCGCCACCCAAGCCCCCACACAAAATGGTAGGGAAGCGATGGCATCCCGCCGTGCCGAGTTCATCGCAGCTCGCGACCTCACAACTATGTGGGAGGAATTTGAAGGTGCCAAGGCCGAATGGGCGGTAGAGCAAGAGGCGGCCAAAGCTGCACAGAGGGAGCAGAAAAGTCAGAAAGCACTCAAGACAAGAGAGGCCCGCCGCCACAAGAAAGAAAAGGATGCACGCGCTGCTGCGGAGAGGTCGGCAGAGATCCAAGCACGATGGGGTGTCGCCGACAAAGCCGGGAAGGAGAACGACGAAGTCTGGCCAGCATGTGAGAAGTAGTAGTACTAGTAGTTACTGTGTGTGTCTGTGTCTGAGTACGAGCATGTACCAGTACCACTAGTTACTACTGTAGTTTTTAGAGCAAATTACCAGTACATTAGCCTAGACTAAATGGAAAAATTCCTATCCTATGCATCAAATGGCATCTCTTTCTCTATAGGAATTGACATGCATGCCATCTCACTTCCTATGATTTTCATATTCCTATCCTATGAGCAGTAAAGGCCTCTGTTGGAGTAACTCATGTAGCTAGCAAGATCTTCTTTGGTGCAGTAGTTTTCTTCAAGCGGAATTCAATGAAGTCATGATGGTTCCTTCGTCCGAGCAACTTCAAAGTGGGAAGTGGGCCTGTGATTTGTGGCTCATTAGTCATTATTCTTGTGGGCGCGACGACACAGGTGACTCCCCTTGGAGTTCTACATGCATGGCAAGTGGACCAGGATGGTCGACGTCCCACATGTTGGCGAACAGAAGTATTCTTTCCGATATCGAGGAGCAAGGAAACCGCGTGGTATAGTATCAATGCTGATTTATAATTATTTTTTATTTCTGATGAATGCTAGCGTTTCAACTCTTACGACGAAGGATGCCGAACACGGCACGTGTTGGATGTCCCACACGTCAGCGAAAGGAGTGGGTCATGAACAGTGTGGTAGAGCCCAGCGTAAAAAAACAGCATGGTAGAGCGTCTCCACTTCTTCCACTTCTGGGTCGGAGACCACACATAGTAGTACTTAGTGGTATGAACAAAGTGTGAACTGGAGAGAAAGATACGTCTAATTGGAAGGTCTCGGGGCATATACGTAAACAAATATAAAAGTTAATATGTGCCTCCAACTAATATAGTAGTAGTAGAGTACTTAGGCACGCACTCCATAACATCACCGTGCATTGCACGTACAACATTTAGTGGAAGTACATAGTAAGAGACAAATGCCGCCCAAGAGTTCCCTTCTCGACCTACTTTTGGGTGTTTGGTAGAGTGTATGGAGGGTGCATGACTCCACAGTAGTTTAGCACAAATACACTAGAAGCATGCATGAAGAGAGCATGCGTGAAGAGGGGTGTTGAGTTGAGCATGCATGAAGAGAGAACAACTATGCTGAGACGCGAACGCAACCAAACACACCATATATGCCACACATGTTCATACCATTTGTGCCTTTCTACTTCACTTACTGCGCTACATTACTCAGGTTCGTACGTTCACTCCTGGGTACATGTCCATCTCGTAGTTCCAGTCCCATGTGTTCTTCATAAAGATGGAACGATCTTTGCATAACATGTGCACCTTGATGCTAGATGTCTCGCGTGTTGGCAAAAGGATGAACAAAGCTCACGTAAAAAAATAGAGTGGAAGAACATAGATTCAGAACTGACCGAGAAGGGCAAGGAACCTCGTGGTGGAGCGCCCGCACTCATAATATTTAATATTATTCAATGATATAAAATTAACCAATCATCTCCACGATTGGATTTGGAAGAGTACGAAACACGGCAGCCCAGTGTAGTTACATCATACTAGTACATGGCTAACCCACACTATCACCATATTTCTTGGCTTCCGTGCGACACCTATCTCTTGTAATCCAGCAGCCTGTATCGCTTCTCCCTCCTCGTCTCTATCAAAGTGTGGCGGGCTGGCGTTTCTGCCGTCTATTGAGGTCGGTTAACTATCACATGTTAGCGACATGCCAAGAGCATTCTAAAAAAATTCCTTTCACGTTCCGTTTTCAAAAAGAAAAAAAATCCTTTCACGTACGAATTTGCCTGTATGCTTTGAGCAACTTACATGTCCTATACTGTTCCTGTTTGATACTCTAACTTAGCTAGAGGTTAGACTAACTCATGACTAACCCTGAACTAACTATAGCCAAAGAGGTGTTTGGGTGACAGGGTTAGATTGACAATAAATGCACTTGATGGAGAGAGAAAAGTGATTTTTTAGTGGTCCCAATGAGAACTATCTCCAGTTAGCACCTCTTGGGTGGGATAGTTTTTTTGGTGGGTTCGGTGCAACTTGCTCCAATTTAAACCCTCATGCTTGGATACTTTAGGGCTATTTGAGCCCCAACTAGCTCAAACTAACTCTAACCCATGGATCCAAACAGGGCCTATGGCCGATCTCGGCATGAGCGATCGCGCACCGAAGCGGCGCTCTCTCGGCCGTCGCGCCACTTCAAAGCCGGCACCAGTGAGAGGTCGCCTCCGCTCTGGCCGGGCATTAATGCGGCACTGACGCTCCAGGGCGACGTTGACCGTTTCACGCGGGAAGCGCGCGCTGGCAAGGGAGTATAGGTTTTGAACTGTTTCAGGTGTAGTACTGGTAGTTTGCAAAACTACTCAATTATTGCACTCAGTTTCCTAAGAAATTGTGGTAAAAAACGTTACTCCACAGCCCGCTTCCCTTCTCCTTCCTCTTCCACCGCCGCCACATGTCCGCGGGAAAGCGACCGTTCAACCCTTATATAGGAGTGCTAGCACAAAAAGATACATGCATGACCACTAAAATTTCCATATTAAAGCGCCGCTCCGGCGGGATTATGGCGTATGTTGTTACCTTCGGCCGGCCCTTCCATCTTAAATAAATGCACAGCATCATGTGTACCCGCGGGTGCACAAATTGTAACATACGTGTCTGCTTAAGTGGGCGTTGTCGGTGTCAAAACCGGCAGATCTCGGGTAGGGGGTCCCGATCTGCGCGTCTAAGGCTAATGGTAACATGAGGCAAGGGACATGATGTTTTACCCAGCTTCGGGCCCTCTCGATGGAGGTAAAACCCTACTTCCTGCTTGATTGATCTTGATGATATGAGTATTACAAGAGTTGATCTACCACGGCATTGTAGAGGCTAAACCCTAGAAGCTAGCCTATGATGATTATGATTGTCCCTCTAAGGACTAAACCCTCCGGTTTATATAGCACCAGAGGGGGTTAGGGTTTACACAGAGTCGGTTACAAAGAAGGAAATCTATCATCCGGATCGCCAAGCTTGTCTTCCACGCAGAGGAGAGTCCCATCCGGACACGGGATGAAGTCTTGAGTCTTTTATCTTCACGGTCGAACATTCCGGCCAAAGTATATAGTCCGGCTGTCCGGATACCCCCAATCCAGGACTCCCTCAGTAGCCCCTGAACCAGGCTTCAATGACGATGAGTCTGGCGCGCAGTTTTGTCTTCGGCATTGCAAGGCAGGTTCCATCTCCGAATACTCCGAAGTAGATTTACGGATCGTGTCCAGCTTCGCGAGATAATTTCCGCACACCTCCGTAGAGAGCATAGCACTTAATAAATTTGATCTGCTGGCAATTTTTGTATGGTGTGCTCTTACGCCGTGGTCTGGTCCAACATGAACCGGTTTTTCTTGGCCTGCCTCGATATGCGTTGCGAGGCGGTTTTATTGGCACGCCCTGCCAAAGCAGAGATCATGTTCCCCTTATCGCGGGATCTTCCATCAATACGGGCGTGTGCAACCCCACGACGACCGTCGGTATGACTCCGTGTTTTTAGGTAAGCCCCAAGAGGTTACGCTGAGGACGCTTGATATTCACCCCCTTTATAGAGGGGCCAAGGCCTATCCCTCTACCACGCTTGCGCCTTTGCGCATCTTGAGTTCCAACACCCGAAGCCCAAGCTTAAGCCCTCCGGATCTTCAATCATGTCCGAACCCAACCTTCAAGGCCGGTGGGTGGCTTCCTCTGTCACAGAGGAGGATATTGCGAAGCTTAGGGAGGTCGGATACCTGACTGCCGACATTAGGCACAGGCTCCCTACTCCAGGGCAGATCATCCCTACTCCCGAGCCCAATGAGAGCGTCGTATTTGTTTCTCACTTCCTCTGTGGCTTAGGCTTCACTCTTGATCCCTTCATGAGAGGGCTCATGTTCTACTACGGGCTAGATTTTCATGATCTAGCTCCAGACGCCATCCTTCACATCTCGTTGTTCATCGTTGTGTGTGAAGATTTTCTCCACGTCACCCCGCACTTCGGCTTATGGCTCAAGACCTTCAATGTGAAGCCGAAGATGATTGAGGGGCGACATGCGGAGTGCGGAGGTGCTGTAATAAGCAGGAATACCAACGCCCCATGGCCAGAGGGCTCCTTCCCAGAGGTGTCCGATCTATGGCAGCGGATGTGGTTTTACGCCACGGCTCCCAGAGGCACAAAGTGGGTGGCTGCCCCCGACTTCCATTCTGGCCCTCCGCCTCAACTGGCGTCATGGGCCAACGTAGGACGGGATTGGGGGCCTGCTAATGATGTACCAACGTTGCAGAGCCACATACGGGAGCTTCTTGAGAGGGACATCAACCTTTTAAGCGTAATTCAGGTAATGCTAGTCCGACGGGTCTTGCCGTGCAAACGCCGGCCTCTCCGGATGTGGGAGTTCAATCTGGCAGGTCTGCGGACTATTTTGCACTTCTTCGGCGTCACGCTCGAAGGGATGTGTATGTTATTTTTCGGACCACAAGTAAAGTGTCCGGACACCACCGAGGATGCGGGCCTGAGCTGCAATCGCCCAGATACCCAAGTAAGCAACCCAGAAACCGAACACTTTGTTTATTTTTATCATAACATTATTCTGAAAATCCTCCCTGGCCAGGAATGGCTCAGCAAGGCGGAGAGAATCAGGTGTCCCGTGCCACTTCCCGAAGGCTCGCCTAGTCCCACCATAGCCAAGATGCTTGGTCATGTGCTAAGTAAAGTGCCCTCGGGGAAAGACGAAGGGAAGAATAGAGAAGCAGAACTTCACACATTGCGCATCCAAACCGGGGGAATTGCTACCTCCCCAAAGGAGGATAGTCAGGGAGGGGAATCTAAGGCTTCCTCCCCTCGCGGGAAGAAGAGGGCCGCCTCCGAAGACTTGGAGACGGAGGTGCCCAGACAAGGGAAGAAAGCTTCACCAGGGGGCCCTGCCTCGAAGGGCGTCCTCACCGCACCATGCCCGCCAACAGGCCAGCCATCAGCCGAGTTGTAAGTTAATCGTAAATACGAAGGTACTGCTTCCTTCTCCAAGAACAATAACCAGGATCCATTCTTTGTTGTCCGGCTAGCAGCTCTTCTCGACAGAGTTCATCTTCGGGGGATCTCCTTCCGGAGATGATGGAGAGTGAGACCTGATACGTCTCCATCGTATCTATAATTTTTGATTGCTTCATGCCAATATTCTACAACTTTTATATACTTTTGGAAACTTCTTATACTATTTTTTGGGACAAACATATTGATCCGATGCCAAAGTGCGGTTCACATACATTGCATGTTTTTGTTTACAGAAACCCGATATCAAGCGGAGTCCAAAGCGGGATAAAAGCGGATGGAGATTTTTTTGGAATATTTATGATTTTTGGGAAGTAAAATTAACGCGAAACGGTGTCCGGGGTGGCCACGAGACAGGGGGGCGCGCCCTCCCCCTGGGCGCGGCCTGGTCTCTCGTGGGCCACCCGTAAGGTGGTTGATGCTCTTCTCTTGGCGCAAGAAAGATAATTTTATGAGAAAGATCTGGGCGAAAGATTCACCCCAATCGGAGTTACGGATCTCTGAATATTTAAGAAACGGTGAAGGGGTAGAATCTGAGAACGCAGAAACAGAGAGATAGATCCAATCTCGGAGGGTCTCTCGCCCCTTCCACGCCATGGGAGACAAGGACCAGAGGGGAAACCCTTCTCCCATCTAGGGAGGAAGTCAAGGAAGAAGAAGAAGAAGGGGAGCCCTCTCCCCCTTGCTTCCGGTGGCGCCAGAACGCTGCCGGGGGCCATCATCATCACCGCGATCTTCACCAACAACTTCACCGCATTCATCACTAACTCTTCCTCTCTCTATGCAGCGGTGTAACCTCTCCCTTACCCGCTGTAATCTCTACTTAAACATGGTGCTCAACACTATATATTATTTCCCAATGATGTATGGCTATCTTATGATGTTTGAGTAGATCTGTTTTGTCCTATGGGTTAATTGATGATCGTGATTGGTTTGAGTTGCATGTTTTATTATTGGTGCTGTCCTATGGTGCTCTCCGTGTCGCGCAAGCGTGAGGGATCCCCGCTGTAGGGTTTGCAATATGTTTGTGATTTGCTTATGGTGGGTGGCGTGAGTGAACAGAAGCACGACCCGAGTATGTAGGTTGTTTGCGTATGGGATAAAGGGGACTTGATGCTTTAATGCTATGGTTGGGTTTTACCTTAATGAATCTTTAGTAGTTGCGGACGCTTGCTAGAGTTCCAATCATAAGTGCATATGATCCAAGTAGAGAAAGTATGTTAGCTTATGCCTCGCCCTCAAATAGAATTGCAATAGTGATTACCGGTCTAGTTATCGATTGCCTTGGACAAATAACTTTCTCGTAACAAAAAGCTCTCTACTAATATTTACTTTATTGCATATTTATCTAAACAGCCCCTAAATTATATTTACATGTTATTTATTATCTTGCAAACCTATCCTATCACACCTACAAAGTACTTCTAGTTATATACTTGTTTTAGGTAAAGCGAACGTCAAGCGTGCGTAAAGTTGTATCGGTGGTCGATAGAACTTGAGGGAATATTTATTCTACCTTTTGCTCCTCGTTGGGTTTGACACTCTTACTTATCGAAAACTGTTGCGATCCCCTACACTTGTGGGTTATCAAGACCCCACCAACCTCTCCGCCTCATGGGGCGGGCGACCCCAAGGTATCATCATGGAGGAGTCCAAATCTGCCGAAGCTAGAAGATAATACTTCAGCCGCCCTGAGCCCGGAGTGTTCGGTTCCCACGGGGGGCGATAAGAAGGGTCCGACACAGTTCGGCATCCGGCCGGACACACTGACGGGCCTTCTGGAGCGAGCTGCTCTCTCGGAGGAGCACTGTTCATTAATGAGCACGGTACTTGAGAAGATTTCATCCGCCACAAGCGGGTTGAATGAAGCCTTTACGAGCCTGCTCAGAGGCTTTTGAGGTATGTAATGAAATTACATAATTTTTGGCTGTGACGCATGCGCTAGGTGTGCTCCATATGGATAGTAGCCCCTGAGACTCTGGTTGCCAGCCCTAGGTGGCAATCGGAGGATCACATTGTTAAGAATGATCGCGCTATATGTACGCACAGGTGTCTAAGGATCCGGCGGCCGACCGGTCTGTTGAAGTTGCCGAACTGAGGAGGCAGATTGAAGTTATTGATGCTGATATCACACTTGTGAACGAGCGGCTTAACGAGTAACAAGGTATGTGCTTTGCTTTCCTTATTTTTTATAGGAAAATTTGAGAGGAGCATAATATTAATGCGATATGCTTAAACTACAGACGGTGCTGCTGCCGTGGAAGCCCTGACGGCGGAACTTGCCCTGGCCAAGGAACAAGCCCGGGCTAGCAATGCGGCTGCCCTAAAGGCGGCCGAAGAGTTGAGAGCCAAACAGGCTGCTCATCGCCGAAGCGAAGACAAAATAGCCGAGATGGCTATGGAGCTGAAAAATGTCACCAACCGGTATGAGCTCCTTGAAAAAGAGAATCAGTCTAATTCGGCTGACCTGAAGAAGGCACTTGATGCGGCCAAGGAGACGCGGTCCGAAATCAGGGATGCGCGGGAGGAGCTTCGACAGGCCGGAGAAATCATGGCGGGAAACCCCTATTTATTGCGGATGAAGTTTTTAGATCCGAAGTATGCTCCCCTGGATCGACGCTGGAGCCCTGCAGACGCGTATGTGGATTTGGCGAAGAGTAAGGCTGATGCGGCCAAGTTTTTCGAAGATCAAAAAGATAATGAAGTGGAGAAGCTGTTCTAGTCGCAATTTAGTGCTCCCACGCGCCCATTGCCGTTAGTGATAGGATGGCTGCTGTGGCTGAGCTTCATAGGTTGTCCGGTCTTGCAATGCGGTATGTAATAGACCATCTATGGCCAAAGGGGCCTAAGCCGGATAGTTATTTTGGTTTAGTGCAACAATTCCTTGGTGCCATATCACAGATCGATGCCGTGAAGAGGTCAGCGTGCATAGAGGGTGCACGGATGGCTCTTGCCCGCATTAAAGCATATTGGACAAATATGGAGGCCACCATCATTGCGACCCAGATTCCGGCGGGAGGCCAGGATCCGACTGAGCACTACTTGGAGCAGGTAATAGAAGGTGCTCGCTTAATAGAGGCTCAGTGCTCGAAGAATGTCATGTTAGAGTGACAAATCATTTCATTGTAAGAACAATGCTATTTTAATTATGAAGGCTATGTTTATACTTTTTACCCGAAAGTGTTATTGTTCCTCCTGTGCGGCCGTTTTATGTATATATGTAATCTGAAAGTTAGCAGTCATTGGCTTCAGCCCCCACGCATGCAATGCGGGGGTGTTCGCGAGAATATGCATAATCACACTTGATCCAACGCCTTGGTCCATTAAGGAGGTGATCGCACGTCGAACTAGGCAACCGGACTATATAGCTTTAACACCTTCACTTGGCCATAGCAGTTTGACGGTGGGGCTACTATGTAGCCCCTGGTACCTTCGCATGCATCCGAATACGGGCGCGTTTGTACCTGACCGGGAAACGGTCCTTCGTTAATGCAGAGGAATCGTAAATATTCCGATAAGTCTTCGAGTGGTTGAATAGTCTCTTGCTATATCATGATAGTCAGTTTTCGGCTTTCTCTACTGAGGTGCTCATCCGGAATAACCAGGGCACAATCGCAGTAGTTCTCCTTTGGCCGCCTTAGCCGATAAGAACGGAACGTAAGGCGGCAAACCCAGGAGCCGGGAAAACCCAACATTTGACCAAAGACATGATTTGGAGATGATGCATATAAGGCCAAACTCGCGACGCCGAGCACTCCCGAAGGTATTCGGACTTTGTAACATATACTGGGCTGAGTAATGCCCTTTAATATGAACCCTGTATTTCCAGGTACGTGCATTAGTCTGTCATGGCGAAATGCCAATAATGACAGTATCCTCTGTGGGTGTAGTTCCCATGGGATGTGTAAACAACAAGAGACAATAAAAAAGGTTTACACAGGGGCTTAATCTAAAGAGAAACCTTTGAGCGGGGCCCTGCTGCACGTCTACGCCTTTGTCTCCGTTGTGCCGTGTCCTGGGAGGGTAAGGCACGAATGGTGTCTATAAAAAAAACTCATGTAGAAGAGTATGACGTAAGCGTGCGAAGAGTTGGCTATCACCAATGGATAGTAAAAGTGAAAGACATTGGCCTGTTAATAAGGTCAAGCCAAGAGTTGGGCTTTATTAAATATCTATAGCCCCTGGTGTCCTGTATGGGATTACATGCGTGGCGCCCAGATCAGGTTTATCTGGGCTGTTGGACTCGTCCAACTGTGTCCGTGGTCTTAACGACCGATCATGCGTTCTGGTATTAGAGGCCGCTTAGAGTCCGGCTGCTAGAGCCGTCTCATACTCTTCCGCACGTAAGGAAGGATCTGTATTTCCATTGACGGTGATGATGCCACGTGGGCCTGGAAACTTGAGTTTAAGGTAGGCGTAGTGTAGTACTGCGTTGAAGCGGGCGAAGGTCGTTCTCCCGAGCAAGGCATGATAACCACTTTGGAGGGGGGCGATTGTGAAGTGTAGTTCTTCGCTTCTGAAGTTGCCTAGGGAGCTGAATGTCACCTCTAGTACAAGGGAGCCCCTGCAGCGGGCTTCAATGCCTGGTATCACCCCTTCAAAGGTGGTGTTACTTTGGCTGATTCTGGATGGGTCTATCCCCAACCTCCGGACAGTGTCCTGGTATATTAGGTTAAGACTACTGCTGCCGTCCATGAGGACGCGAGTGAGATGGTATCCGTCGATTATTGGTTCGAGCACCAAGGCAGCTGATCCTCCGTGCCGCATACTAGTCGGGTGGTCCCTGTGATGGAAGGTGATCGGGCAGGCCGGCCAGTGGTTAAGTTTGGGGGCGACGGGCTCTATAGCATATGCGTCTCTGAGTGCACGTTCGCGCGTTCTTTTGGGTATGTGAGTCGCGTGGATCATGTTTACTATTTTTACCTCTGGTGGGAATTTTTCTGTCCCCCAGTGTTCGGCTGGCAAGGCTCATCCTCATCTTCACTTCATGTTTCCCTTCCCTTGTGTTCGGCATTTAATTTGTCGGCCTACTTAAAGACCCAGCATTCTCTGTGAGTGTGGTTCGCAGGTTTTTTGGGGGTGCCATGAATTTGGCACAGTCTTTCCAGGACTTTCTGTAGGCCGGACGGTCCTTCTTTGCTGCCTTTAAATGGCTTATTTTGTTGACCGGGTAGAGAGCCCCTGAATCCGGCGTTGACTGTTGTGTTGTCCGGACTTTCTTCCTTGTTTCAGCGTTTGCTTTTATTGCGTCGCGGCTTCCCGTTGCCATCCCTTATTTCGGATGTACTTGGGTCGCTGGTGCCTCTATGGGCCAACGAGCTGTCTTCACCCGCGCAAAAGTAGGTCATAAGGCTTGTTAAGGCTGCCATTGTCCTTGGCTTTTCTTGGCTGAGGTGTCTGGCGAGTCACTCGTCCCGGATGCTGTGCTTGAAGGCCGCTAGGGCTTCAGCATCCGGACAATAGACAATTTGATTCTTCTTAGTGAGGAATCTGTTCTAAAGCTTGCGGGCGGACTCTCCGGGCTGTTGAATTATGTGACTTAAACCGTCCGCGTCCGGAGGTCGGACATAGGTCCCTTGGAAATTGGCCCTGAAGGCATCCTCAAGTTCCTCCCAACTTCCGATTGAATTTTCGGGGAGGCTTTTCAACCAGTGCCAAGCTGGTCCCTTCAGTTTGAGGGGAAGGTATTTGATGGCGTGGAGGTCGCCCCCACGAGCCATGTGGATATGCAGGATAAAATCCTCAATCCAGACTCTGGGGTCTGTCGTTCCGTCATATGCCTCTATGTTCACGGGTTTGAAACCCTATGGAAATTCGTGGTCCAGTACCTCTTCGGTGAAGCACAGAGGGTGAGCAGCTCCTCGGTATCTGGACATGTTGTGGCATGGTGTCGACTGTTGTTGTGTCCGTTGTTGGTTCTGAACTGGTACTTGATCAGTATGATTGTTTTGTTGACCATAATCCTTTGCTAGAGCGTGTCCTCTAGATCCGTAGATGGACCTGGTCGCGCCGGCCCTTTTGTCCAGTAGCTCGCGTAAATCGTGTGTGGCGTCAGTGGCTGCTTTGTTGCGGTTACAAAGTGGTTTGTTCGACCTACTGGCTGTATCGTTCATCAGTGGAACGGCCTCATCATCGAATTCTGGCAGCAGCTTGCACTTTGGATAGCTCTTTATGCGGCGATCGTCACCGTATTTTTCTTCAGTGTCTAGCACTGTATTCCATCTGCGATTGAGCGTTTCCTGGGCGGCCTTAAGCCTTTGCTTCTGCTTCTTTAGACTTCTTGCAGTGGCCATGAGCTTTCTGTGGAGGTTATCTCGTTCCAAACGTGTTTTCGGGATGATGAATGCATCGTCGTCCGGGCTTTGCTCCTCTCCCGGGGCGGGTTGATGAGTCCGGCCCTCGGGATCACTGTGATCGGGCGTCTGCTCCGGGTTGTGTTCGGCGCGACCTGGCTCATCCTGCTCCATCGCTGGGTCCATATGGTCGTTGTTGCCTTTGGAGTTGTCTGGGGTGTCGATCCTTCGAGCGCTATTATCGCTGTTTTTACTGTGGCTGGACTTAGAGCGGCGTCTGCGCTGTTGTTTTGGCTTTTGTCCAGGGGTTTTATCCTCCGTTTTATCGCCATCGTCCTCCTTAGGCGTGTCCACCATGTATATATCATATGATGAGGTGGCAGTCCAGCGCCCCGTGGGTGGTGGTTCTGAATCGTCTCCTGCGCCGACGTCCATACCGTCGGTGTCAGCAGAGATGAAGTCAAGCATGTCTGTTACGTCGTCGACATTGGCTATGAAGTGGGTAGTGGGTGGGTAACGAATTTCTTCGTCATCTTCTTCCCCCTTGAGCCGGACATAGTTCGGCCAAGAGTCTCCTGACAAAGAGAGAGACTTTAGTGAGTTTAGCATGTCGCCAAAGGGCGAGTGCTGGAAGGTATCCGCAGCGGCAAATTCCATTACCGGAGCCCGGCCAGAATCGGCGGGCTCGGGGGCGCGCGGTCTGGGACCTACAACCGGACACAAGTCCAGGGGTCTAGAGGCATAGGCTTCCTTGGGGATAAAGTCCGTGTTCGGATCTTCTGCTGATGAGTGTGCGGCCTCCGGGGCGGGGTCCTCCACCCGTCCTCGGACGACGCAATCTGCCTCGGATTTAGGTCCGGGGCTCCTGCAGGTGTTGGTGTCGAAACCGGCGGATCTCGGGTAGGGGGTCCCAATCTGTGCGTCTTAGGTTGATGGTAACAGGAAGCAAGGGACACAATGTTTACCCAGGTTCGGGCCCTCTCGATGCAGGTAAAACCCTACTTCCTGCTTGATTGATATTGATGATATGAGTAGTAGAAGAGTAGATCTACCACGAGATCGTAGAGGCTAAACCCTAGAAGCTAGCCTATGATGGTTATGATTGTGACCGTCATCGGCCTTCTAAGGACCAACCTCTCCGGTTTATATAGACACCAGAGAGGGCTAGGGTTTACACGGAGTCGGTTACAAGGAAGGAAACAAAATATCCGGATCGCCAAGCTTGTCTTCCACGCAAAGGAGAGTCCCATCCGAACACGGGACGGAGTCTTGAGTCTTGTATATTCACGCTCCAATAGTCCGGCTGTCTGGATGCCCCCTAATCCAGGACTCCCTCAGTAGCCCCTGAACCAGGCTTCAATGACGATGAGTCCGGCGCGCAGTCTTGTCTTCGGCATTGCAAGGCGGGTTCCATCTTCAAATACTCTAAAGTAATTATCGAACACTTAGACCGTGTCCGGATCTGCGAGATGATCCTCACATACCATCGTAGGGAACATAGCATAAATCTGATCTGCTGGCAATCTTCGTATGTCGTGCCCTTGCAGCCCGGCCCAACACGAACTGGTGTTTCTTGGCCCACCTCGACTCGCGTTGCGAGGCGGTTTTATTGGCACGCCTTGCCAAAGCAGAGATCGTGTTCCTCTTATCATAGGATCTTCCATCAATACGGGCGTGCACAACCCCACGACGACCGTTGGTATGACTCCATGTGTTTTTAGATAAGTCTCAAGCGGTCACGCTGAGGACACTTTTGATTCACCCCCTTTATAAAGGGGCTGAGTCCTATACCTCTTTTCCACCACCCTTGCACCCTTTCGCATCTCCAGTTCTAACACCCGAGACCAAACTCAAACACCCCAGATCCTCCAATATGTCCGGACCCAACTCTCAGGGCTGGTGGGTGGCCTCCTCGATCAAAGAGGAGGACATTGTGAGGCTTAGGGAGGTCGGATATCTGACTGCCGACATCCAACACAGGCTTCCAGCTCTAGGGCAGGTCATCCCAACTCCCGATCCTAATGAGAGCGTCGTATTTGTCCCTCACTTCCTCCACGGCTTGGGCCTCACACTTGATCCCTTTGTGAGGGTACTCATGTTCTATTACGGGTTAGATTTTCACGATCTAGCCCCGGACGCTATCCTCCATATCTCGTCGTTCATCATTGTGTGTGAGGCTTTTCTCCACGTCACTCCACACTTCGGCTTATGGCTCAAGACCTTCAATGTGAAGCCGAAGATGATCGAGGGGCGACATGCAGAGTGCGGAGGTGCCATAATAAGTAGGAACGCCGATGCCCCATGGCCAGAGGGTTCTTTCGCAAAGGTATCCGATGTATGGCAGCAGAGGTGGTTTTACGTCACGGCTCCCCGAGGCACAAAGTGGGTGACCGCCCCCGAGTTCTGCTCGGGCCCTCCGTCACAATTGGCGTCATGGACCGACGTAGGACAGAATTGGGGGCCCACTAGTGATGTTCCAATACTGCAGAGCCGTATCAAGGAGCTTCTTGAGAAGGACATTAACCTTGTCAGCATAATTCAAGTAATGCTAATCCGACGGATGTTGCCTTGCAAACGCCGGCCTCTCCGTATGTGGGAGTTCAATCCAGAGGGTTCGCGGACTATTAAGCACTTCTTCCGCCTGAAGCTCGAAGGGATGTGTAAATTATTCTTCGGACCACAAGTAAAGTGTCCGGACACCATCGAGGATGCGGGCGTAAGCTACAATCACCTAGATACCCAAGTAAGTAACCTTGAAACCGGACACTTCGTTTATATTTGTGATAGTCATTATTCTGAAAAACCTCCGTGGCCAGGAATGGCTCAGCAAGGCAGAGAGAATCAGGTGTCCGGCGCCACTCCCCGAAGGCTCGCCTAGTCCAACCATTGCCAAGATACTTGGCCGGGTGCTCAGCAAAATGCCCTCAGGGAGAGACGAAGGGAAGAACATAGAAATCGAACTTCACACACTACGCATCCAAACCGGGGGAATTGCTACCTCCCCTAAGGAGGATAGTCGGGAAGGGGAGTCTAAAGCCTCCTCCCTGTGCGGGAAGAAGAGGGCCGCCTGTGAAGACTGGAGACGGAGGTGCCCAAGCAGGGGAAGAAAGCGTCACCAGGGGGCCCTGCCCCGAAGGGCGTCCTGACCGCATCATGCCCGCCAACGGGCCAGCCCTCCACCGAGCTATAAGCTACCCGTAAATTCAAAGGCACTACTTTTTTCTGAGTACACTAACCAGGATCCATTCTTTGCAGTCCGGCTAGCAGCTCTTCTCAACAGAGTTCATCTTCGGGGATCTTCCTCAGGAGATGATGGAGAGTGAGACCCCACCAGCCTCTCCGCCTCATGAGGCGGGCGACACCGAGGTGTCGTCACGGAGGAGTCCGGATCTGCCGAAGACGGAGGCTAATCCTTCAGTCGCCCTGAGCCCGGAGCGTTTGGCTCCCACGGGGGACGATGAGAAGGGTCCGGCACAGTTCGATGTCTGGCCAGACATACTGACGGGCCTTCTGGAGCGAGCTGCGATCTCGGAGGAGCACCTCTCATTAATGAGCACAGTGCTCAAGAAGATTTCATCCGCCACAAGCGGTT
The DNA here is from genome assembly GCA_021437245.1 of Aegilops speltoides. Classification (NCBI taxonomy): domain Eukaryota; kingdom Viridiplantae; phylum Streptophyta; class Magnoliopsida; order Poales; family Poaceae; genus Aegilops; species Aegilops speltoides. Next base: position 129,528,195 of record CM038144.1, read on the forward strand.
TGAATGAAGCATTTACGAGCCTGCTCAGAGGCTTTGAGGTATGTTGTGAAAAATACACGATTTTTTGGCTGTGAGGCACGCGCTAGGTGTGCTCCATATGCATAGTAGCCCCTGAGACTCTGGTTGCCCGCCCTAGGCGGCAAACGGAGGATCATATTTCATAAGTAATGATTGCGCTGTACATATGCGTAGGTATCTAAGGGTTCGGCAGCCGACCAGTCCGTCGAAGTTGCCGAACTAAGGAGGCAGATCGGATCTATTGATGCCGATATCACGCTGGTGAACGAGCGGCTGAATGAGTCACAAGGTATGTGCTCTAATTTTCCTTATTATGTTGTATAGGAAAATATGAGAGGGGCATAATATTAATGCGACATGTTTGGACTGCAGACGGAGCTACTGCCGTGGAAGCCCTGAGGGCGGAACTTGCCCAGGCCAAGGAACAAGCTCGGGATAGCAATGCGGCTGTCCTAAAGGCGGCCGAAGAGTTGAGAGCCGAACAGGCTGCTCATCGCCGAAGCGAAGACAAGATAGCCGAAATGGCTGTGGAGTTGAAAAATGCTGCCGACCGGTATGAGCTCCTTGAAAAGGAGAGTCAGGTTAATTTGGCTGACCTGAACAAGGCACTTAATGCGGCCAAGGAGATGCGGACCGAAATCACGGATGTGCGGGAGGAGCTTCGACAGGCCGAAAAATCACGGTCGGGGGCTCCTACTTACTGCGGATGAAGTTTTTGGATCCGAAGTATGCTCTCCTGGATTGACACTGGAGTCTTGCAGATGCTTATGCGGACTTGTCGAAGAGTACAGCTGATGCCGCCAAGTTTTTCGAGGATCAAGGTGATAAAGAAGTGGAGAAGTTGTTCTGGTCCCAATTCAATGCTCCTGCGCGCCCATTGCCGTTGAGTGAGAAGATGGCTGCCTTGGCGGAACTTCATAGGCTGTCCGGGCTTGCCATGCGGTCTGTAATATACCATCTTTGGCAGAAGGAGCCGAAGCCGGGCAGTTATTTTGGTTTGGTGCAACAGTTCCTCGGTGCCATATCTCAAATTGATGCCATGAGGAGGTCGGCGTATATAGAGGGTGCACGGATGGCACTTGCCCGCGTTAAAGCATATTGGATAGATATGGAGGCCACCCTCATTGCGACCCAGAATCCGGCGGGAGGCCAGGATCCGGCCGAGCACTACTTGGAGCAGGTAACAGAAGGTGCTCGCTTAATAGAGGCTCAGTGCTCGAAGAATGTCATGTTCGAGTGACAACTCGTGTCATTGTAAAAACAATGTTATTTTGATTATGAGGCTGCATTTATACTTATTGCCCGAAAGTATTATTTGTGCCTCCTGTGCGGCCGTTTTTATGTATATGTGTAGTTCTGAAAGTTAGCAGTCGTTGGCTTCACCTCCCACGCATACAATGCGGGGGTGTTCGCGAAAAATATGCATAATCACACTTGATCCAATGTCTTGGTCCATTAAGGAGGTGATCGCACGTCGAACTAGGCAACCGGACTATATAGCTGTAACACTTTCACTTAGCCATAGGAGTTTGACGGAGTGGGGCTACTCTATAGCCCCTAGTACTTTTGCATGCATCCGAATATGGGCACGTGTGTACATGACTGGGAAACGGTCCTTCGTTAATGCGGAGGAATTCTAAAGATTCTAGTAAGTCTTCGAGTGGTTGAACAGTCTCTCGCTGTATCATGACAGTCAGTTTTCGGCTTTCTCTACTGAGGTTCTCATCCGGAATAACCAGGGCACAATCGCAGTAGTTCTCCTTTGGCTGCCTTAGCCGATAAGAACGGAACGTAAGGCGGCAAACCTAGGAGCCTGGCAAACCCAACATTTGACCAAAGACATGATTCGGAGCTGATGCATATAAGGCCAAACTCGTGACGCCGAACACTCCCGAAGGTATTCGGACTTTGTAACTGAAAATGGGCTGAAGAGGGCCCTTTCATTATAAACCCTGTATTTCCAGGTACGTGCATCGGTCTGTCGTGGCGAAATGCCAATAACGGCTATACTCTGTGGGTATAGTACCCATGGGATGTGTAAACAACAAGAGGCAATATCAAAGGTTTACACAGGGGCTTAATCTAAAGAGAAACCTTTGAGCGGGGCCCTGCTGCACGTCTGTGCCTTTGTCTCCGTTGTGCCGTTTCCTGGAAGGGCATCGCACGCATTGTGTCTGTAAAAAAGAAAAACTCGTGTAAAAGAGTACGACGTAAGCGTGCGATGGATGGTAAAAGTGTAAGGCATTGGCCTGTAAATAAGGTCAGGCCAACGGTGGGGTTTTATTAAATATTTATAGCCCCTGGTGTCCTCAATGGGATTACATATACGACGCCCTGTCTCATTTTTATCCGGGCTGCCAGACTCGTCTAACCGTGTCCGTGGTCTTAACGACCAGTCATGCTTTTTGGTATCGGAGGCCGCTTAGAGTCCGACCGCTAGAGCCGTCGCGTATTCCTCCGCGCGTGAAGAGCAATCTGTGTTTCCGTTAATGGTGATGACACCACGTGGACCGGGCATCTTGAGTGTAAGGTAGGCATAGTGTGGTACTCCAAGAAATGCATAATAGCCGCTTTGGAAGGATGTGATGGTGAAGAGTAGTTTTTCGCTTCTGGAGTTACCTAGGGAGCCGAATGTTACCTCCAGTACGATGGAGCCCTTGTCGTAGGCTTCAACGCCTGGTATCACCCCTTCAAAGGTGGTGTTGTGATACGTCTCCAACGTATCTATAATTTTTTATTGCTCCATGCTACTTTATCTACTGTTTTAGGCAATATTGGGCTTTATTATCCGCTTTTATATTATTTTTGGGACTAACCTATTAACCGGAGGCCCAGCCCAGATTTGCTGTTTTATGCCTATTTCAGTGTTTTGAGGAAAAGGAATATCAGACGGAGTCAAAACGGAACGAAATCAACTGAAGAAGTTATTTTTGGAAGGAAAGCAACCCAGGGAACTTGGAGTGCACAGGGAGATACGGGCTACCCACGAGGGTGGGGGGCGTGCCCATCCCCCCCCCCCCCGGCGCGCCCCCTGCCTCGTGGGGCCCCCGTAGCTCCTCCGATGTACCCCCTGCACCCATAGATACTCTTGTACCCTAAAACTTCCAGAACAGAAGATAGATCGGGAGTTCCGCCGCCGCAAGCCTCAGAGCCACCAAAACCTTTGGGAGCCCTTCCGGCACCGCCGGGGGGGATCCCATCACCGATGGCCATCTTCATCATCCGGCGCTATCCATGACGAGGAGGGAGTAGTTTACCCTCGGGGCTGAGGGTATGTACCAAGAGCTATGTGTTTGATCTCTCTCTCTCTCGTGTTCTCTCGTGTTCCCTCTATGGCACAATCTTGATGTATCCCGAGCTTTTCTATTGTAGTTGGATCTTATGATGTTTCTCCCCCTCTACTCTCTTGTGATGAGTTGAGTTTCCCCTTTGAAGTTATCTTATCGGATTGAGTCTTTTATGAGAACACTTGATGTATGTCTTGCCGTGATTATCTGTGGTGACAATGGGATATCATGTGCCACTTGATGTATGTTTTGGTGATCAACTTGCGGGTTTTCTGACATTAGGGAACCTATGCATAGGGGTTGGCACACGTTCTTGACTCTCCGATTGAAACTTTGGGGCACTCTTTGAAGTACTTTGTGTTGGTTGGATGAATCTGAGATTGTGTGATGCATATCGTATAATCATGCCCACGGATACTTGAGGTGACAATGGAGTATCTATGTGACATTAGGGTTTTGGTTGATTTGTATCTTAAGGTGTTATTCCAGTACGAACTCTTTTATAGATTGATCCGAAAGAATAACTTTGAGGTGGTTTCGTGCCCTACCATAATCTCTACATTTGTTCTCCGCTATTAGTGGCTTCGGTGTGACTCTTTGTTGCATGTTGAGGGCTTGTAATATGATCTTTCTATGTTATTATTGTTGAGAGAACTTGCACTAGTGAAAGTATGAACCTTAGGCCTTGTTTCCTATCATTGCAATACCATTTACGCTCACTTTTACCACTTGTTAGCTTGCTGTTTTTATTATTTCAGATTACAAAAACCTATATCTACCATCCATATTGCACTTGTATCACCATCTCTTCGCCGAACTAGTGCACCTATACAATTTACCATTGTATTGGGTGTGTCGGGGACACAAGAGACTCTTTGTTATTTGGTTGCAGGGTTGTTTGAGAGAGACCATCTTTATCCTACGCCTCCTACGGATTGATAAACCTTAGGTCATCCACTTGAGGGAAATTTGCTACTGTCCTACAAACCTGTGCAATTGCAGGCCCAACAACGTCTACAAGAAGAAGGTTGTATAGTATACATCAAGCTCTTTTCTGGCGCTGTTGCCGGTGAGGCTAGGTAAAGGGCACTCAATCACACCCCGTCAACTAAGCTCTTTTCTGGCGCCGTTGCCGGGGAGGTGAGTGCTTGAAGGTATATCTTTAAATCTTGGAATCAAATCTTTTTGTTTCTTGTTTTATCACTAGTTTAGTTTATAAAAGAAGACTACAAAAAAATGGAGTTGAGTTTGTCTCATACGTTACGTCTTTTTAATATCTTTCGTGAGAATGATGGAAAGGAAAATTGTGCTCAATTGCTAGAAGAAGACTTACATAGAATGCTTGGCATGAAATATGTGAATGATGAGCATGATTGCAATGTTGTTAGTATGAATTCCTTGAATATCCATGATGCTAATGATATGCAAAGCCACAAGCTTGGGGAAGCTATGTTTGATGAAGATGATATTTTTTGTCCCCAAGCTTTGATGAGCAAATTTACTATGATGAAAGCATGCCTCCTATCTATAATGATTATTGTGATGATACGTATGCCATAAAGAAGTTTGCTTATGAGGAGAGTAGTTAATTTTCTATGCTAGTAGATCATGAAAAGAATGCTTTAGGTGCTGGTTATATTGTTGAATTAATTCATGATGCTACTGAAAATTATTATGAGGGAGGAATATATGCTTGTAGGAATTGCAATAATGTCAAGTTTCCTCTCTATGTGCTTAAAATCTTGAAGCTATGCTTGTTTTACCTTCCTATGCTTGTTGATTATTGTTCCCATAAGTTGTTTGCTCACAAAATCCCTATGCATAGGAAGTGGGTTAGACTTAAAAGTGCTAGTCATATGCTTCATGATGCTCCCGTTATGTTTCAATTCTTATCTTTTATGTGAGCATCATTGTCATCATCATGCCTAGCTAGAAAGGTATTAAAGAAAAGCGCTTGTTGGGAGACAACCCAATATTTAGCCTTACTATTTTTGTGTGTCCACATTATTATGCTACTGTAGTAATCATGTTTTATAGCTTTTGTTTCAATGAAGTGCCAAGTAAGACTTTAGGATAGCTTACGGTGATAGTTGTGTTGATCCTGCTGAAAATCAGAAACTTTTGCACCCAGTAGATTAGTTTTGTTAATTCACAGAAACGTGCTTATGATCTGATTCTTTTTTGCTCTGGATTGGTACACTAATTTCTTAGGACTTCCTAATTTGGTAGTATTTTTAGAGTTCCAGAAGTATACGTTTGATACAGATTACTTCAGACTGTTCTGTTTTTGATAGATTCTGTTTTCTATGTGTTGTTTGCTTATTTTGATGAATCCATGGCTAGTAAAATAGTTTATAAACCATAGAGAAGTTGGAATACAGTAGGTTTAACACCAATATAAATAAATAATGTGTTCATTACAGTACCTTGAAGTGGTGTTTTGTTTTCTTTTACTAACGGAGCTTACGAGTTTTCTGTTGAGTTTTGTGTTGTGGAGTTTTCAAGTTTTGGGTAAAGATTCGATGGACTATGGAATAAGGAGTGGTAAGAGCCTAAGCGTGGGGATGCCCAAGGCACCCCAAGGTAATATTCAAGGATAACCAAGAGCCTAAGCTCGGGGATGCCCCGGAAGGCATCCCCTCTTTCGTCTTTGTTCATCGGTAAGTTTACTTGGTGCTATATTTTTATTCACCACATGATATGTGTTTTGCTTGGAGCGTCATTTCCTTTTGTTAGTTTTTGCTTGCTGTTATTTAGAATAATGTTTTGCATCTTTAGTTCCAATAAGAAGGTCAAGGATAGCCTTTGCCATGCTTATTTTGCTAGTATACATGTTGCTGTTTGAAAACAGAAAGTTTACCGCTGTTGCAAAAATTCCCTAGAAAAGTCAGAGAGTGGTATAATGTTGAATATTTTTGCATATTGAGCTCTGATAAATTTATTACAGTGGGAATTTTAGTTAATAATTTTTGGAGTTACGGAAGTATGATGAGTCTTGCATTCTTTACAGACTGTACTGTTTTGGCAGATTGCTGTTATGTATGCATTGTTTGCATATGTTTGTTTGTTTAATGATTCTATTTGAAGATAGGAGTATTAAATATGCAGAGGCATTTAGTATTAAATGTTGAATAATAATTTTAGTGATTTGTTACATTAGAAAATAATAGCATTGGTTTAGACTAACCGATCTCACGAGTTCTTGTTGAGTTTGTTGTGAATGAAGCTTTTGATAAAAAGAAAACCATGATATGAGAGGAATTAAGGAGACACAAAAGATCAAGCTTGGGGATGCCCAAGGCACCCCAAGATAATATTTCAAGAAGTCTCAAGCATCTAAGCTCTGGGATGCCCCGGTAGGCATCCCACCTTTCTTCTTCAACAACTATCGGTTAGTATCGGTTGAGCCTAAGTTTTTGCTTCCTCACATGAGTTGTGCTATCCTTGCAATGTAGTTTTCTTTAGCTTTGCTTGCAGTTTGAATAAAGTATCAAGATCTGAAATTCTTAAATTAGAGATAGTCTTCGTATAGTTGCATAATTATTTAGCTACTCATTGACCTTCACTTATATCTTTCGGAGTAGTTTGTCATTTGCTCTAGTGCATCACTTATATCTTTTAGAGCATGGTGGTAGTTTTATTTTGAAGAAATAGATGAACTCTCATGCTTCACTTATATTATTTTGAGAGTCGTTAATAGCATGGTAATTTGCTTAATATTAATATACTTGGTATTCAAGATATGTGAAACTTTCTTTTGAGTGAGTTGAATACTAAGATAAGTTTGATGCTTGATAATTGTTTTGAGATATGGAGGTGATAATATCAAAGTCGTGCTAGTTGGGTAATTGTGAATTAAACAATGCTTGTGTCGAAGTTAGCAAGTCCTGTAGCATGCACGTATGGTTAAAGTTGTGTAACAAATTTGAAACATGAAGTGTACCTGGCTTGTGCATCCTTATGAGTGGCGGTCGGGGACGAGCGATGGTCTTTTCCTACCAATCTATCCCCCTAGGAGCATGCACGTAGTACTTGATTTTTGATGACTTCTAAATTTTTGCAATAAGTATATGAGTTCTTTTGACTAATGTTGAGTCCATGGATAATACACACTTCTACCTTTCCTCCTTCGCTAGCCTCTTCGGTACCGTGCATTACCCTTTCTTACCTTGAGAGTTGGTGCAAACTTCGCCGGTGCATCCAAACCCCGTGATACGATATGCTCTATCACACATAAACCTCCTTATATCTTCCTCAAAACAGCCACCATACCTACCTATCATGGCATTTCCATAGCCATTCTGAGATATATTGCCATGCAACTTCCATCATCATCATCATCATTATGACATACATTACTTTTGTCATATTGCCATTGCATGATCATGTAGTTGACATCGTATTTGTGGCAAAGCCACCATGCATTATTTTTCATACATGTCACTCTTGATTCATTGCACCATCCCGGTACACCGCCGGAGGCATTCATATAGAGTCATATCTTGTTCTAAGTTTCGAGTTGTAATCCTTATGTTCTAATCAATAGAAGTGTGATGATCATCATTATTAGAGCATTGCCCGAACAAAAAAAAGGAAAGGCCAAAAAAAAGGCCCAAAAAAATTAAAATAAAAATAAAAAGAGAAATGCTACTATCTCTTTTTCCACACTTGTGCTTCAAAGTAGCACCTTGTTCTTCATGTAGTGAGTCTCATATATTGTGCTTCAAAGTAGCACCTTGTTCTTCATGTAGTGAGTCTCATAAGTTGTCTTTTTATACTAGTGGGAATTTTTCATTATAGAACTTGGCTCGTATATTCCTACGATGGGCTTCCTCAAATGCCCTAGGTCTTCATGAGCAAGCGAGTTGGATGCACACCCACTAGTTTTCTTTTGTTGAGCATCCATAGCTCTAGTGCATCCATTGCATGGCAATCCCTACTCCTCATGTTGACATCAATTGATTGGCATCTCCATAGCCCGTTGATTATCCTCGTCAATGTGAGACTTTCTCCTTTTTTGTCTTCTCCACACAATCCCCATCATCATATTCTATTCCACCCATAGTTCTATATCCATGGCTCACGCTCCTGTATTGCGTGAAGGTTGAAAAAGTTTGAGATTATTTAAGTATGAAACAATTGCTTGGCTTGTCATCGGGGGTATAGAAGTTGGGAACATCTTTGTGTGACAAAAATGAAGCATAGCCTAACTATATGATTTTGTAGGGATGAACTTTCTTTTGCCATGCTATTTTGAGAAGACATGATTGCTTTGATTAGTATGCTTGAAGTATTATTATTTTTGTGTCAATATGAACTTTTGTCTTGAATCTTTTGGATCTGAATATTCATATCACAATTAAGAAGATTTACATTGAAATTATGCCAAAGTATCACTCCGCATCAAAAATTCTTTTTTTATCACTTACCTACTCGAGGACGAGCAGGAATTAAGCTTGGGGATGCTTGATACGTCTCCAACGTATCTATATTTTTTGATTGCTCCATGCTACTTTATCTACTGTTTTCGGCAATATTGGGCTTTATTATCCACTTTTATATTAGTTTTGGGACTAACCTATTAACCGGAGGCCCAGCCCAGATTTGCTGTTTTATGCCTATTTCAGTCGAGGAAAAGGAATATCAGACGGAGTCAAAACGGAACAAAATCAACTGGAGAAGTTATTTTTGGAAGGAAAGCAACCCAGGGAACTTGGAGTGCACGTCAGGGGAGATATGGGCTGCCCACGAGGGTGGGGGGCGCCCCCCCGGCCCCCTGCCTCGTGGGGCCCCCGTAGCTCCTCCGACGTACCCCTTGCACCCATATATACTCTTGTACCCTAAAACTTCCAGAACAAAAGATAGATCGGGAGTTCCGCCGCCGCAAGCCTCTGTAGCCACCAAAAACCTTTCGGGAGCCCTTCCCGGCACCCTGCCGGAGGGGGATCCCATCACCGGTGGCCATCTTCATCCCGGCGCTATCCATGACGAGGAGGGAGTAGTTTACCCTCGGGGCTGAGGGTATGTACTAGTAGCTATGTGTTTGATATCTCTCTCTCTCTCGTGTTCTCTCTCGTGTTCTCTCTCGTGTTCCCTCTATGGCACGATCTTGATGTATCCCGAGCTTTGCTATTGTAGTTGGATCTTATGATGTCTCTCCCCCTCTACTCACTTGTGATGAATTGAGTTTACCCTTTGAAGTTATCTTATCGGATTGAGTCTTTTATGAGAACACTTGATGTATGTCTTGCCGTGATTATCTGTGGTGACAATGGGATATCATGTGCCACTTGATGTATGTTTTGGTGATCAACTTGCGGGTTTCGTGACATTATGGAACCTATGCATAGGGGTTGGCACACGTTCTTGACTCTCCGATAGAAACTTTGGGGCACTCTTTGAAGTACTTTGTGTTGGTTGGATGAATCTGAGATTATGTGATGCATATCGTATAATCATGCCCACGGATACTTGAGGTGACAATGGAGTATCTAGGTGACATTAGGGTTTTGGTTGATTTGTATCTTAAGGTGTTATTCTAGTACGAACTCTTTTATAGATTGATCCAACAGAATAACTTTGAGGTGGTTTCGTACCCTACCATAATCTCTACGTTTGTTCTCCGCTATTAGTGGCTTCGGAGTGACTCTTTGTTGCATGTTGAGGGCTTGTTATATGATCTTTCTATGTTATTATTGTTGAGAGAACTTGCACTAGTGAAAGTATGAACCCTAGGCCTTGTTTCCTATCATTGCAATACCGTTTACGCTCACTTTTACCACTTGTTACCTTGCTGTTTTTATTATTTCAGATTACAAAAACCTATATCTACCATCCATATTGCACTTGTATCACCATCTCTTCGTTGAACTAGTGCACCTATACAATTTACCATTGTATTGGGTGTGTTGGGGACACAAGAGACTCTTTGTTATTTGGTTGCAGGGCTGTTTGAGAGAGACCATCTTCATTATACGCCTCCTACGGATTGATAAACCTTAAGTCATCCACTTGAGGGAAATTTGCTACTGTCCTACAAACATGTGCATTTGCAGGCCCAACAACATCTACAAGAAGAAGGTTGCATAGTAGACATCATGTTGCTTTGCAAATTCTGGATGGGTCTATCCCCATCCTGCGGATAGTGTCCTGCTATATTAAATTGAGACTGCTGCCGCCGTCCATGAGGACGTGGGTGAGATGGTATCCGTCGATTATTGGGTCAAGCACCAAGGCCTCAAATCCTCCACGCCGAATACTAGTCAGGCAGTCCGTGTGATCGAAGGTGATCGGACAAGCCAACCAGTAGTTAGGTGTGGGTACGATGGGCTCTATAGCGTACGCGTCTCTGAGCGCAGCGTTCGTGCCTTCTCGTGGATGTGTGAGTCGCGTGGATCATGTTTACTGTTTTAACCTCTGGTGGGAATTTTTTCTGTCCCCCAGTGTTCGGCTGGCGAGGTTCATCCTCGTCTTCACTTGGTGTTTCCCTTCCCTTGTGTTTGGCATTTAATTTGCCGGCCTGCTTGAAGACCCAGCACTCTCTGTGCGTGTGGTTCGCAGGTTTGTCGGGGGTGCCATGAATTTGGCACAGTCTGTCTAGGACTCTGTTCAGACCGGACGGTCCCTCTTTACCACCATTAAATGGCTTCTTTTGCTGATCGGGTCGAGAGCCCCTGAATCCGGCGTTGACCATTGTGTTGTCCAGGCTCTCTTCCTTGTTTTGACGTTTGTTTTTATTACGCCGTGCTTTCCATTGCCATCCCTTATTTCAGATGTGCTTGGGTCGCTGGTGCCTTTACGGGCCAACCAACTATCTTCACCCGCGCAAAAGCCGGTCATAAGGCTTGTTAAGGCTGCCATTGTCCTTGGCTTTTCTTGGCCGAGGTGCCTGGCGAGCCACTCGTCGCGGATGCTGTGTTTGAATCCTGCTAAGGCTTCGGCATCCGGACAATCGACAATTTGATTCTTCTTAGTGAGGAATCTGTTCCAAAGCTTGTGGGCGGACTCACCGGCTGTTGGATTATATGACTTAAATCGTCCGCATCCGGAGGCCGGACATAAGTCCCTTGAAAATTGGCCCTGAAAGCGTCCTCGAGTTCCTCCCAACTCCCAATTGAATTTTCGGGGAGGCTTTTCAACCAGTGTCGAGCTGGTCCCTTCAACTTGAGGGGAAGGTATTTGATGGCGTGGAGGTCATCCCCACGAGCCATGTGTATATGCAGGATAAAATCCTCGATCCAGACCCCTGGGTCTGTCGTTCCGTCGTATGCCTCTATGTTCACAGGTTTAAAACACTGTGGAAATTCATGGTCCAGTACTTCTTCGGTGAAGCATTGGGGGTGAGCAGCCCCTCTGTATCTGGACGTGCTGTGGCATTCCGTCGGCTGTTGTTGTGTCCGGTGTTTATTCCGAACTGATATTCGATTGGTATGATCGTTTTGGTGACCATAGTCCCGCGTCGGGGTGTGTCCTTTAGATCCGTATATGGATCTAGCCGCGCCGGCTTTCTTATCCAGGTCCTCGCGTAAATCGTGCGTGGCGTCGGTAGCCATTCTGTTGCGGTTATGAAGTGGTTCGTCCGGCCTCCTGGTCGTGTTATTCTTTGGTGGAACGGCCTCGTCGTCGAATTCTGGCAGTAGCTTGCATTCTGGCAGTAGCCTCGTCGTTGCCGTATCTTTCTTCAGTGTCGAGCACTTTATTCCATCTACGATTGAGCGTTTCCTGTGTGACCTTTAGTTGTTGTTTCTGCTTCTTTAGACTTCTCGTGGTGGCCATAAGCATTTTGTGGAGGTTATCTCGTTCCACGCATTTTTCGAGATGATGAATGCACTGTCATCCGGACTGTGTTCTTGTCCTGGGGCGGTTTGATGAACTCGTCCCTTGGGATCATTGTGATCAGGCGTCTGCTCCGAACTGTGTTCAGCGTGACCTGGCTCATCCTGCTCCATTGCTGGGTTCGTATGGTTGTTGTTACCTTCAGAGTTGACTGGGGTGTCGATCTTTCTGGCGCTCTTGTCGCTATTTTGACTGTTGCCGGACTTGGGGCGGCGTCTGCGCCGTTGATTTGGTTTTTGCCCGGGGGTTTTATCTTCTGGATTGTCGCCGTCGTCCTCCTTAGGCGTGTCCACCATGTATATATCGTACGACGGGGTGGCTGTCCACCGTCGTGTGAGAGGTGGTTCCTGTTCTTCTCCTGCATCATCGTCCATACCATCGATGTCTTCGGAGTCGAAGTCAAGCACGTCGGTTAGATCATCGATCGTGGCAATGAAGTGGGTGGTGGGTGGGCAATGCATTCCTTCGTCGCCTACTTCCCACTCGAGCCGGACATAAATCGGCCAAGAGTGTCCTGACAAAGAGAGAGACTTTAGCGAGTTCAGCATGTCACCAAAGGGCGAGTGCTAGAAGATATCCGCAGCGGTAAACTCCATTACCGGAGCCCAACCAGGCTCGGCGGGCTCGGGAGCGCGTGGACTGGAACCTACAACCGGATACGAGTCCGATGGTCCGGAGTCACAGGCTTCCTTATAGGTGAGGCCTGTGTTCAACTCTACCGCCGATGAGTGTGCGACCAGCGGGGCGGGGTCCATCCACCCGTCCTTGGGCCATGCAGTCTGCTCTGGATTTAGGTCCGAGGCTGCTGCAGGGGTGATATCCCGAGCATTCTCCGACAGCAGGTCTAAGCCGTGCTCATCGTGACTGTCCGGCGCTCCTGGCACATGCCCGATTCTGTTGAAGATCAAGTCTCCGCGGATATCGGCCATGTAGTTCAGGTTTCTGAACCTGACCTGGTGGCCAGGGGCATAGCTATCGATCTGCTCCAGATGGCCAAGCTTGGCCCGCAGTGCGAAGCCGCCAAACACAAAGATCTGTCCGGGGAGAAAAGTCTCGCCCTGGACCGTGTTGTCGATGATTGAACGCGCCATCAAGCCTTGCAGTAGCGACACAGAGGAACTCTCAATGAAAGCACCAATGTTGGTGTCAAAACCGGCGGATCTCGGGTAGGGGGTCCCGAGCTGTGCGTTTTAGGCTGATTGTAACAGGAAGCAAGGGACACAATGTTTACCCAGGTTCGGGCCCTCTTGATGGAGGTAAAACCCTACTTCCTGCTTGATTGATATTGATGATATGAGTAGTGCAAGAGTAGATCTACCACGAGATCATAGAGGCTAAACCCTAGAAGCTAGCCTATGATGGTTATGATTGTGATCGTGATCGGCCTTCTAAGGACCAACCTCTCCGGTTTATATAGACACCGGAGAGGGCTAGGGTTCACACGGAGTTGGTTACAAGGAAGGAAACAAAATATCCCGATCACCAAGCTTGTCTTCCACGCAAAGGAGAGTCCCATCCGGACATGGGACAGAGTCTTGAGTCTTATATCTTCATGCTCCAATAGTCCGGACGAAGTTTATATTCCGGCTGTTCGAATACCCCCTAATCCAGGACTCCCTCAGCGGGCGCGATATCCCTAGTATTTTCCGACAACTAGTCTAAGCCATGCTCATCGTGACTGTTCAGCGCTCCTGGCGTAGGCCCGAATCCATCAAAGATCAAGTTTCCACGGACATCGGTCGTGTAGTTCAAGTTTCCGAATCTGACCTGATGGCCAGGGGTGTAGCAGTCGATCTGCTCCAGATGGCCTAGCGAATTGGCCCGCAGAGCAAAGCCGTCGAATACGAAAATCTGTCCGGGGAGAAGAGTCTCACCCTGGACCGCGTTGTTGTTGATGATTGAAGGAGCCATTGAGCCTTGCAGCGACGACACAGAGGAAATCTCAATGAAAGCACCAATGTCGGTGTCAAAACCGGTGGATCTCAGGTAGGGGGTCCGATCTATGTGTCTAAGGCTAATGGTAACAGGAGGCAAGGGACACGATGTTTTACCCAGGTTCGGGCCCTCTCGATGGAGGTAAAACCCTACTTCCTGCTTGATTGATCTTGATGATATGGGTATTACAAGAGTTGATATACCACGAGATCATAGAGGCTAAACCCTAGAAGCTAGCCTATGATGATTATGATTGTCCCTCTAAGGACTAAACCCTCCGGTTTATATAGACACCGGAGGGGGTTAGGGTTTACACAGTCGGTTACAAAGAAGGAAATCTGTCATCCGGATCGCCAAGCTTGTCTTCCACGCAGAGGAGAGTCCCATACGGACACGGGACGAAGTCTTGAGTCTTGTATCTTCACGGTCCAACAGTCCGGCCAAAGTATATAGTCTGGCTGTCCGGATACCCCCTAATTGAGGACTCCCTCAGGCGTCATGTAACTGGTGTGTGTGTGTGAGAGAGAGAGATTCTGAGAGACAGAGTGCGTGTGTGCGACTCTACTCTTCGGACATGTACTCAACCTTTTGCATCGGGATATAAGTATAATGGTCTTTACTTTAGCTAGTGATTTACGTGGCCATGTTAATGTGGTTGTGTCAAAAAAACGTCACTTCCTGCTCGTGATTTGCGTCATATAATTACAAGCAAGATTCACGTGCATTGCACGGAACATCAATATGCATTTTTTTACAAAACACCTGTTGTGATTGACCCCATGCAGGAGTAATCCCATGTGTAAAAACTAATGATATCTCGAGAATGTTATCGAAAAACTGGTATCTCGAGAATGTCATCGAAAAAATGAAAGATGAGAGATAAGGCGAGGAGGACTAGAGCGTGGTGGTGACTGGTGGTCGGAATGGGCGGAGGCATGGGGATGGACGGCGTCGGCAGGCGGCAGCGGCCACCATGCATGCTAGATTGTTCCAGAGACTTATTCCTTTTTAATTCTTTGAGCAATGAGGTTATGGAGATAATGATGTGGAGAGAGGTGCGGGTATCTTTTGTAAAATTATCATAGTTTGCTTTCTATCATCGGATATAGATCATACGGTCTCAGATTACAAGATGGCAGGCACACCATCATCGCCAACTCGTTTTTTAAGGGTACAGATGATAAGTTTGCTGACTACTAAAGTAAAGTGGAATTTGTCCATGTTATGCAAGTAAATAAAGGTGATTGTTTATCATACTGGTAAGGTTGGATGAAGGGTGGTAGGAACAAATGCTCGGCCTAGAGCATGTGTGTGTGAGATGGAATCTTAGTGTGTGTGTGGGGTGTGTGTGTGTGTGTGTGTGTGAGAGAGAGAGAGAGAGAGATGTACTTAGTTTGTGTGTGAGAGAGAGAGATGGAGTCTTAGTGTGTGTGTGTGGGGGGGGTGTGTGCGTGCGTGTGTGTGTGTGTGTGTTTGTGTGTGTGTGTGAGAGAGAGATGGAGTCTTAGTGTGTGTGGGGGGGAGGGGTGTGCGTGTGTGTGTGTGTGTGTGTGTGTGTGTTGCGGGGTCCTCTGTGGCGGATGTATTAAGTGTGCATGGCTTCATCATAGGGAGGTGATGTGTATGGCAGAGGCCACCAACGATGGGGTGCGAGAGAGAAAATGCCCGTAGAGAGGGAAGAGAAGGTGTGTGCGCGTGAGAGGAGTCGACATCGAGAGAACATGTTTGTTCGAGAGACACCAAGGAAGACTACTATATATCGATGGTGCATGTAGGCGGGAATTAAACAAAGGGATGGTCTTATTGGTTTCGGGGATATAAGGGAAGAGTGAGAGGCGGGGGGGGGGGGGGTAGCTAGAAGGAGATTGTTAAGTGTGAGTGTGTGTTTTACCCATCCAGGCAGAAGTTATGTGCACAAAAGAGCAGAACGATTCGATGTGGCGTTAGGATTGAGGGTAATTAACTACCTATGGAGACATAGAGACCTTGAACGTGCATGTGTGAGATGTATACATGTATACGTGGGATGTGTGTGTGCGCGCGCGCATGATCGAGATAAAAGAAAGAAGACATAAGTGAAAGGATCGAGAAGAGGTGTCTAGAGGGGGGTGATTAGACACTAAGTACCAAAAGTTGTAGTTTTTTAACTTCTTTAAGTTTAAGTGGAGTTTAGGCACAAGTTTAACACTCACAATACATAACAAGCAAGCATGCAAAGAGTATATAAGCAGCGGAAAGTAAAGCATGCAACTTGCAAGAATGTAAAGGGATGGGATTGGAGGATTCAAACGCAATCGGAGACACGGATATTTTTCTCGTGGTTCCGATAGGTGGTGCTATCGTACATCCACGTTGATGGAGACTTCAACCCACGAAGGGTAGCAGTTCTTGTGAGTCCACGGAGGCTCCACCCATGAAGGGTCCACGAAGAAGCAACCTTGTCTATCCCACCATGGCCGTCGCCCACGAAGGACTTGCCTCACTAGCGGTAGATCTTCACGAAGTAGGCGATCTCCTTGCCCTTACAAACTCCTTGGTTCAACTCCACAATCTTGTTGGAGGCTCCCAAGTGACACCTAGCCAATCTAGGAGACAGCACTCTCCAAGAAGTAACAAATGGTGTGTTGATGATGAACTCCTTGCTCTTGTGCTTCAAATGATAGTCTCCCCAACACTCAACTCTCTCTCACAGGATTTGGATTTGGTGGAAAGAAGATTGAGTGGAAAGCAACTTGGGGAAGGCTAGAGATCAAGTTTCATATGGTAGGAATGGAATATCTTGGTCTCAACACATGAGTAGGTAGTTCTCTCTCAGAAAATGTATGTCGGAAGTGTAGGTTTGTTCTGATGGCTCTCTCCACGAATGAAGAGTGGGTGGAGGGGTATATGTAGCCTCCACACAAAATCTAACTGTTACACACAACTTGCCAAACTCGTTGGGACCGAATCGCGAAACTCGGTTGGACCAATTTAGCAAATCTAGTGACCGTTAGGATTTTCGGTGGGACCGACATGCAAGTCGGTAGGACCAATATGGTTAGGGTTAGGGCATAACATAATCTCGGTGAGACCGATTACACAAACTCGGTGGGACCGATTTTGGTAATAGGCTAACCAGAGAGTTGGTCAGGCAAACTCGGTGAGACCGATTACACAAACTCGGTGGGACCGATTTTGGTAATAAGCTAACTAGAGAGTTTGCATTGTAATCTCGTGTAACGCCCCGGATCCGATGCGCCAGGTGTCCGCCAGTTATTCGCCGTCGTTGCCATGTCATTTGCTTGCGTGTTGCACTTTGCCATGTCATCATCTACATTTCATCATGTCTTCATGTGCATCGCATTTGCATACGTGTTCGTCTCATGCATCCGAGCCTTTTCCCGTTGTCCGTTTTGCAATCCGGCACTCCTATGTCCTCCGGCGTCCCCTTCTTCTCTCTTGTTGTGAGCGGGTATTAAACTTTCTCGGAATGGACCAAGGTTTGCCAAGCGGCCTTGGTATATCACCGGTAGACCGCCTGTCAAGTTTCGTGCCATTTGGAGGTCGTTTGATACTCCAACAGTTAACCAAGGGTAACATGAAGCCCTCTTTGTTGCAGCCCAACACCCTTCCAAAGTGGCCCAAAACCCACCAAACTCCTCTCCATGCTCTCGGTCGTTCGATCATGATCGCGTGGCCGAAAACCGCTCCTCATTTGGACTCTCCTAGCTCCCTATGCCTATATAAACGTCCCTCCCTTCCATTTTGGTCCAAACCCTAAAACTCCCTCTCTCACTTGCGGGGCCGCGTTCGCGACGGCCGGACACGTCGCGCCGCGCTCCCCGTCCAACCGCAACGCGCCACGTGGC
Source organism: Aegilops speltoides (assembly GCA_021437245.1). NCBI lineage: Eukaryota > Viridiplantae > Streptophyta > Magnoliopsida > Poales > Poaceae > Aegilops > Aegilops speltoides. Next base: position 129,546,118 of record CM038144.1, read on the forward strand.
GTCCTCCCTCGCCGCGCTGCGCCGCCCGCTCAGCCCTCGCCGCCCGCCGAGCGAAGCCGCCCGCCCTTGCCGCCGCGCCCAGCGACGCCCGCTCTCCATTGCCGCCGCCCCGCGCGCCATGGCCTGCCGCCGCTTCGCCGCGCCTGTCGCGCCCGGCCATGACTCCTGCCGCCCGCGACCAGCGCGCCTTGCTGGCCCCGCCGCCGCCGCCGCTCGTCGCGCCCGGCCCGCGAATCGCGACCGCCTCCGCGCTGGCCGCTCGCCGCCGGCGGCCGCCCTTGCCCCCGGCCGGCGGCTCCCTGCCGCGCCGCCCCAGATCCGGCCGAGGGAAGGCCGGATCCACCGCCTCCTCCGCGTCCCCGACCTCCCCGGCCACCTCTCCGGCCTCCTTCTTCATCTCCGGCCACCACCCCGGCGAACTCCGGCGAGATCCCGTGTGCATCAAAGTCCGTGCAGATCCAGAGGTTGTTTTTCCCCTCCGAAATTTCTCTAAGTCCCCGAAGTTTTTGATAAAATCATGCCATGTTCATGCCATCACATCTTCGCACCCGTAGCTCCGTTTTGTGCGTATAATATGTCAAATTGTTCGTCTCGACGAGTACATCATTTCATTCCATTGCATCATTTTCATTTGAGCTCATATTGGTGCCCGAAATGCTGTTGGAAGAGTGCATATTGATGTTAATCTGCTGAAACTGTTATAACTTGCTGTTTTATCATTTTTGCCATGATTGATGTGTGCATCCTATCAGGTTGATGTCTACATGAATGTTGAACTATGCCATGCCATCTTTCCAGGGATGTTGACCATGTATTTTTGTGAGTTGTGTGCTGAGTGTATCAAGCTTGTAAAGTAGGGTAGTTGTTGTTGCTGTTTTCCTGACAGATTCTGTTATATTTTGTTGCTATGTTAACATGCTTCCACTAATAATTCTATGCATAATCTGAAGATGCTCTATAAACATGTTTTGATATACATGTCTTTCTCTATCCATTCATGCCCTTGGTTGCAATTATAGCCTGCTGGAACATGTTGTTTTCTTGCTCCAAAGTTGCTTGAAAATGTTGTTTGTCAGCCTGTTAACATTAAGTTCACTTGTTACCATGTGTTTTCCTAGTGATCCATGCACCCTATGAACTTGCTCTTGCCATTCTTAGCTACATAAACATGCCTTCTTACTGTTGGTTGCCTTGCCATGCCATGTATTGCTCCGTGGTGACTGGTTCGAGCTCACGAACATGCCTACTTGTTGTTCCTGCCATGTTATGAATCTGTAATATAACTTGCCATGTTTATATGGGTGCCATCGTATTTTCTATGCCTTTTTGGCTCATGGTCAGTAAGAGTCTTTTGATATATGCTATTAGTAGATTCATGCCATTCCTTTGTTTGCCATGATATGTTCCTGTAACATGTTGTTTGAATGCTCTAAACATTGCAACCTGATGTCATTTCTGCTAAAGTCTGAAACTGTTATTATTTGCAATATCTCCATGTCATTTTGAGCATGATCTAGTTATTTCTGGAGATAGCTCAGTGTTCATGTTTTGTTATGCTTTACGTGTACTTCATGCCCATGCCTTTTGTTATTATGTTGGGGTGCTGTAGCTTATTGTTTTGATGCTTGCAATATGCCTAGTTGCTGTTATGGACTGATTGTTGCTATGACTTGTATAGTGTGCATGTGTTGAACCGTTGCTCCGTTTTGAGTGTGCTCTATATGAAACTTGCTTGTTTTTGCATGTAGTTCCATATTATCATGTTGCATCCTTGTTTTGAGGTGTTTGCTTGATGTTTGTATGCATTTTGCATCAATGCCATGTTTAACTTGTTTTGCTCATATCTTCTAGACCGTAGCTCCGAATCTAATGAACTTTATATGTAACTTGACTAGAATTTCGTGTATATCATCATGGTGCATCTTAACTTGCTGTTTAACAACTTGAACATAAGGTTTTTTTCAGTTCTGGACCAATTTCGAAATATGCATATGAGGACTTACTAGGAATTGTTATATGTTGTTCGGCCTCATTTAAACTTGCCTTGATGTGTTGTTCTTGTTTGCGTCTTCTCTTGCCATGAATAGCTTCATGTAGCTCGGTCATGCATCATGCTTGTTGTGCATCATGCCTTGTTCATGTGTGGTGTGTTTACCTATGTTGTGTGCTTCTTCTGTTAGTTCTGTCGCTTCGTTGCGATCGTGAGGATGCGTTCGTCTTCGTGGTTTCATCTTCTTCATGGACTCGTTCTTCTTCCTTGCGGGATTTCAGGCAAGATGACCGCTACCCTGGATCTCACTACTATCATTGCTATGCTAGTTGCCTCGTTCTTTCGCTATGCTGCGCTACCTATTACCTGTTTATCAAGCCATCCCAAATTGCCATGAACCTCTAACCTTTGACACCATTTCTAGCAAACCGTTGTTTGGCTATGTTACCGCTTTGCTCAGCCCTTCTTATAGCGTTGCTAGTTGCAGGTGAAGTTGAAGATTTCTCCATGGTGGACAGGATTTTGGTTGGGATATCACAATATCTCTTATATTATTAATACATCTATATATTTGGTAAAGGGTGGAAGGCTCGGCCTTATGCCAGTGTTTTGTTCCACTTGCCGCCCTAGTTTCCGTCATACCGGTGTTATGTTCCCGGATTTTGCGTTCCTAACGCGGTCGGGTGATTTATGGGACCCCCGACGGTTCGCTTTGAATAAAACTTGTCCAAAGAAGGCCCAACATTGACTTTTACCATTTGCCTCACCACCACCTACCTTTTCCCTTGGGAGTCGCTCTCTCGAGGGTCATCTTTATTTTAGCCCCCGGGCGATTGCTTGTCTAAGTGCTGGTCCAAACCGAAGCGATGTCCGGCGCCCCAGGCAACTGGGTCTATGCCAACCCGACGTCTTGCTCATCCGGTGTGCCACGAGAACGAGATATGTGCAGCTCCTATCGGGATTTGTCGGCATAGCGGGAGGCTTTGCTGGTCTTGTTTTACCATTGTCGAAATGTCTTGATTTACCGGGATACCGAGTCTGATCGGAGTGTCTCAGGTGAAGGTCTATTCCTTCGATGATCGCGAGAGCTTGTCATGGGCTAAGTTGGGACAACCCTGCAGGGTTTAAACTTTCGAGAGCCGTGCCCGCGGTTATGTGGCAGATGGGAATTTTTAATGTCCGGTTGTAGATAACTTGACACTTGATCCGAATTAAAACACATCAACCGTGTGTGTAGCCGTGATGGTCTCTTCTCGGCGGAGTCCGGGAAGTGAACACGGTTTCTTGGGTTATGTTTGACGTAAGTAGGTGTTCAGGATCACCTCTTGATCATTGCTAGTTGACGACCATTCCTTTGTTTCTCTTCTCGCTCTCATTTGCGTATGTTAGCCACCATATATGCTTAGCCGCTGCTGCAACCTCACCAATTTACCCCTTCCTTTCCCATTAAGCTTTGCTAGTCTTGATACCCATGGTAATGGGATTGCTGAGTCCTCGTGGCTCACGGATACTTCAAAACCAGTTTGCGGTGCCTATGTTACCGGCGGTGGCGCAATCAAGCTCAAGGAGGAGCTCGATGAAGATCTCGCCCTTTGTGTTGTTTCGTTCTAGTTGATCGAGAGTGGAGCCCAGTTGGGGTCGATCGGGGACTTTTGTGCATTTGGGGTTCTTCTTTTATTTTGGTTCCGTAGTCGGACCTTGATTGTATCTGGATGATGTAATGCTTTATTCATGTATTTGTGTGAAGTGGCGATTGTAAGCCAACTATGTATCTCTTTCCCTTATGTATTACTTGGGTTGTGTGAAGATTACCTCACTTGCGACATTGCTTTCAATGCGGTTATGCCTCTAAGTCGTTAGCCCGACACGTGGGAGATATAGCCGCATCGAGGCGTTACAAGTTGGTAATCAGAGCCTTCCCCGACCTTAGGAGCCCCACTGCTTGATCGTTTTTAGCAGCCGAGTTGTGTCTAGAAAAATGTTTTGAGTCACTTACGATTATATATATCGGAGAGTTAGGAATTCTTTTTACTCCTCAGTCCCTCTGTCGCTCTGGTGAGGTCTCCTGACGTAGAAGTTTTGACTTTCCTCTCCTCAAATTTCACTAAAAAATTTTTTAGGATCATGCGGGTATCTTAGAATCATTCCGATGGTTTTATGATGACAACATTGTCTTGGTGCCTCCGTCGTGAGGTTTTTTAGTGGAGGTGTCCCGGGGAGTTGAGCTCTGAGGTGTTGTCGTCATAATTTTATAGTTGCAGTTCGGAATACGAGTTTAGTACACCGACATCGAAAATCTCTTTTATGCAGTTGTTGGTGAGATAACCCGCTAACCTTGATCTTGAGGTGAGTACGGAGTATTGCCATGACTCGTATAACGGATGCTTTTCGAAGGTTGAGGTAGACGATTTCCGAAGGTTTCGTGGCTATGTGTTGACGGATGGATACAGCTGGATGTAGGGATTGTTAGTTTGGGTGAGATATATTGCTTCCCCTGTATCCCCAACACCAGATTGCATAATCAGAAAGTTTCGGGAGTTTTATAGGTGGGAATTCAAGTAGCTCCTAGAACATCTTTCCGACAAATGCATGATATGGGATTGGGTAAATCTCTATCATATGTTTGTTCCGGCTTATTCTGCAAGCCAGTCCTTTGGTTTTGTTTTATTTGTGGTATTCGAGTTGCTTCGATGTCAAATGTTGAATCCATACCTTCCCTAATTGGTGTTCTCATATTGCTATGTGAATACTAATCCTTTTGATCATTGATTTTGTCATGTCAACTCCTTTCCAACCTGTGTGCTTCTCTTCAAGTGGATCTGATCATTCTCCCCATCCGCAAGATCATTTCTAAGTTTTCTCAACGGTGTTTGTTTCATCCATCCCAAGTTGTCTCTGTTTTCCCGCCCTCCCACCCTTTTTCTTCAAGGACTAAGATTTCTTTACCAAGTATCCTTTTATTTTTGTGAAGTCTCTTCATTCTTTTCAGTCAATGTTCTTACCCGGTGGTTCTCAAGAAGATGTTCTACTAGTTCGTCATTCCTCATTCCTTTTTCTTCTCCGGTGGATTCAAGTCAAGTTTTGTTGATCATACCTTTTTCCTCATTTCAATGCTTTCTCATACCGGTGCACCTCATTATCATTCTACTTCTTGCTATTTGTTATTCTGGAGTGCTCAAGATATCTCGAAGATTCGTGTTTCCACTCTGCATTCGTTCAAGCTCTTTCGAGATTGGTATCTCATTCTAGCCATTTAATTCTACAGGTGCAACATCTGTTTTAAATCTTTTCAACGGTGTTCTTTTGAGTGGGCCCTAACCCACAGGTCTTTTCCCAGGATCTTACCTGACTCTTCTAATTATTCCAGAGCTATCCTAAATTCTCCCCCAAGTTTGACGTAAGAATGAGTTATCATCAGTCAAATGCTTTTCTCCAAGATCGCTTTCAAATTCTTTTCATAGTTGGCTCAACCTCTTCGCTTTTGATTCTTCCGGTGTGCCTCAATAATTCTTGGTGGTGTTTCTCGTCTTCATTCTCAACATGTGAAGACCGAAGAAGAATTTTTCCTCCAAATCTTGCTCCATTCTCTTCAAGATGCATAGTTCAAGCTTGATGCCATGCTCATAATTGTTTTGATTGTGAAAATTCTTTTCTTACCATCCGGAGCATTTCATGAGTTGTTTCCATTTCTTTCCTCCGAAGGCCATCATGTCATAATTCTTCATTCTCAGCGTGTAGCTATCGTTCTCCAAATCTTACCGGTGAATCGTTCTAATATCCTCTTATGAGTTCATGATCTCTTGGTTCTCATGTATCTAAATCCCTTCAAGTATCTTCATTCGTTTTCCAATTCTTCCCGGTGAATTGTGCCCTTGCTACTCTCTTTTTCAATTCTTACGTTGGTTCGTTCAAGATTTCACCTCTTTCGTTATCATTTAATTCATTCGTTCTTTCCAATCCTACCGGTGGTTCATGAAGACTTCCTCAAGTTTTGCGCCATATCTCTCTTAATCCTTTTTCAATGAGAATAAGTAGTATGCCAAATCCATTGCTTGTCATCAATCTAATTGCTGAAGGATGAGCATAATGTAATTCTTATTCTTGTTTCATCCAAGTTGATTAATCTCTTCTTTTCGGTGTTTGGTCATCATATCACATTCTCGGTCCGAGATGCTTCATCTTTTCTTTCCGGAGTTCAAAGTTTTCTCGGTTATATCATTTCAAAGCTTCATCTTATCACTGCAAGGTTTCACCTTGTGTTTTCAACTTCTCTTTCTTTCTATCATCCTTTTATTACCGGAGTTCTTCATGGAGGCTCTACATGGTGGTTCATCAAGGATTCTTTTCATTCCTAAATTGTTCTTCAAGTTTTCTCTCGAAGTTATGATCAGTCAAGCTATACTCAAAATTAAACAGGGTGCCCAACACTTGTTTTGTTTTGAGAAGCTCAAGTATTCTCCGTCTTGCATTCCAAAGTGCAATTCCTTCTATCTTATCTTTTGAGATGGTGTTATGTCACTCTTGACAATTCCCTTCGTGCTTCATGATTCATATGTTGTCAAGAATGAGGTATTTTAAATCCATCAATCCCTTTGTTGGAGTTATCTTGGGTTATATTTCACCTAAAGCTTTCCATAAGGATTGTTGCTATTTGTGGTGCTTATCAATGATCCAAGTTTTCTCCTATCCTCTCGGTGAGAGCAGTTTTGCATCTCTTCGTTGATCTCAAGCAAGCAATTCTTTTCCCGTGCTTGGCAGGTTGTCACCTCATAATTTGAGATGCATTCCTTAAGACCATATCAACCTTATTCTTTTCGTTGTTGGTTTTCCAACAACTCCATTCTAACCTTCTTGGAAGGGTGCTTTCCAAGTTCACTTGTGGCAGAAGTTGTCATTTTCTTCTCCGTCCCTTTATCACAACGGTCTAGTTCCTATTCTTTCGTTCCGGAGGCATTGCGATGTTGTGCTCTTCACCCATCACCTCGTTTGGTGAGGATCGCCTTCTTTACTAGCTTATCCATTTAACCGGAGTGTTGTGTCATCTCTTCCATATCTTTTCATCTCATCAAGTTTTCTTCTCTTTTCTACCGGAGTGCTGTACAAATTCTGCCATTCTTGTTCCTTGGCTATCTCATTATACTAATGTGGTCATATTCTTTTCATTCGTGAAGCTCTTATTTCTATGTCTTTCAACCTTCAAGTTATCGTAATACTCCTTGTTCCTCTTGGCCAACGAATTGTTTGCAATCTTGTTCATCTCCGTTATTTTGTTTCTTTCAATGTGTTCAACCTCTCAAGGTTCTTTGGTTTCACTCATTGGTCGAAGAAGCAACTTAGTTTTACCTCTTCTCTTCCTCTTCCTTTTTTCCCTCCGGTGCCATCCTAGATCTCGGGACGAGATCCTCTCGTAGTGGTGGAGTGTTGTAACACCCCGGATCCGATGCGCCAGGTGTCCGCCAGTTATTCGCCGTCGTTGCCATGTCATTTGCTTGCGTGTTGCACTTTGCCATGTCATCATCTGCATTTTATCATGTCTTCATGTGCATCGCATTTGCATACGTGTTTGTCTCATGCATCCGAGCCTTTTCCCCGTTGTCCGTTTTGCAATCCGGCACTCCTATGTCCTCCGGCGTCCCCTTCTTCTCTTTTGTTGTGAGCGGGTATTAAAATTTCTCGGAATGGACCAAGGTTGGCCAAGCGGCCTTGGTATATCACCGGTAGACCGCCTGTCAAGTTTCGTGCCATTTGGGGGTCGTTTGATACTCCAACGGTTAACCGGGTAACCGCAGAAGCCCTCTTTTGTTGCAGCCAAACACCCCTTCCAAAGTGGCCCAAAACCCACCAAACTCCTCTCCATGCTCTCGGTCGTTCGATCACGATCGCGTGGCCGAAAACCGCTCCTCATTTGGACTCTCCTAGCTCCCTATGCCTATATAAACGTCCCTCCCCTTCCATTTTCGGGTCCAAACCCTAAAAACTCCCCTCTCTCCGCCGCCGGACGCGTTCGCGACGGCCGGACACGTCCGCGCCGCTCCCCCCATCCAACCGCAACGCGCCACGTGGCGTCCTCCGCCGGCCGTGCCGCCAGCCCGCTCAGCCCTCATGGGGCCCGCCCGCCCGAAAGCCGCCGCCGCCGCGGCCGCGCCCAGCGCGCGCTAAATCTCGCCAGCGCCGCCCGCCCTTGGCGCTGCGCCGCCGCCGCGCTTCTGCCCGCGCCTGTCGCGCCCGGCCGCAACTCCCGCCGCCGCGACCAGCGCGGCCGCCTTGCGCCCCGCCACCGCCGCCTCCTCGTCGCGCCCGGCCCTTGAACGCGCCTCGCGGCATGCGCACCGCCTCGCCGCCGCGGCCGCCCGCCCGCCCGCCGCGGGCTCCTCCATCCGCGCCGCCCGGCGAGATCCGGCCGAGGAAGGCGGATCCGCCGCCTCCACCACGTCCCCGACCTCCCCGGCCACCTCTCCGGCCTCCTTCTTCATCTCCGGCCACCACCCCGGCGAACTCCGGCGAGATCCCGTGTGCATCAAAGTCCGTGCAGATCCAGAGGTTGTTTTTTCCCTTCCGAAATTTCTCCAAGTCCCCGAAGTTTTTGATAAAATCATGCCATGTTCATGCCATCACATCTTCGCACCCGTAGCTCTGTTTTGTGCGTATAATATGTCAAATTGTTTGTCCCGATGAGTACATCATTTCATTCCATTGCATCATTTTCATTTGAGCTCATCTTGGTGCCCTAAATGCTGTTGGAAGAGTGCATGTTGATGTTAATCTGCTGAAACTGTTATAACTTGCTGTTTTATCATTTTTGCCATGATTGATGTGTGCATCCTATCAGGTTGATGTCTACATGAATGTTGAACTATGCCATGCCATCTTTCCAGGGGTGTTGACTATGTATTTTTGTGAGTTGTGTGCTGAGTGTATCAAGCTTGTAAAGTAGGGTAGTTCTTTATTCTTTGTTTTCTGACAGATTCTGTTATATTTTGTTGCTATGTTAACATGCTTCCACTAATCATTCTATGCATAATCTGAAGATGCTCTACAAACATGTTTTGATATACATGTCTTTCTCTATCCATTCATGCCCTTGGTTGCAATTATAGCCTACTGGAACATGTTGTTTTCTTGCTCCAAAGTTGCTTGAAAATGTTGTTTGTCAGCCTGTTAACATTAAGTTCACTTGTTCCCATGTGTTTTCCTAGTGATCCATGCACCCTATGAACTTGCTCTTTCCATTCTTAGCTTCATAAACATGCCTTCTTACTGTTGGTTGCCTTGCCATGCCATGTATTGCTCCGTGGTGAGTGGTTCGAGCTCACGAACATGCCTACTTGTTGTTCCTGCCATGTTATGAATCTGTAATATAACTTGCCATGTTTACATGGGTGCCATCGTATTTTCTATGCCTTTTTGGCTCATGGTCAGTAAGGGTCTTTTGATATATGATATTAGTAGATTCATGCCATGCCTTTGTTTGCCATGATATGTTCCTGTAACATGTTGTTTGAATGCTCTAAACATTGCAACCTGATGTCATTTCTGCTAAAGTCTGAAACTGTTATTATTTGCAATATCTCCATGTCATTTTGAGCATGATCTATTTATTTCTGGAGATAGCTCAGTGTTCATGTTTTGTTATTCTTTACGTGTACTTCATGCCCATGCCATTTGTTATTATGTTGGGGTGCTGTAGCTTATTGTTTTGATGCTTGCAATATGCCTAGTTGCTGTTATGGACAGATTGTTGCTATGACTTGTATAGTGTGCATGTGTTGAACCGTTGCTCCGTTTTGAGTGTGCTGTATATGAAACTTGCTTTTTTTTGCATGTAGTTCCATATTATCATGTTGCATCCTTGTTTTGAGGTGTTTGCTTGATGTTTGTATGCATTTTGCATCAATGCCATGTTTAACTTGTTTTGCTCATATCTTCTAGACCGTAGCTCCGAATCTAATGAACTTTATATGTAACTTGACTAGAATTTCGTGTAGATCATCATGGTGCATCTTAACTTGCTGTTTAACAACTTGAACATAAGGTTTTTTCAGTTCTGGACCAATTTCGAAATATGCATATGAGGACTTACCGGAATTGTTATATGTTGTTCCCGGCCTCATTTAAACTTGCCTTGATGTGTTGTTCTTGTTTGCGTCTTCTCTTGCCATGAATAGCTTCATGTAGCTCGGTCATGCATCATGCTTGTTGTGCATCATGCCTTGTTCATGTGTGGTGTGTTTACCTATGTTGTGTGCTTCTTCCTGTTAGTTCCTGTTTCGTTGCGATCGTGAGGATGCGTTCGTCTTCGTGGTTTCATCTTCTTCATGGACTCGTTCTTCTTCCTTGCGGGATTTCAGGTAAGATGACCGCTACCCTGGATCTCACTACTATCATTGCTATGCTAGTTGCCTCGTTCTTTCGCTATGCTGCGCTACCTATTACCTGTTTATCAAGCCATCCCAAATTGCCATGAACCTCTAACCTTTTACACCATTCCTAGCAAACCGTTGTTTGGCTATGTTACCGCTTTGCTCAGCCCTTCTTATAGCGTTGCTAGTTGCAGGTGAAGTTGAAGATTTCTCCATGGTGGACAGGATTTTGGTTGGGATATCACAATATCTCTTATATTATTAATGCATCTATATATTTGGTAAAGGGTGGAAGGCTCGGCCTTATGCCTGGTGTTTTGTTCCACTCTTGCCGCCCTAGTTTCCGTCATACCGGTGTTATGTTCCCGGATTTTGCGTTCCTAACGCGGTCGGGTGATTTATAGGACCCCCGACAGTTCGCTTTGAATAAAACTTGTCCAAAGAAGGCCCAACATTGACTTTTACCATTTGCCTCACCACCACCTACCTTTTCCTTGGGAGTCGCTCTCGAGGGTCATCTTTATTTTAGCCCCGGGCCAATGCTTGTCTAAGTGCTGGTCCAAACCGAGCAATGTCCGGCGCCCCACGGGCAACGAGGTCTATGCCAACCCGACGTCTTGCTCATCCGGTGTGCCACGAGAACAAGATATGTGCAGCTCCTATCGGGATTTGTCGGCACATGGGAGGCTTTGCTGGTCTTGTTTTACCATTGTTGAAATGTCTTGATGTACGGGATACCGAGTCGATCGGAGTGTCTCGGGTGAAGGTCTATTCCTTCGATGATCGCGAGAGCTTGTCATGGGCTAAGTTGGGACACCCCTGCAGGGTTTAAACTTTCGAGAGCCGTGCCCGCGGTTATGTGGCAGATGGGAATTTTTTAATGTCCGGTTGTAGATAACTTGATACTTGATCCGAATTAAAACACATCAACCGTGTGTGTAGCTGTGATGGTCTCTTCTCGGCAGAGTCCGGGAAGTGAACACGGTTTCTTGGGTTATGTTTGACGTAAGTAGGTGTTCAGGATCACCTCTTGATCATTGCTAGTTGACGACCGTTCCTTTGTTTCTCTTCTCGCTCTCATTTGCGTATGTTAGCCACCATATATGCTTAGCCGCTGCTGCAACCTCACCACTTTACCCCTTCCTTTCCCATTAAGCTTTGCTAGTCTTGATACCCATGGTAATGGGATTGTTGAGTCCTCGTGGCTCACGGATACTTCAAAACCAGTTTGCAGGTGCCTATGTTACCGAGAAGGTGACGCAATCAAGCTCAAGGAGGAGCTCGATGAAGATCTTGCCCTTTCTGTTGTTTCGTTCTAGTTGATCAGTAGTGGAGCCCAGTTGGGGTCGATCGGGGACTTTTATCGCATTTGGGGTTCTTCTTTTATTTTGGTTCCGTAGTCGGACCTTGATTGTATCTAGATGATGTAATGCTTTATTCATGTATTTGTGTGAAGTGGCGATTGTAAGCCAACTATGTATCTCTTTCCCTTATGTATTACTTGGGTTGTGTGAAGATTACCTCACTTGCGGCATTGCTTTCAATGTGGTTATGCCTCTAAGTCGTGCTTCGACACGTGGGAGATATAGCCGCATCGAGGGCGTTTACATCTCGGTAGTACCGATTGCTCAAACTTGGTGAGACCGACGGTAATGGACATACAAAAAGAGATTACAATCCCATCTCGGTGAGACCGAGATCCCTATCGGTGAGACCGATTTGCCTAGGGTTTGTGGCAGTGGCTAAGACATCTGAACTCGATGGCGCCGGATGTCGGTGTCAAAACCGGCGGATCTCGGGTAGGGGGTCCCGTTCTATGCGTCTAAGGCTAATGGTAACAGGAGGCAAGGGAAACGATGTTTTACCCAGGTTCGGGCCCTCTCGATGGAGGTAAAACCCTACTTCCTGCTTGATTGATATTGATGATATGAGTATTACAAGAGTTGATCTACCACGAGATCGTAGTGGCTAAACCCTAGGAGATAGCCTATCATGATTATGATTGTCTTGATCGTCCCTATACGGACCAAACCCTCTGGTTTATATAGACACCGGAGGGGGCTAGGGTGTACACAGAGTCTGTTACAAAGAAGGAAATCTAATATCCGAATCACCAAACTTGTCTTCCACGCAAAGGAGAGTCCCATACGGACACGGGACGAAGTCTTGAGTCTTGTATCTTCGTGGTCCAATAGTCCGGCCAAAGTATATAGTTTGGCTGTCTGGATACCCCCTAATCCAGGACTCCCTCAGTAGCCCATGAAGTAGGCTTCAATGACGATGAGTCCGGCGTGCAGTTTGTCTTCGGCATTGCAAGGCGGGTTCCATCTTCGAATACTTCAAAGTAGATTGATGATTGTGTCTGGCTTTGCGAGGTAATTTCCGCACATCACCGTAGAGAGCATAGTACTTCATAAATCTGATCTGCAGACAATTTTTGCACAACGTGCTCCTGCATCGTGGCCCGGCCCTATACAAACCGGTTTTCTTGGCCTGCCTCGATATGCGTTGTGAGGTGGTTTTATCGGCGCACCTTCCCAAAGTAGAGATCGTGTTCCCCTTATCGCGGGATCTTCTAACAATACGGGCGCGTGCATCCCCATGACGCCTGTTAGTATGACTCCGTGTTTTTAGGCAAGTCCCAAGCGGTTACGCTGAGGACGCTTGATATTCACCTCCTTTATAAAGCGGCCGAGGCCTGTCCCTCTATTCCACCACTCTTGCGCCTTTTGGCATCTCGAGTTCTAACACCAGAAGCCCAAGCTCAGGCACTTAAGATCCTCAATCATGTCCGGATCCAACCTTCAAGGCCGGTGGATGGCCTCCTCGGTCACAGAAGAGGACATTGCGAAGCTTAGGGCGGTCGGATATCTGACCGCCGACATCAAGCACAGGCTTCCTGCTCCAGGGCAGGTCATCCCTACTCCCGAGCCCAACGAGTGCGTCGTATTTGTTTCTCACTTCCTCCGCGGCTTAGGCTTCACCCTTGATCCCTTTGTGAGAGGGCTCATGTTCTATTACAGGCTAGATTTTCATGATCTGGCTCCGGACGCCATCCTCCACATCTCGTCGTTCATCGTTGTGTGCGAAGCTTTTCTCCACGTCACTCCGCACTTCGGCTTATGGCTCAAGACCTTCAATGTGAAGCCAAAGATGATTGAGGGGCGACATGCGGAGTGCGGAGGTGCTGTAATAAGCAGGAAAGCCGACGCCCCATGGCCAGAGGGCTTCTTCCCAGAGGTGTCTGATCTATGGTAGCGGAGGTGGTTTTACGTCACGGCTCCTAGAGGCACAAAGTGGGTGGCTGCCCCCGACTTCCGTTCGGGCCCTCCTCCTCAGCTGGCATCATGGAGCAATGTAGGACGGGATTGGGGGTCTGCTAATGATGTACCAACACTGCAGAGCCGTATCCGGGAGCTTCTTTAGAGGGACATTAGCCTTGTCATCATAATTCAGGTAATGCTAGTCCGACGGATGTTGTCGTGCAAATGCCGGCCTCTCCGGATGTGGGAGTTCAATCCGGAAGGTTCGCAGACTATTTTGCACTTCTTCGGCCTGTCGAAGGGATGTGTAAGTTATTCTTCAGACCACAAGTAAAGTGTCCGGACACCACCGATGATGCGGGCCTGAGCTGCAATCGCCCAGATACCCAAGTAAGCAACCCAGAAACCGAACACTTCGTTTATATTTATCATAACATTATTCTGAAAATCCTCCGTGGCCAGGAATGGCTCAGCAAGGCGGAGATAATCAGGTGTCCGGCGCCACTTCCCGAAGGCTCGCCAAGTCCCTCCATAGCCAAGATGCTTGGTCGTGTGCTAAGTAAAGTGCCCTCGGGGAAAGGCGAAGGGAAGAATAGAGAAGCAGAACTTCACACATTGCACATCCAAACCGGGGGAATTGCTACCTCCCCAGAGGAGGATAGTCGGGGAGGAGAATCTAAGGTCTCCTCCCCTCGTGGGAAGAAGAGGGTCGCCTCCAAAGCCTTCGAGGCGGAGGCGCCCAGACAAGGGAAGAAAACTTCACCAGGGGGCCTGCCCCGAAGGGCGTCTTCACCGTGCCATGCCCGCAAATGGGCCAGCCCTCAGCCGAGCTGTAAGTTAATTGTGAATACAAAGCTTAATGCCTCCTCCTCCAAGAACAGTAACCAGGATCCATTCTTTGCAGTCTGGCTAGCAGCTCTTCTCGACAGAGTTCGTCTTCGGGGGATCTCCTTCCGGAGATGATGGAGAGTAAAACCCCGCCAACCTCTCCGCCTCATGGAGCGGGCGACCCCGAGGTGTCGTCACGGAGGAGTCCGGATTTGCCGAGGCCAGAAGTTAGTGCTTAGGCCGCCCTGAGCCCAGAGCGTTTGGCTCCCATGGGGGGCGATAAGGAAGGTCCAGCACAGTTTGGAGACTGGCCGGATACGCTGTCGGGCCTTCTGGAGCGAGCTGCTCTCTCAGAGGATCACCGTTCATTAATGAGCACGGTGCTTAAGAAGATTTCATCCGCCACAAGCGGGTTGAATGAAGCTTTTACGAGCCTGCTCAAAGGCTTTGAGGTATGAAACAAAATACGTAATTCTTGATTTATGGCGCACGCGCTAGGTGTGCTCCATATGGATAGTAGCCCCTGAGAGTCTGGTTGCTAGCCCAAGGCGGCAAACAGAGGATCACATCATTGAATAATGAGCATACTATGTTTTATGCACAGGTGGCTAAGGGTCCTGCAGCCGACCGATCCGTTGAAGTCGCCGAACTGAGGCGACAGATTGGAGTTATTGATGCCGATATCACAGTTGTGAACGAGCGGCTTAACGAGTCACAAGGTATGTTCTCTGCTTTCCTTATTTGTTATAGGAAAATCTGAGAGGAGCATAATGTTAACGTTATATGCTTGGACTGTAGACGGAGCTGCTGCCGTGGAAGCCCTGAGGGCGGAGCTTGCCCTGGCCAAGGAACAAGCCCGGGCTAGCAATGCGGCTGCCCTAAAGGTGGCCGAAGAGTTGAGACCCGAATAGGCTACTCGTCGCCAAAGTGAAGAAAAAATAGCCGAGATGGCTGTGGAGCTAAAAAATGCCGCCGACCGATATGAGCTCCTTGAAAAAGATAATAAGGCTAATTCGAATGACCTAAAAAAGTCCCTTGATGCGGCCAAGGAGACGCGTTCCGAGATTAGGGATGCACGAGAGGAGCTTCGACAGGCTGGAGAAATCGCGGCTGGAAATCTTGTTGCGGATGAAGTTTTTAGATCCGAAGTACGCTCCTCTGGATCGACGCTGGAGTCGTGCAGACGCATATGCAGATTTGGCGAAGAGTACGGCTGATGCGGCCAAGTTTTTCGAGGATGAAAAAGATAATGAAGTGGAAAAGCTATTCTGGTCGCAATTCAGTGCTCCAACGCGTACATTGCAGTTGAGTGAGAGCATGGCTGCTGTGGCCGAGCTCCATAGGCTGTCCGGACTTGCAATGCGGTCTATAATAGACCATCTATGGCAGAAGGGGCTTAAGTCGGACAATTATTTTGGTTTAGTGCAACAATTCCTTGGTGCCGTATCGCGGATCGATGCCATGAAGAGGTCGGCGTGCATAGAGGGTGCACGGATGGCTCTTGCCCGTGTTAAAGCATATTAGACAGATATGGAGGCCACAATCATTGCGACCCAGAATCCGGCGGGAGGCCAGGATCTGACCGAGCACAATTTGGAGCAGGTGGTAGAGGGTGCTCGCTTAATAGAGGCTCAGTGCTCGAAGAATGTCAAGTTCGAGTGACAAATCGTGTCATTGCAAAAACAATGTTATTTTAATTATGGAGGCTATGTTTATACTTTTCACCCGAAAGTGTTATTGTGCCTCCTGTGCGGCCGTTTTATGTATATATGCAATTTTGAAAGTTAGCAGTCGTTGGCTTCAGCCCCCATGCATATAATGCGGGGGTGTTCACGAAAATATGCGTAATCACACTTGATCCAACGTGTTGGTCCATTAAGGAGGTGATCGCACGTCGAACTAGGCAACCGGACTATATAGCTTTAACACTTTCACTTAGCCATAGGAGTTTGACGGTGGGGCTACTATATAGCCCCTTGTACCTTTGCGTGCATCCGAATCTGGGCACGTGTGTACATGACTGGTAAACAGTCCTTCGTTAATGCAGAGGAACCCTAAAGGTTCCGATAAGTCTTCGAGTGGTTGAACAGTCTCTCGCTATATCATGACAGTCAGTTTTCAGCTTTCTCTACTGATGTGCTCATCCGAAATAACCAGGGCACAATCACAGTAGTTCTCCTTTGGCCTCCTTAGCCGATAAGAACGGAACGTAAGGCGGCAAACCCAGGAGCCGTGCAAACCCCACATTTGACCAAAGACATGATTCGGAGCTGATGCATATAAGGCCAAACTCGCGACGCCGAACACTCCTGAAGGTATTCGGACTTTATAACATATACTGGGCTGAGTAAAGCCCTTTATTATGAACCCTGTATTCCCAGGTACGTGCATTAGTCTATCGTGGCGAAATGCCAATAACGGCAGTATCCTCTATGGGTGTAGTACCCATGGGATGTGTAAGCAACAAGAGACAATAAAGAAGGTTTACATAGGGGCTTAATCTAAAAAGAAACCTTTGAGTGGGGCCCTGCTGCACGTCTGCGCCTTTGTCCCCGTTGTGCCGTGTCCTGGGAGGGTGTCGCACGAATGGTGTCTGTAAAAAGAAAAAACTCATGTGAAGAGTATGACGTAAGCGTACGAAAAGTTGGCTATCACTAATAGATAGTAAAAGTGTAAGACATTGGCCCGTTAATAAGGTCAGGCCGAGAATTGGGCTTTATTAACTATCTATAGCCCCTGGTGTCCTCTATGGGATTACATGTGTGGCGCCTAGATCAGGTTTATCTGGGCTGCCGGACTCATCTAACCGTGTCCATGGTCTTAACGACCAATCATGCTTTCTGGTATTAGAGGCCGCTTAGAGTCCGGCTGCTGGAGCCGTCGCGTATTCTTCCGCGCGTAAGGAACGCTCTGTGTTTCCATTAACGGTGATGACGCCACATGGACCGGGCATCTTGAGTTTAAGGTAGGCGTAGTGCGGTCCTGCGTTGAAGCGGGTGAAGGCCGTTCTCCCAAGCAATGCATGATAGCCTCTTTGGAGGGGGGCGATGGTGAAGAGTAGTTCTTCGCTTCTGGAGTTGCCTGGGGAACCGAATGTTACCTTCAGTACGAGGGAGCCCCTGCAGTGGGCTTCAACGCCTGGTATCACCCCTTCAAAGGTGGTGTTACTTTGGCTGATTCTGGATGGGTATATCCCCATCCTACGGATAGTGTCCTGGTATATTTGATTAAGACTACTGCCGCCGTCCATGAGGACGTGAGTTAGATGGTATCCGTCAATTATTGGGTCGAGCACCAAGGCAGCTGATCCTCCGTGCCGAATACTAGTCGGGTAGCCCTGTGATCAAAACTGATCGGGCAGGCCGACCAGTGGTTAAGTTTGGGTGTGATGGGCTCTATAGCATTTGCGTCTCGGAGCTCGCGTTCGCGCCTTTTCCTGGGTATGTGTGTCGCGTGGATCATGTTTACTGTTTTTACCTCTGGTGGGAATTTTTTCTGTCCCCCAGTGTTCGGCTGGCGAGGCTCATCCTTGTCTTCACTTGGTGTTTCCCTTCCCTTGTGTTCGGCATTTAATTTTCCGGCCTGCTTAAAGACCCATCATTCTCTATGAGTGTGGTTCCCAGGTTTTTCGGGGGTGCCATGGATTTGGCACAGTCTATCTAGGACTTTGTTCAGGCCGGACGGTCCTTCTTTGCTGCCTTTAAGTGGCTTCTTTTGTTGACAGGGTCGAGAGTCCCTGAATCCGGCGTTGACCGTTGTGTTGTCCGAAATTTCTTCCTTGTTTCGATGTTTGTTTTTATTGCGCCGTGGCTTCCCATTGCCATCCCTGATTTCGGATGTACTTGGGTCGCTGGTGCCTCTACGGGCCAACCAGCTGTCTTCACCCGCGCAAAAGCGGGTCATAAGGCTTGTTAGGGCTGCCATTGTCCTTGGCTTTTCTTGGCCGAGGTGTCTGGCGAGCCACTCGTCCCGGATACTGTGCTTGAAGGCCGCTAGGGATTCGGCATCCGGGCAGTCGACAATTTGATTCTTATTAGTGAGGAATCTATTCCAACGCTTGCGCGCGGACTCTCCAGGCTGTTGAATTATGCGACTTAAATCCTCCACGTCCGGAGGTCAGACATAAGTCCCTTGAAAATTGGCCCTGAAAGCGTCCTCGAGTTCCTCCCAACTCCCAATTGAATTTTCGGGGAGGCTTTTCAACCAATGTCGAGCTGGTCCCTTCAACTTGAGGGGAAGGTATTTGATGGCGTGGAGGTCATCCCCACGAGCCATGTGTATATGCAGGATAAAATCCTCGATCCAGACCCCTGGGTCTGTCGTTCCGTCGTATGCCTCTATCTTCACAGGTTTAAAACCCTGTGGAAATTCGTGGTCTAGCACCTCTTCGGTGAAGCACAGAGGGTGAGCAGCCCCTCTGTATCTGGATGTGTTGTGGCATGTCGTCGGCTGTTGTTGTGTCTGGTGCTGATACCGAACCGGTATCCAAATAGTCTGATCGTTTTGGTGACTATAGTTCTGCGCCGGGGCGTGTCTTCTAGATCCATAGATGGACCTGGTCGCGCTGGCCTTTTTATCCAGGAGCTCACGTAAATTGTGTGCGGCATCAGTAGCTGCTCTATTGCGGTTACAAAGTGGTTGGTTTGGCCTATTGGCCGTATTGTTCTTCAGTGGAACGGCATCGTCGTCGAATTCTGGTAGCAGCTTGCGCTTTGGATAGCTCTTTGTTTGGCGATCGTTGCTGTACTTTTCTTCAGTGTCTAGTACTTTATTCCATCTGCGATTGAGCATTTCCTGTGTGGCTTTAAGCTTTTGCTTCTGCTTCTTTAGACTTCTCGCCGTGGCCATAAGCCTTCTGTGGAGGTTATCTCGTTCCAAGTGTGTTTTCGGGATGATGAATGTGTCATCGTCCAGACTGTGTTTCATTCCCGGGGCCAATTGATGAGTTCGTACCTCGGGATCACTGTGATTGGGCGTCTGCTCCGGGCTATGTCCGGCGTGAACTGGCTCATCCTACTCCATCGCTGGGTCCATATGGTCGTTGTTGCCTTCGGAGTTGCCTGGTGTGTCGATCTTTCTAGCGCTACTATCGCTATTTTTACTGTGGCTGGACTTAGAGCGGCGTCTGCGCCGTCATTTTGGCTTTTGTCCGGGGGTTTTATCCTCCGTTCCGTCGCCATTGTCCTCCTTAGGCGTATCCACCATGTATAAATCATATGATGAGGTGGCAATCCAGCGCCCCGTGGGTGGTGGTTCTGAATCGTCTCCTGTGCCGACGTCCATACCGTCGGTGTCATCAGAGTCGAAGTCAAGCATGTCTGTTACGTCGTCGACAGTGGCTATGAAGTGAGTGGTGGGTGGGCAACGAATTTCTTCGTCGCCTTCTTCCCCCTTGAGCAGGACATAGTTCGGCCAAGAGTCTCCTACCAAGGAGAGAGACTTTAATGAGTTCAGCATGTCGCCAAAGGGCGAGTGCTGGAAGATATTCGCAGCGGCAAATTCCATTACTTGAGCCCAGCCGGAATTGGCGGGCTCAGGGCGCGCGGCCTGGGACCTACAATCGGACATAAGTCCAGGGAATCTGTGTTCGGCTCTACCGCCGATCAGTGTGTGGCCTCTGGGGCGGGGTCTATCCACCCGTCTTCGGACGATGCACCCTGCCCTGGATTTAGGTCCGGGGTTCCTGCAGGCGCGGTATCCCGAGTATTGTCCGACAACAGGTCTAAGCCATGCTCATCGTGACTGTTCGACGCTCCTGACGTAGGCCCGAATCCATCGAAGATGAAGTCTCTGCGGGTATCGGCTGTGTAGTTCAAGTTTCCGAACCTGACCTGATGGTCAGGGGCGTAGGTGTCGATCTGCTCAAGATGGCCGAGCAAATTGGCCCACAGTGTGAAGCCGCCGAACACGAAGATCTGTCCGAGGAGAAAGGTCTCGCCCTGGACCACGTTGTTGTTGATGATTGAAGGAGCCATCGAGCCTTGCAGCGACGACACAGAGGAACTCTCAATGAAAGCACCAATGTCGGTGTCAAAACCGGCGGATCTCGGGTAGGGGGTCCCGATCTATGCGTCTAAGGCTAATGGTAACAGGAGGTGAGGGACACGATGTTTTACCTAGGTTCGGGCCCTCTCGATGGAGGTAAAACCCTACTTCCTGCTTGATTGATATTGATGATATTTGTATTACAAGAGTTGATCTACCACGAGATCGTAGTGGCTAAACCCTAGGATCTAGCCTATGATGATTATGATTGTCTTGATCATCCCTATCCGGACCAAACCCTCCGATTTATATAGACACCGGAGGGGGCTAGGGTTTACACAAAGTCGGTTACAAAGAAGGAAATCTAATATCTGGATCGCCAAGCTTGTCTTCCACGCAAAGGAGAGTACCATCCGGACACGGGACGTAGTCTTGAGTCTTGTATCTTCGTGGTCCATTAGTCCAGCCAAAGTATATAGTCCGGTTGTCTGGATACCCCCTAATCCAGGACTCCCTCACCGGATAAAAAGAATCGGTAGGGCCGAGTTAGACTTTTGGTTTAGGACATATGTGGATGTGAGATAGTAGTTGAGGGCTTTGGAGCATATCACTAAGCATTTTGAGCAAGCAAGCCATTAAGCAACACCTCATCACATCTTGATAGTATTGGCTTTTCCTATAGACTCAATGTGATCTTGGATCACTAAAATGGAAAATGTAGAGTCTTGTGCTTGAAGCTTGAGCCAATCCTTTGTCCTTAGCATCTTGAAGGGGTTCCACAAACTTTAGTCCATGCCACTTCATTTGTTGAACTTGTCTGAAACATACTAGGTAAAAGTGTTAGTCCAACAAGAGATATGTTGACATTAATTACCAAAATCACCCAGGGAGCACTTGTGCTTTCAATCTCCCCCTTTTTGGTAATTGATGACAACATACATCAAAGCTTTAGATAAAGATATAGAGAATAACAAGTAAAGCTTTGGAAAGACATGTAACAAGCATAGGCTCCCCCTACATGTATGCAACCATGTGAATATGGAATATAGAAGTTTGTGAGAGCATAACCATGACAGAGTAGGCAATGTGTTACATGTATCTTGGCTATATGCATCAGAGCAAAAGATGTGAATATGGGAAGTGAACCTTCATGCTCATGAGTCCCTCTTGCAAACAGTTTGTACATTAGCAAGAATTCCTCATACACATGATTGTGATGCATATTCTTACCTTGTGGTCTTGAGTTGGCTTAGGATGGAATGAACCTGTGAAAATAAGGTTAGATAACACAGATGCACCTACTAGCCAGAGCAAACAGAAGGAAACCACAAGAGTAGCAAGACTGGGATGACATGTAGAGTGAGTACTAAGTAGCACATTTGATATAGACATGTCCCCAAAGGTAAAGATGTGCAATGAATTTAAAGAGTTTCTTTCCCTTTGATGTATTGCTCCCCTTGAATCCAGCATGGGATACTGGGAGAAGATAGGGAGCAAAAAATCAGAGCTCAAAGAAACAAATGAACAGAGCTAATGCAAATAAGCACATATGAACATGTCTTTCCCCTCAAGAAGACATGTGGCATCTCTCCTCTTGAACACCAAGCATCTGGGATCCTTGAAGATTACTCTCTCCTTGAGTATTCTCTCCCCCTAGAGATATGATTAAGCTTTGATGTGATCTCTCTCTCCCCCTTTGACATCAATTTCCAAGAAGGGTCTTCTGGAATTTGTCGTGAATGGGTTTGGTCCTTGAGTCACGGCACAAAGCACGAAGGTAAATGTGATGCTTGTAGAGGACAAGATTCATTGAGTGGAGCTGGAGCAAAAGTAATGCAGGAATAAATGGCAAAATGTTTTTCCAGTAGTGAAATCGGTGGCACCGAGTGGTATGCTTCGGTTGCACCGAAAGAATTTGGTTAGACTGAAAACAAGAGACCGGTATGACCGAGTTCATCACAGAGAAAACACTTGTCACCTCAGCTCACTAGACAATCTCCCAAGGATTTGCAAGGAATTTAACTGAAGGATTTGCCATGAATTGGATGCAGGGAATGCAGAACAAACAGAAAAGAGAAGAAATCTAGATGAAGTGTTTTTTTTTGAAAGGGGAAACAAATATGCATGAGACAAATGCAAGATCACAAAAAAGAACACAAGAAAGCTTCATCTAGAGATGGTCGGTGACAAAGTCACCTATGTTAGAGTATATTGACTTAGGATTCAAGTGAGATCACTTGATCATAGGTCATACTCATTGTTTAAGCTCAAAATGGAGTTACCATTTTTCGTTTAAGCATCTTGATGTATTCTCATCTTGTCGAGTTGCTTTGACTCATGACTTGGAGTAAAGCTTCTCTAAGATGGAATAACATACCTTGGGTGGTGGTGTTGATCGTGATCATGTAGTTGAACTTATGTGGGTTGCTCAAAGTTTATGTAGCTCTTTGAGTTCATCTACCTATATGGGTTAGTTTTTGAAAGGAAGAGCACTTGTGTATCCAAAATGAAAATCATGAAACTCAACATAGAATTTGTTGAAGGATATGTTTGAATGGTTTCGTGCTTCCTTGTCTTCAACCACCATTGTGTAGAGACTTGGTGATGTAGAAATTGCTCAAGATGTGAGTGAGTTGCAATCTCATGGATTTAGATTCATCCAAGTACCTACATTGGTTAGATAACATGCAAGGTGCAAATATATCCAAGACGTAAGATTATCATCATAAGAGAAATATCAAGGATTAGACATAAGCTCATGTCTTGCATGTATCCAATGGAGTTCTTACCTCAAGTTTGAAGCATCAATGATGTTCAATTCACCTCTTAACCTGCAAAACACTTTCTCATCAAGTGGTTTAGTGAATATATCCGCTAATTGTTTTTCGGTGCAAACATGCTTAAGATTAATATCCTCTTTGGCAACATGATCTCAAATGAAATGATGACGAACTTCAATATGCTTAGTTCGAGAGTGTTGCACGGGATTGTGAGCAATCTTGATAGCACTTTCATTGTCACAAAGTAATGGAACATGTTTCACATATATTCCATAATCTTTAAGAGTTTGGGTCATCTAAAGTAATTGAGTACAACATGAACCAGCAGCAATGTATTCCGCTTCGACGGTGGACAAGGATACCGAGTTTTGTTTCTTGGAAGACCAAGACACAAGAGATCTACCAAGAAATTGACAAGTACCCGAAGTGGACTTTCTATCAACCTTGTCACCGGCATAGTCCGAGTCGGAGTAGCCAACAAGATCAAAGGAGGCCCTCTTTGGATACCAAATGCCAAAATTTGGTGTATGGATTAAATATCTCACTATCCTTTTCACGGCCTTAAGATGACCTTCTTTAGGAGCAGCTTGATATCGTGCACACATGCACACACTTAGCATGATATCGGGATGTGAAGCACATATATATAACAATGAACCAATCATAGAGCAATAAACCTTTTGATCAACCGGTTCACCATCTTTGGTCAAATCAAGATGTCCGCTAGTAGGCATGGGTGCAGTCATACCTTTGCATTCTTGCATATTGAACTTCTTGAATAAGTCCTTGGTGTACTTCGTTTGAGAGACAAAAGTACCTTCCTTAGTTTGCTTGATTTGCAAACCAAGAAAGAATTTGAGTTCACTCATCATAGACATCTCAAACTTCTCCGACATTAGCTTTCCAAACTTTTCACATAAATGAGGATTAGTAGAGCCAAATATAATATCATCAACATAGATTTGACATACAAATAGTTCTCCATTGACCCTCTTAGTAAAAAGAGTAGAATCTATTTTCCCAATTTCAAAGCCTTTTTCAATAAGGAACTTGGTCAAGCATTTATACCACGCTCTAGGAGCTTGTTTTAGACCATAAAGAGCTTTCTGAAGTTTGTAAACATGATCAGGTTTCTTAGGATGAACAAAGCCGGGAGGTTGCTTAACATAAACTTCCTCCTCTATTTAACCATTTAGAAAGGCACTTTTAATGTCCATTTGGTACAAGGTGATATCATGGTGATTAGCATAGGCAAGTAAGATGCGAATGGACTCAAGTCTAGCAATGGGAGCATAAGTCTCACCATAGTCCATACCTTCGACTTGTGTGTAGCTTTGGGCGACGAGACGCGCTTTGTTGTGAACTACTCGTCCATCTTCATCTTGCTTGTTGCGAAACACCCATTTAGCACCGATGATGTTGTGGTTGTTGTCGGGCTTCTCAACAAATGTCCAAACTTGATTTCTCTCAAAGTTGTGTAGCTCTTCATGCATGGCGTTTATCCATTCCGGATCTTCCAATGCTTCTTCAACCTTCATAGGTTCAATGCTAGAGATAAATGAATAGTGTTCACAAAAGTTAGCTAATAGAGTTTTAGAGCGAGTGATTCTCCCGATTTGTATATCATTGTAGATTTGCTCGACGGGATGGTCTTTAGCAATTCTTGCTCGAACTCGTGAAAGATTTTGCTTGGGTCTTGGTTGAACATCTTATTCATCTTGTTCTTCTTCTTGGCCTTCTTCATTGTTGGTGTTGTCATTCTTTTGTCGTGGTTGTCGGTGTCAAAACCGGCGAATCTCGGGTAGGGGGTCCCGATCTGTGTGTCTAATGCTAATGGTAACAGGATGCGAGGGACACGATATTTTACCCAGGTTCGGGCCCTCTCGATGGAGGTAAAACCCTACTTCCTGCTTGATTGATATTGATGATATGAGTATTATAAGAGTTGACCTACCACGAGATTGTAGAGGCTAAACCCTAGAAGCTAGCCTATGATGATTATGATTGTCTTGATCGTCCCTATACGGACAAAACCCTCCGGTTTATGTAGACACCGGAGGGGGCTAGGGTTTACATAGAGTCGGTTACAAAGAAGGAAATCTAATATCTGGATTGCCAAGCTTGTCTTCCACTCAAAGGAGAGTCCTATCTGGACACGGGACGAAGTCTTGAGTCTTGTATCTTCACGGTCCATCAGTCCGGCCAAAGTATATAGTCTGGCTATCCGGATACCCCCTAATCCAGGACTCCCTCAGTACCCCCTGAACCAGGCTTCAATGACGATGAGTCCGGCGTGCAGTTTGTCTTCGGCATTGCAAGGCGGGTTCCATCTCCGAATACTTCAAAGTAATTACCGAACACTTAAATCGTGTCTAGATCTGCAAGATGATCTTCACATATGACCGTAGAGAGAACGATATTCTACAAATGTAATCTGCTGACAACTTCAGACAACATGACATGATACTATGATCGAGTCATTATTCGAACCGTTTTCCCACAACCAGCCACAGCGCATATTGTGAGGCGGTTTCCTCGGCACGTCTTGTCGAAGCAGAGATCATGTCCCCTTATCACGGGATTCCCATCAATACGGGTATGTGTAATCCAACCGCACCATCAATCGTGGCGCTTGGGAAATAGGCGATCTTCAACGGGCAAGTGGGGAGGCGCACCGTCTTCATCGCCTCTATAAAGGGATAAGGATTCCCCATTTTTACCCACGCCATCTTCCTTCTCTGCTTATCCATTCTTGCACCCTCGAGCTCCAGTGCCCTAGTTCACACCTTCTCCGCACAGACAAACATGTCCGGAGCAGGAGGCAAGTGGGTGGCCTCCACCGTGAAGGAGCATATCACGAAGCTCCGGGCGACCGAATACTTGGCCGCAGATATCGCGCACCGGCTGCCGGACGCAGGGCAGATCATTCCGACTCCGGGACCCCACGAGAGGGTTGTGTTCCTCGCCCACTTCATCCATGGACCGGGATTTCTGCTTCATCCCTTTGTTCGGGGGCTTATGTTTTACTATGGGATGGACTTCCATGATCTGGCCCCCAACTTCGTCCTCAACATCTCGGTGTTCATCGTCGTGTGCGAGGCCTTCCTCCGCATCAAGCCTCACTTCGGCTCGTGGCTACGAATCTTCTGCGTGAAGCCGAAGATCGTGAACGGCCAGCAAGCAGAGTGCGCAGGTGCCATGGTGGGGAGGATGCCCAACGTCACCTGGCTTGACGGCTCCTTTGCGGAGACCGTGAAAGGGTGGCAATCGGGGTGGTTCTACATCACCGAGCCGCGCGACGCCAACTGGGCGGCGGCCCCCAAATTCCGATCCGGAATTCCCATGCGGCTCACCTCTTGGGAAAAGAAGGGCCTGGCCTAGGGCGAGCCTGCGGAGCTGACCGGACTTCAGAACTGCATCAAGAATATGATGGACAAGAAAATCAAGCTTGTCAACGTGGTCCAGGTCATGCTCGTCCACCGAATTCTTCCGTGCCAAAGACGGGCTTTTAATCTGTGGGAGTTCGTCCCGGCCGAACACCAGACACTTCAAGAGCTCTACGGCATGACACACAAGGATGCATGGAAGGTGCTGTTCAAGGCCTCCGAAATACCTCCTCCCACATCCAAGGACCGCAGACTTCACGCCACGCGGCTCCCCCGTCCGGTGAGTTTTCTGACTATCATCAGATGTAAGTTTTTTTCCCAGCGTACTCATGGGAGGATCTTAAGTCATTGTGTGTATTTTAATCAGGAGTATGTTGTGACGGCGGAGCGGATTGACTGTCCGGCTCCACTGCCAGAAGGTCCAACAGACGCTCTCCTCACGGAGATGCTAGTCCCGGCGCCCTACAAGGCGCCGGAAAAGAAGGCCGAAAAGAAGGCCCCGGGGACCAGGAAGGGTCTCCGGCGTAAGTTCGTACCGGACGCCTCGTCCGAAGACGATGAGGCACACTCCTCCCCTGAAGGGGAGG
Source organism: Aegilops speltoides (assembly GCA_021437245.1). Classification (NCBI taxonomy): domain Eukaryota; kingdom Viridiplantae; phylum Streptophyta; class Magnoliopsida; order Poales; family Poaceae; genus Aegilops; species Aegilops speltoides. The sequence continues at coordinate 129,573,297 of CM038144.1, forward strand.
AGGAAAAGGAAGGGGCCGCCCCACCTGAGGAGGTCGAAGGGCCTAAGAGGGTGACCCAGGGGACCAGGAAGGGTCCCCAGCGCAAGGCCGTCATAAACTCATCGTCCGAAGACAACGATGCGGATTCCTCCCGCGGAGGCGGGGGGAAACGCGAGGAAACTCCGCCTCCCTGCACTGGGGAGGAGAAGAAAAGGAAAGCCGCCCTCGAGGGGGAGGCTATGACGCCCAAGAAGGGGAAGGCGTCCCTTCCGGATTACTCTACCACGGCCGCCTACAGTGAGGAGGAGTGGCTGCCCAGGGGGAAGCCCCTAGTAAGATTGTTAGTATCCGCACTCTGTTGTACTTTAGTGCGACTTCGCTTCATAGTCTATTATAACACCGAACACATATATGCAGTACGGCCAGGGTCCATCCTGAGGTATCCACTTCGGATGGGTCTTTGAGCGATTCGGTGATGAACTCGCTCCCAACGGCCACTTCCCCTCGGCCTGCGGATGACACGGAGGTGTTGTCCCAAAGGCTCCCAGAGCAGGGGAGGCGACTCTGGAGATATCCCAAGGCGAAATTCCAGACGCCGGGCACACGGGGCGTAAGATCCCCGCAGATTGTGCCGACGGGAGCCGCAGCAAGCCGGGCTCCCAGCCGGACACTATACCGTAACCCCCAAAGGTTCCGGATTCGGGCAGGCAGCCCCTCGCCAAGGAGGGCGGGCCGTCCGTGCCGATAACTTCCGTTACGCCAGAGGCGTCGGATAGTCTGCTGGAAGCGCTTCGCGGCGCTTCCATGGATGAAGAGCACCGTACTCTTATGAGTGCGGTGATTCAGAAGGTTCGGTCCGCCAAAAGCGGATTGACCGAAGCCTGCACCAGCCTCCTGATAGGCTTTGAGGTAAGTAATCGAAAGTGTGTGAAATTATCACCCGATAGATAGTAGCCCCTAATACTCTGTTTGGTGTTCGGTAAGAAAAGCCAAATGGAGGGTCAGTTTTAATCCGCAGGAGTCTTATATTAGGTGTCTATGTGAACAAGCATGCGGTGTTGCTTGCCGCTGCTGCCCGCACAGCGGAGGTCTCCGGACTCAAACGGGACCTGGAGCAGGCCCAGGGAGAGCTCAACCTCACGAAGAGGCAGCTCGAAGAGAACAAAGGTGAGTGATACCCCATTCACATATCACAAAGAATGGAAAAAATTGGGGACGCTAAAAAAAGCGTCATGATTTTGTAATAGGGGCCATGACCGAAGTGGCGTCCCTGAAGAAAGCGTTGTCCGAGGCCAAAAACAAGGCGGCCATGGAGCGCATTGAGCGTGAAAAGCAAAATGCTAGGGTGGGCAAGGTACAGCAAGAGCTCCAGGAGCTCGGCAAGAAGTTCAAGTCCTTGGAGCGTGATCTCAAGACGAAGGAGTCTGAGCTTGCAAAGGCCCTTTTGAGCATGAAAGACGCCAAGGCCGAAGCCGAAAAGGACCAGCAGGAAATCCAAGCGGCCAAGAAGATAGCGGCGGGTAAGACATTCTTTATGCAAAGCAAGCATGTGGAGGAGGCGTTTTGATGCGGAGCATCCCTCGACCATCCCCATGGATGTCACACCGCCACCGCAAGCATGGAGAGAACCTACGACGAGAGCTCACGCACGCGACATCGGAACCAAGGTGAACTCTGTCCTCTTTGAGTTTCACTCGGATTCACACAAGAGTCGGGTTCTACCTCAAATGGATACACTGTGCATTCTTAGGTACCAAGGACATGATCGTGAAGAAGCTGGGAGGGAGCCACAAGCAACCGAGAAGAAGGAGAAGGAAGGAGAGTGGCCAAAGCGCGAAGACACGGAGGAGCTGGACCACCCCGGGTGGCTGGCCCTACATGCCCCGGGTGCCCGGGCCTTTGGCCGCTGCCTGGGTGGCGCCCCTGAGCGCCCCGGGTGCCCGACCCTCGTTGGGAGCTGCCTCCGCCACCCCGGGTGCCCGGGCCACAAACCCCCGGGTGCCCGGCCCCTCCTCCAGCCGGCCCCCTACCTAGTCTCACCCCTGGGTGCCCGGCCTACTCCCTCCAGCCGCTTGGAGCCACCCCGGGTGCCCGGTCCACCTGCTGCCTCGGCCACTGACCGGTCCGGGTGCCCGGCCCCCTTTGTCCCGGGTACCCGGACTCCTTCGAGAGTGTGTGTGTTTTCAGGGTCATTTTGGACCTTTGTATCCCCCTGTCCCTCTATTTCGTCCCTAGACTATAAGTACCTCCCACCTAGCTCATTTAGAGGATAGCAAAGTATTTGATAGACATTTGTGAGCTCTGCTCCATGGATCCACTCCACTAGGAGATCAAGACCTCCTCTTGGAGTGACCAAACATCAAGACCTCCTCCTCGGGGAAGGTTCCCCATCATAGGATCATCAATCCCTCATCTCCTTCATAGGATTTGGGATGAACTCTACCATGTATCTTATTTCCTTTTGATTGTTCATGTACCTTGTGGATCTTGTGTGATTGTTAGTCTAGTGGATGTGTGATTTGGACTTGTTCTTGAGTGTTCCTCTTGTTTTCCCTCTTGTGTTCATTTTGTTCTTGCTGATTCCCCCTCCAATTCGTGAAAGAACTTCACTTAGGGTTCCACCCTACAACATCTTGGTATCATGAGCCATGGTTTCTCACGAAATGGAGCCCCCATCTTGTTTTCTAGCCTAATTTTGTGTGTTCTTCCCCAATTTCGAAAATTCCCCACCAAAAATAGCCCCATTTTTTTGTGATTTGTTAGTTTGATGAGGTTTTGTTGGATTTTACCCATGGATTTGCTTGGTTTCAAGTGGATCTAGCATTCCCCCATCCATCTCCACCTTTCCCTCCATGAAGTCCACCAATTTTTTGCATCTTCTCATGAATTTCCGCCCAAATCCGTCACCCCCGGGCACCCGGACCTCAAACCCAGGCACCGGACCCTCCCACAGATCCCTCTGGCCCTGGGGCCCGCACCCCAAGCCCCGGGCACCCGCACCCCCGGGCTGTTTGCCCCTTCCCACCTCGGGCACCCGCACCCCCAAACCCCGGGCACCCGCACCCCCAGAATCATCCGCGTGCACTTTACCGTTTCGGCCATAACTTTCACTTCCGGAGTCCGATTGTCGCGTTCTTTAGCTCGTTGAGTAGCTATTGACATCCCCCATCCATCTAGATAGGTTCCATCACCATTTGACTCCATCAAAATTTTTGCATTTTGGCATCTTTGCATAGTGCCATCCACCATATCATACGCAAAACCACCATTGCTTTCCGCAACCTAACCCGTTTTGGACCCATATAGCATTTATGGTTGCTTGAGTGGTGACTTGAGTCTCCTATGGTGTTTCGGCTACTTAGGGACGGTCGCGTCATCATCAACCACCACCACCACTTCCGCCTTGCTAACTCCGGAACCACCTACGCATTCCGCTACCTCCATTTGACATTTTCCTTGAGATTTTGAGTTTGCGGTTTTTTACCGTTTCCTAAGGTGTTTAGGCTACTTAGGGACGGGTCTACATCATCTTGGTATTTACATCAAGAACACCGCCACTCATCAATGCCGCGAGGTCGTCATCGACATCGACCACTTCACCATTTTGACAACCTAACCGTAAGCAAGAACGGTAACCTCCATATCACATTGGTATCGTGGTATCCCAACATTGTACATTCTTGCCATCACATTGCTAACCCCTTAGCCCATTTTGCATCACTTGCCCATCGAGACTAGCCATTTGAGTATTGCCGGCAACGTTACTTGTGCACATTAGTGATCCATACCTTCCATTGCATACATACCATATCATATTGGTATCATCTTGGGATCATATCATCCCTTGTGTCACAAGATCGTTCCCGCATATACAATTGCTATCTTGGTTTGTGCATTTCGCATAAGTGGCCATATCAAAAAAAGAATAAGCTTTTAAGCAAAAGGAAAAGAGAGCAAAGAGCTTGTAAGCAAGAGCCATAGCATCATACCACATCGCACATAAGATTGTCATATCCGATCATCTTGGATCATCTTGAGAAGAACAACGGGAACATCATACACATAGCATACTTGGGATAGAAGGGTCATACATTTTGCATCTTATAGGTTGTGCACAAGTGTCGTATCTGCCTATTGAGCAATTGTGCTAGCGTCTCCCTTGAGTTGTGCAGCATGAGCGTTTTCCGTGGATTCCACATTTTGTGCTCATTCGTTGGTTGCACGACCCCATTTATCTATCCGTGTGTGTGTTTCCATGTGCCACATATTGCTATTGGTCTACTTGTTTAACTTGCGAATTTGTGAATCTTTTCCAACATTATTGACTCTTGCTAACATTTTGCATCAAATTTTTGTGCCACTATCCTCGGCGAGATCCACCATAAGCTTTACTTGATAGGTGTGAGTGAACAAGTCCGATACCAATTCCACTATTCTTTCATTTCACATTGAGTGAAACAAGATACATCCTCAACTTTGGGAAAAGGTAACTTGGTATTGTTTATCTCATTTCCTACTCACCTCTACTCGAGTCTTGTGATGGATAGGCAAGGCATTTCATCTCCGGTCTTCCACGACAACGACGGCATGAACAACTACATAACCAAAATGCCCATCTTCGGACTACAACGAGCAACGCGAGGCATTGAGCGACTCACCGCCGACATTCATCAACTTTAAGCATGGACAAGGGACTACCTCAACACCAAGTTGGCTGAACAAAGGGATCAAGTACGAGACATGATGGCCAACTACAAGTCTTCTTCCCCTTTGTCATCTTCAAGGCGGCGACGCTCAAGTGGCCAATCTTCGGAACGTCATCGAGCTCAAGCACTACAACACCATCAAGATGAAGCTGCTTGCGATATGTACACCTACAAGTCCCAAAAAGCTCTACATCAAGCTACGACCAAACGTCATGAGCACAAGAGAAGACCGCGAGACAAGCACCACCAAGACGGAGCTACGACTACTACGACCACTTCAGCATCTTCGCCAAGTGTCATCAAGGCATCTTCGCCTTTGGACATATGGCATCTTCTCCTACCTTCGACGAGTACGCCTACTTTGGCCTTCCTCCACGGCGACGGTGATGAGATGATCGAGCATGGGATTTTTCCTTCGGTCATGGAGGAGAGCGATGATGTGCCATCTTCGGCCTTCATCCACGGCGACGACAATGAGATGGTTGAGCATGGGATTTTCCCTTTGCCCACGGCGACGTATGATGACTTGAGTGACTTGTGCCACCATATTGAGAGTGAGCATGACTTCACCACTAGCCCCATATATGATGAGTTGCCACGATTCCCATGTGAGGAGAGCCACCAACACCACCACTTGAGTGATTTGAGTGACTCCACCATATGTGACATTGAGTGCACCTACCTTGAGGGAGTGAGTGAGCCACCACCACATAGAGAGTGTGAGGTAGTTGATAGGGCATGTGAGGCCATTTCGATTTCTAACAACTTAACCTCTACCTCTTTTGTGTCTTCTCATTTAGTGCTAGGTCCCATTTATGATGACGCGGCGATCCTCGACGACTTCGTCCTTCCTTTGGACAAGACGATGGCCATGGTGGAATATGATGCACCCCCACATGGTTCCATCAAGATGAAGATGATGACCACCATTTGGTCTTTGCCACCTCACCTACACCACTTGAGTGGAATGAACAAGGTAACATAGGTGAAGGTGATGCTCTTGTCCCACTAGTGGACATTCTTGACATTGATTGCTTGCATGATGTTGATCCACCTATTTCCATGCTTCGTGCTAGTGCGATTACCCCATGCGATGATTTTCCCATTTATGATGAGTATGATGATTCTCATGTGGAGTCTAGTAGTTGTGATGCCATGTCACATAGGATTTCTTGTGACAATTCTCTAGGTCACATCATGTTTGACAATCCGCTTGACTTGTCATATGCTATGCATGAGATCCACCATATGTCATATTTGCAATCTCATCTTAGTGACTATGCATATGCCATCAACATAAACCCAATTTGCACATATGGCATAGATGACAAGCCCGCGGTTATTGGCATTTGTTTTTCTTGTGATGATATTGATATGCTCCCTTTGCATCATTTATCTCATATGCCATGCCATGACCACCTAGCTTCGGATATGCATTGTTTTGGATGTTCTCCATTTTCTCCATATGATGTTTCCACCATTGCTCATGAGGAGACCCCCATAGTTTCCTCATACATTTTAGGAGATTTTGATCCATCCCATCCATTGCATGATCCCACTACTTGTGTGCACCATATGCTCCCCATGAATAAACATGCTAGTGATGTGCCATATACTTGCATTCTCAATTTGTGTCTCCATTGTGTCATACATAACAACTATTCTTTCATGATGGATAACATGTTCTTATACCATGCATCAAATCTCTTTGAGGGATGCTTATCTTGTGCTAACTCACATGTGCACATACACATCATGATGGATGATGTGTACATTTACCACGAACACAATTTCTTTGGTTTGTGTCTCTTTTTTGTAGGTACCCATGAATACTTGTCAACCTCGCAATCCCATGAGTTGACAAAACGAGCTCTCGAGAGCAACGATGACTTGGGATTTCATGGAGTGTCTTTTCCCCCGCTCTCTTCGCGCAAGGACTTTGCGCATTTCTTCTACATGGCTCTCACTTGGTTATGGGTTATTTACCACTTCTCACTTTATGCCCATATTGCCATGTTCACTTTGCATGATATGCTCATTCCTATGCCTTTGGAATGCATTTGTGACCCATGCTTTGCATTACACATGATGATTGATTCTACTACGTGCATATGTATTTGCAAGCTTGGTGGAGATATTGCTTGTTATTGCCATGTTAACTTTGTGATCCATTCCTATGATGATATCTTGCTTTGCAATCGTGCTTGTGATATGCCTTGTGCATTGCCCATGCCTACTACTTGTACACATGACATGATTGCCATGATTTCCTCTAGTGCGTTGCATCTTCGCTCCGCTAGTTCACACGACTTGATTCCTACGCTTTCTCATGTTGCATCCAATTCTTGGATTACTTGGTCCTATAACATGCTTGGTTGCAACAATGTCGTTACTTCACTTATGCCATGTCCCATTGCTTATCACATGATTGATTTGATTGCCTCCCACATGATGAACAATTGCTCTTGCTATCGTGTTGAGTGCCACTTGATTTTCACTACACCATGTGCACATTATGATTGAATTGTCTTGCACTTGAATGTGTTTAGACATATCATCTTCTTTGGTGTTGGAATGATTCTTATGCTTAACATAGACCATTTATTGAGTGCTTTATGCATGTTTACTATGATCTTGAGGTAGATGCTTATTCTCTTGACACACATATTTGCATCGCTACCTCCCATTTACATGCTCGTTTCCATGATGTCCTTGATTTTGCTCAATTTACGTACTTACATGCTATGCCACACTCCCTTGTCACACCATATGCTATGCTTGATGACAACACTTGTTTGGTGAATCACCTCTTGAATGCTTGGTTTTGCTTTAATGCCAACCACATTTGTTTTTCCAAGAGCTTGTTATATTTGCTCCTTTTGAAGGAATTACAAGACGGTGCGACATTGGAGAGTGACCATCTCGAGCTTCAACATGATACGTGCTTGGTGGTTGGCCACTTCTACACGGCAACGCCTTCTCTTCCCCGTGGTGATGAAGATCACGATTCGTGGACGGATCTCTCCCAGGGGGGAGATGATGCAGAGCATCCCTCGACCATCCCCATGGATGTCACACCACCACCGCAAGCATGGAGAGAACCAACGACGAGAGCTCACGCACGCGACGTCGGAACCGAGGTGAACTCTTTCCTCTTTGAGTTTCACTCGGATTCACACAAGAGTCGGGTTCTACCTCAAATGGATACATTGTGCATTCTTAGGTACCAAGGACATGATCATGAAGAAGCTAGGAGGGAGCCACAAGCAACTGAGAAGAAGGAGAAGAAGGAGAGTGGCCAAAGCGTGAAGACACGGAGGCGCTGGACCCCCCCGGGTGGCCGGCCCTACATGCCCCGGGTGCCCGGGCCACCAACCCCCGGCTGCCCGGCCCCTCCTCCAGCCGGCCCCCTGCCTGGCCCAGGTGCCCGGCCTGCCGCCTGGTCCGGCCCAGCTCGCCCCGGGTGCCCGGGCTCTCACCTCCCGAGTGCCCGGCCTACTCCCTCCAGCCGCCTAGAGCCACCCCGGGTGCCCGGGCATGGATCCCTTGGGTGCCCGGTCCACCTGCTGCGTCAGCCACTGACCGGTCCGGGTGCCCAACCCCCTTTGTCCCGGGTGCCCGGACTCCTCCAAGAGTGTGTGCATTTTCAGGGTCATTTTGGACCTTTGTGTAACGCCCCAAGACCGATGCTTCAGAAGACTTCTAGCTATTCCGAGTTTTGCCGTGTGTTTCTTTTGTGCTTGCTCTTTTGTTTTTGCATTGCATCATGTCATCATGCCATCATGTCATTAATCTTTGCATTTCAAAACTCATCTAAATAAATTGTATGGATCTTCGATCCATTTAAATCGAGGGAACTCACATGGTGTTTTCTCTTTATAACATATCCTCGCAATATTAGGGAGCTATATTAAATATTTCTTTAATTTGGAAGCCACCGTAACAAACTTGCATTTTAATCTCTCGTTTCCACCTATTCTAAATCCTCGATCATTCTCCAATTGGCTTCGGTTCAAGTTGTGGCACTTTGAGTTATGCCAAAGAAGCCCCATGCCAGTTTTCAGCTCAACTTGTATTTATTTGGCCCTCCAAATAAATATTTTTGCTCCTATTTCTTTTCTGTAAATAGAAAAGGAAAAACCTTTTTCCCCTTCCTTTCTTTAAATCCAGCCGAGCGGGCCCCTGGCCACTCTCCTCCTTCGGACTGGCCCATCTGGCCCAAAGCCCAGCCTCCTCACGAACCCTCATCTTAACCTAGCCCGATCCCACTTCTCTCCCTCGTTCCTCTGCCAGCGCCGCCACCTTCGTCTCGATCCCCATTGCGCACGCATCGCCCGCTGCCAGCGCCAGGAAAACCTGCGCCCGATCCTCATCTCCCTCTTCTCGATCTCCCTCTCCCTCGCTCGTGTCGCCATCCACAGAGAAAGAGAGAGGAGCGAGACCCCTCAAGCCAACCACCCCGCGGCCCCGCGAGCTCGTCCGCCCGCACGGCCATGGCACCGCCGGCCTCCATGTCTCGCCGCGCCCTGCTCCCTTCTTCATGTGTTGCTCCGCCCTGGCTGCGGTGCGACCAACTCCGGCGGCCCCGTCGCCTCTGCGCGCGAGCGCCGCGCGTCCAACCTCCTCCCTCACCTCCGGCCTCCTCCTCGTCGCCTCCGCGCCACCAGCCAGCCACCGGAGCCTGCCGCTGCCGCCAGATCAGGCTGCGCTTCGCCGGGGTCCTCCCCTGCCGCCGCCTCGGCCCTGCTGGAGCTCCTCTGCCGCCATGAACCAGGAGCCCCTCGCCCAAACGCCTTCGCCGGCCTTCGCCTCCCACGCTGCCCGAGGACGTCGCGACCTCTTGCCTCTCCCTCGTCTGCAAGGGAGACGAGCGACCGAAGCCTCGCGCCAAGCTCCCCTGCATCGCGTGAGTCGCCGAGTCCCTGCCTCCACGACCACTCTTCCTCGGCCAGTTCATCACGCTTGACCAGCAGCGCCTTCTCCATGGAGTGCTAGCACCGTTGCGAGTCCTGAGCACCACCGCAGGTGGCCGTCGTGCTGACCACCTTGGGTTGGCGTTGTACGCTGTTGTTGCCTCCGTGCATCTTCACTTCCTATGCCCGTGGACATCAAGACCAAGTACCCCCTTCGTTTCGTCAATACCGGCAAGTTCAGAAGATCTCAAGTACCACTACGGCCCGTGTACCACTACTTCCTTCGTTGAACGCATTCCGCCCTAAATGCATGATTCGAAGGTATAACCCGAGACGACCGCGATGAGATGCCCTTGCATGTATGAGATGAACCATATGTTTGCACCGTGCCCGTTTGCTTCATGCACGTTCCTCCTCGTTTTCCATGCCGTCGACCCGTGGGAACCCGGTAACCGGGAGCACCCCACCATCTTGCATGACTCGCTCACGCTCACTTCCTTTTGCACCAGTATCTCCGTGAGCTACCAGAACCGATATGTTGCCGTGGCATCATTTTCGGATTCATTGCCGTGGCACCCGTTTTGTTCCGCCATAGTGACCAAATGCTTCATAACATGCTTATGTCAACATTTTCATAAAAATTGCATAAAACTTGCATATGTCATCCGCATCATGATAACAACAATTAAAATGTTTAAAATTGTTGCTTGCTTTAAATTGCTAAATAACATGGGGATTTTCCGGAATTGTTGTTTGTTGCTTCCGGCCTCATTTAAACTTGCCTAAATAGTTAGTTTATTTATGCTTCACCTCTTGCCATGTTTAACAACACTTAATATTGTTTGGTAGCATAACCGAGAGAGAACTAAATAATTGCACGTGGTGTTTTGTCAATATGCAACTCGTTGCATATTGAGCTCCACTTAAATTGTAGTGTTGTTTGCTTCACCTTGCCATGTCATGCCTCATTAAACCGGACATGCATCATACTTGTTTGTGCATCATGACATGTTTATGCTTGTGTGTTTACCATGTTGTTTGCTTCTTTCTGGTTTGCTTCTCTCGTTAGCTTCGGTTTCGTTTCGGAGTTGTGAGGATTCGTTCGACTACGTCCGTTTGTCTTCTTCATGGACTCGTTCTTCTTCCTAGCAGGATTTCAGGCAAGATGACCACTACCCTCGATATCACTTCTATCTTTGCTTGCTAGTTGCTTCGTTCTATTGCTATGCTGCGCTACCTATCACTTGTTTTACCAAGCCTCCCAAATTGCCATGTCAGCCTCTAACATTTTCACCCTTCCTAGCAAACCATTGCTTGGCTATGTTACCGCTTTGCTCAGCCCCTCTTATAGCATTGCTAGTTGCAGGTGAAGTTGAAGATTGCTCCATGATGGACAGGATTATGTTGGGATATCACAATATCTCTTATTTAATTAATGCATCTATATACTTGGTAAAGGGTGGACGGCTCGGCCTTATGCCTGGTGTTTTGTTCCACTCTTGCCGCCCTAGTTTCTGTCATACCGGTGTTATGTTCCTGGATTTTGCGTTCCTTACGCGGTCGGGTGATTTATGGGACCCCCTTGACAGTTCGCTCTAAATAAAACTCCTCCAGCAAGGCCCAACCTTGGTTTTAACATTTGCCACCTAAGCCTTTTTCCCTTGGGTTCTGCAGACTCAAGGGTCATCTTTATTTTACCCCGGGCGGTGCTCTTCGAGTGTTGGTCCAAACTAGAGCACCCGTTGGGACCATTCCTTGGCAACTTGGATTACGCGGTGCACAGACGCTTAGCTTATCCGGTGTACCACGAGAACGAGATATGTGCAGCTCCTATCGGGATTTGTCGGCACAGCGGGTGGTCTTGCTAGTCTTGTTTTACCACTGTCGAAATGTCTTGTAAACCGGGATTCCGAGACTGATCGGGTCGTCCTGGGAGAAGGAATATCCTTCGTTGACCGTGAGATCTTGTGATGGGCTAAGTTGGGACACCCCTACAGGGTATAAACTTTCGAGAGCCGTGCCCGCGGTTATGTGGCAGATGGGAATTTGTAAATATCCGGTTGTAGACAACTTGACATTTGACTTAACTAAAACGCATCAACTGCGTGTGTAGCCATGATGGTCTCTTTTCGGCGGAGTCCGGGAAGTGAACACGGTTTTGGGTTATGTTTGACGTAAGTAGGAGTTCAGGATCACCTCTTGATCATTTCTAGTTGATGACCGTTCCTTTGCTCCTCTTCTCGCTCTCATTTGCGTATGTTAGCCACCATATTTGCTTAGTGCTTGCTGCAGCTCCACCTCATTACCCCATCCTTCTTATAAGCTTAAATAGTCTTGATCTCGCGGGTTTTGAGATTGCTGAGTCCTCGTGACTCACCAGATACTATCACAACAGTTGCAGGTGCCGATGATACCAGTGCAGAGGATGCTATCTAGCTCAGATGGGAGCTCAACGATGATCTTAGTTGTTGCTATGTGTTGTTTCTTGTTGATCAGTAGTGGAGCCCAGTTGGGACGATCGGGGATCTAGCAGTTGGGTTATCTTCTTTTCTTTTGGCTTTGTCCATAGTTGGACTATGTGTGTACTCTGAATGATGTATGATTTATTTAAGTACTTGTGTGAAGTGGCGATTGTAAGCCAACTCTTTATCCCAGTCTTGTTCATTACATGGGATTGTGTGAAGATGACCCTTCTTGCGACAAAACCACAATGCGGTTATGCCTCTAAGTCGTGCTTCGACACGTGGGAGATATAGCCGCATCGTGGGTGTTACACTTTGTATCCCCCTCTCCCTCTATTTCGTCCCTAGACAATAAGTACCTCCCACCTAGCTCATTTAGAGGATAACAAAGTATTTGATAGACATTTGTGAGCTTTGCTCCATGGATCCACTCCACTAGGAGATCAAGACCTCCTCTTGGAGTGACCAAACATCAAGACCTCCTCCTTGGGGAAGGATCCCCATCATAGGATCATCAAGCCCTCATCTCCTTCATAGGATTTGGGATGAACTCTACCATGTATCTTATTTCCCTTTGATTGTTCATGTACCTTGTGGATCTTGTGTGATTGTTAGTCTAGTGGATGTGTGATTTGGACTTGTTCTTGAGTGTTCCTCTTGTTTTCCCTCTTGTGTTCATTTTGTTCTTGGGGATTCCCCGTCCAATTCATGAAAAATCTTCACTTAGGGTTCCACCCTACAACACGTTTCTTTTACTTACCCGAATTCGGAGCTCTCCAGGGGCATTCGCAGATCTGCCACGCAGCATATCAGATGTTGCGGAGTTCTACCGTGCCGAGGAGGGGAGCTCAACGGAGAAGATGTTCTGGTCCCGGTATGCTGGAGCCGAACACCCGATGCCTCTGAGTGAGCAATTGAAGCAATTGGTTGAACTCCATAGGGCGGCCGAAGTGGCTATGAAAGATTTCATAGTCCGGATGTGGCCTGGTGAGCCCCTGCCCGCCAGCTACTTCGGCCTGATAAAGCGGATGGTAAATGCCTGCCCGCGGCTTGAAGTGATCAAGCGATCCGTTTGCATTGAGGGTGCCCGCCGAGCCATTGCCCGTGCGAAGGTGTATTGGGGTAAGCTGGATGTGGAGAAGCTGGTGAAGGATGGACCGCCGGAGGGCAAGGCGCATCGCTGTCCCGAAAATTATTATGATGGCGTTATGAAAGGCGCTCGTCTCGTGGCCGATGAATGTACCAAGGACACGATCTTTGAGTGAATGTACTTCTGTCATTTTTGTAATATAAAGACGAAGCGCTATATAGCGCTTTTTTGATTTAAAATATTACATTATGTGCGGTTGTTTATAAAATTCTGAAAGTAGGCCAGCCGTCGGCTTCCACCCCCACATAACTAGTACTGGGGTGTTCGTGGAAAAAACTCAGACACTCTTTATCCAAATTTTTGGTCCCTGAAGGAGGTGTTTGGCGCAGCGAACAAGGCAATCGGACTATGCGGCTTTATAACTTTCACTTTGCCATAGAAGTCTACAATTTTAAATTTCGGCGAAGCCCCTAGAATTCGGAAAGCCGAATTGGGGCGCTATATATGCCTAAATCGGACGAGGCCGATTCCTCGCCTAAAGCAGAAAAATCATGAAGGATTTTAAGACCTCTCGAACAGCGACCAGCTCTCGCTGCATCATGTCGGTCACTTTTCGGCTTTCTCTACTGAGGTGCTTGTCCGGAAGAACCGGGACACAATCGCAGTAGTTCTCCCTGTGCTACCTTAGCCGATATAACGGAACATAAGGTACCAAAACAAGGGAGCCGGGCAAACCCAACTATTGACCCAAGACATGATTCGGAGCTGATGCATATAATGCTATAAGTTCGGGGTGCCGCACGATCAAAAGTGTTCGGACTTATCTTGCCGGATTATGGGGCGCCATAAGAAGCCCCTGGAAAACTGAACATACCAAGGTGTACGGATGCAATTTTAGATAAGCATTTATATTAAAAATATGCAGATAGGAATAATAAGCTGACGCTATATATTATCTCCCATTCATGAATAATACGTCTAAGCGTATGTTTACATTGAATGCGTAAAGTAATAGAAAATAGGACTATTTGACATGTCCTATCCAAGGGCGGGCCGCATGTAGGTATATAAAACAGGTATAACGATCGTGAATAGATTCCACCTAGGTATTCCCTTTGTGCGCAAAGCCTTTTGCCTCGGTTTTCTCTCCTGTGAAAGTCCGGTAATCCGGCTCTTCTGAAGAGGCTGCCCTAAAGCTGGGTCCTGAAAGATAAAAAAGGGGGGGTTATTAAAGTATGTTGCGGCTGAACCGCACTATTGACTGCGTCACTATTGCGCCTCCGGCTATGCCCATGGTATTTTGAGTGCGTAATTGTGTACGCGCGGCACAAATGCTGCCTTAATGGGGCTGGAGCGGAGGCCCAACTGCCAGTCGCGCTCTTGGGTACTCCGGACTCGCTTGACGGTGTTCGGCGTTGTTGTCGCCGGATTGGTGGTTTGCCGGAGAAGGCTGGTTTGTACTTCTGCCGCGAGGGCTGCAGTATGCTCTTCTGTACGTAGAGAGCGGTCCATGTTTCCGTTGACTGTTATGACCCCGCGAGGTCCTGGCATCTGGAGCTTGAGGTATGCATAGTGTGGTACCGCATTGAATCGAGCGAATGCGGTTCGTCCAAGCAGTGCATGATAACCACTATGGAAAGAGACAATATCGAAGATTAACTCCTCGCTTCGGAAGTTATCCGGAGATCCGAAGACCACTTCTAGTGTTATGGAGCTCGTGCAACGGGCCTCTACTCCTAGAATTACACCTTTGAAGGTGGTTTTGGTGGGCTTGATCCTCGAAGGGTCGATGCCCATTTTGCACACTGTGTCCTGATAAAGCAGGTTCAGGCTGCTGCCGCCATCCATAAGGACTCGCGTAAGGTGGAACCCGTCGATGATTGGGTCTAGGACCAATGCGGCTGAACCGCCGTGACGGATGCTGGTAGGGTGATCCCTACGATCAAAGGTGATCGGACAGGCTGACCATGGGTTGAATTTTGGGGCGACTGGCTCCATCGCATAGACGTCCCGTAGGGCTTGCTTCCGTTCCCGTTTGGGGATGTGGGTGGCGTAGATCATATTGACCATTTTCACCTGGGGAGGAAATTTCTTCTGTCCCCCCGTGTTCGGACGCCGGGGCTCCTCGTCATCGTCGTTGTGCAGCTCCTTGTCCTTGTTCTCGGTGTCTATTTTACCGGCCTGTTTGAACACCCAACGGTCTCTGTTAGTGTGGTTTGCTGGCTTATCCGGGGTGCCATGAATTTGGCACGAGCGATCAAGTATGCGGTCCAGGCTGGATGGTCCCTGATTGTTTCTTTTGAACGGCTTTTTCCGCTGACCGGATTTTGAGCCACTGAATCGGGCGTTGACTGCCGTGTCTTCAGTGTTGTTGCCGTTGTTCCATCGCTTATGTCGGTTGCACTGTGGCTTGCCGGTATTGTCGCGGACATCTGAGGTGCCGGAATTTATTGGTGTGGTGCTACTGCGAGCCAACCAGCTGTCCTCGCCCGTGCAAAAGCGGGTCATGATTGTGGTGAGGGCCGCCATGGACTTTGGTTTTTCCTGGCCGAGGTGTCGGGCGAGCCACTCATCGCGGATATTATGCTTAAAGGCTGCCAGAGCTTCGGCGTCCGGACAGTCGACAATTTGGTTCTTTTCAATTTGGTTCTTTTTGGTTAGGAACCGAGTCTAGAATTTCCTGGCTGACTCTTCGGGCTGTTGGGTAATGTGACTCAAGTCATCAGCGTCCGGTGGTCGCACATACGTGCCCTGGAAGTTGTCGAGGAACGCGTCCTCCAGGTTTTCCCAACTGCCGATGGAGTTTGTTGGTAGGCTATTTAGCCAGTGTCGGGCCAGTCCTTTGAGCTTAAGGGGAAGATACTTGATGGCGTGTAGATCGTCACTGCGGGCCATATGAATGTGGAGAAGGAAATCTTCGATCCATACTGCAGGGTCTGTTGTGCCATCGTATGATTCAATGTTTACGGGTTTAAACCCTTCTGGGAATTCATGATCCATCACTTCGTTAGTGAAGCAGAAGGGGTGTGCAGCGCCTCTATGCTGGGCTATGTGGCTACGCAGTTCGAAGAGTCTGGTTGGCTGTGTTTGGCCCGGCCGGACTTGTTGATAGGGTATCCGGTGTGACGATCATCGTCACGTGTTGGGGCGCGCCCCCGCGATCCATAGATCGATCTTGGCTGTCCTGCCTTGTTTTCCAGTATATCTTGCAGGTCCTGCCTATTGCCCCGGGCCGTAGTGTAGTTTCATAGGGGTGCAGGCTGGTATTCGGGCTGATACGCCGTTTTATCCCGGCCACGAGGTGGTCGGTCAGCCGTGTGGCGCTCGAGTCCATATTCCTTAGCTGCCAGGACTTCAGTCCATCTGTCTGTGAGCAGGTCTTGATCAGCTTGGAGCTGTTGTTGCTTCTTTTTCAGGCTCCTCGTAGTGGCCATAAGCCGGCGTGAGGGAGTCCTGGACTGGGGGTGTCCGGACAGCCGGACTATCATCGCCCGCCGGACTCCAAGACTACGAAGATACAAGATTGAAGACTCCGTCCCGTGTCCGGATGGGACTTTCCTTGGCGTGGAAGGCAAGCTTGGCGATACGGATATGTAGATCTCCTACCATTGTAACCGACTCTGTGTAACCCTAGCCTCCTCCGGTGTCTATATAAACCGAAGGGCTTTAGTCCGTAGGACACAACATACATTACAACAATCATACCATAGGCTAGCTTTATGGTTTAGCCTCCTTGATCTCGTGGTAGATCCACTCTTGTACTACCAATATCATCAATATTAATCAAGCAGGACGTAGGGTTTTACCTCCATCGAGAGGGCCCGAACCTGGGTAAAACATCGTGTCCCTCGTCTCCTATTACCATCCGCCTAGACGCACAGTTCGGGACCCCCTACCCGAGATCTGCCGGTTTTGACACCGACATTGGTGCTTTCATTGAGAGTTCCTGTGTGCCGTCACCGATAGGCTTGATGGCATCTACAACCAACGATGCTGTCCTGGGTGAGACTTTTCTCCCCGGACAAATCTTCGTGTTCGGCGGCTTCGCACTGCGGGCTAATTCGCTTGGCCATCTGGAGCAGATCGAAAGCTACGCCCCTGGCCGTCAGGTCAGATTCGGAAGTCTAAACTTCACGGCCGATGTCCGCGGAGACTTGATCTTCAATGGACTCGAGCCACAGCCAAGCGCCGCCTTTGTGGCGATGGGCATGATCTAGCTCGCCGCCGAGTCAAGTGCCTTGGTGGCCGCACACAAATCCGCTTCGGCCACTAGTCCGGAGCCGATCGCCCAGATCGAGGATCGGTGGATAGACGCCGCCTCGGGGGCTTCAACTTCCACGGCGATGGAGCCGAACACTAATCTTGTCCCCCATGAAACTCGTGATTCCGAGGTGCCGGATTCCTTGCCGGACTCCAGGCCTCCCACGCCCCTACCAATCGAGTCGGATTGGGCGCCGGTTATGGAATTCCTCACCGCGGACATCTTCCAATACTTGCCTTTTGGCGACATCCTAAATTCGCTAAAGCATCTCTCATTATCAGGAGAGCCCTGGCCGGACTATGGCCAGGATGGTTGGGATACGGACGACGAAGAGATTGAGCCCACCCACCACCCACTTTGTAGCCCCGCCGCGATCTAACCGACATGCTAGACTACGACCAAGACATCGACGCTATGGACGGCGATGCCGAGATGAACGAGAACCAGCGCCACAGGCACCGAAGATCACCTCGTCATATGACATATACATGGTGGATACCCCAAAAGACAGGGACGGCGAAGAAATAGCGGAGGCAGATTCTTTAAAGAAACAGCCCAAGCGCCGGCGTCAGCGGCGCCGCTCTAAATCCCGCCATAGCAAGAATGGAGATTCCGGCACCGGAGATAATAATACACCAGAGAGTGCCGAAGACAATCCCCTCCAGCAAGACTCAGCGCAGGAGGATGCAGAAGCAAGCCCTCACGAGAAGGCGGCAGACGAAGAGGTTGAGGATTACAACTATATGCCTCCCTCCGAAGACGAGGCAAGCCTCAACGATGACGAATCCATCGTGCCCGAGGATCCCGTCGAACAAGAGCGTTTTAAACGCAGGCTTATCGCCACGGCAAACAGCCTAAAGAAAAAGCAGCAGCAGCTACAAGCTGATTAGGACCTGCTGGCCGATCGATGGACCGAGGTCCTCGCGGCCGAAGAGTATAAACTCGAACGCCCCTCCAAAAGCTATCCAAGACGCAAGCTGCTACCCCGATTAGAGGAGGAAGCATACATACCCCCATCACCAGCGCATGATACGGCTGACCGACCACCCCGTGGTCGTGACAGAGAGGCATCCAAGCCCCCAGCCAAGACCGTACCCCGGCATCGCTCCAAAGGTACGAAGCCAAGAGGGAACGCGCCGGACTTGCGAGATATATTGGAGGACAAAGCAAGGCAATCCAGATCCATCTACCGATCACGTGGGCGCCCAACGACCCATGACAAATACCGTCACGCCGGATACGATAACCCCGGTCGGGCCGAACACAGCAGACAACGCTCTCTCGAGTTGCGTCGTGATATTGCTCAATACAGAGGCGCCGACACCCGCTATGCTTCACAGACGAAGTAATGGATCATCAAATCCCTGAAGGGTTTAAACCCGTAAACATCGAATCCTACGATGGCACGACAGACCCTGCGGTTTGGATCGAAGATTACCTTCTCCACATCCATATGGCCCACGGCGACGATCTCCATGCCATCAAGTACCTCCCACTCAAGCTTAAAGGACCAGCTCGTCATTGGCTCAACATCTTGCCTGCAGAGTCAATTGGGTGTTGGGAAGACCTGGAAGCCGCATTCCTTGATAACTTCCAGGGCACGTATGTGGGACCACCAGACGCCGATGACCTAAGCCACATCATTCAGCAGCCAGACGAATCGGCCAGACAATTCTGGACACGGTTCTTGACGAAGAAAAATCAAATCGTCGACTGTTCGGATGCAGAGGCCCTTGCAGCCTTCAAGCATAACATCCGTGACGAATGGCTAGCCCGGCACCTGGGACAGGAAAAGCCGAAATCTATGGCAGCACTCACATCATTAATGACCCGCTTCTGTGCGGGAGAGGATAGCTGGCTAGCTCGCAGCAACAATCTTCCTAAAAATTCTGGCAGTCCGGATACTAAGGACAACAACGGTAGGTCACGTCGAAACAAAAACAAACGCCGCATTAACGGTGACGATAAGGAGGATACGGCAGTCAACGCCGGATTTCGAGGCTCTAAACCCGGTCAACGGAAGAAGCCATTCAAAAGAACCACTCCGGGTCTGTCCAATTTGGACCGAATACTCGACCGCTTATGCCAGATACATGGCACCCCTGAAAAACCAGCTAATCACACTAATAGAGATTGCTGGGTGTTTAAACAGGCAGGCAAGTTAATTGCCGAAAACAATGACAAGGGGCTAAACAACGACGACGAGGAGGAGACCCGACCGCCAAACAATAGAGGACAGCGGACGGTGAACATGATTTACGCGACCCATATACCCAAGAGGGAGAGGAAACGCGCACTAAGGGACGTCTATGCGATGGAGCCAGTCGCCCCGAAGTTCAATCCATGGTCCTCTTGTCCGATCACTTTCGATCGAAGAGACCATCCGACCAGCATACGCCATGGCGGATTCGCCGCATTGGTTTTAGACCCAATCGTCGATGGATTTCACCTCACGAGAGTCCTGATGGACGGCGGTAGTATCTGAACCTCGCTTTATCGGGATACAAGGCGCAAAATGGGCATAGACCCTCAAGGATTAAACCTACAAAGACAACCTTTAAAGGTGTCATACCAGGAGTGGAAGCCAACTCTACAGTCTCAGTCACAGTGGAAGTGGTCTTCGGATCCCCGGATAATTTCCGGAGCGAGGAGTCAATCTTCGACATAGTCCCGTTTCGCAGCGGCTATCACGCTCTGCTCGGACGAACCGCGTTTGCAAAATTCAACGCGGTGCCGATTATGCATACCTCAAGCTCAAAATGCCGTGCCCTTGTGGAGTCATCACGGTCAATGGGAATACGGAACGCTCCTCCGAACGGAGGAACATCTGGCGGCTCTCGCGGCGAAGTACAGAGCAGCCTCTTAAGGCAATTCTCGAGTCCGCCGTTAAACGACCGGATCTACAAAAAACGCGCTACCAAGCATGTAACACCCCGGATCCGGCGCGCCGGTGTCCGCCATTATTCGTCGTTGTTGCCATGTCATTTGCTTGCGTGTTGCGTTTGCCATGTCATCATCTGCATTTTATCATGTCATCATGTGCATTTCATTTTGCATACATGTTCGCCTCATGCATCCGAGCATTTTCCCCGTTGTCCGCTTTTGCAATCCGGGCTCCTATGTCCTCCGGCGCCCCTTCTTCTCTCTCGTTAGAGCGGGTATTAAACTTTCTCGGAATGGACCGAGGTTTGTCAAGCGGCCTTGGTATAGCACCGGTAGACCGCCTGTCAAGTTTCGTGCCATTTGGAGGTCGTTTGATACTCCAACGGTTAACCGGGTAACCGTAAAGCCTTCTTTGAGCTGCAGCCCAACACCCCTTCCAAAGTGGCCCAAAACCCACCAAACTCCTCTCCATGCTCTCGGTCGCTCGATCACGATCGCGTGGCAAACCTCCTCATTTGGACTCTCCTAGCTCCTCTACCTATAAATAAGTCCTCCTCCATTTTCGCGGATGAATCCCGAAACCCTAGATTTTTCCTCCGCGCGGACATGTCCGCACGCCGGACATGTCCGCCGCCGCGCCGGCGAATCGCCGTCCGCCACGTGGCTGCTGCCGCCGCCCGCGCCGCCGCTCGCCCATGATGTTCAGCCAGACCCGCTCGGCTTCTGCGCCCGCCGCTGGCCGGCGCGCCTCCGAGCCCGCGCCCGGCGAAGCTCTCCTGCGCCTCCGCCGTCGGCCGCCTCGCCTCGCCTCGCTTCGCCGCCGCCGCCGCCTCGCCATGAGGCCCCTCCGCCGCCGCCTGCGCCGCCATGGCAGCTGCTTGCGCCGCTTCGCTTGGCGCCCGGCCCGACTGGCGCCGCCGCTCGCCGCCGCCACACGCCACGCCGCCGCCAGCGCCGCGTCGCCTCCGCCGCCCACAGTTCGCGCCGCCATGGAACAACGCCGCTTGCCGCTGCCGTCGCCGCCGCCGACCTCCTCCGGCGTCGCCCGCGCCGGATCTGGTCGATCCGCCGGGTCCTCCTCGAAGCTCCTCCGGCCTCCTCGCGCTTTCCCCGAAACTCCGGCGAAGTTCGGCGAGAATCCGGCGATCCTCGATCCGCGTGCCTCGAAACCCTAGATCCGTTTCGGGAGGTAAAAATCTGCTAAGTCCCCGAAATTTTATATTCTGGACCCATTTTCATCGCATCACATCTCTGCACTCGTAGCTCCGTTTTGGGCGTATAATATGTTAAATTGTTCTTCTCGACGAGTACATCATTTCATTCCATTGCATCATTTGCATTTGAGCTCATCTTGATGCCAGAAACGCTGTTGGAATATGGCTTCAGATCGTTAGTTTCAGAATCTTATCAGCTCGAGCTCTTTTGTCATTTTTGCCATGAATTATGTGTGCACCTTATGGACTTGAGTCCTACATGTGAGTTGAACATTGCCATGCCATCTTTCCAGGGGTGTTTGCCATGTATTTTTGTGATCTATGTGTTGACTAGAACAAGCATGCAAAGTAGGGATGATGATGTTGCTGATTTCAGGAACTTAGTGATTTCACTAAGTCTTGTCCTGCTGTTATTTTTTATGCCATATGTTCATGTTGTTACAGAGAGATCTATGGCCTTTTTGAGCATGATCAGTAAGGGTGTTTTGAACATATGGATGTGCTCTATCAATCCATGCCTTTGTTGGCATTTATGGATTAGTCTAGCATGTCATT
The DNA here is from genome assembly GCA_021437245.1 of Aegilops speltoides. Classification (NCBI taxonomy): domain Eukaryota; kingdom Viridiplantae; phylum Streptophyta; class Magnoliopsida; order Poales; family Poaceae; genus Aegilops; species Aegilops speltoides. The sequence continues at coordinate 129,595,360 of CM038144.1, forward strand.
TTCGTGCTCTACTTTTGCTTGAAAATGTTTCCTGGCAGATTGTTTGCATGAGATTCAATTTTCACGAGGTCGTTGTAGTTGATCCGTGTATGCTATGACCTTGCTCTTGCCATGCTTAGCTTCATAATCATTCCTTCTTACTGTTGGTTGCCTTGCCATGCCATTTATTGCTCTGTAGTGAGTGCATCGAGCTCACGAACATGCCTACTCGTTAACTGTTTTTGCCATGTCCTGATATTTCACTAAGTCTGTGAACCTGATATTTTGAGCACTTTCTTCATGCTTGTTTGAACATGTTATGATGTGATTTAGCCGTAGCTCAGTGTTCCTCTTTTGTTAAGCATCTCCTGTAGTTCGTTGTCATATGCTTTGTTTTTATGTTGGGGTGCTGTAGCATAGTTTCTTGTTGCGTGCTAAGTAGCATCGGGCTGTTAAACGCAGATTTGCATCATTCTTGTTTTGCTTGTCATTTGCAAACCGTGCATCCGATTCCGGTGATCTTTATATCGATTTCACCCGAAATCATCCCATCTTTCCAGCGGCATACTTGGTTTGCCAAGTTGATGCCCGGTTCATCATTTTCCTTCCGGTGCACACATATGCATTGCATATCTCATCTCGCACCGCATGTCATGTTTTGCATCATATTGCTTGTGCATTGTTCCTTGTTTGATTGTGGTTCCGTTGCTTGTGTTCTTGCTTTGGGGTAGAGCCGGGAGACGAGTACGTGTACGAGGAACCTGTTGAGAACGCCTACGAGGATCAAGCCTTCGTCAACTCTGAGAACCTTACAGGCAAGATGATCATACCCTCGAAATCACTACTATCTTTGCTTGCTAGTTTGCTCGCTCTTTTGCTATGCCAATGCTGCGATGCCTACCATTTGCTTGTCAGCCTCCCAAATTGCCATGCCAAACCTCTAACCCACCTTGTCCTGGCAAACCGTTGATTGGCTATGTTACCGCTTTGCTCAGCCCCTCTTATAGCGTTGTTAGTTGCAGGTGAAGACTGAAGTTTGTTCCTTGTTGGAACATGGAGATGTTGTTCCTTGTTGGAACATGTTTACTTGTTGGGATATCACAATATATCTTATTTAATTAATGCATCTATATATTTGGTAAAGGGTGGAAGGCTCGGCCTTATGCCTGGTGTTTTGTTCCACTCTTGCCGCCCTAGTTTCCGTCATATCGGTGTTATGTTCCCGGATTTTGCGTCCCTTACGGTTGGGCTATAATGGGAACCCCTTGACATTCGCCTTAAGTAAAGCTTCTCCAGCAATGCCCAACATTGGTTTTACCATTTGCCTCACCTAGCCTTTTTTTTCCCTTGGGTTCGCAGACTCAAGGGTCATCTTTATTTTAACCCCCGGCCGGTGCTCCTCGAGTGTTGGTCCGAACCGAGCTGACTCATGGGGCCACCTCGGGAAACTTGAGGGTTGGTTTTACTCGTAGCTAGACTCATCCGAGTGTGCCCGAGAAAGAGATATGTGCAGCTCCTATCGGGATTTGTCGGCACATTCGGGCGGTGTTCTTTGGTTTAGTTTTACCCGTCGAAATGTCTTGTTGTACGGGATACCGAGTCTGATCGGAGTGTCTTGGGTGGAGGTCTATTCCTCCGCTGACCGTGAGAGCTTGTCATGGGCTAAGTTGGGACACCCCGCAGGATTTGAACTTTCGAAAGCCGTGCCCGCGGTTATGTGGCAGATGGGAATTTGTTAACGTCCGGTTGTAGAAGACCTGAAGTTGACCTTAATTAAAATACATCAACCGTGTGTGTAACCGTGATGGTCTCTTTCCGGCGGAGTCCGGGAAGTGAACACGGTGTTGGAGTTATGCTTGACGTAGGTTGCTATAGGATCACTTCTTGATCATACTCTTATCGACCGTGCTTTGCCTTCTCTTCTCGCTCTCATTTGCGTATGTTAGCCTCCATATATGATAGTCGCTTGCTGCAGCTCCACTTCATGCCTTTACCTTACCCATAAGCTTAAATAGTCTTGATCTCGTGGGTGCGAGATTGCTGGGTCCCCGTGGCTCACCAGATACTTCCAAAACCAGTTTGCAGGTGCCTATTTTACCGAGCAGGTGACGCAACCAAGCTCAAGGAGGAGCTCGTTGAAGATCTTGCCCTTTATGTTGTTTCGCTCTAGTTGATCAAGAGTGGAGCCCAGTTGGGGTCGATCAGGTCCTTTTGTCGATTTGGGGTTCTTCTTTTACTTTGGTTCCGTAGTCGGACCTTGATTGTATCTGGATGATGTAATGCTTTATTCATGTATTTGTGTGAAGTGGCGATTGTAAGCCAACTATGTATCTTTTCCCTTATGTATTACATGGATTGTGCGAAGATTACCTCACTTGCGACATTGCTTTCAATGCGGTTATGCCTCTAAGTCGTGCTTCGACACGTGGGAGATATAGCCGCATCGAGGGCGCTAAGTTGGTATCAGAGCCATCCCTGACCTTAGGAGCCCCCACTGCTTGATCGTTTTTAGTGGCCGAGTTGTGTCTAGAAAAAATGTTTTGAGTCATTTAGGATTATATATATCGGAGAGTTTAGGAATTCTTTTTACTCCCGGTCCCTTCGACCTTCTCGGTGAGGTATCCCGACGAGAGTTTTGACTCTCTCTTCTCAAATTTCACTAAAAATTTTTTTAGGATCACGCTGGTATCTTGGAATCGTCCGATATTCTTATGACGAGAACATTGTTCTTGGTGCCCCGACATTTAGGGGTTGTGGCGGTGTCCGGGAGTTGAGCTCCGAGGTGTTGTCGCCATAATTTTATCGCTGCAGTTCTCGAATACCGAGTTTAGTACGCCGACATCGAAAATCTCTTTTATGCGTTGTTGGTGAGATAACCCGCTAACCCAAAGATCGAGGTGAGTACGGAGTATTGCCATGACTTGTATAACGGATGCTTTTCAAGGTTGAGGTAGACGATTTCAAGGTTTCTTGGTTATGTGTTGACGGATGGATACAAATGGATGTAGGGATTGTTAGTTTGGGTGAGATATTATTGCTCCCTGTATCCCCAACACCAGATTGCATAACCGTAAAGTTTGGGAGTTTTATAGGTGGGAATTCAAGTAGCTCTTAGGATATCTTTCCGACGGATGTATGATGTGAAATTGGGGTTCGACGCCTAGTGGTCCGCCTATTCACGGTTGGTTTTACATGGTCTCGTTGTGTCTTAAAGAGTCCTTGGCTATGCCGACTGGGACGCTTCAGATGTCATGTGCACTCGCCTTGTACATGATGGTGTTGTACGATTGAGCCCGTGTAGGCCCCACCACTTAAAAACTTTGGACGAAATCTCTATCATATGTTTGTTCCGGCTTATTTTGCAAGCCAGTCCTTTGTTTTTGTTTTGAGTTGTGGTATTCGAGTTGCTTCAATGTCAAATGTTGAATCCATACCTTTCCGAAATGGTGTTCTCATACTCCGATGTGAATACCAATCCATCTCAACAATCGAGATTGTCATGTCAATCCTTTTCAACCGGCGTGTTTCTCTTCAAGTGGATCCGATCACTTCAACATCAGCAAGACCAATTATCATTTCTTCTCAACGGTGTTTGTTTCATCCGTCTCCAAGTTTCTTTTGTTTTACCGCCCTCCCACCCTTTTTCTTCAAGGACACAGATTTCTTAATCAAGTATCCATTTATTCATGTGAAGTCTCTTCATTCTTTTCATGAAGATGCTCAACAGTTTCTAGTTCGTCATTCCTCATTCATTTCTCTTCTCCGGTGGATTCAAGTCAAGTTTTGTTGATCATACCTTTTTCCTCATTTCAATGTCTTCTCATACCGGTGCACATCATTATCATTCTACTTCTCGCTATTTGTTATTCCAGAGTGCTCAAGATATCTCGAAGATTCGTGTTTTCACTCGGCATTCGTTCAAGCTCTTTCGAGATTACTATCTCATTCAAGCCACTTAATTCAACCGGTGCAACATCTCTTTTAAATCTTTTCAACGGTGTTCTTTTGAGTGGGCCCTAACCCACAGGTCTTTTACCAGGATCTTACCTGACTCTTCTATTTTCCCAGAGCTATCCTAAATTCTTCTCCAAGTTTGACGTAAGAATGAGTTATCATAATTCAAATGCTTTTCTCCAAGATCTTTCAAATTCTTTTCATAGTTGGCTCAACCTCTTCGCTTTTGATTCTTCCGGTGTGCCTCAATAATTCTTGGTGGTGTTTCTCGTGTCATTCTCATCATTTGAAGACCGAAGAAGAGTTTCTCTTTAATCTTGCTCTATTCTCTTCAAGATTCATGGTGCTAGCTTGTTGCCATCCTCTCTTAATTGTTTTCGATTGTGAGAATCTTTTTCACCTATCCGGAGCATTTCATGAGTTATTTCTATTTCTTTCCTCCGAAGGTCATCATGTCATAATTCCTCATTCTCAGCTTCAGCTCTCATTCTCCAAATCATACCGGTGCATCATTCAAGTATTCTCTAATCAGCTCGTGATCTATTCGTTCATTTTGTATCTAAATACCCTCAAGTATCTTCTTTCATTTTCCAATTCTTCTCGGTGATTTGTGCCTTTGCTACTTTCATTTTAAATTCTTACGGTGGTTCTTTCAAGATCTCACTTCCTTGTTCATCATATCAATTCATTTGTTGTTCCAATCCTACCGGTGGTTCATTGAAGACCTTCTCCATTTTACGCCATATCTCTCTTAATCCTTTCTACGAGAATTAGTAGTTTGCCAAATCCGTTGCTTGTCATCAATTTAATTGGTGAAGGATATGCATAACATAATTCTTATTCTTGTTTCATCCAAGTGATTAATTCTTTATTCCGGAGGCCCTTAAAAATTCTCAGTTTCATTTGTTTCATCTTCTTTTTTTTCCCGGAGTTCCAAGCTCTAATTATCACGGAGATCCATCTAAATCATTGCAAGGATTCACATTGTGTTTTTCAACTTTCCTTTCGTTTGATCATTCTTTTATTACCGGAGTTCTTCATGGAGGCTCTACATGACGGTGCATCAAGGATTCCTTTCATTCTCGATTTGTTCTTCAAGTTTTCTCTTGATGTTATGATCCGCCAAGCTATACTCTAAAATAAACATGGTGCTCAACACATGTTTTGTTTTGAGGAGTTCAAGCATTCTTCATCTTGTATTTCGAAGTGCAACTCTTTATACCTTATCTTTTGAGGTGGTGTTATATCATTCTTGACAATTTCCATTCATGTTTCATGATTCATATGTTGTCAAGAATGAGATATTTAAATCCATTTTTTTTCTCTTTGTTCAAGAGATCTTTTCAACCGTCAATCTCTTCATTGGAGTTATCTTGGTATAGATTTCACCTAAAGCCTTCCCTAAGGAATGTTGCTATTTGTGGTGCTTATTAATGACCCAAGTTATCTCTTTTCCATCTTGATGGAACAAGCTTTCATCTCTTCGTTAATCTCAAGCAAGCAATTGTTTCCGTTAGTGGCCAGTTGTCACCTCATAATGTTGAGATGTTTCCATAAGCCCACTACAAACTTATTCTTTTCATTGTTGATTTTCCAACAACTCCGTTCAATCCTTCTTTTTAAGGAGGCTCTTCCAAATTCAATTGTGGTAGAAGTTGTCATTTTCTTCTCCGTCCCTTTATTCCAATGATCTATCTTCTTTTCTTTCTTCCGGAGGCATTGTGATGTTGCTCTCTCATCTTATCAAGTTTTGCCTCTCTTTTCAACCGGAGTGCTGTCCAAATTCTGTCATTCTTGTTCCTTGGCTATCTCATTATACCGAGGTGGTCATATTCTTTTCGATCGTGAAACTCTTGATTCATGTCTTTGCAACCTTCAAATTCTCGTAATACTCCTTGTTCCTCTTTTCTAACGGATTATTTGCAATCTCGTTCATTTCTATTGTACTCTTTCTTTTAAATTGCTCAACCTCTCAAGGTTCATGGTTTCACTCGTTGGTCAAAGAAGCAACTTAGTTTTACCTTTCTTTTTCTCTTCCGTTTTCTCTCCGGTGCCATTCTAGATCTCGGGACGAGATCCTCTCGTAGTGGTGGAGTGTTGTAACACCCCGGATCCGATGCGCCAGGTGTCCGCCAGTTATTCGTCGTTGTTGCCATGTCATTTGCTTGCATGTTGCACTTTGCCATGTCATCATCTGCATTTTATCATGTCATCATGTGCATTTCATTTTGCATACATGTTCGTCTCATGCATCCGAGCATTTTCCCCGTTGTCCGTTTTGCAATCCGGCGCTCCTATGTCCTCCGGCGTCCCCTTCTTCTCTCTCGTTGTGAGCGGGTATTAAACTTTCTCGGAATGGACCGAGGTTTGTCAAGCGGCCTTGGTATAGCACCGGTAGACCGCTTGTCAAGTTTCGTGCCATTTGGAGGTCGTTTGATACTCCAACGGTTAACCGGGTAACCGTAAAGCCTTCTTTGAGTTGCAGCCCAACACCCCTTCCAAAGTGGCCCAAAACCCACCAAACTCCTCTCCATGCTCTCGGTCGTTCGATCACGATCGCGTGGCCGAAAACCGCTCCTCATTTGGACTCTCCTAGCTCCCTCTACCTATAAATAAGTCCTCCCCTCCATTTTTTCGGATGAATCTTCAAACCCTAGATTTTTCCCTCCGTGCTTGCGCCGGACATGTCCGCCACGCGCCCGGCGAATCGCCGTCCACACGTTTCTTGCGCCGCCGCCGCGCTGCTGCCCGCGCTGACCCATGCTGACCCGCTGGCGGCTTCGGCGCCGCGGGCCGGCCGCGAGCCTCGCCACTGCGAAGCTCCTGCGCCTCCGCTGTCGGCAGCGTCGCCTCGCCTACGCCTCCGCTTCCGCCGCCTCGCCATGGCCCTCCGCCGCCGCCGCCCCGCGCGGAGCGCTGGGCTTCGCGCGCCGCCGACCGCGCCGCCCGCTGCGCCGCCCGCCCTGCCACGCCGCCGCTGGCGCCCGCTGTCGCTTCTCCGCCGCCCCAGTTCGCTGGCCATGGAACGCCACTCGCCGCCCATTGCCGTCGCCGCCGCCGACCTCCTCCGGCGTCGCCACGCCGGATCTGGTCGATCCGCCGGGTCCTCCTCCGCGACTCCTCCGGCCTCCCGCGCCTTCCCCGCAACTCCGGCGAAGTTCCGCGAGAATCCGGCGATCCTCGATCCGCGTGCCCGAAACCCTAGATCCGCTTCGGGAGGTAAAATCTGCTAAGTCCCCGAAATTTTATATTCTGGACCCATTTTCATCGCATCACATCTCTGCACTCGTAGCTCCGTTTTGGGCGTATAATATGTCAAATTGTTCTTCTCGACGAGTACATCATTTCATTCCATTGCATCATTTGCATTTGAGCTCATCTTGATGCCCGAAACGCTGTTGGAAGATGGCTTCAGATCGTTAGTTTCAGAATCTTATCAGCTCGAGCTCTTTTGTCATTTTTGCCATGAATTATGTGTGCACCTTATGGACTTGAGTCCTACATGTGAGTTGAACATTGCCATGCCATCTTTCCAGGGGTGTTTGCCATGTATTTTTGTGATCTATGTGTTGACTAGAACAAGCATGCAAAGTAGGGATGATGATGTTGCTGATTTCAGGAACTTAGTGATTTCACTAAGTCTTGTCCTGCTGTTATTTTTTATGCCATATGTTCATGTTGTTACAGAGAGATCTATGGCCTTTTTGAGCATGATCAGTAAGGGTGTTTTGAACATATGGATGTGTTTCTATCAATCCATGCCTTTGTTGGCATTTATGGATTAGTCTAGCATGTCATTTTGTGCTCTACTTTTGCTTGAAAATGTTTCCTGGCAGATTGTTTGCATGAGATTCAATTTTCACGAGGTCGTTGTAGTTGATCCGTGTATGCTATGACCTTGCTCTTGCCATGCTTAGCTTCATAATCATGCCTTCTTACTGTTGGTTGCCTTGCCATGCCATGTATTGCTCTGTAGTGAGTGCATCAAGCTCACGAACATGCCTACTCGTTAACTGTTTTTGCCATGTCCTGATATTTCACTAAGTCTGTGAACCTGATATTTTGAGCACTTTCTTCATGCTTGTTTGAACATGTTATGATGTGATTTAGCCGTAGCTCAGTGTTCCTCTTTTGTTAAGCATCTCCTGTAGTTCGTTGTCATATGCTTTGTTTTTATGTTGGGGTGCTGTAGCATAGTTTCTTGTTGCGTGCTAAGTAGCATCGGGCTGTTAAACGCAGATTTGCATCATTCTTGTTTTGCTTGTCATTTGCAAACCGTGCATCCGATTCCGGTGATCTTTATATCGATTTCACCCGAAATCATCCCATCTTTCCAGCGGCATACTTGGTTTGCCAAGTTGATGCCCGTTCATCATTTTCCTTCCGGTGCACATATGCATTGCATATCTCATCTCGCACCGCATGTCATGTTTTGCATCATATTGCTTGTGCATTGTTCCTTGTTTGATTGTGGTTCCGTTGCTTGTGTTCTTGCTTTGGGGTAGAGCGGAGACGAGTACGTGTACGAGGAACCTGTTGAGAACGCCACGAGGATCAAGCCTTCGTCAACTCGAGAACCTTACAGCAAGATGATCATACCTCGAAATCACTACTATCTTTGCTTGCTAGTTTGCTCGCTCTTTTGCTATGCCAATGCTGCAATGCCTACCATTTGCTTGTCAGCCTCCCAAATTGCCATGCCAAACCTCTAACCCACCCTTGTCTGGCAAACCGTTGATTGGCTATGTTACCGCTTTGCTCAGCCCTCTTATAGCGTTGTTAGTTGCGGTGAAGATCAAGTTTGTTCCTTGTTGAACATGGAGATGTTGTTCCTTGTTGGAACATGTTTACTTGTTGGGATATCACAATATATCTTATTTAATTAATGCATCTATATATTTGGTAAAGGGTGGAAGGCTCGGCCTTATGCCCGGTGTTTTGTTCCACTCTTGCCGCCTCTAGTTTCCGTCATATCGGTGTTATGTTCCCGGATTTTGCGTCCCTTACGGTTGGGCTATAATGGGAACCCCTTGACAGTTCGCTTTTAAGTAAAGCTTCTCCAGAATGCCCAACATTGGTTTTACCATTTGCCTCACCTAGCCTTTTTTTTTTCCCTTGGGTTCTGCAGACTCAAGGGTCATCTTTATTTTAACCCCCCGGCCAGTGCTCCTCTGAGTGTTGGTCCGAACCGAGCTGATCATGGGCCACCTCGGGAAACTTGAGGGTTGGTTTTACTCGTAGCTAGACTCATCTGAGTGTGCCCTGAGAAAGAGATATGTGCAGCTCCTATCGGGATTTGTCGGCACATTCGGGCGGTGTTGCTGGTTTAGTTTTACCCTGTCGAAATGTCTTGTTGTACCGGGATACCGAGTCTGATCGGAGTGTCTTGGGTGGAGGTCTATTCCTCCGTTGACCGTGAGAGCTTGTCATGGGCTAAGTTGGGACACCCCGCAGGATTTGAACTTTCAAAGCCGTGTCTGCGGTTATGTGGCAGATGGGAATTTGTTAACGTCTGGTTGTAGAAGACCTGAAGTTGACCTTAATTAAAATACATCAACCGTGTGTGTAACCGTGATGGTCTCTTTCCGGCGGAGTCCGGGAAGTGAACACGGTGTTGGAGTTATGCTTGACGTAGGTTGCTATAGGATCACTTCTTGATCATACTCTTATCGACCGTGCTTTGCCTTCTCTTCTCGCTCTCATTTGCGTATGTTAGCCTCCATATATGATAGTCGCTTGCTGCAGCTCCACTTCATGCCTTTACCTTACCCATAAGCTTAAATAGTCTTGATCTCGTGGGTGCGAGATTGCTGAGTCCCCGTGGCTCACTAGATACTTCCAAAACCAGTTTGCAGGTGCCTATTTTACCGAGCAGGTGACGCAACCAAGCTCAAGGAGGAGCTCGTTGAAGATCTTGCCCTTTATGTTGTTTCGTTCTAGTTGATCAGTAGTGGAGCCCAGTTGGGGTCGATCAGGGTCCTTTGTCGCATTTGGGGTTCTTCTTTTACTTTGGTTCCGTAGTCGGACCTTGATTGTATCTGGATGATGTAATGCTTTATTCATGTATTTGTGTGAAGTGGCGATTGTAAGCCAACTATGTATCTTTTCCCTTATGTATTACATGGATTGTGCGAAGATTACCTCACTTGCGACATTGCTTTCAATGCGGTTATGCCTCTAAGTCGTGCTTCGACACGTGGGAGATATAGCCGCATCGAGGGCGTTACAAAGCAATACCAATCAAGACCACCTGGCGCGATCAGAGCATGTGTAGCAATGCGGCCCCAACCCTCGCCCGCGCATGATCGCAAGAATAACACTCCACGTACATCATTACGCTTTGGAGATACCATGGGCACAGGGGAAGGGGCACGATCGCAATGGACCCAGAGTGTGGTTCGACCGCACCAGGGGCTCGCAAGTTTGCCCCTCCTTTTTTAGTTTTCTTCTTTGTGTACACAGGACTCCGTTAACCAGAAGCCCTGTCCGGCGGTGAACCTTCCGAACTCATGATGCAACAGTCAGGGACGAAAGAAGGCTGCATTTAACACTGTGTGGTCTCAATTACGAGCATTAAATTCGATTATATACACCAAGTCCGCAGCTCACCCCGGAGGGGGACATGTTTACTTAGTCCAAATCCCTTGCTTATCAAGACTATTTGTATCAGTCCGCACTCATAGCAGACTTCCTTTAAATAAATAATGCAGCACTTTTCGAATCGCAATTACATTACCTTTTATATATATGTTCATTACATGACATCTTGCACCAGATATTTTGGTACGGCCTAATACACCAGGGGCTTATGTTCCCCACATTATGGTGTGATAAATCCAACACTTTCATAAGTGCGGCACCCGAACTTATAGCATTATATGAATCGGCTCGAATCATGTCTTGGGTCAATAGTTGGGTTTGCCCGCCCCCACTTTTTGGTGCCTTACGCCCGCTCGTCGGCTAAGGTGGCACGGGAGAACCATCGCGATTGCGCCCGGTTGAGCCGGGCGAGCCTCGAAGGAGAAAGCTAAAACTGACCGGCATGATAAGGCGAGAGACTGGTCGTTGTTCGAGAGGTCTTTTCGGTCCTTAAAGACTCACGCCGCTTCGAAGCGAAGTTCGGACCATGTCCGAAGGTTTGATAGCGCCCGGATTCGGTCTTCGAATACCGGGGCTTCACCAAATTTAAAATTATAGAATTCTATGGCTAAGTGAGAGTGTTCAAGCATTATAAGTCCATTGCCTTGTTCGTTGTGTTGAGCGCCTCCTAGATGGACCCACAAATGGGAACACGAGTGCTCAAGTTTATCCGAACACCCCAAAGACTGTGGCTTGGGGGTGAAGCCAACGACTTGCCATCTCTCGATTTTATACACGGCCGCATTGTAAGGTAATATTTTAAATTAAACAAGCGTTGCTTAAGGCGCATATGAACGAAGTTTTCAGCGCACATGATAATACATAGCAAGTTTACTCAAAGATTACATTTCTGGGGCACTCATCCGCAATATCGCGGGCTCCCTTCAGACAGTTTTATAATACATTTCGGCGCGGCGATACTCCTTGCCCGGTGGCGGTGGGTCCGTGAGAAGCTTCTCCGCATCCAACTTGCCCTAATGCACCTTTGTGCGGGCAAGGGCCCGACGAGCACCTTCAATACAAAGCGGAGCGCTTGACGACCTCCACCTGTGGGCATGCATCCACCAGCCGCCGCCAAGACGAGGCCAAAGTAGCTCCTGTGCATGACCTGTCCAGCCACACCGGATTATAAGGCCCTTCATGGCCTCCTCGGCTACCTTAGAAGTTCGACCACCGCTTCACTGGTCGCTTAAGCACCGGTGTCCGCCTCAGCGATCGAGACCGAAGACTTTCTCCGTCGAGCTCCCCTCCTCGCCACGATAGAATGCGGCGGCATCGGACGCACTACACGGCAGATTTGCAAACGCCCCTGGAGAGCTCCGAATGCGGGTAAGTGTCAGGTATTTCACATTAACATGCTTGCTTTGCATGAAAAATGCCTTACCCGCCGCTATCTTCTTCACATCTTCAACCTCTTGAAGGGCCTTACGGGCCTCGGCCTTGGCGGACTTGGCACTTTCGAGAGCCGAGGCAAGCTCGGACTCTCGAGTCTTGAGTCACGCTCCAAACTCTCATGCTTCTCCATGAGAGCCTGGAGCTCTTGCCGTACTTCCGCCACCAGTGCCTCCTGTTTCTCTCGCTTTTCCCGCTCCGCGGCCGGACTACGTTCGACCGCGGACACAGCCTCCTTAAGGGCTGCCACCTCATTCGTGGCCCCTGCAATACCCATATTATCCTTGTTAATTTTATCGCAACCAAAATCCTTTTCTGTAAGGTAACTATTCAAAGTGGTGTGACTCACCTTCTTTGTCCTCGAGCTGCTTGGCATGGCCGAGCTCTTGCTCGGACCGCCGAGATCCTTCTTCAACACATCGACCTCCGCCGATATTGCGGCAGAGGTCAAGAAGGAGCCCGCAAACCCATATTGACATATTTTAAGCAACCTCACAGATATCTTGTTAGATCCTCATCCGCTTTTCTTTCCAACACCGAACCGATTATCGGGCTACTGTCTATGCGGTATTACATTACATAATTTTAACTTCTTACCTCAAAGCTCGTTAGAAGGCTGCTGCGAGCTTCGGTCAGCCCGCCTTGGCAAGCTGAACCTTTTGAATCACCGCACTCATGATAGTGCAGTGTTCTTCCTCGATGGAAGCGCCTTTAAGCGCCCAACAAGTTATCCGCGCCCCGGTTGGACGGAGGTCGCCGTGTCACGGTCTTGCCCTTCTTTCGAGGGCCGCCGCCGGACTCTGGAACCACTGCGGGTTCCGGCGTAGAGTCCGCACAAAGTCCGGAGGCAGCTCGACGGCGCCCGAGCTTCCTCCCGATGGGTCCCTCTTCGATCCCACCTCGGCGTCCTCGCCCGCGCGGAGGGTAGTGGCAGTCGGAAGTGAATCCACATCCGACGGGGCCAATGACCCGCTTGATGAAGCAGGGAGATCATCATCAGCCGGACTACGGATAGAATGCGGCGTTAGAAGGACACTACGCGACACGAAAGAAATTGCATATCAAGGATCCGGGTACTTACGATCTTGCCGGACGCCTGGCCCTTGGAGACCATTCATCCTCACCAACGGTGGTGTTGGCGAAACTGTCCGGGGGGATAGTCCTCCTCCTCTTGGACCCTTCGGCCTCCCCTATTGGGGAAGCCTTCCTCTTCTTCTCTCCCTCCTCCGGGAGAGAGTCCTCCTCCTCCTCATCTTCGGGGGAGGAGTCCGCCTCGTCGTCGGGACGCTCGATTGCGAGAACTCTTTCGAGTCCCCATGCCACCTTCTCGCCTTCTTCTCCGCACCACGTGCGGTGCCGAACCAGCAGCCCCGCTAAACGGGCATTCTCTGGGTCTTCCGCATGGGAGCCGGGCTGATGAGTTGCTTGGCCTTCTCCATCCATTCTGTCAAAGGAAAGGAAAGAATGAAACCTCTCGAGAATCAATTTGATTACCACAAGTGTCCCGTGAACGGGTTGAATCACTTACCTCGTCACCGGATGTTGCGAGCGGAATCGCGATCTTCCTTCACGGATGCGGGGCTTGGCGCCTTAAACAGCACCTCTAGGCGCCTTCAGATGTCGATCAAGAGCCCGCCAGCACCTGGTGCTGTTTCGGATTGAACTCCACAGATTGAATGCCCGTTTGGCATGGGAGAATCCGCGGATGAGCATGACTTGGACCACGCCGACGAGCCCGAGCTTATTGCTCACCACTTCGGATGCAGGCTCGAGTTCCGTCACCTCCTTCGGATTGCCCCACAGCAAGCCCTTCTCTTTCCAGGAGGTAAGCTTCGTGGGGACGCCAGATCTAAACTCGGGGGCCGCTGCCCATGTGGGCTTGCGCGGCTCGGTGATGTAGAACCACCCCGATTGCCACCCCTTGACGGAGTCCACGAAGGCCCCTTTGAGCCAAAGAATGTTGGGCAACTTACCCAACATGGCGCCTCCGCATTCCGCTTGCGTGCCCTTCACAACCTTCGGCTTGACATTGAAGGTCTTGAGCCACAGGCCGAAGTGGGGCCGGATGCAGAGGAAGGCCTCACACACGACGATAAATGTCGAGATGTTGAGGATGAAGTTCGGCGCCAGATCGTGGAAATCCAGGCCGTAGTAAAATATGATCCCCCGGACGAATGGGTGCAGTGGAAAACCCAGTCCGCGGAGGAAGTGGGGAAGGAAGACAACCTCTCATGGGGCCGGGGGTAGGGATGAGCTGCCCTCGTCGGGCAGCCGATCGCGATATCGCCGAAAGGTATCCGCGCTGCAAGAAGCTTGGTGATGTGCTCCTCCTTAACGGTGGAGGCCAACCATTTGCCTCCCGCTCCGGACATATTCGGAGAAGGTCGAGGCGAGATGCGCGAACTTGGGCGTTGGAGCTTGAGTGCGCGGGGATGGATAAGCAAAGGAGGAAGAAGGCATAGGTGAGAAGGTAAATCCTTATCCCTTATATATAGGCGGACGAAAACTATACGTCCCCACCGGCCTGATAAAACTCGCTTATCTACCAAGCGCCACCATCAATGGCGCGGTTGGGTTGCCCACGTCCGTATTGATGAGAATCCCGGAATAAGGGGAACACGATCTCTGCTTCGATAAGACGTGCCAAGGAAACCGCTTCGCTAAACATGCTGAGGTGGTATAGTAAAAAACAATTCAAACAAAGGCTTGGTAGTGGTGTGATGTCACGCCGCGTAATACGTCAGCAGATTGGACTGGTGTACATTTTATTCTCTCTACGGTGGAATGTGGAATTTATTTTGCAGAGCCGGACACTATCCTGGTGTTCATGATCTTCTCTGGATCATTCAAGGGAGGAACCTGCCTTGCAATGCTGAACATTATGCGCGCCGGACTAATCGTCATTGAAGCCTGGTTCAGGGGCTACCGAGGAGTCTCGATCGGGGTGTCCGGACAGCGGACTATCATCGTCCGCCGGACTCCAAGACTACGAAGATACAAGATTGAAGACTCCGCCCCGTGTCCGGATGGGACTTTCCTTGGCGTGGAAGGCAAGCTTGGCGATACGGATATGTAGATCTCCTACCATTGTAACCGACTCAGATAACCCTAGCCTCCTCCGGTGTCTATATAAACCGGAGGGCTTTAGTCCGTAGGACACAACATACATTACAACAATCATACCATAGGCTAGCTTTAGGGTTTAGCCTCCTTGATCTTGTGGTAGATCCACTCTTGTACTACCCATATCATCAATATTAATCAAGCAGACGAGGGTTTTACCTCCATCGAGAGGGCCCAACACAGGTAAAACATCGTGTCCCTCGTCTCCTGTTACCATCCGCCTAGATGCACAGTTCGGGACCCCCTACCCGAGATCCGCCGGTTTTGACACCGACACGGTGCTTGAAGCGCTCCTGCTCTATGGGGTCCTCAAGCACGCCGAACTCGTCGTCGCCGAGGCTAATCTCGTCTTCGGAGGGGGCATGTAGTTGTCCTCCTCCGGGTATCCGTCCGTCGCCTGTTCGTATAGGCTGACCTGCCCGTCCTCCTGTTCGGCCTGCTCGAAGGCGTGCTGATCAGGGTTGTATTCGTCTTCGACACCATCCGGATTTTTTTCGTCTCCTGTGCCGGTATTGCTGTGGCGAGGCTTGGAGCGGTGCCGATGACGCCCATGCTTTGCTTTCTTCCTTGAGGGGTTATCCTCCATTGCCTCATCGCCATTGGTTTCTTTCGGAGTGTCCACCATATATATATCATATGAGGAGGTGGCTGTCCAGCGCCCCATGGGCGGTGGTTCCTGATCTTCTCCTACATCGTCGTCCACACCGTCGATGTCTTCAGAGTCGAAATCAAGCACATCGGTCAAATCATCGACCGTGGCTATGAAGTGGGTGGTGGGTGGGCAACGAATTCCCTCGTCGCCTGCTTCGCACTCGAGCCGGACATAGTTCGGCCGAGAGTCTCCCGACAAAGAGAGAGATTTTAACGAGTTTAGCATGTCGCCAAAGGGCGAGTGCTGGAAGATATCCGCAGTGGTGAACTCCATTACCGGAGCCCAACCAGATTCGGTGGGTGAGAGAGTCCTGGACTAGGGGGTGTCCGGACGGCCGGACTATCAATATCCGCCGGACTCCCAGACTACGAAGATAGAAGATTGAAGACTCCGGCTCGTGTCCGGAAGGTACTTTCCTTGGCGTGGAAGGCAAGCTTGGCAATACGGATATGTAGATCTCCTACCATTGTAACCGACTCTGTGTAACCCTAGCCTCTCCGGTGTCTATATAAACCGGAGGGCCTTAGTCCATAGGACTAACATTACATCTCAACAATCATACCATAGGCTAGCTTCTAGGTTTAGCCTCCTTGATCTCGTGGTAGATCCACTCTTGTAATACCCATATCATCAATATTAATCAAGCAGGACGAGGGTATTACCTCCATCGAGAGGGCTCGAACTCGGTAAAAACATCGTGTCCTCGCCTCCTGTTACCATCCGCCTAGACGCACAGTTCGGGACCCCTACCCGAGATCCGCCGGTTTTGACACCGACATTGGTGCTTTCATTGAGAGTTCCTCTGTCGCCACCGATAGGCTCGATGGCATCTTCAACCATCAACGCTGTCCGGTGAGACTTTTCTCCCGACAGATCTTCATATTCGGCGGCTTTGCACTGCGGGCCAATTCTCTTGGCTATCTGGAGCAGATCGAAAGCTACGCCCCTGGTCGTCAGGTCAGATTCGGAAGCTTGAACTTCACGGCCGATGACCGCGGAGACTTGATCTTCTACGGACTCGAGCCACAGCCAAGCGCGCAAGACCGTGGACGATGGGCATGATCTAGCTCGCCACGGACACGGTGCTTTGAGGTCAGATTCGATCCGCTCCGGCTACTAGCCCGGAGCCGATTGCCCATGACGAGGGCCGGTGGATAGACGCCGCCCTGGGGGCTTCAACATCCACGGCGATGGAGCCGAATACCGATCCCGAGGCGCCGGACTCCTCGCCGGACTCCGAGCCTCCCGCGCCCCTGCCAGTTAAACCGGATTGGGCGCCGGTTATGGAATTCACCGCCGCGGACATCTTTCAGCACTCGCCTTTTGGCGATATCCTAAATTCTCTGAAGCATCTCTCGCTATCAGGAGAATCCTGGCCGGACTATGGCCAGGACGGTTGGAGTTCGGACGATGAAGAAATTCAGAGCCCACCCACCACCCACTTTGTAGCCACTGTCGAGGATCTAACCGACATGCTAGACTACGACTCCGATGACATCGACGCTATGGACGATGATGCCGAGATGAACAGACCCAGCACCCACGGGCAATCTGGAAGGCCACTTCGTCATATGACGCCTACATGGTGGATACCCCAAAAGAAGGGATAAAAAGCAGCGGAGGAAGATTCTCTAAAGAAGCAGCCCAAACGCCGGCGTCGTGGCGCCGCCTAAATCCCGCCACAACAAGAATGGAGATTCCGCACGGAGACAATAACACTCGGAGAGTGTCAAGACGATCCCCCCGCAAGACTCAAGACAGAGGACGCAGGCAAGCCCCACGACGATGGCGTGCATTTAAGGGGTTGAGGATGATAACTATATGCCTCCTCCAAGACGGCGAGCCTCAACAATGATGAATTCGTCATACCCGAGGATCCCGTCGAACAAGAGCGCTTCAGGCGCAGGCTGATAGCCACGGCAAATAGCCTAAAGAAAAAGCAGCAACAACTCCAAGCTGATCAAGATCTGCTAGCCGATCGATGGACCGAGGTCCTCGTGGACGAAGAGTATAAACTCAAACTCCCCTCCAAAAGTTACCCAAGACGCAAGCTGCTCCCCCGATTAGTGGAGGAAGCATACATACCTTTATCACCAGCGCATGACATGGCTGACCGACCACCCCGTGGTCGCGACAGAGAGGCATTCAGGCCCCCAGCCAAGACCGTACCCCGACATCGATCCAAGAGTACGAAGCCAAAAGGGAACGCGTCGGACTTGCGAGACATCTTGGAAGACAAAGCAAGACAATCCAGATCCATCTATGGATCACGTGGGCGCCCTACGACCCACGACGAATACCGTCGCGCCGGACATAACGCCGGCCGGGCCGAACATAGCAGACAGCGCTCCCTCGAGCTGCGTCGCAATATTGCTCAATACAGGGGTGCCGCACACCCGTTATGCTTCACTGATGAAGTAATGGATCATCAGATCCCCGAAGGGTCCAAACCCGTGAATATCGAATCTTACGATGGTACAACAGACCCCGCGGTGTGGATCGAAGATTATATTCTCCACATTCATATGGCCCGCGGCGACGATCTCCACGCCATCAAATATCTCCCACTCAAGCTTAAAGGACCAGCTCGGCACTGGCTCAACAGCCTGCCCGCAGAGTCAATTGGGTGTTGGAAGACTCGAGGCGCATTCCTTGATAACTTCCAAGGTACATAAAGCGACCACCGACGCCGATGACCTAAGCCACATTATTCAGCAGCGGACGAATCGGCCGCATAATTTCGACACGGTTCTTGACGAAGAAAAATCAAATCGTCGACTGTCCGGATGCGGAGGCCCTTGCAGCCTTCAAACATAACATCCGGGACGAATGGCTAGCCCGGCACCTGGGGCAGGAGAAGCCGAAATCTATGGCAGCCCTCACATCGTTAATGACCCGCTTTTGTGCGGGAGAGGACAGCTGGCTAGCCCGCAGCAACAATCTCCGCAAAAATTCTGGCAGTCCGGACACTAAGGACAACCACGGCAGGTCACGTCGAATCAAAAACAAACGCCGCATTAACGGCAACGACAAAGAGGATACGGCAGTCAATGCCGGATTCCGAGGCTCAAAACCCGGTCAACGGAAGAAGCCATTTAAAAGAACAACTCCGGGTCCGTCCAATCTGGACCGAATACTCGACCGCTCATGCCAGATACATGGCACCCCGAAAAGCCAGCTAATCACACCAATAGAGATTGTTGGGTGTTCAGCAGGCCGCAAGTTAATTGCCGAACACAATGACAAGGGATAAATAGCGACGACGAGGAGGAGACCCGCCACCGAACAAGAGAGGATGTATGGGTTCCCCCACAAGTGCGGACGGTGAATATGATTTATGCAACCCATATACCCAAGAGGGAGAGGAAGCGCGACCACGGACGCCTATGCGATGGAGCCGATCGCCCAAGTTCAATCCATGGTCCTCCCGCCCAATCACTTTCGATCAACGAGACCATCCGACCAGCATACGCCATGGCGGATTCGCCGCATTGGTCTTAGACCCAATCGTCGATGGATTTCACTCACAAGAGTCCCGATGGACGGCGGCGGCAGAGCCTTGAACCTGCTTTATCGGACACACAGGCGCAAAATGGGCATAGACCCATCCAGATCAAACCTACTAAGACAACCTTTAAAGGTGTCATCCCAGAGTGGAAGCCAAGCGACAGTGCTCACCACACCGAAGTGGTCTTCGGATCCCGGATAATTTCAAGTGAAGAGTTAATCTTCGACATAGTCCCGCTCCATAGCGGCTATCATGCCTGCTTTTCGGACGAACCGCGTTTGCAAAGTTCAACGCGTGCCAGATTATGCATACCTAAAGCTCAAGATGTCGGGCCCTCGTGGAGTCATTACGGTCAATGGGAATACGGAACGCCCTCCGAATGGAGGAACATACAGCGCCTCATGCGTATATCTGAGCAGCCTTTCACGGCAATTCTCTAGTCCGGCGATCGTAAAGCGGATGCATCAAAGCGCACCCCAGAGCAACACTAACCAAGACCACCCAGCGATCAGAGCATCGCCAGAGTATCAGTGCGGCCCCCACCCCTCGCCCACGCATGATCACAAGAATAACACTCCGCGTACATCATTACGCTTTGGAGATACCATGGGCGCAGGGAGGGGCGAACCACAAGGACCAAAGAGTGCGGCTCGACCACACCAGGGGCTCATGCTAGCGCCCCCCTTGGCTTTGTTTTTTATCTTTTCCTTTTTTTCTTTTGCATACACAGGACTCCATTAACCAGAAGCCCTGTCCAACGGCGAACTTGCCGAACTCAAGATGCAACATGATGGGATTAAAGAAGGCTGCATTTAACACTCGGGTGGTCTCCATTACGAGCATTAAATTCGATTACATACACCAAGTCTGCAGCTTATCCCTGGAGGGGGACATGTTAATTTTGTTGGGGAACGTTGCAGAAAATTAAAATTTTTCCTACGGCTTCACCAAGATCCATCTATGAGTTCATCTAAGCAACGAGCAACGGGAGAGAGATTGCATCTACATACCACTTGTAGATCGCGTGCGGAAGCTTGCAAGGTGATGATGGAGTCGTACTCGAACGTGATTCAGATCATCGATGTCCAAGTGCTGAACGGACAACACCTCCGCTGCTCAACACACGACGGGACGAGCGACGCCTCCTCCGCCTTGATCCAGCAAGGAGGAAGGAGAGGTTGAGGAAGACAACTCCACCGGCAAAGACGACGGCGTGATGATGGTGGAGAAGCAAGATTCGGCTGTGGCTTCGCCGAGCGCCTATGGAGGAGGAGAAGTGTTGGGAGGGAGGGCTGCGCCTTGGAGATGGGTACAGCAGCCCCCTCCCTCCCCCTTTATATAGGCCCCAGGGGTGGCTGCCCTCGAGATCCAATCTCCTGGGGGGCGGCCAAGGGGGTGGAGTGCCCCTGCCGGTGGGCGCCCCACCCCTAGGGTTTCAACCCTAGGCAGGGTGGGCCTAGGGGGCGCACCAGCCCACTATGGGCTGGTTCCTCCCACTTCAGCCCATGGGGCCCTCCGGATAGGTGGCCCCACCGGTGGACCCTCGACCTTCCGGTGGTCCCAGATTTTACCGGAGACCCCAAACTTTCCCGATGGCCAATCACCACTTCCTATATATTATTCTTTACCTCCGACCCTTCCGAACTCCTCGTGACGTCCGGATCTCATCCGGACTCAACAACATTCGTAGTCACATACTTGACTTCCTACTAACCCTAGCGCCACCGAACCTTATGTGTAGACCCTACGGTTCGGGAGACACGCAGACATGACCGAGACGACTCTCGGCAATAACCAACAGCGGGTCTGATACCCATGTTGGCTCCTACATGCTCCTCGATGATTTCATCGGTTGAACCACGATGTCGAGGATTCGATCAAACCTCGTATGCAATTCCTTTGTCAATCGGTACGTTATTTGCCCGAGACTCGATCGTCGGTATCCCAATACCTTGTTCAGCCTCGCATCGCAAGTCACTTTACTCGCATCAGTAATGCATGATCCCGTACAACACCTTGGTCAACTTGAGCTCATTATGATGATGCATTACCGAAAGTGGGCCCAGAGATACCTCTCCGCCATACGGAGTGACAAATCCCGCCTCGATCCGTGTCAACCCAATGATACTTTCGGAGATACCGTAATGCACCTTTATAGTCACCCAGTTACGCCAGACGCTTGATACACCCAAGGCACTCCTACGGTAACCGGAGTTACACGATCTCATGGTCGAAGGAAGAGATACTTGACATTGGCAAAGCTTCTAGCAAACGAACTATACGATCTTTTATGCTATGCTTATGATTGTCTTGTCCATCACATCATTCTCCTAATGATGTGATCCCGTTATCAACGACATCCAATGTCCATAGTCAGAAACCATGACTATCTATTGATCACAACGAGCTAGTCAACTAGAGGCTCACTAGGGACATTTGTGGTCTAAGTGTTCACACGTGTATTACGATTTCCGGATAATACAATTATAGCATGAACAAAAGACAATTATCATGAACATTGAAATATAATAATACTTTTATTATTGCCTCTAGGGCATATTTCCAACAGTCTCCCACTTGCACTAGAGTCACCAATCTAGTTACATTGTGATGAATCGAACACCCATAGAGTTCTGGTGTTGATCATGTTTTGCACGCGAGAGAGGTTTAGTCAACGGATCTGCGACATTCAGATCCGTGTGCACTTTGCAAATCTCTATGTCTCCATCTTGAACATTTTCACGGATGGAGTTGAAACGACGCTTGATGTGCTCGGTCTTCTTGTGAAACCCGGCTCCTTGGCAAGGGCAATAGCTCCAAAGTGTTGTCACAGAAGAGTTTGATCGCCCCGACGCATTGGGTATGACTCTAGGTCGGTGATGAACTCCTTCACCCAAATCGCTTCATGCGCTGCCTCCGAGGCTGCCATGTACTCCGCTTCACACGAGATCCCGCCACGACGCTCGCTTGCAACCGCACCAGCCATCGCTCCACCATTCAACATATACACGATCCGGTTTGTGACTTAGAGTCATCCAGATCTGAGTCGGTTAGCGCCGACGTAACCCTTTACGACGAGCTCTTTCTCCTCCATAAACGAGAAACATGTCCTTTGTCCTTTCGTGTACTTCAGATATTCTTGACCGCTGTCCAAAGTTGTTCCTTGCCGGATTACTTTGGTATCTTGCAACCAAACTTACGGCAAGGTTTACATCGGTCCGTACACAAAGATGGCATACATAATAGATCCTATGGTCAAGCATAGGGATGACACTCATCTCTTCTTTATCTTTTGCCGTGGTCGGTGATCGAGCCGAGCTCAATCTCACACCTTGTAACATAGGCAAGAACCCTTCTTGACTGATCCATTTTGAACCTCTTCAAAATCTTATCAAGGTATGTGCTTTGTGAAAGACCTATGAGGCGTCTCGATCTATCTCTATAGATCTTGATGCCTAATATATAAGCAGCTTCTCCAAGGTCCTTCATTGAAAAACACTTGTTCAAGTAGGCCTTAATGCTGTCCAGAAGTTTTGTATCATTTCCCATCAAGAGTATGTCATCTACATATAATAGGAGAAATGCTACAGAGCTCCCACTCACTTTCTTGTAAACGCAGCTTCTCCATAAGTCTCAAGATAAACCCAAACGCTTTGATCATCTCATCAAAGCGTAATGTTCCAACTCCGAGATGCTTGCACCAGTCCATAAATGGATCGCTGGAGCTTGCATACTTTGTTAGCATTCGAGGATCGACAAAACCTTCCGCTGCATCATATACAGCTCTTCCTTAAGATGTCCATTAAGGAATGCCATTTTGACGTCCATCCGCCATATCTCATAATCATAGTATGCGCAATTGCTAACATGATTCGGACGGACTTAAGCTTCGCCACGGAGAGAATGTCTCGTCAGAGTCAATCCCTTGAACTTGTCGATAACCCTTAGCGACAAGTCGAGCTTTATAGATGGTAACATTACCATCCGCGTCCGCCTTCTTCTTAAAAATCCATTTGTTTTCTATCGCTCGCCGATCATCGGGCAAGTCTCACAAAGTCCATACTTTGTTTTCATACATGGATTCTATCTCGGATTTCATGGCTTCAAGCCATTTGTTGGAATCCGGGCCCGCCATCGCTTCTTCATAGTTCAAGGTTCATTGTTGTCTAACAACATGATTTCCATGACAGGTTGCTGCATCACTGTGCGGAACGTGTCCTCGTGGACCTTCGGGTTCAAGAGTAACTTGATCCAAGTACCTTGATCATCATCATTGTTTTCCTCTTCTTGGTGTGGGCATCACAGAACGGTTTCGCGCCGCACCACTTTCCTGCTCGAGAGGTAGTACTTCATCGAAGTTCTACTTTCCTCCCACTTACTTCTTTCGAGAGAAACTCTTTTTCCGTAAAGCATCCGTTTGGCAACAAAGATCTTGCCTTCGATCTTAAGTAGAAGGTATACCCGACAGCTTCCTTAGGGTATCCTATGAATACGCATTTTTCCGACTTGGGTTCGAGCTTTTCAGTTGAAGTTTCTTGACATAAGCATCGCATCCCCAAACTTTTAGAAACGATAGCTTAGGTTTCTTCCCAAACCATAATTCATACGGTGTCGCCTCAACGGATTTAGACGGTGCCCTATTTAAAGTGAATGTAGCTGTCTCTAGAGCGATCCCCAAAATGATAGCGTAAATCGGTAAGAGACATCATAGACCGCACCATATCCAATAGAGTGCGACACGACGCTCGACACACCGCTTTCACCGAGGTGTTCCAGCGGCGTGAGTTGTGAAACGATTCCACATTTTCTTAAGTGTGTACCAAATTCGTGACTTAAGTATTCTCCTCCACGATCCGATCAGAAGAACTTTATCTTTCGGTCACGTTGATTCTCTACCTCACTCTGAAATTCCTTGAACTTTTCAAAGGTCTCAGACTTGTGTTTCATTAAGTAGACATACCCATATCTACTTAAGTCAAGTGAGAGTGAGAACATAACGATATCCTCCATGAGCCTCAACGCCATTGGACCGCACACATCGGTATGTATGATTTCCAACAAGTTGGTTGCTCGCCCATTGTTCCGAGAACGGAGTCTTGGTCATTTTGCCTAAGAGGCATGGTTCGCATGTGTCAAACGATTCATAATCAAGAGACTCTAAAAGTCCATCAAGATGGAGCTTCTTCATGCGCTTGACACCAATGTGACCAAGGCGGCAGTGCCACAAGTATGTGGGACTATCGTTATCAACTTTACATCTTTTGGCATCCACACTATGAACATGTGTAATATTACGCCGAGATTCATTAAGAATAAACCATTGACCATCGGAGCATGACCATAAAACATATCTCTCATATAAATCGAACAACCATTATTCTCAGACTTAAATGAGTAGCCATCTCAGATCAAACGAGATCCAGATACAATGTTCATGCTCAAACTTGGCACTAAATAACAATTATTAAGGTTCAAAACTAATCCAGAGGTAAATGTAGAGGCAGCGTGTCGACGGCGATCACATCGACTGAACCATTCCCGACGCCAAGATCGTCACCTCGCCCTTCGCCAGCCTCCGCTTATTCCGCAGCTCGCTGTGAGTTACAAATATGAGCAACGGCACCGTATCAAATACCTGTGAGTTACTACGAGTAATCGTAAGGTACACATCAATTACATGTATATCAAATATACCTTTGGTGTTGCCGGCCTTCTTATCCGCTAAGTATTTGGGGCAGTTCCGCTTCCAAAGGACCCTTCCCTTGCAATAAAAGCACTACCTCGTGCTTGGGTCCATTCTTTGACTTCTTCCCGAATAAAGCTTACGGGCGCTGCAACATCTTTGCCGCCCTTCTTGAAGTTCTTCTTACCCTTGCCCTTCTTGAACTTAGTGGTCTTATTGACCATCAACACTTGATGTTCTTTCTGATTTCAGCCTCGCGACTTCAGATCGAGAACACTTCAGAATGGTCTTTACCATCCCCGCATGTTGTAGTTCATCACAAAGCTCTTGTAGCTTGGTGGGAGCGATCGAGGATTCTGCCAATGACCGCCTCATCTCGGAGGTTAATGTTCAACTGGGTCATACGTTGTGCAACCTGCATATCTTCAAGATGTGCTCACCGATGTAACTGTTCTCCTCCATCTTACAATCAGAGAACTTGTCGGAGACATCATATCTCTCGACCGGCATGAGCTTGGAAAACTAGTTTCAGCTCTTCAACATCTCATATGCTCCGTGATGCTCAAAACGCTTTTGGAGCCCCGGTTCTAAGTCAGTAGAGCATGCCGCACCGAACGAGGGAGTAATCATCAAGACGAGATTGCCAAGCGCTCATAACGCCTTGGTTCTTCGACGGAGCGCCACCTAGCGGTTCCTTCTAGGACATCCCGGCAGCTATGAGGATGATCTCGTGTTCGGACCCAATCGAGATAGTTGCTGCCATCATCTTTCAGCTTGGTTTTCTAGGAACGCTGAAGTTCATGTTGACATTAGCGCTGGCCATTGATCTACAAGACATATTTGCAAAGGTTTTAGACTAAGTTCATGATAATAAAGTTCTAATCAAATTATGAACTCCCACTTAGATTAGACATCCTCTAGTCATCTAAGTGTTACACGATCCGAGTCGACTAGCCCGTGTCCGATCATCACGTGAGACGGACTAGTCATCGCCGGTGAACATCTTCATGTTGATCGATCTTCCATACGACTCGTGTTCGACCTTTCGGTCTCCGTGTTCCGAGGCCATGTCCGCACATGCTAGGCTCGCAAGTTAACCCTAAGTGTTTTCGCTGTGTAAAACTGTCTTACACCCGCTGTATGTGAACGTAAGAATCCATCACACCCGATCATCACGTGGTGCTTAGAAGTTTATTTAACCGTAGCAACGGTGCACGCTTAGGGAGAACACTTGAAATTTTGTAAGGGATCATCTTATTTACTACCGTCGCCCTAAGTAAACAAGATGCATAAACATAATAAACATCACATGCAATTATATAGTTGTGACATGATATGGCCAATATCATCAAGCTCCATTGATCTCCATCTTCGGGCTCCATGATCATCTTGTCACCGCTTGACACCATGATCTCCATCATCATGATCTCCATCATCGTGTCTTCATGAAGTTGTCACGCTAACGACTACTTCTACTTCTATGACTAACGCGCTTAGTAATGAAGTAAAGTAGTTTACATGATGCTCTTCAATGACACGCAGGTCATACAAAAAATAAAGACAACTCCTATGGCTCTCGCCGTTGTCATACTCATCGACATGCAAGTCGTGAATCCTATTACAAGAACATGATCTCATACATCACAATTCATCATTCATCACAACTTTCGCCATATCACATCACATGATCAATCGCTGCAAAAACAAGTTAGACGCCCTCTAATTGTTGTTGCATCTTTACGTGGCTGCGATTGGGTTCTAGCAAGAACATTTTCTTACCTACGAATCACCACAACGTGATTTTGTCAACTTCTATTTACCCTTCATAAGGGCCTTGTTCATCGAATCCGCCCAACTAAAGTGGAGAGACAGACACCGCCAGCCACCTTATGCAACTAGTGCATGTCACCGGTGGAACCGGTCTCACGAAGCGCACGTAAGGTTGGTCCGGCCGCTTCATCCCACAATACCGCTGAGCAAGAAAAGACTAGTAGAGGCAAGTAAGATGACAAGATCAACGCCCACAACAAATTGTGTTCTACTCTGCATTAGAGAACTACGACAGACCTAGCTCATGATGCCACTGCTGGGGAACGCTGCAGAAAATTAAAATTTTTCCTACGGCTTCACCAAGATCCATCTATGAGTTCATCTAAGCAACGAGTAATGGGAGAGAGATTGCATCTACATACCACTTGTAGATCGCGTATGAAGCTTGCAAGGTGATGATGGAGTCGCATCGAACGTGATTCAGATCACCGATGTCCAAGTGCTGAACGGACAGCACCTCCGCTGCTCAACACACGACGGGACGAGCGACGCCTCCTCCTTCTTGATCCAGCAAGGAGGAAGGAGAGGTTGAGGAAGACAGCTCCACCGGCAGCACGACGGCGTGATGATGGTGGAGAAGCAAGATTCGGCTGTGGCTTCACGAGCGCCACGGAGGAGGAGAAGTGTTGGGAGGGAGGGCTGCGCCTTGAGATGGGTACAGCAGCCCCTCCCTCCCCCTTTATATAGGCCCTGCAGGGCTGCCCCGAGATCCAATCTCCGTGGGCGGCGGCCAAGGGGGTGGAGTGCCCCTGCGGTGGGCGCCCCACCCCTAGGGTTTCAACCCTAGGCGCAGGGGTGGGCCTAGGGGCGCACCAGCCCACTATGGGCTGGTTCCTCCCACTTCAGCCCATGGGGCCCTCCGGATAGGTGGCCCCACCGGTGGACCCTCGACCTTCCGTGGTCCCAGATTTTACCGGAGACCCCAAACTTTCCGATGGCCAATCACCACTTCCTATATATTATTCTTTACCTCCCGACCTTCCGAACTCCTCGTGACGTCCGGATCTCATCCGGACTCAACAACATTCGTAGTCACATACTTGACTTCCTACTAACCCTAGCGCCACCGAACCTTATGTGTAGACCCTACGGGTTCGGGAGACACGCAGACATGACCGAGACGACTCTCGGCAATAACCAACAGCGGGTCTGGATACCCATGTTGGCTCCTACATGCTCCTCGATGATTTCATCGGTTGAACCACGATGTCGAGGATTCGATCAAACCTCGTATGCAATTCCTTTGTCAATCGGTACGTTATTTGCCCGAGACTCGATCGTCGGTATCCCAATACCTTGTTCAGCCTCGTTATCGCAAGTCACTTTACTCGCATCTGAATGCATGATCCCGTACAACACCTTGGTCAACTTGAGCTCATTATGATGATGCATTACCGAAGTGGGCCCAGAGATACCTCTCCGCCATACGGAGTGACAAATCCCAGCCTCGATCCGTGTCAACCCAACAGATACTTTCGGAGATACCGTAATGCACCTTTATAGTCACCCGCTTACGCCAGACGCTTGATACACCCAAGGCACTCCTACGGTAACCGGAGTTACACGATCTCATGGTCGAAGGAAGAGATACTTGACATTGGCAAAGCTTCTAGCAAACGAACTATACGATCTTTTATGCTATGCTTATGATTGTCTTGTCCATCACATCATTCTCCTAATGATGTGATCCCGTTATCAACGACATCCAATGTCCATAGTCAGAAACCATGACTATCTATTGATCACAACGAGCTAGTCAACTAGAGGCTCACTAGGGACATTTGTGGTCTAAGTGTTCACACGTATTACGATTTCCGGATAATACAGCTTATAGCATGAACAAAAGACAATTATCATGAACATTGAAATATAATAATACTTTTATTATTGCCTCTAGGGCATATTTCCAACAGCGGACTGTGAGGCCCTTCATGGCCTCCTCGGCTACCTTTCGAGTTCGACCACTGCTTCACTGGTCGCTTGGGGGCACCGGATGGCGGCCTCAAAGATACCGAGACCGAAGACCTTCTCCGCTGAGCTCCCTCCTCGCCACGATAGAACGCAGCGGCATCACCGCACTACGCGGCAGATCCGCAAATGCCCCGAGAGCTCCGACCGGGTAAGTATCCGTAATTTACATTAACATGCTTGCTCGCATGAAAACGCCTTACCCGCCGCTATCTTCTTCATGTCCTCTACTTCCTCATGGGCCTTTCGGGCCTCGGCCTTGGTGGACTTGGCACTTTCGAGAGCGAGGCAAGCTCGACTCGAAGTCTTGAGTCACGCCCAAACTCTCATGCTTTTCCATGAGAGCCCGGAGCTCTTGCCAAACTTCCGCCACGGTGCCGCTTGCTTTTCTCGCCAAGTCCGCTCGTGGCGCGATTATGCTCGCCATGGACACGGCATCCTTCGTGGCTGCCACTCGTTAGTGGCCCCCTGCATTACATGTATTATCCTTGTTAATCATGTTTGCAACCAAGCCCTTTTCAGAAGGTACTTATTTAAAGTGGTGTTATTCACCTCTTTTTCCTTGAGCTGCCTCTTGGCATGGCCGAGCTCTTGCTCCGACCGCCAAGATCCTTCTTCATTGTCTCGACCTCCGCCAAGCACGCGGCAGAGGTCAACAAGCAAGAGCTCGCAAACCCATATCGACATATTTTTAGCAACCTCACAGATATCTTGTTAGATCCTTAGTCCGCTTTTCTTTCCAACACCGAACTAAGCATCAGGGCTACTATCTATGCGGTACTACATTACATTATCTTAAAAACTTCTTACCTCAAAGCTCGTTAGAAGGTTGTTGCGAGCTTCGTCAGCCCGCCCTTGGTGAGTGGACCTTTTCAATCACCCCACTCATGAGAGTGCGGTGTTCTTCCTCGATGGAAGCGCCGTTAAGCGCCCCAAAGCAGTTATCCGCGCCCGTTGACGGGGCCGCCGCCACGCCCCGCCTCTTCTTTGAGGGGACGCTTTGACTCGAACCGCTGCGGGTTCCAAGGTGGAGTCCGCACGAAGTCCGGGCTGCTCGACGGCACCTCCGAGCCTCCTCCGGCGAGTCCTTCAGGATTCTCGCCTCGCCGCCCTCGCCGACACGTGGGGTAGAGGCGCGGGATGGAATTTACATCCGACGGCGCCAACGACCCGCCATCGAAGTCGGGAAGGTCGTCAACGGCCGGACTAAAGGAACAATGCGGCATTAGAAGGAAACTACATGGCATATAGTGCACGGCATATAAATGATCTGAATACTTACGATCCTGCCGGACGCCGGGCCCTTGGAGGCCACTCATCCTCACCAACGCTGATGTTGGCGAACTGTCCGGGGATAGTTCTCCTCTTGACCCTTCGCCGCCGGTTGGGGACGCCTTCTTCTTCTCTCCCTCCTCCGGAGAGAGTATTCTTCTTCCTCCTCCTCCTCGCTCGGGAGGAGTCTCGCCGTCGTCAGACGCTCGACACGGAACTCTATCGAGTCCCCGTGGCCACCTTCTTGGTTTTCTTCTCCGGCACCATGTACGGTGCGGGACCAGCAGCCTTGCTAAGCGGCATCCACCGGTTCTTCCGGCATGGGAGCCGGGCTGATAAGCAGCCTTGGCCTTCTCCATCCAAATTCTGCCAAAGGAAGAGGCAGATTAAAAGCCTCGCTAGAGTCAATCTAACTACTATGAGTGTCCCGTAATGGGGTCGAATCACTTACCTCATCACCGGAGATCGCGAGCTGAATCGCGGTCTTCGGTCGCCGGCGCGGGGCTTGCCGCCTTGAACAGCACTCCTCCAGCGCCCAGACGCTGTGTCGAAGAGCCCGCCAACATCTGGTGCTGTTTCAATTAAACTCCCACAGATTAAATGCCCGTTTGGCACGGAGAATCCGCCGGAGGAGCATGACTGACCACGCCGACGAGCCGGAGCATATTGCTCACCACTTCTTGATGCAGCTCAAGTCCCGCCACCTCCACCGGATCACCCCACTACAAACCCTTTCTTTCCGGAGGTGAGCTGCGTGGGGATTCCAGATCTAAATTGGGCCGCGCCCATGTAGGTTTCAAGGCCGCCGGTGATGTAGAACCACCCCGATTGCCACCCTTGACGGAGTCCACGAAGGTCCCTTCTAGTTAAGGGACGCTGGGCAGCTTGCCCAACATGGCGCCTCCGATTCCGCTTATGCCCCTTCACAAGCTTCGCTTGACGTTGAAAGTCTTGAGCCACAGGCCAAGTGGGGCGGATGCGAGAAAGGCTCGCACACGACGATAAACGCCGAGATGTTGAGGACGAAGTTCGGCGCCAGATCGTGGAAGTCCAGGCCGTAGTAAAACATGAGCCCCCGGATGAATGGATGGAGCGGAAAGCCCAGTCCGCGGAGGAAGTGGGGAAGGAAAACAACCCTCTCATGAGGCCCTGGGGTAGGAATGAGCTGTCCCGCGTCGGGCAGCCGATGCGCGATGTTGCCGGAAAGGTATCCGGCGTCGCGCAGCTTGGTGATGTCCTCCTCCTCGGCAGTGGAGGCCATCCATTTGCCTCCCCCTCCGGACATATTCGGAGAAGGATCGAGGCGGGATGCGCGAGCTTAGGCGTTGGAGCTTGGGTTTGCAGGGATGGATGAGCAAAGGAGGAAGAAGGCGTAGGTGAGAGGGTAAATCCTTATCCCTTATATATAGGCGATTTAAACTATGCGCCCTCACCGCCTGGTAAAACTCGCTATCTCCCAAGCGCCAACATCAATGGCGCGTTGGGTTACCCACGCACGTATTGATGAGAATCCCGGAATAAGGGGAACACGATCTCTGCTTCGATAGGACGTGCCAAGGAAACCGCTTCGCTAAACATGCTGAGGTGATATAGTAATTCAAACAAGGGCTTGGTAGCGGCACGATGTCACGCCGCATAATACGCCGCCAGATTGATCAAGATATGTGTTTTATTCTCTCTACGTTTGGAATGTGGAATTTATTTTGCAGAGCCGGACACTATCCTGGTGTTCATTATTTTCTCCGAAATTATTCAAGGGAGGAACCCGCCTTGCAATGCCGAACACTATGCACGCCGGACTTATCGTCATTGAAGACTGGTTCAGGGGCTACTGAGGGAGTCCTGGACTAGGGGGTGTCCGGACGGCCGGACTATCAATATCCGCCGGACTCCTGCACTCACGAAGATAGAAGATTGAAGACTCGGCTCGTGTTCGAAGGTACTTTCCTTGGCGCGGAAGGCAAGCTTGGCAATATGGATATGTAGATCTCCTACCATTGTAACCGACTCTGTGTAACCCTAGCCTCTCCGGTGTCTATATAAACCGGAGGGCCTTAGTCCATAGGACTAACATTACATCTCAACAATCATACCATAGGCTAGCTTCTAGGTTTAGCCTCCTTGATCTCGTGGTAGATCCACTCTTGTAATACCCATATCATCAATATTAATCAAGCAGACGTAGGGTATTGCCTCCATCGAGAGGGCTCAACTCAGGTAAAAACATCGTGTCCTCGTCTCCTGTTACCATCCGCCTAGACGCACAGTTCGGGACCCCCTACCCGAGATCCGCCGGTTTTGACACCGACAGTGGGCTCGGGGTCCGCGGACTAGAACCTATAGTCGGACACGAGTCCGGGGGTACGGTGTCACAAGCTTCCTTGGGGGTGAAGTCTGTGTTCGGCTCCACCGCCGATGAGTGTGCGGTCTCCGGGGCGGGGTCCATCCACCCGTCCTCGTACGACGCAATCTGCCCTGGGTTTAGGTCCGCGGCTCCTGCGGGTGCGATGTCCCGAGTGTTGTCCGACAGCAGGTCTAAGCCATTCTCGTCGTGACTGTTTGGCGCTCCTAGTGCAGGCCCGAATCCGTTGAAGATCAAGTCTCCGCGGATATCGGCCGTGTAGTTCAAGTTCCCGAACCTGACCTGATGGCCAGGGGCATAGTTGTCAATCTGCTCCAGATGGCCGAGCGAATTGGCCCGCAGTGCAAAGCCGCCGAACACAAGAATCTATTCAGGGAGAAAGGTCTCACCCTGGGCCGCGTTGTGGATGATTGAAGGAGCCATCGAGCCTTGCAGCGACGACACAGAGGAACTCTCAATGAAAGCACCAATGTCGGTGTCAAAACCGGCGGATCTCGGGTAGGGGGTCCCGATCTATGCGTCTAAGGCTAATGGTAATAGGAGGCGAGGGACACGATGTTTTACCCAGGTTCGGGCCCTCTCGATGGAGGTAAAACCCTACTTCCTGCTTGATTGATATTGATGATATGAGTATTATAAGAGTTAATCTACCATGAGATCATAGAGGCTAAACCCTAGAAGCTAGCCTATGATGATTATGATTGTCTTGATCGTCCCTATACGGACAAAACCTTCCGATTTATATAGACACCGGAGGGGGCTAGGGTTTACATAGAGTCGGTTACAAAGAAGGAAATCTAATATCCTGATTGCCAAGCTTGTCTTCTACGCAAAGGAGAGTCCTATCCGGACACGGGACGAAGTCTTGAGTCTTCTATCTTCACGGTCCATCAGTCCGGCCAAAGTATATAGTCCGACTGTCCGGATACCCCCTAATCTAGGACTCCCTCAGTGGTGGAGAAGGAGGATGTTGACGTTCGTCTTGGTGCACTTCCTCGTTTTCTTCATCTTGGTGTGTCCCACTTGTGGATGCTTCTATGTCAACTCTTGGTTAACCTTGTCGTGAGGTAGAAGCTTCCACTTGGACGGACGAGGTACTCTCCTTCACCTCCGTTGGACGAATCTTGCCAATAGACAAGTCTTGAATTGCGTCCGAGGGGTCTTTGTCTCCTACATCAATTGGCAATTGCTCTACTTGCGAGCTGTTAGATTCATCAAACTTCACATCTACCGTTTCTTCAACCTTTCGGGTGAAATTGTTGTAGACACGGTATGTGTGAGAGTTTGAGCCATAACCAAGTAGGAAACCTTCATGAGACTTAGGAGCAAATTCAGAACGACGATGCTTATCAAGAATGTAGCACTTTGAGCTGAATACTCGAAAGTATCCAACTTGGGGTTTGTTACCGGTGAGAAGCTCGTATGTCGTCTTGCCGAGTAGCTTGTGAAGATACAAGCGATTTGTTGCATGACAAGCTGTCTCAACCGCTTCCGCCCAAAAGTGCTTTGGCGTCTTGTACTCATCGAGCAACGTTCGCGCCATTTTGATGAGCGCCGGTTCTTCCTCTCAACAACTCCATTTTGTTGAGGTGTGTACGTAGCCGAGAAATCATGTGAAATCCCTTCTTCGTCAAGAAAGGTGTCCACATTTGCGTTCTTAAACTCCGTTCCGTTGTCGCTGCGAACCTTCTTGATCTTCACTTCAAATTGATTTTGAGCCTTCCTAGCGAAGTTTTTGAAGATCTTTTGAACCAGCAATTTATCATCGAGAAAGAACACCCACGTAAATCTTGAAAAATCATCAACTATAACTAGACCAAAAGAATTTTCACCGAGACTTTTGTAAGCGTTGGACCAAAAAGATCCATGTGAAGTATCTCGAGTGGCCTCCTTGTGGTCACGATGTTCTTTACGGGATGCCTCCCTCCAACCTGTTTACCTGCTTAACAAGCGCTGCAAAGTCTATCCTTATAGAATATGACATCGTTATGATTTCCTTTAATAAGCTTGTCAAGGTTCCGCATGCCAACATGACCTAATCGTCTATGCCATAACCAACCTTTAGAAGAGCAATAAAGCAAGTTCTAGGTTGTGCCTTTTTAGTGAAATCAACAATGTATAGATCACCTCTATGTACACCGGTAAAGACCATTTTATGATCATCTCTACGAAACACTTGGCAATCTACTTCAGTAAATAGGACAATGAAACCGAAATCAGCAAGTCTAGATACTGAAAGTAAGTTGTAGCCAAGAGATTCAACGAGCATGACATTTTGTATGGAGCTATCATGTGATATGGCCACCTTACCGAGGCCAACCACCTTACCCTTTGAGTTATCACCAAAAGTGACATACTTTCAAGGACCATCGTTTTCAGCAAGCTCACGAAATATATCTTTATCTCCGGTCCTGTGATCGGTACATCCACTGTCAAGAACCCATTCCTTTCCTCCTACCATATATCCCCGAAGATTTGCCATAAGACCAAAGTGTCTCATTGCATCATCAAGATCAAAGTCACTATCATCATCCTCATCATAGTATCCATGTTCAACATCGTCATGTGGTGGATCAAATCCTAGAGAGGGTGATTCGTTAGAGTGAGTTTGACAATGATCTTGTTTATGAATTTTTATAGCTTCGGAAATGATATCACTAATAATTCCAACATCTCCTTTGGCACGCATAAGGTTTGTAAGCTCAAATAGACAATCACCAAACATAGGATCACTGGAATTCATCTTACTCAAGGCAATAGACTTATGGAGAATTTCATCTAGATTTTTCAAGGAATAGTTTGGAAAACGTTCCTCAAGAAATTTCCATATAGTGTAGGCACACTTAAGAGTAGGCAAACATCCAATCAAGTTTCTAGGTAAGCCTCTAGTGATAAGTTCAACAGTTCTAAGATTGCGAATCATGTCAATTGACTCATCAAGGGTAGGATGCATAGGATCAACATGAGGTGCTATCGTACATCCACGTTGATGGAGACTTCAACCCATGAAGGGTAACGGTTGCGCGAGTCCACGGAGGGCTCCACCCACGAAGGGTCCACGAAGAAGCAACCTTGTCTATCCCACCATGGCCGTCGCCCACGAAGGACTTGCCTCACTAGCGGTAGATCTTCATGAAGTAGGCAATCTCCTTGCCCTTACAAACTCCTTGGTTCAACTCCACAATCTTGTCGGAGGCTCCCAAGTGACACCTAGCCAATCTAGGAGACACCACTCTCCAAGAAGTAACAAATGGTGTGTTGATGATGAACTCCTTGCTCTTGTGATTCAAATGATAGTCTCCCAACACTCAACTCTCTCTCACAGGATTTGGATTTGGTGGAAAGAAGATTTGAGTGGAAAGCAACTTGGGGAAGGCTAGAGATCAAGATTCATATGGTAGGAATGGAATATCTTGGTCTCAACACATGAGTGGGTGGTTCTCTCTTAGAAAATGTATGCTGGAAGTGTAGGTTCATTCTGATGGCTCTCTCCATGAATGAAGAGTGGGTGGAGGGGTATATATAGCCTCCACACAAAATCTAACCGTTACACACAACTTGCCAAACTCGGTGGGACCGAATCGTGAAACTCGGTCGGACCGATTTAGCAAATCTAGTGACCGTTAGGATTTTTGGTGGGATCAACATGCAACTCGGTAGGACCGATATGGTTAGGGTTAGGGCATAACGTAATCTCGGTGAGACCGATTACACAAACTCGGTGGGACCGATTTTGGTAATAGGCTAACCAGAGAGTTGGTCAGGCAAACTCGGTGAGACCGATTACACAAACTCAGTGGGACCGATTTTGGTAATAAGCTAACCAGAGAGTTCGCATTGTAATCTTGGTTGTACCGATTGCTCAAACTCGGTGAGACCGACTTTGGTAATGGACATACACAGAGAGATTACAATCCCATCTCGGTGAGACCGAGATCCCTATCAGTGAGACCGATTTGCCTAGGGTTTGTGGCAGTGGCTAAGACATCTGAACTCGGTGGCGCCGGATAAAAAGAATCGGTAGGGCCGAGTTAGACTTTTGGTTTAGGACATATGTGGATGTGAGAAAGTAGTTGGGGGCTTTGGAGCATATCACTAAGCATTTTGAGCAAGCAAGCCATTAACCAACACCTCATCCCCTCTTGATAGTATTGGCTTTTCCTATTGACTCAATGTGATCTTGGATCACTAAAATGGAAAATGTAGAGTCTTGGCTTGAAGCTTCAGCCAATCCTTTGTCCTTAGCATCTTCAAGGGGTTCCACATCCTTTAGTCCATGCCACTTCATTTGTTGAACTTGTCTGAAACATACTAGGTAAAAGTGTTAGTCCAACAAGAGATATGTTGACATTAATTACCAAAATCACCCAGGGAGCACTTGTGCTTTCAATAAGTCATAAGATCAATGACATGGGAGAGTCGGATCGGTATGACAATATGCATTCATGTGAGAATGCAAGGAAGAAGGCGCGACAATTGAGCATGTGTTTTTGTCTTTAAGAGATAGTGGCATGGGCTGGAGCATGCATCTATGGCGAGCAGAGGAAGTGAGGCGCAACGATTGTGCAAAAGAGATCAACCTATAAATGCATATGTATGGAGAGACATATATAGTGTGGGTGATAGGAAGCAAGACTGCAAGTAGAAAGAAATGTTGACGGAGAAAGTACAGATAGATACAGAGATGGAGATGCTAGCTAGAGGGACATCCGCTAGTTTGGGTGTTGGAGATGACCGTCGGGTGGTTCAAAGGGTGAAGTTATATATGTGTGTGAGAGGGCACTTGACTGCATGTAGAGAGAAACATATGTAGTGTGCGTGATAGGAATCAAGAGTGAGGGCGAGAAAGAAGGTTGATGGAGAAACAGATAAATAGAAAGATAAAGATGCTAGCTAGTGTGCATTAGAGATAGGAGTCGAGTGGATCAGAAGGCTGAGTTATGTGTGTGGGTGTGAGAGAGATAGAGAGAGGGTGCATGTGAGTCACATACAAACACATATCAGAGAGAAATGAGATCCAGAGAGACGGAGTTTTGTTTCTGCGAGAGAGAAAGATATTTCACAACGAGAGTGATAGCTAGAGAGACATATGAGGGAACGCAAGATATCTCTAGAGAGAGTGTGTGTGTGTGAGCGACATACAAGAGAACAATGGAGAAATATAAGACCTTGGGAGACATAGTTTGTGTTTGTGTGTGAGAAAGAGATATTTAAGAGGAAGAGTCATAGGTTCTCATATCTAAGGAGCGAAAGACATCTCTGTATGATGGGTGTGCGAGTGGCACACATAGGAATAGTAGAGAGAAATGAGACCCCAGGAGACAAAGTTTTTTGTTTGTGTGTGAGAGAAAGAGATTCCACATGGAGAATCATAGTTAGGGACACATAGCAGGGAGTGAGATATACTTAAAGAGAGATAGAGTGATGAAGGTCGAGGGAGAGAGTACCGTCAGTGTGTTACGAAGATAAAAGATCATTGTCAACATACAGGTAGCACGAGAGATACCTGAGAGACGATGAACGCGTAT
Source organism: Aegilops speltoides (assembly GCA_021437245.1). NCBI lineage: Eukaryota > Viridiplantae > Streptophyta > Magnoliopsida > Poales > Poaceae > Aegilops > Aegilops speltoides. The sequence continues at coordinate 129,633,250 of CM038144.1, forward strand.
AGGTCCAGAGAGATAGTCCTATATAAGCATGAGTGATAGCTATATGAGACGAATATCTAGATTAAAGGGGATTCAAATATTTAAACTGGAGATCACGACATCGATAATATCATAACGCAAATTGGTGTATCAAACATGCATATTCATTTGAATTTGGGCACACGTGTAATGTTATATAGCTTATCAATATTGGTGATCCATAATTCTTTAATTACAAACAATGCACGGTTTATATGCAATTAATGTCTAAACGGGATTACACTATATGTTGCATGTGTGAAACACATTATACATGTTTGAGAAGTAAAAAACCCCGCATGAAACACACATTAATTGGAGACAGTTAGCGAGGAATGCATACATTGGATTTCAACATAAAGTGGTTTCAAATATTTGAAAATCCAAATTGATGGATACAACCTTATGAATCTGGGTCATACCATTTGTAAACCATACTTATGTATAAATGGTGTTGTGCTTTTGAAAGTATATATAAAAAATGATGTATATAGAATGTAATTCCAATTGAAAATGGATCCCTCCCGAAAAAAAATAGAATACAAACGGGATTCGAATTGAGTTGGCACGGTAAACATGCACTCTGCAAAATTTGAACGAAGTGGGAAAAGTCGCAGTAACCGCCCGAAACCAATATCTGCGAGATGGCAATCACTACTGCCTATCCATGCCACGCAAAGCCTATCTGCTGGATTTCTATACGTTTCGATAGGGGTAGGTTTGTAATTTCACCCAAACATGACATTACCGCCTCTCACCCGGATTCATACACGGTGGCGCCAAAAACAAGCAGTGTGTCCTCGGCCAAATCGACTCCTCCCGATTCATATTCATACGGTGGGCACCAAAACAAACTCTAAATCGGCAAATATTCGGTGTATGCGAGATTACCGTCCTATCCCCAACCGAATAATGTTGCTGTGATGTAGTAGAAATTTGAAACGGGGGATAAGTTTGTAAATTTCCTCGCATTTGAGACAAGCGCGCCCTAAATACATGGTTCCCCCTTCCTCTCTACATCCCTTTTCCCCATTCGTACTCTGTGGGCGCCAAAACACCCTCTCCACCCCACCCTCCTCCGTCCGCCGCCGTCTGCCACCACATCCACCGCCGTCCTACTCAACCATGCCGGAGCTGATACCCCGACGCCGCCGTCCATTACAAGAGATCGACCTCTCTCATCCACGGCTTCGGACCGGGATCCTTGCATGCCGTCCTCTCGCTTCATCCCCGCCGTCGTCCACCTTGCCGGCGCCGCTCCTAGGACCGTCTCGTCCACCGCGCCCTGCCGCCACCATCTACCCTCCTAGATCTGCTTCCACGCCGCCGACAGCCACCGCTACCGCAGCACCGTCAAAATCTCAATGGAAGCATACACGGTGCCGCACCAGAGGCGGTACACTTTCGTAGCTGCTCAACTTATTTATCGCAGCAAGAAAATAAATTGCCACTGCTTTACTCTGATTTCTTGTCTTGGTTGCGAAGTTGCCATGGCATGCTCAACACTATACTCCCAATGCTTATGGTTTTCCCCTTTTATATTCCACACTAGTTAAATCACAATAGACTAAATTTCAAAATTGGGTCAGTCGATTTTCAGAGTCGCGGAGTTCGCGGTGCGATTCAAGGCTCGGGTGGTTGTGGGGCCTCGACGAACGAAGAAAACTTGACGTGGGTGGGGGCTGGGGCGGGGGTGGAGGTGGGGGTGGCAGAGGAACACAGGCGATGGGGGCCGGTGGTCCGACCGTGCCCGCAAGGGTGTTCTCAGATGGGAAGAATCAGAGACGAGGAAGAAGAAGGGTTAGGAGACGTAGGATCTTCATCCAACCGCCTGAAATGGTCGAGAGATAGCTGGGAGTTGCATTCTTAATGCGCTTTGGTTCATCATGTGTGGGCACTGCGCAACCAACATTTTATTATCCAAAATCTGCTTGCTCTTCTTTACCATGTTCCTCTTCCGTTCTTCTTTAATATGTACTCTCTCCATTCCTAAATACAAGTCTTTGTATAGATTCCACCATGGACTACATATGGAGCAAAATGAGTGAATCTACACTCTAAAATGTATCTGGATACATCTGTATGTGATCCATAGTGGAAATCTCTACCAAGACTTATATTTTGGAACGGAGGGAGTATGATAGTAGTACAATATGTTCCTTGTACTGAAGATGAGCAGGGACATTTGCAGTGTAGAGGTCTATACGGTCGGTTGTGATGGACACTTTGAGCCTCTTTGATTCGTAGGATCTTGTAAACATAGGAATAGGATTTGTAGTGGCCTGCCTACTTGAATCTTATAAGAATAACAAGGAAATGCGGGGAGTTGTGTTGCCTTTGAGAGTTACATTGATATTACAGTACCGCACCTTCACTTGAAGAGAGCTTATCCGAAGCCTTTCTAGCCGTACCGGCAATACTAGCACATATATTCCAGCAAGTTCCACTTTGCTGATTTTACTCTGATGCTTAAGGTTTTCTTGTTATATCTACACTATGATCTGTGTAGCTGCTTTGTGTCGCACTAGCAGCAGTCCACTCTTGAAGCTAAACACTGCAATGACTTACAAAATTGGCACCAAGGCATTGAGTGCCATTCTGGATGCAATGAAACTCAGATGCTCCCCACCTGTTGACTCTTGTTCAGAATATGATCCTAATGACTCTTGTTCAAAATTGCCACATATAGAGAGACAGCATGGAATTGCATTTCTTTGGTCATCATGAGTGGGCAACCAACATTGTATGCAATGAAGCGGAACCTCAAGAATATGCTTCCTCTTCTGTTCTTTAACATGTTCCTCTTTGTTTATTCTGTATTTAGTACCTACAGTATGTTCCTTGTCAGGAAGGGGCGCGGGGACATCTGCAGTCAACAGCTGATAGAGCTGGCATGTACGTGATCGATAGGATTTCAATTACTAGCGGCAATACAACACCATATTTTCAAGCCAGTTCCACTTTCCCGATTTATATATCGTGGTTATGGTGTACCCCTGTTATGTACACTATGATCTGCCTAGTTGCTTTGTGCTCTTATTATCATGGTTTGGCAATAAACTCTCTATACAGTATATTATGAACCTATCATCTGCCAGCTATCCTTACTTCTGGAGCCTATTTTTTTTGTGTACTTGTGCCAGATTATATAAATGCACGCACCATATTACAGCACACATGAGCTCTCTCATCAGAATCCAGTGATAGCACACAAGTGTTTACAGGGGCGCCCCTATATTAGAATATCATCTGCATTGCAAAGATAATCTCACAACTATTTATGTTTTCATGGTTCTCAGATATTATACGCAATTACAGTGAATATCAGAATCCGCGCATCAGAAGAATATTGTGGAACACTGCAATGACTTACAAAATTGGCACCAAGGCATTGATTGCCATTCTGGAAGCAATGAAACTCGTACACTCCCCACCTGTTGATTCGTGTTCAGAATATCATCCTAATGACTATTCTAACCTCGAGGAGTCAAAGCGCGATGGCACATCCCTGTTCACCCATCAAGGTGCCTGTTCTAATTTGGCAAGGTTTTATTGATTGCGCGATCTTGCATATGTTGTCTTGCATTTCTTCTAATTTGTTGCACCGCCATATGCTTAGTTTACTCATCATATAACTCGAGATGCCATGCCCATCCATTATCAATACATATTCCATCTGTCATCATGCCATGTTTTTCCACTCAAATGCTGTTCTTGTGCATCAGACATCAAAAAGGAAGAGGGTGATTGCCGAACCTGAAGGAGCACCAGCAAAGTCTTTGAAAAACGTGGTGGTGCCAGAGAAATCAGGCAGCGCCCCACTTATATTAGATGTACAACTAGTGACACAAAACGTAGGACCGACTCTAGCAGACTGTACCCATACTTCACTGGCCACACCACCAGCCCCACCACACAGGACCTGCACTCCAGCAAAAGGTGTACCGATTTCATTTGCCATAGCACCAGCCATACCACGTAAAAAATCCCACTCAAAGAAAAAAGTACAAGAAGTCCACCGTCAAGACCTATCCCAACCGCAGAGACGGCCAATTCCTCTGATTGGAACCCCATTCCATTTATTCCCAGTTTAAAAGACAATGCTTTCAATGTTGTTAGGGACTACGTGCATATATTCCCATCATGGGAAGATTATAGTGAAGAAAACATCATTTTCACATCTTCCGCCCAACTTACGGTAAGTGCTATTATTCATGGTTATTATTTTCCTGTTTTCTGCTGATCGAACACATCAATGATTTACATTACATTGTTGTAACTAGGCGAGGGTCAATCTGGATAGTCATGACGAGCAAAGCTTGCTTGTGCTTTTCAAGGAAGCATTGCAGCAGTATTGGTGTTACCTGAGGAAATCACACTTTGATGGCAAGTCTATAAACGAATTCCCGGTGAAGTCTCCTGTGCTAAATTTAGAAGACATTGAATGGAAAAACCTTGTTGTGCACTGGTCTTGTTCCCAGGATGAGGTACTGTCTACGAAATCACATGACAATTTGAACTTCTACTTTTCCGCACGTGCCTTACGAATATTTTTTGCAGGAAATCTGCTCGAAGAAGAATTCCGGTTTGAAAAGAACGACAGGATATCGCAAATATGTTCCCCGCTGCTTTGCTCTTGTTAGTACGTGTTGTCCTGTATCACTGTACTTGCATACATACCTAGTTCATTATGTGACAGCAGTATGCATGATAGCTTTCTTATCAAGTGTTCGCCCAAATTATCTCGATCTGTATGAATGGTTACATTAGTGTTGAATATATCCAATGCCAATGAATTTTTTAGCTCTGATTGTTCTTGTAAGTACATCTTGTCCTTTATCGAGGTACTTATATTGATAGGTAGTTGTTCATGTACCATCACTCTGCAGCTTATTTTCCTTTGCCTCCATTTTCTACACATCGATCTATATTTACTCTTACCATAAGGTTGGTAATCAAGAAGTTTAGCATGCATTGCTCTTGTCTATGCCTTTTGCCCATATCGTTGCACATACATTTATAGCTACTTGGTCATGTAGCATCACTCTTCATCTTATCTTAAATATTCTCCATTTTTTCGTATATTATCACATCTATATTTACTCTTAACAAAATGTAGAATAAAGGCAATGCTTATGAAGAAGATTCTGTGGTAAACTTCTTGAATTGCCCCCCATCAGCATGGACAAGGGCTTTATAGAGCCTGTCTTCACCAATAATGTAAGTTTGTCCTTCTCAAGCCTTCAAACTTTGTTGTGTATATTTGGTTAGGCATGACTGCAACAGCTGTTTATTTTTGGTGTTTGCATGAAATTGCATGTTTAAAGTTTATTATGTAGTTCATAAACAAAAGTTTGTCCTTCTCAATTTAAGTTTTCAGTTGTACAACCAAGTTCCTTCTTCATACCATGTAAATTAAACTATACAGAGCAAGTGATCTTCTTTTGCACTGCATGTATGCTTCTGTTCTTCATCCGTAATCCAGTGGTGTGGTGAACCTACCCACTACAAAGACAATGTCATATTCGCAATGTCTTAACTATGAACAATGTCATATCATTCTACTATTATTTAAACCATCTCTTTATTTGCCAATCTGAAATGGGATAAATTGATAGCACACTAACCATTGATACTTATGAGTTCTTGATTGTAATCCTGTGGTGTCGTGAAGCTGCCAACTCCTTCACAATGTCATTTCCTGCCATGTCTTGACCTGAACAATACCATATTGTGTTGATGCAATTTTAAACTGTGTCACTTTATTCGTCAGTAAGAAATGTGATGAATTGTCAGCAATGATACTTTTATGTGCAAAACCTGTCATCTGTCTGCTTGTTTATCTTTCAGAGTGATGAATATATAAGTGTTGAACAAGCGCAGTCTCATCATCTTGCTCAGGTGCTTGCGCTGCAGCTCGCCAGCAGGGCTAACCTTTCTTGAACTCTATTGAAGTGCTGTCGGTTTTGTATATTATTTTGTCGGCGTGTTTATTTGCACTGGTGGCGATCTTTCATGCCCAGTGTATGTAATCTGTTGTCTGCTTGTGCTTTATTATCATAGTGGCGAACTTTGATGCCCAATGGATGTAATATGCCGTAATTTCTTTATTGTATAGTCTAGGTTTTTTCTTATTCACGATGCTAGAGTTATTTTACTGTATATATATCCTGTCTTCGCAGTAAACCGACCAAACCATAAAATTACAGTACATAATCGGGCCGTCATGCAATCACGATGTATGATCCGCATCATGGGCCCCGTCAAACTGGCCCACTAGTAGATTCGGGCCTTTAATAGGCCGAGTAACCCCCGGCCCTCTTTTCGCAAGAAAACTCAATGGGCTTTTAGGAGGCTGAGAAGTAGGTTGAGCCTGAAACGTGCCGAATAGGTCACGGGCCGGCAGCAGCCCGAAATGGATCCCGACCAATGATTGTGCAAATCAAATCACGGGCTTTTAACATGACAAAGTTGTCTCGGTCCTTGTTTGGCCCAATCAGATATAGGCTGCGAGCAGGCCGGATGCAAACCGGGCCGTAGTTAGGCCCAACTATATGGCAGGCTTTTAACAGGCCGAAATTAATATAGGGCCGAAATGTTAAACGGACCCTTAACAGGCCAAAACTAATATCAGGCTGAATTACTAAATGGGCCTTTAGCAAGTGGGCCCAAAAGCATAGCGTCTAGTTAACGTGTCGAATCTTATATGGGCCATAATTGAGCCCAAAGCCTCTTAAAGGGCCGGACCTGATCTGGGCCATGATTTGGCCCAAAAAGTGGGAGGCTTTTAACGGGTCGGATCTCATATGGGCCATTATTAGACCCGGAACGTGGCAGACCATTAATGGACCGGATCAAATATGGGCCGGCATTTGGCCCAAAACATGGCAGCCAGTTAATGGGCCGGCCTACTAGGTTCCTCAAAATCTTGTGGGCCTACAGCTGGGCCGGCCCATTAATGTCAGCGAAATCTCATGTGCCTTTAGCTGGGCCGGCCCATTATGATCCGCAAGAATTTTGTGGGCCTTTACCTGCGCCGTCCCATTATGGCACACAAAAATCTTGTGGGCCTTTACCTGGGCCGGCCCATTATGGCCCACCAAATCTTGTGGGCCTTTAGCTGGGCCAGCCCATTATGGTCCACAAAATCTCGTGGGCCTTTAGCTGGGCCGTCCCATTATGGTTCGCAAAAGCCTGTGGGCCTTTAGTTGGGCTGGCCCATTTAAACTTGATGGGTCATGCCACGTGTCGACGTATCATAGGCGCCTTCTGTCCAATGAGTGGATGACATCTGTCCCAACGGTGAGCCGACACGTGTTTCCTCCAGCCAATGATGATTTTACACGTGGAAAATCCCCATTGGTCGGGGCTGTTAACGGGTTATCAGATCCAAAACCCGACCCGATAGCTTAACGGCGCTCGCCACGGTGGATGCCACGTGTCGGTCACCCTTGACGAAAAGCACTTCGTGACGCGCGATTTATCGTCATGGAAGTCGACACTTCGTGATGATAATTTTGGTAATGTCATGGAACACTTCTATGACATCACATGTATGACTATCTTGATTCTGTCATAAAATCGTCATGGATGTACATGCATGACAAAAAACGCGACCTACTGTGACAAACATGTATCATCACGGAAGTGTATTTTTTTTGTAGTGTATGTTCTGGGATCTTTGGCTTTAGCTTCCTTAGAACTTGGGCTTCAGCTTCCTCTTCTTCAATCTCACGCACTGGGGCCTTGTTATTCTCCTCAACAGGTATGTTCCTGGTACTCCTCTTGGGTGCAGTCTTGGGAACTGGAGCAGCAGCTTTGGGAGCGGTTTCGGGCTTAGCAGCAGCCCCTGACTTTATAGCATCTCCCATGAGCTTTTGTGCCTTAGGTGCTGGAGCGGCATCCTCTTCCTCTTCATCATCAGATCTCACCATTGAGGACTTTCCAAGAACTTTAGCTGTTGTAGTTCTTGCCCTCTTCTTCTTTTTGTCCTCACCAGCTGCCTCTTCTTCAGATTTAATGGTGAACTTCATAGTTTCACCTGTGGCAACTTTCCTTGGCTTGGATGCAGGCACTCTCCTAGCTGGTGCCTTTCTGTTCATGCCTGGCTTTGTTGATGCAAAGAAGCCAAACTCTTTCTTCACCACCTTCTTCTTGGAAGTGGCCTCATCCTCAGCTGCAACATAGTCTTCATCCTCTAAATCAGAAGTTCTCTTCTTCCTTGTTCTAGTAGCTGCCTTGGGCAAGTTACTAGGTGTGCTCCTGCTGCCCTCATCATAGCCGCTACAGGGACTAGTGCCCTCACTCAATTGTCCTTGCTATTTAGACCTATTCTGGCTATCACTCTGGTCACACATCTTGCAGCAAAATATCAACAGACCCTATGAATAGGTTGTAGATGAGGTAGAGTAGATGAGCATCACAAAGTACAGAGGTTTTGCAAAACAAATTGAGTCAAAAAGATTACTTTTAGTTCTCTACAGAAGTGATCTTGGAGCTACCGAATTGACAAACTCGGTGATACACACCTAAGTCGGACAAACGTGGGTATTCGGAAGGACGAACTTGGGGCGCTATACACACCTAAATCGGACAAGGCCAATTCCTCGCCCAAAGCGGAAAAAATCCTTAAGGATTTGAGACCTCTCGAACAGCAACCAGCTCTCGCCGCATCATGACTGTCAGTTTTCGGCTTTCTCTACTAAGGTGCTCATCCGAAAGAACCGGGACACAATCGCAATAGTTCTCCCTGTGCCACCTTAGCCGATGTAGCAGAACGTCAGGCAGAAAACATGGGAGCCGGGCAAACCCAAATATTGACCCAAGACATGATTCGGAGCTGATGCATATAATGCTATAAGTTCGGGGTGCCGCACTGTCGAAAGTGTTCGGACCTTTGTTGTTGTGTTATGGTGTACACTGAAGCCCCCGGCGAGTTGAACGTACCAAAATGTACGGGTGCAATTTGTAATAAACAAGCAGTAAAGGAAATGGATAAAGAAATGAAATGATAAGCTGACGCTGTACATTATTTTCCATTGTTATTTGAATAATACGTCAAGGCGTATGTATACAAGTAGTGCCATAAGCATAATAGGACTATTTAACATGTCCTAACCAAGAACGAGCTGCGTGTGGGTATGTAAAACAGGTAAAGCAATCGTTATCAGAGACCACCTGGGGGTTCCCTTGTACGTCAAAGCTCCTTGCCACCTTGGTGTTTCCGTCCCGTGATGGGTCCGATAATCTGACTATCGGAAAAGCCTCCAGAAAATAGGGACCTGAAAGAGAGAGAAGGGGTGAATGTATACGGATCCTGGGCTGGCTGTGCCGCATTGTGGACTGCATTCTAGCTGTGCCTTTGCCTATGCCCATGGTATTTTAAGTGCGTAGTTATGTACGTGAGGCGCGAATTTCACCGCTTGACTGGGACTAGGACGGAGAGCGAATTGCTAGGCGAGCTCTGGACATGCCGGACGATCCTGCTGCAGAGTACTTCAGACCCGCTTAATGGTGTCCGGAGGCTTTATAGCCGAATTGGAGGTCTGCCCAAGAAGGCTGCTCTGTACTTCTACTGCGAGGGCTGTAGTGTTCTCCTCCGTACGGAGGGAGCACTCTGTGTTTCCATTGACTGTTATAACCCCGCGAGGTCTGGGCATCTTGAGCTTGAGGTAAGCATAGTGCGTCACCAGATTGAATCTAGCAAATGCGGTTCGTCCGAGCAGTGTGTGATAGCCACTGCAGAAAGGGACGATAACGAAGATTAACTCCTTGCTTCGGAAGTTGTCCAGAGATCCGTAGACTACTATCAGTGTGATTGAGCCCGTGCAACAGGCCTCTACACCTGGTATGACACCTTTAAACGTGGTTTTGGTGGGTTTGATCCTTGAGGGATCGATGCCCATTTTGCGCATTGTATCCTGATAGCGCAGGTTCAGGCTGCTGCCACCGTCCATGAGGACTTGTGTGAGGTGGAATCCGTCAATGATGGGGTCAAGGACCAGTGCGGCCGAACCGCCATGACGGATGATGGTCGGATGGTCCCTGCGATCAAAGGTGATCGGACGAGAAGACCATGGGTTGAACTTTGGGGCGACTGGCTCCATCGCATAGACGTCCCTTAGTGCGCGCTTCCGTTCCCGCTTGGGGATATGGGTGGCGTATATCATGTTTACCGTTTTTACTTGGGGAGGAAATTTCTTCTGTCCTCCTGTGTTTGGCAGCCGGGGCTCCTCGTCATTATCACTATGTGGCCCCTTTTCCTTGTTTTCGGCATTCAACTTGCCGGCCTGTTTGAACACCCAACATTCTCTGTTGGTGTGGTTGGCTGGTTTATCGGGGGTGTCGTGAATTTGACATGAATGATCGAGTATGCAGTCCAGACTGGACGGGCCCGGATTGTTTCGTTTGAATGGCTTTTCCGCTGACCGGACTTAGAGCCACTGATTCTGGCATTGACGACCGTGACTTTGGCGTTATCACCATTATTGCGACGCTTGTGTCTGTTGCGTCGGGGCTTGCCGTTGCTGTCTCTGGCATCTGGGGTGCCAGGATTTCTTGATGTGTTGTTGCTACGAGCCAACCAGCTATCCTTGCCCGCACAAAAGTGGATCATGAGTGTCATGAGGGCTGCCATGGCCTTCGTCTTCTCTTGGCCGAGGTGTTGGGCAAGTCACTCGTCGTGGATGTTATGCTTAAAGGCTGCTAGGGCTTTGGCATCCGGACAGTCGACAATTTGGTTCTTTTTAGTTAAGAACCAAGTCTAGAATTTCCTCGCTGACTCCCCAGGCTGTTGGGTTATGTGACTTAAGTCATTAGCATCCGGTGGTCGCACATAAGTGCCCTGGAAGTTGTCAAGGAATGCGTCTTCCAGGTTCTCCCAACTGCCAATGGAGGTTCCCGGCAGGCTATTCAGCCAATGTCGAGCCGGTCCCTTGAGTTTTAGTGGGAGGTACTTGATGACATGTAGATCATCGCCACGGGCCATGTGAATGTGGAGAAGGAAATCTTCAATCCATACCGCGGGGTCTGTTGTCCCATCATATGATTCGATGTTCACGGGTTTAAACCCTTCTGGGAACTCATGATCCATTACTTCGTCAGTGAAGCATAGGGGATGTGCGGCGCCTATATGCCGGGCTACATCACGACGCAGTTCAAATGAGTCTGTTCAGTTGTATTCAGCCCAGCCAGATTTGTATTTAGTGTATCCGGCGTGGTAATCATTGTCACGCGTTGGGGCGCGCCCCCATGATTCGTAGATCAATCTTGACTGTCCTGCTTTGTTTTCTAACTCATCTCGCAGGTCATGCCTGTAGCCCCCGGCCTTCGTGTTTTTATTTGTTTGGCGACGGGGTGCAGGCTCGTGTTCGGGCTGATACGCCGCTTTATCTCAGCCACGAGGCGGCCGGTCAATCGCATCCTGCGTTGGTAGTGTAGGCTCTAATGCCTCCTCTTCGACTTGAGGTAACAACATGCGCTTTGGGTAGCTTTTGGTTGGGCGCTCGAGTCCGTATTCCTCGGCTGCCAGGACCTCAGTCCATCTATCAGTTAGCAGATCTTGATTATCTTGAAGCTACTGCTGCTTTTTCTTCAGGCTTTTTGCAGTGGCTATAAGCCGGTGCTTGAAGCGCTCCTGCTCGACGGGATCCTCAGGCATGATAAATTCGTCATCACCGAGGCTCACCTAGTCTTCGGAGAGGGGCATGTAATTGTCATCCTCCAAGTCTCCATCCATTGCCTGTTCATCAGGGCTAGCTTGCCCATCCTCCCGTTCGGCCTGCTCGAAGTCTGGCTGGGCGGGATTGTTTTCGTCTTCGGCATCATCTGGAGTGCTATTGTCTCTTGTGCCGGTATCGCTACTTTTGCTATGGCGGGATTTAGAGTGGCACCACTGATGCCGACGCTTAGATTGCTTCTCTAGGGGTTATCCTCTGTTGCCTTGTCGCCATTGCTTTCTTTGGGAGTGTCCACCATATATATATATATATATATATATATATATATATATATATATATATATCATATGATGAGCCTGTCCAGCGTCCTGTGGGCGGTGGTTCCTATTCTTCTCCGGCATCGTCGTCCATGCCATCGATGTCTTCGGAGTCAAAATCAAGCATGTCGGTTAAGTCGTTGATAGTGGCTATCAAGTGGGTGGTGGGTGGGTAACGAATTTCTTTGTCGTCCGCTTCCCACTCAAGCCGGACATAGTTCAGCCAAGAGTTTTCTGACAGGGAGAGGGATTTCAATGAATTTAACACGTCTCCCAAGGGCGAGTGCTGGAAGATATCCGCGGAGGTAAACTCCATGATCGGTGCCCAATTAGGTTTGATAGGCACGGATGTACGCGGTTTAGAGCCTATGGCCGAAGACGAGTCCGAGGGTCCGATGACGCAGACATCATTGGAGGCGAATCCTGTGTTCGGCTCTACCGCCGATGAGTGTGTGGCCTCCGTGGCGGGGTCTATCCACCCATCCTCAGAAGGCATGATCTGCTCCGGATCTAAAGCCAGGGCAGCTGCGGGTGCGTTCTCCTGAACACCGTCCGATGGCAGATCTAAGTCATGCTCATCGATCAGACGACGGACTTTTGTCATGGGCTCGAATCCGTCGAAGATCAAGTCTCCGCGGATGTCGGCAGTGTAGTTCAGGCTTCCAAACCAGACTTGATGACCAGGGGCGTAGCTATCGATCTGCTCCAGATGGCCAAGCGAGTTGGCCCGCAGTGGAAGCCGCTGATTACGAAAATCTGTCCGGGGAGGAAAACCTTACCCTGGATCGCATCATTGTAGATGATTGAAGGAGCCATCAAGCCTTATGGTGACGACACAGTGGAACTCTCAATGAAAGCACCAATGTCGGTGTCAAAACCGGCGGATCTCGGGTAGGAGGTCCCGAACTGTGCATCTAAGGCTAATGGAAACAGGAGGCGGGGGACACAATGTTTACCCAGTTTTGGGCCCTCTCTATGGAGGTAATACCCTACTTCCTGCTTGATTGATCTTGATGATATGAGTATTACAAGAGTTTATCTACCATGAGATCATAGAGGCTAAACCCTTGAAGCTAGCCTATGATTATGATTGTCCTCATCCTACGGACTAAACCCTCCAGTTTATATAGACACCGGAGGGGGCTAGGGTTACACAGAGTCGGTTACAAAGAAGGAAATCTACATATCCGAATTACCAAGCTTGCCTTCCACGCAAAGGAGAGTCCCACCTCGACACGGGACGAAGTCTTCAATCTTGTATCTTCATAGTCCAACAGTCCGGCACAAGTACATAGTACGGCTGTCCGAGGACCCCCTAATTCAGGACTCCCTCAAGAAGCATGGCATTGTCCTTGTGCTATAAATCAGAGTGAAAAAGACAGCACAAGGGGTCGAACACGTACCCTAGAGCGACGAGTGTTCGCTACGGCGGCGACAGCAGAGTAGAATCCGTCGACGGCGGCAGAGTCCAACGGTGGGAGGTCGTTGGCGCCAAGGAGACGATCCGGAGACCCGAGGAGGCAGAGCAGGACACGCGCGGGCGGAGAAGATTTGAAGTAATTTCCAAAATCTCACCTGTGGGTATTTATATCCCGACCTTGTTGGTGTGACCGAGTGGAACAACTTGGTGGCACCAAGATTGCAGAATCGCAAGCGGTTGCTGCAACTCGGTGTGACCGAAGTGTTCAAATTGGTTGCACCGAGATGAAAACCTAGATCAACTTAGTGAACTCGGTTTGACCAAAATGGATTTCTCAGTCAGACTGAAATGCACAAAGAGGTTTTGGAAGTTGAAGTCTATGATGAATTGGGGACTCCGAGTGCTCCTCACACAGAGTGGTTCGAATCTGACTTGATCAAACTTTGTGATGTAGCATGAATAGAGTTTGAGAAGAGAAAAGCATAGATAGCTAGAGAAGGTTCTTAGGCATTCTTGTCCATCCACTTGGCAAAAGAAAAAGATCCAAACAATCAAAACAACAAGTGGATGTCCTCGAATGAGTAAAATATGCAACCAACATGCTCATACAATAAAATGGCAAATGAAATATGTGGCAAAGCATGCACAACCAATGCTAGCATCTATCAAACAATTGGCGATGACTAGGTCATCGATATATGAGTATATTTGTGATGCCCCCAATTCAATCGTACACTAATCATACACGCAAATGTGTACGATCAAGATCAGGGACTCACGGGAAGATATTACAACACAACTCTAGACACAAATAAAAAATTATTCAAGCTTTATATTACAAGCCAGGGGCCTCTAGGGCTCGAATACATAGCTCGATACACAAGAGTCAACGGAAGCAACAATATTTGAGTACAGACATAAGTTAAACAAGACTGCCTTAAGAAGGCTAGAACAAAAGCAACACGGTCGAAGAGGCAAGGCCTCCTGCATGGGACCTCCTAACTACACCTGGACGTCGGCGGTCTTCATGTAGTAGCATTCATTGGCGGTGGCATCTGGCTCCAAGGATCCACCATCTGGTTGCATCAATCAGAAAGAAGAAAGAAGGGGGAAAGGGGTAGCAAAGCAACCGCAAGTACTCATCCAAAGTACTTGCAAGCATCAGATCTATACTAAGTATGCATTGGTATCAAAAGGAAGGGTTGTATCTGTGGACTGAGCTGCAGAATGCAAGAATAGAGGGGGAAAGCCTAGCCTATCGAAGACTAGCATCTTCAAGCAGCTCCAAGCATCTTGCAGCATGTAGAAGAGTAAAGAGTAGCATTTTAATATTTAACAAGCATGTTGTACCATCAACGCCCAGAGATCCTTCCCCGACTCCCTACGGGAAAGCAATCTCAAGTATCCGTTTCTCATTATATAAGATCAGGATATAAGTCTGAACGTTCATTACCGTGGACACGGTATTCGAATATATATCTTCCCTGCAGGGGTGCACCACATTACCCAACACGCTTGATCACTCTGGCGGACACACCTTTCTGGGGTCAATGCCCGGCCTTGGAAGATCAACATGCCGCAACCCTACCTAGGCTCAGCAAAGAGGTCCCTGCCGGTCTACATCCTAAGCACTCCGGGGTCTTGGGCCCATCGCCCGCAGCACTCCGGGTGATGGTGTCCTGGACTAGGAGGTACTCACCACGTCGTCTCCCGATCAGTTGGATTGGACCGAGGACCCCCATGGCCGTATACTTATGGGCCAGTTCGGACAACCCCTGCCGCATACAAGGAAGACTCCACAAGACTTGGCGCCCAAGACAAGGACTCTCCTAAACCCTAGGCCTCTGGTGTCTTATATAAACCGAGGCCAGGCTAGTCAATAGACAATCTGATATTCATTACTACAATCTCGTGGTAGACACATGTACTCTGTACTACACCCATATGAATACAATCAAAAGCAGCATGTAGGGTATCATCTCATCAAGAGAGCCCGAAGCTGGGTAAAACCCCGTGCCCATGTTACCATTGCTCCAAGACGCCTAGCTTAGGACCCCTACTACGAGATACGCCGGATATTGAACTGACATTGGTGCTTTCATTGAGAGCCTGCTAGGTGTCATCGCGTTGTGATGGATCTTCAACAAACGCCAAATGAGGTGTTACAGTTTCTGTTTGTTTCGTTTTACACAGATTAATTATTTTGCAAAAGTATCGCTGCCGTTCTATGCGGTATCTTTCACAGATCGGATTTGCATCTGCACGTAGAAGCTATCTAGGAGAAAGGCGTGCCAGGTTACACGGATGACAGACGGTAGAGCGCATGTGGAGAGCGGCGGCGGCAGGAGGCATGGCAGCCGAAACCTGCGCGCCCCTGGCTAGCCGATCGGGGCCAGGCCCGTACGCTGGATGGGCGACAGCAGATGACCTGCTATAAAATAAAATCCCACCTGCGGTAATTGGGCGGAGGAGCTGGCGCAGTAGTACTGCCCATGCAATGCACGGACCTCAAATAGCTCGCAACGCACAGGCTGATTCGATCCTCTTTTTCTTTTAGCTATTATTTAATTACAAGATAGCCTATGCTTTTTGCTAACCATCTGTCTTCTGGGCGCTTCCCGCATGCAAGTACTAGTATTATCACTAGAGATGCCTTTGTCCATGTAATAGAAGGAACACACTTGGATTGCTACTGTAATCACCTAGAGACAAAAAACCTATGAGTACGGGCAGTACTAGTCCTGCCTTTTTACCTCAGATTTCAGCTTCTCCAGACAAGAACACCAGGTTTTATTTTTCTAATTACCTGTACTATATGTATTAAATATGTATGGAATATTTTTCTGCTGGTTTCCATGAATTTTTCTTTGTAGATTTCCCTGCCAGTTACAAATTCTGCCCGTTGATCGCATCAACATGGTGGTCCATCCAGTTTCCGGCCACCCGGCTTCCTCCATAGTTCGGCAGATACCATGTTCACGGCCCGTCCAGTCAGATGAATTCGAACTAGGTCGCGGGGTCACCACATTGGGTCAACGTGTCGCCGGACCAACCTCGGACCTTAGGCCATGTTTCTTTATTTATTCACTTTGCATAAACTTCTGACGCGTCTTTTTTTTCAATTATTATTCCTTGCTTGCACTATTTTATGTGTGCAGGTAATCATCTTCGACTGTGTCACACGGTCAACTCTATGGGCCGATGGCGTCGTCCTGTCTGCATCGATCAAGTTGTGGCGTCGCCTCAGCACGCGTCCTTGTGCCAGCATCTCCGCGGCAACTCTATCGGGACGACCTTGGCGTTCAGGCCATATTTCTTTAATTATTTACTTTACTTAAATTCATTAAGTAGAGGATTTTTTTTGAAAAAATAAAAATTATTATCTATGGCTTGCATTATTTTACCTGTGCAGGCAATTGACTTAGATCGGGCCGCACTATCCCCTCGGCGTGGTGTCCTCGTCGCCCACCTCCATCGACCGAACTGTGTCGTTGCCTTGGAGCACTGCCCTCTGTTGGCAGCCTCGCATCATGGCTTCATCAACCTACTTGGCCGGAGACTCCAATGTCACCCGGTGACCTGCTCCATCACCTCGGCTAGACTGGGGGCTTCACCTCTTCGGAGTGCCGAGCTCTTCGCTCAGCCACATCGGGCTTAGGGGCTAAGACCTTGTCCCACACCAAGCTCGGACCGCGTCATCGATGCTGAATACATTAACCAGCTAAGTCGCTTTCATGCTCAAAAACTACCAGTTTTAAATTTTGTTCGGTCCGACCAAGCATTATACTTTTTTTTAGCAAAAAGTTGTTTGTGAAAAACTTCCTTGTCCAAACTTTGTTTGTGACACACAAATTAAAATACCCCATTTACTTGGGGGCTTCCTTTATGAAGCCTCAAATGATTATACACGTACGGCTTCGTTCCTTGTTTGTGTATTACGCCACAATATGCACCTTGTTGACTTAAGCGATTTGCATGCTGGGTTGCCTTGCTCCTGTGTTTACCCCTACGTTCCCGATTGTTCGGCTAGGGAGTAAAGGGAGCACCTCTGCGATTGTCACGAGCGGGTCATCCGAGCTCGGACCTTAGACTGGGTGAAGCCGAAAGCTAGCGCTCTTATTGTTTTCAACGATGGTCGGCACACAACGGAACTCATGATTACAAAAAATCTATTGCACAAGTCTCATAAGTAACAATGAGCAACCGAAGAAAGGTATCGGTGGAGGTACTATTTTCTTCAAAGATGCTTCTTACACTTTGTCAGTAATGTTGGAAATATGCCCTAGAGGCAATAATAAAATAGTTATTATTATATTTCCTTGTTCATGATAATTGTCTATTGTTAATGCTATAATTGTGTTATCCGGAAATCGTAATACATGTGTGAATACATAGACCACAACATGTCCCTAGTGAGCCTCTAGTTGACTAGCTCGTTGATCAATGGATGGTTACGGTTTCCTGACCATGGACATTGGATGTCATTGATAACGGGATCACATCATTGGAGAATGATGTGATGGACAAGACCCAATCCTAAGCATAGCACAAGATCGTGTAGTTCGTTTGCTAGAGCTTTTCTAATGTCAAGTATCATTTCCTTAGACAATGAGATCGTGTAACTCCCAGATACCGTAGGAGTGCTTTGGGTGTACCAAACGTCACAACGTAACTGGGTGGCTATAAAGGTATACTACAGGTATCTCCGAAAGTGTCTGTTGAGTTGGCATGGATCAAGACTGGGATTTGTCACTCCGTATGACGGAGAGGTATCTCTGGGCCAACTCGGTAATGCATCATCATAATGAGCTCAATGTGACCAAGTGGTTGGTCACGGGATCATGCATTATGATACGAGTAAAGTGACTTGCCGGTAACGAGATTGAACGAGGTATTGGGATACCGACGGTAGAATCTCGGGCAAGTAATGTACCGATTGACAAAGGGAATTGTATACGGTATTACTTGAATCCTCAACATCATGGTTCATTCGATGAGATCATCATGGAACATGTGGGAGCCAACATGGGTATCCAGATCCCGCTGTTGGTTATTGGCCGGAGAGCTGTCTCGGTCATGTCTGCGTGATTCCCGGACCCGTAGGGTCTACACACTTAAGGTTCGATGACGTTTGGGTTATTAGGAAGACTTGTATGTGATTACTGAATGTTGTCTGGAGTCCTGAATGAGATCTCGGACGTCACGAGGAGTTCCGGAATGGTCCCGAGGTGAAGATTTATATATGGGAAGTTGTCATACGATCACCAGAAAAGTTCGGGGGCATATCGGTATTGTACCGGGGCCACCGGAGGGGTTCCGGGGGTCCATCGGGAGGGGACACCTCTCTCGGAGGGCCTCATGGGCCGTATAGGAAAGGGAACCAGCCCTTGGAGGGCTGGGCACATCCCCCCTTGGGCTCTTTCGCCTAGGGTTGGGGGGAAACCCTAGAGGGGGCGCCCCCCTTGCTTGGGGGGCAAGCCCCCTCCCCTTGGCCGCCGCCCCCCCTCTAGATCTCATCTATAAGGGCCGGCCCCCTTCCCCCTTCCCTATAAATAGAGGTGTGAGGGGAGGGCTGCATACAACACCAAAGGCATAGCCCCTCCCCTCCCCAACACCTCTCCTCCTCCGTTAAGAGCTTGGCGAAGCCCTGCCGGAGTACTGCCGCTCCATCACCACCACGCCGTCGTGCTGCTGTTGGACCTCTCTTCCTCAACCTCTCCCTCCTCCTTGCTGGATCAAGGCGCAGGAGACGTCTCCGCTTCGTACGTGTGTTGAATGCGGAGGTGCCGTCCATTCGGCGCTAGGATCATCGGTGATTTGGAGCACGACGAGTACGACTCCATCAACCCCGTTCCCTTGAATGCTTCCTCTCGTGATCTACAAGGGTATGTAGATGCACTCCTCTCTCTCTCGTTGCTAGATGACTTCATAGATTGATCTTGGTGATGCGTAGAATTTTTTATGTTTTATGCAACGATCCCCAATAGTGGTATCGGAGCTAGGTCTATGCGTACTTTCTATGCACGAGTAGAACACAAGATTGTTGTGGGCGTCGATTTTGTCAATTTACTTGCCACTACTAGTCTTATCTTGTTTCGGCGGCATCGTGAGATGAAGCGGCCCAGACCGACCTTACAGGTACGCTTACGTGAGACAGGTTCCACCGAGTGACATGCACTAGTTGCATAAGGTGGCTAGTGGGTGTCTGTCTCTCCCACTTTAGTCGGATCGGATTCGATGAAAAGGGTCCTTATGAAGGGTAAATAGAAATTGGCATATCATGTTGTGGTTTTGGCGTAGCTAAGAAACATTCTTGCTAGAAACCTATAGCATCCACGTAAAAACATGCAACAACAATTAGAGGACGTCTAACTTGTTTTTGCATCATATGCCTTGTGATGTGATATGGCCAAAAGGATGTGATGAATTAAATATATGTGATGTATGAGATTGATCATGTTCTTGTAATAGGAATCACGACTTGCATGTCGATGACTATGACAACCGGCAGGAGCCATAGGGGTTGTCTTTATTGTTTGTATGACCTGCGTGTCATTGAATAACACCATGTAATTACTCTACTTTATTGCTAAACCGTTAGCCATAATAGTAGAAGTAATCGTTGGCGTGACAACTTCATGAAGACACGATGATGGAGATCATGGTGTCATGCCGGTGACGATGATGATCATGGCGCCGAAGATGGAGATCAAAGGAGCAAAATGATATTGGCCATATCATGTCACTATTTGATTGCATGTGATGTTTATCATGTTTTACATCTTATTTGCTTAGAACGACGGTAGCATAAATAAGATGATCCCTCATAATAATTTCAAGAATGTGTTCCCCCTAACTATGCGCCGTTGCGAGAGTTCGTTGTCTCGAAGCACCACGTGATGATCGGGTGTGATAGATTCTAACGTTCACATACAACGGGTGTAAGCCAGATTTACACATGCAAAACACTTAGCTTGACTTGACGAGCCTAGCATGTACAGACATGGCCTTGGAACACAAGAGACCGAAAGGTCGAACATGAGTCGTATAGAAGATACGATCAACATGAAGATGTTCATCGATGATGACTAGTCCGTCTCACGTGATGATCAGACACGGCCTAGTTGACTCGGATCATGTATCACTTAGATGACTAGAGGGATGTCTATCTTAGTGGGAGTTCATTATAAAATTTGATTAGATGAACTTAATTATCATGAACTTAGTCTAAAATCTTTGCAATATGTCTTGTAGATCAAATGGCCCACGCTAATGTTGCCCTCAACTTCAACGCGTTCCTAGAGAAAACCAAGCTGAAAGACGATGGCAGCAACTATACGGGCTCGGTCCGGAACTTGAGGATCATCCTCATAGCTGCCAAGAAATCATATGTCCTAGATGCACCGCTAGGTGAAGCACCCGTTTTCCCAGCAACTCAAGACGTTATGAACGCCTGGCTAGTGATGATTACTCCCTGGTTCAGTGCGGCATGCTTTACAGCTTAGAACTAGGGCTCCAAAAGCATTTTGAGCAGCACGGAGCATATGAGATGTTCCAAGAGCTAAAAATGGTTTTCCAAGCTCATGCCCGGGTCGAGAGATATGAAGTCTCCGACAAGTTCTACAGTTGTAAGATGGAGGAGAATGGTTCTGTCAGCGACCACATCCTCAAAATGTCTGGGTTGCCCAACCGCTTGTCTTAGCTGGGAGTTAATCTCCGGATGGCCTTGATCATTTGAGAATCCTCGATGGCTCCACCTAGCTACAAGAGCTTTGTGACGAACTACAATATTGAGGGGATGGTGAAAACCATTCCTGAGGTATTTTCAATGCTGAAATCAGCGGAGGTGGAGATCAAAAAGGAACATCAAGAGTTGATGGTCAATAAAACCACTAGTTTCACGAAAGGCAAGGGTAAGAGGAACTTCAAGAAGGACGGCAAGGGAGTTGCCGCGCCGTAAGCCGATTGCGGGAAGAAGCCAAAGCATGGACCCAAACACGAGGATCGAGTGCTTTTATTGCAAGGGAAGCGGACACTGGAAGCGGAACTGCCCCAAGTACTTAGCGGACAAGAAGGCCGACAACACCAAAGGTATATGTGATATACATGTAATTGATGTGTACCTTACCAGTACTCGTAGTAGCTTCTGGGTATTTGATACCGGTGCGGTTGCTCATATTTGTGACTCGAAACAAGAGCTGTGGAATAAGCAGAGACTGGCGAAGGACAAGGTGACGATGCGCGTCGGGAATGGTTCCAAGGTCGATGTGATAGCCGTCGGCACGCTACCTCTACATTTACCTACGGGATTAGTTTTAAACCTCAATAATTGTTATTTAGTGCCAACTTTGAGCATGAACATTGTATCTGGATCTCGTTTAATATGAGATGGCTACTCATTTAAATCCAAGAATAATGGTTGTTGAGGGAGTCCTGGACTAGGGGGTGTCCGGACAGCCGGACTATCATCGTCCGCCGGACTCCAAGACTACGAAGATACAAGATTGAAGACTCCGTCCCGTGTCCGGATGGGACTTTCCTTGGCGTGGAAGGCAAGCTTGGCGATATGGATATGTAGATCTCCTACCACTGTAACCGACTCTGTGTAACCCTAGCCTCCTCCGGTGTCTATATAAACCGGAGGGCTTTAGTCCGTAGGACAACATACATTACAACAATCATACCATAGGCTAGCTCCTAGGGTTTAGACTCCTTGATCTCGTGGTAGATCTACTCTTGTACTACCCATATCATCAATATTAATCAAGCAGGACGTAGGGTTTTACCTCCATCAAGAGGGCCCGAACCTGGGTAAAACATCGTGTCCCTTGTCTCCTGTTACCATCCGCCTAGACGCACGATTCGGGACCCCTACCGAGATCCGCGGTTTGACACCGACATTGGTGCTTTCATTGAGAGTTCCTCTGTGTCGTCACCGATAGGGCGGATGCCTCCACCCGTCTTCAAAGACGGTGTTTTCGCCGAAGGGGCCTTGGCCGCCGGCCAAACCATCTGGCTAGGTGGTTTCCTCATGACCACCTGTCCGGCCGGCG
The DNA here is from genome assembly GCA_021437245.1 of Aegilops speltoides. NCBI lineage: Eukaryota > Viridiplantae > Streptophyta > Magnoliopsida > Poales > Poaceae > Aegilops > Aegilops speltoides. The sequence goes on from CM038144.1 coordinate 129,655,736, forward strand.
CTTCGACAATGACTTCTCAAGTCGGTAGAAGCAATCTTCGCGTCAGCCCGAAAGCTGCCGAACAGTTGGATCCAATAGAGCTCTCGTCTGTTAATGAGCTCTTGGATCGCATCACCGCCCTGGGAGTCGCTACGGACTACAACCAGATTGGGCTTAAAACCGATCTGAGAGAGATTAACTCTCCCCAGGCCACCCACCACGTCGTAGTGGTAGAGGACCAATACGGTAACTCTTCGCCTGTATTGAGAACTATTTATGTCCGGATTCCCGAACCCTCCATGCCGGATTTCCGCGGAGGGACGGATTACGACCGAGCATGGAACTTAAAACCATGCATCACTCCAGACTCGCCGGATTGTGTCCAGCAAACCAAGCTTCCAAATTCGGAAACTCCTCGGCCTTTGAGCCCCAAGATGGGCAGGGATCGGACTTTAGTCCACCCACCGCCTGGACATATGCGATCTATCTCTAATCGGCAAGAGCCCGCTGAAACAGTACATCACTATTGGGCCAGATTCCTCCTGGTTATGGACGGGATAAAGGACTGCCGAGAGGAAAGCATAATCTCAATCTTCTGCAATAATTGCACGGACAAGGGAATACTAAGCGCCATTGATCGTCGCAAAATTACAGCGCTTCACCGATCGGCATCCATAATACGAAAATCTTGTGCGATGGAGAGTTTCGGAAAACCGAAAATCAATTTTGGGATAATCCGCCCCAAACCCGATCCAGACAAAAGGCGCCTTACATTCGGCCCCGGATGCAAAAACAAAAACAAAAACCCAACAAGGAGCGGAACCGTCTTTGGAGGGATGGCTCAATGGACCTGTAAGCTTCATAATCTGAGGGAGCCGTCCCAACTCATAGCCTTGAGCATGTTGGATATTACGGCGGTGGCCAAAAGTGGCGAGGAGCTTCTAGCCCATAAAACAACTCCAACAATCTGATACGGTATCAGCAGATCTTGAAACTTTCACGTCAAACAATATGCGAAAAGCGAACAATCCATGGACTCGCCGAAGTCTACCAAATAGCAACAAGCAAATCCATGGGTGACACAGCTATCACCTTGATTGCGGCCGACGAGCCTAAATTCGAACAGCGAGCACCGGCAAGACCGGTGCTTAGTCCCATAGTGGGCGGCTTTCGAGTGACAAAAGTCCTCATGGATGGCGGCAGAGGATTAAACCTCATCTACGAGGAAACTCTGCGGAAAATGGAAATCGATTGGAGCCTTATTGAGTGAAGCAGCACAACCTTCAGAGGAATAATCCCTAGCCGGGAGGCACGCTGCACCGGACAAATCACACTCGATGTGGTGTTCGGCTCGCCGGACAATTACAGATCCGAAGAAGTCACGTTCCAAGTGGCCCCGTTCAACAGCGGATATCACGCTATATTAGGACGAGAGGCATTCACAATTTTTCAAGCAGTACCTCACTACGGGTACATGAATCTCAAAATGCCTGGGCCTGGCGGAATAATCACTCTCGTTAGTGATCCGGACATATCACTCCGCGCCGAAAATAAGACAGCTGCACTAGCCCTGGAGGCACTATCCGAAGCCTTAGCAGCACAAGAACTCACCACGCTGCGCTCTACGGTGAACAGGGATGATGTGATACTCGATAAAAGATCCAAGTCCACCTCCTTCAAACCAGCAGATGAAATAATAAAATTCCAGGTCCATCCAACGGACCCAACAAAGACGGCCTCCATTGGGGCACAATTGAACCCAAGTAGGCGCCGCCTGCGTGAATTCCTTCGGAAAATTGGGACATCTTCGCTGGCATCCTTCGGATATGCCGGAATCCCACGAGTTGGCGAGAACACAGCCTAAACATCCTAAAAGGATTTAAGCCGATCAAACAGGCTCTTGACGATTTTCGAACCCAAAAGGCAGGCAATGGGAGAAGAGCTAGCCAAACTCTCGGAAGCGGATTCATTAGAGATATCAAACATCCGGATGGCTAGCAAATCTGGTAATGGTAGCAAAGAAGGACAAATCTGGCGCCTCGGTCGATTTTAAAGACCTCAATAATGCTTGCCCAAAGGATCCCTTCCTCTCCCCGCATCGACCAAATTATTGATGCTACCGCGAACACGATTCATTGTGCTTCACGGGCGCATACTCGGCTATCATCAAATCAAGATGGCGGAAGCGAACCAAGCCGCAGCGGCATTCATCACTCCATACGGACCATTCGCTTCAACACGATGCCCTTCGGACTTAAAAATGCGGCGCAACATATCATCGCATGATTCAAACATGTCAGCCACCCAGATCGGCAAAAGCAGTCAAGGCATACGTGAGCGGCGTAGTCGTCAAAACAAAACACGTCGAAACTCTAGTAGGCGATTTGAGGCTCACATTCGACAACCTCGAGCATATGACATCAAGCTGAATCCGGAAAAATGCGTTTTGGTATCAGCCGGAAAGCTGCTGGGCTCCATTGTATCCGCAGAGGAATTGAAGCAAACCGGCTAAAATCCGAGCTCTGTCACGGTTGGATATTCCAAAAGACCTCAAACAAATACAAAATTAACGGGATGCGTGGCAGCCTTAAGCGCTTTTATCTCCCGTCTAGGAGAAAAGGCGCTGCCCCTCTATCGCCTCCTCAGGCGCACCGAACACTTTGAATGGACGGATGCTGCCACCGCCGGACTCGAAGAAATAAAGGCCATATTGGCAACAAATCCAGTCCTGGCTGCGCCCACTTTGGGCGAACCAATGTTATTATACATCGCAGCAACGCATCAAGTTGTAAGCGCGGTCCTCGTCGTCGAACGAGCGACAGAAGGGCAGAAATTCCCTCTTCAAATAACCGCGACAAAATGTATCCACTGTGTTAACCCCCTGCAAATCCCGTTACCCGCACTATCAGAAGATAGCATATGCGGTGTTCATGGCGTCTCGGAAACTCCGGCACTACTTTCAAGAGTGTTCGATAACAGTGGCCTCTGAAGTACCACCCAATGACATTATAAATAACCGCGACGCAACAGGCAGGATTGCAAAATGGGCCATTGAGCTCTTACCATTCGATATAACTTATAAACCTCGGCGAGCTATAAAGTCACAAGTTTTGGCTGACTTTCGGCGAATGGACAGCCGAACTCCCTAAAAGTGCGGGCGCATACTCCAATGGACTATGCATTTCGACGGCTCTAAAATGTTGGCGGACTGGGTGGCGTCGTATTGACATCCCCAACCGGAGATACTGATCAATATGTACTTCAAATAGTGTACACGGACTCAACAATGCAGCGAATCTGAGGCCTGTTACATGGTCTCCGGATGGCGTCTCCATGGGCATTCAACGCCTAGAGGTGCGAGGATTCAAACCTTGCAATATCCGAAATAAGCAGAGACTTTGATGCCAAGGATCCGAAAATGGCAGCATATCGCAACGCTGTCCTAAAATGTCATTTCGGTTTTAAGGACTTGAATTCCATCACATAGCCCGAGACAATAACCAAGCGGCGACGTCTTCGCACGCATCGGTGCAAACGTGATCTGTCCCTCAAATATCTTCCGAGCGGCTCTTCAAGCTATCCGTACTATGGGAAGAGGAGTCCGAAGTGACAAACCGGAAAGAACGAACGCCAATCGGCGATTCAGCCGATGACATAACACCTTCGCCCACGTTATAATGGCGATAATCGCCTCGTGGGCAGAACCTTTCCTAGCCTACCTACTTAGGCAGGAACTTCCGAAGACCAAAACGAGGCCCATTGCATAGTCCGGCGATCGAAAGCCTACAAGGTCCATGAGGAGAACTTTATAAGAAAAGTACAACCGAGTCCTTCAAAGGTGTATCTCACAAGAGGAAGGGCGAAGCCTCTGGCGGAAATTCACGCCGACTAGGCGGACACCACGCAGCAGCCGGGCCCTTGTAGGAAAGGCATTTCATGCAGATTTTATTGGCCGGCGGCCGGGCGGATCTCGGGACTTAGTCCGAAATCGTCGGCTGTCGACTCTTTGCTAATCGAGCCACATGCCGCCCACCGCCCTCAAAACTATACCCATTACATGGCCGTTCATGATGCGGTCTGGGGGCTTGATATGGTTGGACCCCTAAAGGGGAACCCACAAGCAAAGATACCTATTGGTCATGGTGGATAAATTCACCAAATGGATAGAGGCCAAACCGGTCAAAACGGCAGAGTCCGGACCAGTGATAGACTTTATATCCGGGGTAGTACACCGCCACTGAGTCCCCACAAGCATCATCACCGACAACGCACGAACTTCACAGCCGATGAGGTCAAGTCATGGTGCAAAAATATGGGCATCAAGCTCGACCACGCTTGATCTATCACCCTCAAACCAGCGGTCAAGTGGAGCGAGCAAATGGTCTAATAATGGCGGCATTAAACCCGGACTAGTGCGATCACTTACTAAATCGACACGCCTTTGGGTTGAGGAGCTCGACTCCGTAGACTGGGGGCTGCGGACAACGCCTAACCGTACTACGGATTCACACCATTTTTATGGTATCTGGCGCAGAGGCAGTCTTGCCTGTGACATTATTCATGACTCACCTCGAGTGCGCATGTAAGAGGAAAGAGAGGCCGAGCTTGATCGGCGGGACAGCTGGACACATTGGAGGAAGAACGTGGCGTCGCGAAGGCTCGCTCCGCATTTTATCGGCAGCAGGCCGAAGATATCAAAGCAGAGAATACGGGCCAAGACTTACAGCGTTGGTGAATTAGTTCTCGCTGCGGACAAGAAAAAGGACAAGCTCAAGCCCAAATGGGAGGGCCCTTCATTATCGATCAAGTCGACGGCAGAGCGCATCGCGTCACTCTAAATCGTCGGATAACCGACTCGAGCCGAACCCATGGAATGCAGCCCGCCTCCGGCGATTCTATGCCTAGCGCCGGACTAAGAGTTCGTCCCCTTCCCCCGTCCAAACTTTTACACTTCGCTGTCTTTTGTTTCTCTTTTTATGCCTTTTTATTTAACACCCCTTACGGGCCTATTTTCGCATTTTTCACATACACATGACGTGCCATCCGCACTCATCATTCCTGGGGGCTTCTTTTACAGAAGCTCAATTATAAGGGTTTCATACCCAACACATGAGTCAAGCTTCCACATGTACCTTTTACTCGCCATTATATGCATCGATATGACTTAAGTTTTGGCCAAGCTGGGTTGCCTGGCTCTGTGCTTACCCTCGTCCCGATTGTTCGGCTAGGAGGTAAAGGGAGCACCTCTGCGATTGTTACTACCGGGTCAGCCGGATGTGTACCTCAGACTGGGTGAAGCCGAAAGCTAGCGTTCTTAAGGGAATATTCGGTTGGTGAATTAAAAGATGACCTTTTACCCATTTATCTATCCGCCCCACATGTTTTGCTGCTTTCTTTGCAGTCCGGACATGCACTTTAGGGCATGCCTCCCAGGGAAAGCAACCCTTAACGGAACTATTCTCCCTAGAAGATGTTTCTTACTAACCATGTAATATAACATAACTAGTTGGGCACTTGTCTGATAAAGCACTAATGACCCCTACACCTGGTCTCCATACGCCTGGTCTCCATGCATACCACGGTTGTTTCTTAACCAAAACGGTATTCGGACACACTCCGGACTCTAGGGTCCCGAGGTTGAAGCAAAAAGGTCGGCAAAGACAAACGATCTACAATCCGGCTAGAAGGCATTTCACATGTCATTTTAAAGGAAAACATACATTGTCAAATTCTTGATTGTATTCCTCCTCAATCCCGTCTAACGGCTGTCTAACTTACAGACCCGTTGGGAAAATTTAGCAGCCAACTCTACTTGGCTGTATACTAAACTCACAGGATCTCCTTCCCATCAGGCCCCACGGTCCAACCGGCCATGTGGTTGGGATCCGCCTTCTTAACAGCGTCTTCACCATGGCCGGGCCTCCTGGCGCCTTGACGGCAGGCGAAATCTTCCACAAGCAGGCGCTGCCACACTCCCCGCAGCTTCTTCAAGAAGCTCCCGAGGCCCTCGGGTAGGATGAGGGCTGGCCATAAAGCACTGGCGACGCCGCTCATTGCTGTCGAACCCGTTCGGCAGATTGCAGCAACTCGGGAAGTTGATCACCCGTCGTCTGGGCATCTCCTCCCATGAGGCGACTGTGAGTATACCTAAAGACATACTATGTCAATTTGCTTCTTCGCGAACTCTTCTTTTAAAAGGAGTCGCTCAAGCACTTACTATAAATGCCGCGACGGCCGCTGATTCTCCTTAACGGAGCGGACAGCTCGGCTCGGCGCCTTTAGCTCTTCTCCGAGCTTGGCGTTGGCATCCTGGAGCTTGTTCCTTTCTTGCTGCACCCTATTCAGCACACTCGCGCGCCTTCTTTGGCGCGGATGCTGCTGTCGAGATCTTGTCGGCGGCACTGCTGGCGTCATCATTAGACTTGCGCATACGCCGCATAGTGCTTATATTTATTAATAAAATGTGTTACCGGGAGGGTCTCGAGTCTCCTCCTGGCAGCAAATCTTGACCTCAAGTTGGGCCTTGCAATCTTGCAGGCCCGAGACAGCTGGGCATTCTTCCCGGTAAGAGCCTGCGTTTTCAAATGATCCTTAAATCATTTAACATAACTACTTTAAGTCTCGGGGGCTACTGGTATATATAACCATTATAATTCCTTTACCCGTATGTCTTTTACATACTGCTCCGTGGCTCTGGTAAAACCATCTTGAGTGGCACGGAGATGCGCGTCCCCTGCGTTAAAGGCATCCAATGCCTCAGGGGAGAAGCACGCTTCACGAAATACTGACCGGTGGCGCCTATGGTTCATGGCGCTCTCCACCTCAGACTTGGTGGCGGACAATCTGTCGGTGTCCTCCGTTGGAGAAGGATCCGGCCCGCGTCTTGCGCTTGCCTCCCCCTCCAGGCCGGGCGCTGGAGCCTGGCTGGTGTAGGTTGGATCAGCAACTTCTGCGCCCGCAGTCCGGCGAGCACTTTTTCTCCTACAAAGATCATGAGCACTCAGGCGTTTCCTAGGAACATTGCTCTGAAAATTCAAATACGAGCTATACCTTTGCGGCGACGTTTCCGTCCGCACTGCGCTCCTTTTTTGCTTGTTGGTCCGGACTGGTCTCTGTTGGTCAGCTGCCGCGGGCTCGGCTTCCTGCCGTAAAGGCACTTCCTGTAACATACCATCGTTCGTGAAGGTTAGAAAGGGGAAAGGAAGAGATAATGGTGTTCGGACCTCGGTCACGGTCACCTGAGAAGCCGGATATAGTCCGGGGTAGTCCGCCGTAATGGCAACCAAAGCATTGTCCATGCTGAGCTGGTGAAATACCCCGTCGATCAGCTCCACCTCGATGTCCGGATCCTCTTCGGAGGCCGGATCTAGGGATCTTTCCGGATCCTCGGGTTGCGGAGTAGGACTTACCATGTCCTACACAGTCCGGCGCAGGTCCTGCGCTGAAGACATAATGTAAGAAGCCTAAACTTCGGAAACATGGGTTGAGCCCTTAAAGGTGTTCGCTTACCCATCCTCTAGGGTTGTTCATGGAGAACCCATTTAAGGGGTTCATTCGAAGGAAGTCCTCCTTCTCCCCCTTGTACAGACCGGACAGGATCTTCACTAGGTCCTCGGTCGAGTCCGGCCCTTTGCGGCCATAACGGGTGGCGTCGTCTTCCCCGTTGAAATCCCACATGGGGTGGCCTCTATATTGCAATGGCTGTACCCCCCGCATGATGCATGTCACCATGACTCCGATCATGGTCAACCCAGAGTGGGCCAGCAATCTTATTCGGCCCATCAAGTAATGGACGCTCTTGTCTTCCTCCAATCGGGGGCTCCGTGGGCGCCCGGCAAGCGTTTCTTTGAGCAGCACTAAACTCCGGAGGCCAGTCCGGACTGGGTCCGCAATGGGCGTCTCCTATATAAAACCACTCGAAGGCCAATCTTGGACGCCTTCTTGGGAGTACGGATGGGTATCGAGTCCGGCGATCGCCATATTTGGCGCCGCCCACTTGATATATGGACCCCTCGTGAGAGCGAAGTGCGAGGCGAACAGCCTCTTCCACAATGCAAAATGGGGCTCAATGCCCAGGAATAGCTCGCAAAGAGCTACGTAACCCGTGATATGCAGGACAGAGGCGGGTGTGAGGTGGTAGAGCTGGAGTCCATAGAACTCCAGGAGCCCGCGGAGGAACGGATGTATTGGGAATCCGAGTCCCCTTATCAGATAGGTGACGAAGCATACTCGCTCCCCCTTATTGGGGCTCGTGGTAGCCTCCGCTTGCCTCCCACCTTGATAAGTAACCAGCCCGGCTCGAACCGGGATCATGAAGGCCGGAGGGAGATATCCCCCCGCTTGGAGCTTTACTAGCTCGCTGTGCGGAACAAAGCACCTCCTCCAATCCCCTGGCGGTGGGCTGGGAGCGCGAGAAGAAGAGCCGCGTCAACGGTCCATGATGGAATGGGTTTTTAGGTCAAAGGCGCTTCGATGAAGTATTCGCGGGAGGAAGACGGTGTGGTTTGGATCTGGATTCTTGCCTCTTTTGTAGGCGGACGACTCGCACAGCTAGGGGTGAAACTTAAAAGACACCACGGCTTTTCGCATTCGTGCGACGCGTGGAAAAAGGGCCATTATTTGGCGAGAAGCCGAGGAACACGATATTCAAGATGAAGCGGACACAGTTCGGCGGATACATAAATTTGAAGGAGAACCCGCCTTGCAGCGCCAAAGACTATAAACGCTACTGGACTTATCGTCATTGAAGCCTGGTTCGGGGCTACTAAGGAGTCTGGACTAGGGGTGTCCGGACAGCCGGACTATCATCGTCCCGGACTCCAAGACTACAAAGATACAAGATTGAAGACTCATCCCGTGTCGAATGGGACTTTCCTTGGCGTGGAAGGCAAGCTTGGCGTACGGATATGTAGATCTCCTACCATTGTAACCGACTCTGTGTAACCCTAGCCTCCTCCGGTGTCTATATAAACCAGAGGGCTTTAGTCCGTAGGACAACATACATTACAACAATCATACCATAGTGTAGCTCCCAGGGTTTAGCCTCCTTGATCTCGTGGTAGATCTACTCTTGTACTACCCATATCATCAATATTAATCAAGCAGGACGTAGGGTTTTACCTCCATCGAGAGGGCCCGAACCTGGGTAAAACATCGTGTCCCTTGTCTCCTGTTACCATCCGCCTAGACGCACAGTTCGGGACCCCCTACCCGAGATCCGCCGGTTTGGACACCGACAGTTGTTCTATTTATATGAGAGATACATTTTATGGTCATGCCCCACTGGTCAATGGTTTATTATTAATGAATCTCAAACGTGATGTTACACATATTCATGGTGTGGATACCAAAAGATGTAAGGTTGATAACGATAGTCCCATATACTTGTGGCGTTGCCGCCTTGGTCACATTGGTGTCAAACGCATGAAGAAGCTCCATGCTGATGGAATTTTGGAGTCTCTTAATTACGAATCATTTGACACATGCATGTGAAACATGCCTCATGGGAAAAATCACCAAGACTCCGTTCTCTGGAACAATGGAGCGAGCAACCAACTTATTGGAAATCATACATACCGATGTGTGCGGTCCAATGAGCGTTGAGGCTCGCGGAGGCTATTGTTATGTTCTCACTCTCACTGATGACTTAAGTAGATATGGATATGTCTAATTGATGAAACACAAGTCTGAGACCTTTGAAAAGTTTAAGGAATTTCAGAATGAGGTAGAGAATCAACGTGGCCGAAAGATAAAGTTCTTACAATCAAATCGTGGTGGAGAATATTTAAGTCACGAATTTGGTACGCACTTAAGGAAATGTGGAATTGTTTCACAACTCACGCCGCCTGGAACACCTCAACACAACGGTGTGTCCGAACATCGTAATCGCACTCTATTGGATATGGTGCGATCTATGATGTCTCTCACCGATTTACCGCTACCATTTTGGGGATACACTCTAGAGACAGCTACATTCACTTTAAATAGGGCACCGTCTAAATCCATTGAGACGACACCGTATGAATTATGGTTTGGGAAGAAACCTAAGCTGTCGTTTCTAAAAGTTTGGGGATGCAATGCTTATGTCAAGAAACTTCAACCTGAAAAGCTCGAACCCAAGTCAGAAAAATGCATCTTCATAGGATACCCTAAGGAATCCATTGGGTATACCTTCTACCTTAGATCCGAAGGCAAGATCTTTGTTGCCAAGAATGGGTCCTTTCTAGAGAAAGAGTTTCTCTCGAAAGAAATAAGCGGGAGGAAAGTAGAACTCGATGAAGTATTGCCTCTTGAACCGGAAAGTAGCGCAGCTCAGGAAGATGTTCCTGTGGTGCCTGCACCGACTAGAGACGAAGTTAATGATGATGATCAAGGTACTTCGGATCAAATTGCTATTGAACTTCGTAGGTCCACAAGGACACGTTCCACACTAGAATGGTATGGAAACCCTGTCATGGAAATCATGTTGTTAGACAACGGTGAACCTTCGAATTATGAAGAAGCGATGGCGGCCTTAGATTCCGACAAATGGCTTGGAGCCATGCAATCCGAGAAAGGATCCATGTATGAAAACAAAGTATGGACTTTGACAGAATTGCCTGATGATCGGCGAGCGATAGAAAATAAATGGATCTTTAAGAAGAAGATGGACGCGGATGGTAATGTTACCATCTATAAAGCTCGACTTGTCGCTAAGGGTTATCGACAAGTTCAAGGGATTGACTACAATGAGACCTTCTCACCCGTAGCGAAGCTGAAGTCCGTCCGAATCATGTTAGCAATTGTCGCATTCTACGATTATGAGATATGGCAAATGGACGTCAAAACGGCATTCCTTAATGGCTTCCTTAAGGAAGAATTGTATATGATGCAGCCGGAAGGTTTTGTCGATGCTAAGAATGCTAACAAGGTATGCAAGCTCCAGCGCTCCATATATGGGCTGGTGCAAGCATCTCGGAGTTGGAACATTCGCTTTGATGAAATGATCAAAGCGTTTGGGTTTATGCAGACTTATGGAGAAGCCTGCATTTACAGGAAAGTGAGTGGGAGCTCTGTAGCATTTCTCATATTATATGTAGATGACATACTTTTGATGGGAAATGATATAGAACTTTTGGACATCATTAAGGCCTACTTGAATAACTGTTTTTCAATGAAGGACCATGGAGAAGTTGCTTACATATTAGGCATCAAGATCTATAGAGATAGATCGAGACGCCTCATAGGTTTTTCACAAAGCACATACCTTGATAATATATTGAAGAAGTTCAATAAGGATCAGTCCAAGAAGGGGTTCTTGCCTATGTTGCAAGGTGTGAAATTGAGCTCGGTTCAATGCCCGACCACGACAGAAGATAGAGAAAAGATGAGTGTCATCCCCTATGCCTCGGCCATAGGGTCTATTATGTATGCCATGCTGTGTACCAGACCTGATGTAAACATTGCCGTAAGTTTGGTATGAAGATACCAAAGTAATCCCGGCATGGAACACTGGACAGCGGTCAAGAATATCCTGAAGTACCTGAAAAGGACTAAGGATATGTTTCTCGTTTATGTAGCTGACGAAGAGCTCATCGTAAAGGGTTACGTCAACGCTAGCTTCGACACAGATCTGGATGACTCTAAGTCACAAACCGGATACGTGTATATTTTGAATGGTGGGGCGATGGTGGTGCGATTGCAAGCAAAGCGTCGTGGCGGGATCCACATGTGAAGCGGAATACATGGCAGCCTCGGAGGCAGCACATGAAGCAATCTGGATGAAGGAGTTCATTACTGACCTAGGAGTTATTCCCAATGTGTCGGGGCCGATGACTCTCTTCTGTGACAACACTGGAGCCATTGCCCTTGCCAAGGATCCCAGGTTTCACAAGAAGACCAGGCACATCAAGCGTCGCTTCAACTCCATTCGTGAAAATGTTCAAGATGGAGACATAGATATTTGCAAAGTGCATACGGATCTGAATGTCGCAGATCCATTGACTAAACCTCTTCTGCGAGCAAAACATGATCAACACCAGAACTCTATGGGTGTTCGATTCATCACAATGTAACTAGATTATTGACTCTAGTGCAAGTGGGAGACTGTTGGAAATATGGCCTAGAGGCAGTAATAAAATGGTTATTATTATATTTCCTTGTTCATGATAATTGTCTATTGTTCATGCTATAATTGTGTTATCCAAAAATCGTAATACATGTGTGAATACATAGACCACAACATGTCCCTAGTGAGCCTCTAGTTGACTAGCTCGTTGATCAATGGATGGTTACGACTTCCAGACCATGGACATTGGATGTCATTGATAATGGGATCACATCATTGGGAGAATAATGTGATGGACAAGACCCAATCCTAAGCATAGCACAAGATCGTGTAATTCGTTTGCTAGAGCTTTTCTAATGTCAAGTATCACTTCCTTAGACCATGAGATCATGTAACTCCCGGATACCGTAGGAGTGCTTTGGGTGTACCAAAGCGTCACTGGCGAAGCTGGGTGGCTATAAAGGTATACTACGGTATCTCCGAAAGTGTCATTGGGTTGGCATGGATCAAGGCTGGGATTTGTCACTCCGTATGACGGAGAGGTATCTCTGGGCCCACTTGGTAATGCATCATCATAATGAGCTCAATGTGACCAAGTGGTTGGTCACGGGATCATGCATTATGGTACGAGTAAAGTGACTTGCCGGTAACAAGATTGAACGAGGTATTGGGATACCGACGATCGAATCTCGGGCAAGTAATGTACCGATTGACAAAGGGAATTGTATACGGGATTACTTGAATCCTCGACATCGTGGTTCATTCGATGAGATCATCGTGGAACATGTGGGAGCCAACATGGGTATCCAGATCCCGCTGTTGGTTATTGGCCGGAGAGCCGTCTCGGTAATGTCTGCGTGATTCCAGAACCCGTAGGGTCTACACACTTAAGGTTCGATGACGCTTGGGTTATTAGGAAGACTTGTATGTGATTACCGAATGTTGTTCGGAGTCCCGGATGAGATCCCGGACATCATGAGGAGTTCCTAAATGGTCCGGAGGTGAAGATTTATATATGGGAAGTTGTCATACGGTCACCGAAAAAGTTCGGGGGCATATCAGTATTGTACCGGGGCAACCGGAGGGGTTCTAGGGGTCCACCGGGAGGGGCCACCTCTCTCGGAGGGCCTCATGGGCCAATAGGAAAGGGAACCAGCCCTTGGAGGGATGGGCGCATCCCCCCTTGGGCCCATGCGCCTAGGGTTGGGGGGGAAACCCTAGAGGGGGCGCCCCCCTTGCTTGGGGAGCAAGCCCCCTCCCCTTGGCCGCCGCCCCCTCTAGATCTCATCTAGAAGGGGCCGCCCCCCTTCCCCCTTCCCCTATAAATAGAGGGGCGATGGGAGGGCTGCATACGACACCAAAATAAATAGAGGGGCGATGGCGAAGCTCTGCCGGAGTACTGCCACTCCATCACCACCACGCCGCCGTGCTTCTGTTGGAGCTCTCTTACTCAACCTCTCCCTCCTCCTTGCTGGATCGAGGCGTGGGAGACATCTCTGCTCCGTACGTGTGTTGAGCGCGGAGGTGCCGTCCGTTCGGCGCTAGGATCATCGGTGATTTGGATCACCACGAGTACGACTCCATCAACCCCGTTCCCTTGAACGCTTCCGCTCGTGATCTACAAGGGTATGTAGATGCACTCCTCTCTCTCTCTCTCATTGCTAGATGACTTCATAGATTGATCTTGGTGATGCGTAGAAATTTTTTTATTTTCTGCAACGATCCCCAACAAGTAATATAGCATAAGTTCCCTGAGCGCGCTTTGTATGTTACAGCCTTATGGCCTGATTGCCTTGTTATCGAAACACCATCGATATTCTCGACAGGTGGAGTACCTAACACTTTTCGGCCCGTGGCCGAAGTGGGAGAAGCTGACGGTCGGTTAAGACGCATTTAAAGTTCAGGTGAACACATATATGATATAAGTACTTCGGTACATACAATCATTATACATAAAATTCTTTTACCCAAGTCACTCGGGGGCTCTTAAATTTATGTGAGCTGTTTTATAATAAGTGTTCTTCTTCTTAGTCGTTGCAAAATCTTTTTTCTATCACTCCTTTTTTCGACGCGAGTGTGTGGTCAATAGCCGGGGAGCCTAATTTCTCTCTCAAAGCCGCTAAAGTTTGCTAAACTGTCCTAATGAAAAGTACTCTGCCTTCGGCACAGGAGGTTGAAGCCGTAGGCTGACCCACTTGAAGTCTTGAGATAGGGTGTGTCATGTTAAAGCACGGCAGAAGCACAATTTTTTTCTAAGACCAATTTCTGATTGGCACCGAAAAATTGATCTAGTTCGGACGTCGAGTTTTTACTGACGTTTTTTTGGTTTTCCAATCCTATGGCACTTTTCAACTATTTGTGTATTTTCCGCACAAGTCTCATAGTGCAACGCCGGACATCTTTAGAGATTCGGCAAAAACTCTCGGATATTGCTATATATGCATCAGTTTCGAATTTGTCTTCGGCAATAGTTGGGTTGCCCGGCTCCTGTGCTTGCATCCTATGTTCCGCTTTGTTTGGCTAGGTGTGCAAAGGGAGAATCACTGCGATTATGCTTCCAGCTCGCATGGTTAAGCACCTCCGTGGAGAAGCCGAAAACTTACTGTCACAATAAGCGTAAACTGGTCAGCGGTGTGATGACTTTATTAAATGGTGGGCCGTTCATAACATTGGCCAAAGTGTTTACGGCTTGACCTCGGCTGTCGCCGAACACTAACCGGGGGGCTACTTGTTGGCCTCCCAACTTTAAGCTCCTATGACTAAGTGAAAGTCATAAAGCCCGCATATCTGATTGCCTCATTTCCGCCAACACAACCGCCTTCGGGCACCGAGACGTCGGCTAAGGGTTGTTTTGTTATTATGGAAATACCCTGCATAGCATCTACAAGGGGGTAGAAGCCGACGATGGGCCACTTTCAGATTATAAACGGTTGCAACGGAAGTGAAAATTTGGGTTCATTTAGACCACAAAGTTTGGAAGCTTTCCCCGAACTAAATCCTCAGTATTTTCCTCCCACATTGATCGGAGCTGAGGTTTCATGATCATGCTTAGCATGACAACCCAAAGAAAGGAACCGATAGCAGGACTATTTTATTTGGACGATGTTTCTTATGTTAAACAATAATATAACATGTCTCTCTGCATACCTTTGTTTATATAACCATATGGCCGGATTGCCTTGTTTGTCGTAAATCTTTGCCCTCATAAAGGCTTTATAAAGTAGGACAACCACTCCTCGGCTGTTGGCTAAGGAGGTTGAAGCCGATGGTCGGTCAACAAAGTTTTGTACAATGCGGATCCGAGCATTAATGACGTAAAGTACTTGGATACATAGAGTCATTACATATAATTTGTGATTTTACTATGGATATCTATCCTTAATTCGGCCTCCTGTGCCTGCATTAAGGCTCGGGGGCTACTGGGCTTCGGGCTTATTATTTACAAATATTAAAAGGGCACATCGATCCACGATGCGGTGTTGCCACCCGACCGATGTCTCGGGGCTCTTGCATTGACAATCAATGCAGAAAATTTAAAATGCAATAGAGTTTTCGGAGATTATTATCCTCGGGTTGGTCGGCCGCACCCAACTTTGAGTCTCAAGACTTTGCACACCCGTCTCTATTCCTAAGTATGCTGCTGAGCTGGGAATTGATCCTCAGGCTGATTTTGCGAATCAACCTGAGTATCAGGGGCTACTGGGATCAGCGGTATTATGTCATCCTTCAGGTGCATCTCGGGTTTTAGACCGACACACACCTTGAGGGCTACTAGTTGTACATATTAACAGCAAATAAATTTGCACGCATCGAAAATAAAAGCCGCAAACAATCAACCCATGATCGAGGTGCTGATCCACCTCGAAAGTATTTTGGATATAGCTTGGATGCAAGTGGCTGGCTCCATAGAGGGCATTTCCGGCATTAAGCTCGGCTAAACTCCGACAACTTTTTTGAACCAAGGTGATTTCTGACACCTCGGATACAGTCCGGCGTTGGAGCTCGGACATAGTCCAGCGTTAGAGCTCGGATACATTCCGGCGTTGGAGCTCAGATACATTCCGGCGTTGGAGCTCGGAAGCGGTCCAGCGTTGGTGCTCAGCTGCAAAAGATACCTCGGAAGCAGTCCGGCTTTGGAGCTCGGATGCAAGAGGACGTTGCTGCTCGGGAAAAACTTCAAACCCTAGGTATGGCATAAAAATAACATGGCATTGATAAAGGCCGGAAACTTAAAGGGGCTCCTCGGATACTCGACGTGTAAACTCTTCGGAGTCACCTCGGCGATCCTCAAGATCAAAGACGAGAAGTCTTGTTGAACCAGTTTTCAAGACCAACGATCAAAGGTGAAGAATAGTTCGGAAGAATCGAGGAGTGTCCCCAACTTGAAGACCGGTTCAAGGGGCTACTGACGGTGTCCTGGACTAGGGGGTACCACTACGAAAGAAAGTACACTTCCGTGATGATACATGTTTGTCATAGTAGGTCGCGTTTTCTGTCATGCATGTACATCCATGACGATTTTATGACAGAATCAAGATAGTCATACCGGTGCTGTCGTAGAAGTGTTCCATGACATTACCAAAATTATCATCACGGAAGTGTCCACTTCCATGACGATAAATTGCGTGTCACTGAAGTGCTTTTGACAAGGGTGACCGGCACGTGGCATCCACCGTAACGGAACGCCGTTAAGCTATCGGGTCGGATTTTGGATCCGATAACCCGTTAACAATACGACTAGTGGGAAATTTCCGTGTAAAATTCGATTGGCGAAGGAACACTGTCGACTTGTCGATGGGCACGATGTCGCCGATCCTTTGGAGGGACATGCCTATGATACGTCGACACATGGCTGTGCCCAACAGAGGCCCATATAGGTTAAAAAGGCCGGCCCAGTCAAAGGCCCGTAGTACTTAATCAGGTACTAGTGGGCCAGCCCAATAACGGCATGCTTAATAGAGGCCCATTTACAGCCCGAAGCCAGATCTGGCCCGTTAATTTTTCGCCCAATATTTGGGCCCATTTACGGCCCAAAGCCAGATCTGGCCCGTTAGTTTTCACCCAATATTTGGGCCCATTTGCGGCCCGAAGCCAGATCTGGCCCGTTAATTGTTCGCCGAATATTTGGGCCCAACTACAGCCCAATGACTTTCGGCCTGTTAGAGGCCTGATGTAGACATGGGCCCATTTCATCCCGGTGTGACTTTCGGCCTGGGAATGGCCCGTGCTGCCCATGGGCCATAGATGGTCCGACGGGACATCGGGCCCACTAATGACCCGTGCTAAAGGTGGCAATAGTTAAGCCCAATGTGACTTTGGGCCTATTAAAGGCCTGCCACGTAATTCGGCCCGTTGATGCCTGTACTAAGCTTTCGGCGTCTTAAAGGCTCATGATATTAGTGGGCCAACTAAGGCCCGAGATATGTTTCGGCCTGGTAACGGCCCGTGAGCTAACTGGGCCCAAAAAGTCCCGGAATACATTTCGGCCTGCTGAAGACCCGTCGACGACTAGTGAAAATTGAGGTCCAACATGCATTTTGGCCTGCTAAAGGCCCGTGGTTTCATCTCGGCCGTAACAGGCCAGTACAATATTCAGCCTGTTAATGGCCCAACGCTACCTGGGCTAAACTAAGCGCTGGGTCGACAAAAGGCCCAACTAAAATATAGGCCGGTGTAAGTTTGGGCCTGGCGCAATGTGTGAAGGCCCCAATCATTCGGGCCCTAGAAAGACGCAGGCCATCCCAATTGTGGCCCGCTAAAAACCTGGCCCATTAGAGTCGAATGTTTCGGCCTGGTCGACTACATCTGATTTTTTTCAGAACTAGTAGGAATTATTAACAAACCTACTCTATACAATAAAGAAATTACGGCATAGTAACTAAGAATAAACCTACACTATACAATAAAGGATTTAAGGTATATTACATCCACTGGGCATCGAAGTTCGCCACTAGTGATCATAAACCGCAATCAAGAAGCAGATTACAAAAACTGGACACCATTGCAGCGTAACAAAATAATACTGAACCGAGACCACTTCCAAGACAGTTCAAGAAAGGTTAGCCTTATGAGGAACTGCAAGAAGCTGCCTTGAGCAAGGCCGTGAGACCGGCCTAGCATGTCGGTCATAGCTTCCAGGTGTAGTTATTTAGCAATGAGGTTCTCATTGGTGTTCTCCGCAATCTTTCTTAGAGATAGGACTTCAAGTCGAAGTTGAGTTGCAGAATGCCTTTCTGCTAGAACTTGGGACTGAAGAAGTCGAACTAATTTAGACAATGAATTACGTGAGCTTGTCATTTGTTAGTCTCAAGTAACTTGAACAACGCATCAAGACAAGACTTTGGGGTTGTCTCGCTATCTTCAAGATGTTTTGCCTTCTTTGCTGCAATATATGTTGGGTTTGTCTCACGCCTTGACGAGACTTGTGGATGCCATCGGGCATATCACCCTGAAACAAACCGAGAGAGATGACAGGTTTTGCGTGTATAAACAAAGATGATAAGCTGTCTTTGTCAATTCTATCAATTTCAAATTAGAAAATAAAGAGTAAGTTCAAAATATCAATAGCATAATTTGGCATTGTTCATAATGCAGGGAGCTTCACCACACTACTGGATTACCATGTCAACATAACAAGCATAGATGAAGGGCAAAGAAAATCATTGTATTTATTTTGGATAATGTGCATGGCATGTTGTTCATATCATCAGCCACATCAGTAAGATAAAACAGGAAATGACAAGGTGCAAACATGGGCTGCTTCACCACACACTGGATTATAGATCCACAAAAACAAGCATACATATAGGGAGTATTAAGTAATGTGCATGGTATGAATAAGGAATTTGGTTTTAAAAGTAAAACTTAGAACTTACGGTTCTTGCGAACATGCATTTTGGTAGAAACAGCAAACTAAACAGCAGTAAACGATAGGGAGTATGAGCAAATGAAATAGCAGTTGAGGATAAAGGCTTTAGAAGGACTAACTTACATTAACAGTTAACACCGGCTTTATAATGCCCTTCTCCATGTCATGGGAAGGATAACTCAAGAATTTCAGCACAGAATCTTCTTCATAAGCATTGCCTGTACTCTACATTTTGTAGAGAGTAATTATAGATATGATAATACTGGAAGGGATAGAGGATAATGAAGATAAGATGCAGATTGATGCTACATAATCAACTACCAATCCTTGGAAGTACAAGCATTATAGGACAAAATGTACTGACAAGAGCAATGGGCTACACTTCTGCAATGGCATTGTTTGTGTATTCTACTTGTTGGTAAGATTAAATATAGATCTGGTATTTTTTAGTAAATGGTGGGCGAGGGAGATAAGACGCAGAATGCTACAAAATGAACCAATCCCTCTTCCCATCATACAAGAGTGTTTTGAACACTGGTGTACTGTACAGAACGTTCTTATATTATGGGACGGAGGGAGTAGTTGTTAATGTAAGTACAGTGATAGACCACGTTTAGTCCTTACAAGAGGACTGCAGAGCTAAACCTCTTCAAAAGCATTGGGTTGTTTCTAAATTTATGTAAGAGTCCATACGGATCTTATAATGTCCACCAAATGGATGATTACGAGGCTAACATGTGCAGTGATGCTACATAATCAAACAACTATGAAAGTAAGTATGGTCATACAGGGAAGAGGTACTTCCAAAGACAATGGGAGTGTGTAGTATAGTTGCGAGATTCGGTGGTCCCTTGAGAGCGAATGTTCTTACGCTATGATTGCCAGTACATGTGAGACATTAAGGCAAATGCAGAAATGTAGTTCAAATTGTGATGTGATATCATAGACAGTACCTTACGCTGCAACCGAGACCAACGTGTAACAAGATTATTCAATTCACTGTCAGATAAATGTAGCACCGGAGACTTTACAGAAATTTCGTTCAGAGGCTTTCCATTGAAGTGTGCTTGCCTCAGGTAGGAATGATACTTCATCAACGAGTGCTTGAAAAGCGCAACCAACCCTTGCTCGTCATCACAATACAGTTTCCTCCTTGCCTATTTAAAAGAATGAAATCTTGTGTCTTCTGTCAGCAGAAACATATGCAGTAATGACCATGAATAACATTAGTACATTACTTACGCGTAATTTGCGGAGGAAGACTGGAAATTGTTCTGTGTCCGCGGTATAATCTTTCCATGAAGGAAAGATGCGCACAAAGTTCCTGACAACAACATAAGCTTCATCTTCTAAACTAGGAAGAAATGGAACATGGGTCCTATTTGCTGCAATTGGGTCTCTCTCTAGTTCAAAAAGGGATTTGGCAACTGGATTTGGTGTACTCTTTGCTGGAATGTGGGTTTTGCATCGTATAGCTGGTGCTATGTCAACTGGCATAATCAAACTGTTTGCTGCAGTTGGGGTCTGCTGAGTTGGGGCATCAAAAATGACCAGTGTAGTAGGGCTAGAGTTTGCTAGAGTTGGGGTGTTTTGTGGGTCAGGTGATATTGCAACTACACCTAATGAGCTATTTGATTTATCAGGCGCCACTACCTTTTCCAAATACTTTGCTTGTGCTCCTCCATGATCAGCAATCGCCCTCTTCCTTTTGAACGTCTGATACACAAGAACAGCATTTGAATGTATAAATATGGTATGATGACAAATGGAATATGTACTGAAAATGGATAGGCAGGGCGTATTCACATACACGATGTGTAAACTAAGCTAATGGCAGCTCAACAAAGTAGAAGCAACACAAAGCATCAGTTGCAAGATATGTGCGAGCAATGTAACCTTGGAAAGTTAGAGCAAGTACCTTGATGAGTGAATAAGATAGTGCATCTTCCTCTGACTCCTCCACTAGGGAGCTACATTGACTTAGGTCTCCCTCTAGATCAGAATCAGTATTAGGATCATATTCTGAGCATGAATCTGTAGGTGGAGAGCGTTTGCATTGCATTGCATCCAGACTTCATTTTAGTCCCTTAATGCCAAGTTTGACAGCCATGGCATTGGTCTGCTTTATTCTTTTCATGCGCGTAAGCTCATAATCATTATGATGTTGTTCAGAATCTGAGATTCATGAAAACATAAAAAGTAGTTAGATTATCTATGGGATGCATTGCGGATTCAACTCGAAGAGTGTCTCCCTATGAACCCCTGCATATGCAAAGTTCACCTCCCCAACAGTGCTGACCAGACCACACACAGAAATACAAACCCCTTATGTCTCTATAACAGGCAGGCACACATTTCAAAACTGAAGTAGGAACATTAGAATCATATGAAATTCGTATTTGAACAAATAAACTAAGCAATTATGAGTGGCATAATGTTTAGCTTCAAGGGTGGAGTGTTGGTAGTGCGAAACAAAGCAAGTAGGTAGATTGTATTCCATGTAAAAGATCAAAACCTATGTAAAAGCTGGAAAAGACACTTTCTTTCTATACAATGCAATGTTCGTTGCCCACACATGATGGAAGAGATCACATAGAGAAATACTATTCACTCATGTCTACGGTTCCAGTATTTAGAAACAGGGTGGTCCACCCTAAAAGAATATTGACAACAAATATGACAAGGCAAGCATAGATGTAGTGAATCAATCATTTACTTGTGAACTTACTAGGACACGTATGCATAATTGTAACTGCAGTAAGAGATCGTCAAAAATCTGAATGAAGAAGTTTCTCTAGCACTTATTGTTTGCAACTAATCGACATGAATAATTGGATATTATATCAAATGAGTAAGAAAGACAAGTAAAATTGTCAACAAGCCTGGCTTGCAGTAGTAATCTGGGTCAATGTCACTACGACCAAGAATCCAAAATGAGTAGTGTCTGTTCCGAAGGCCGGAATTTTGAAAACCCTGTGAACTTTAGAGGTACTAAAGATTACCAAAATACATCTGAACCATTAAGTGTAGGTAGCACTGAGCACACAACAAACCCTAATGACAGTCCTGCCTAATGACTAATGAATCAATTAGAAAATGGGTGATGAGGAGTGGCTGCTGAGTGTTGAGGACGTATCTCAGGATAAATCGGGTTGGCTTGGTGGGTGCTGCACGCTTGAGCCCTGAACGGACTGGGAAGGTAGGCACGGCGGCGCGCCCGAGCAGCGGTGACGCTGTTGGGCGAGCAGCTCCTGGCCTCCTGTTAGTCCGGCGTCTCCTCCTAGAGTCATGCCGTCCGGGGACGGCAAGTCACCAGCAGGAGGCGGTGGGGAGGTAGTAGAGATCAGCCTTAGAAGAACAAGGGGAATCGGGGCCTGGGACGACCCAAAATCCCAGGGTGGGCTGGCCCACCATGGGCACCCTATAGAGATACACACCCGAGCGGCGAACATGCATTTTCGAAACTAATTTAGGAACATTTAGCTGACCAATTAAACAACTCTATTTTAATAATATCAGATTCGTATTTGAACAACTAAGCTTGTTTAGCTTGATGGGTGGAGCAGTGTTATTATGACACAAAGCACATATTCTGATCGTATAGTGATCATAAAAGGGGGAAACTCTAAGCATATTTTTTTTAACAAAAGAGGGTTTCCCCTCCGATTTCTATTAAAGAAACCACCACTGAACCAACATGCTCAATTAAACCCTAAGCATGATCAATTAAACCGTATTATGGCTGTGCCATGGCAGATTTGAAGCTGCAAACTGGAGAAATGATATTTAGCATCCATTGTTTGCTTCGAACTAAGAACTAAATTCTAAGAGCTGAAAAGAAAGTATAGTAACCAAGTTAAGATCTATTTCCTGGTAGAGATCAAAAAGTTGAGGAGATATGAAGTACCACCTCTCTTCCGGCGCCGTGTAGGCATCGGGGGTGCAATGGCTGTCAGTGGCGTTGAAGCAGATCTACGATGGTAGACGGGTGCATCAGGGGATAAGTCCCGTTGCTGTGGAAGAGAAGGTCATGTGAGCGGCCCCGACAAAGAGGACGACGACGCCGATGAAGCGAGAGGACGCGATGCAAGGCTATTGGTCCGTCGCCGTGGATGAGAAACGTCCATCTCTAGCAGTGGACGATGCAGTCTTGGTAGCGCTCCGGCATGGTGGAGGACGGTGGCGATGGATGTGGTGGAGGACGGCGGCGATGGATGGGGTGGCGGACGGAGGCTGGTGTGGGGATGGGCTGTTCTAGCACGGACGATGTATGAATGGGAAAATGGAGGGAGAGGTATGGGGAACCAGGTTTTTGGGACGCGCATGTCTGAAATATGGGAAAGTTATGAACTTAGCCCCCGTTTAAAATTTGGGCGTCTCGTCGGTTGGGGATAGGATGGTAATCTCGCATCTCGCCAATATTTGCCCACACCGATTTCGGGCGAGGAGAGGGTGGTTGGTGCCTATGGTTGGCTCCCATAGTGTATGAACGTGGCTGACAGGTAGGGCGGTTGTGTCACATGTGAGTGAAGTTATAAACCTGCCCGTATTGAAAATATTTGCCTACATCGATTTCGGCCGAGTCGAGTTTGTTTTGCCGCCCACCGTGTATGAATGGGGAATGGAGGGAGAAACAGAGGTCTTTCGGACGAGCTTGAATCAAATGTGTTTTGCCGCCCATGTTTGACGCCCACCGTGTCGGAATGGGCTCAGAGGCGGTCGTGTCACGTCTAATTGAAGTTACTAACCTACCCCTATTTAGAGCAGTGGAAATCGGGCCGATGGATTGTCCGTGTAATGGGTAGACAGTAATTTCTATCTCCCAAGCACTTGGCTTCGGGCAGCCAACGTGGGAGTGGACATTCCGCTTCTTTCGAATTTTGGGACAATAAGCATCCACGTTTACCCTAGCAACTAAATTCGAATCCATTTTGTATTCCTATATGAATCTTTATAAATCATTCTATCTGTTTTTATATATCTTCAAAAGGACGATAAAGATGTATTCCACTGTCATATATGAATATGGTTTACAAATGCCGATACTCAAATTCAGAAGCTAGAATCCAGTTTAAGGTGAATTCGATTATTTGGAACACTTCATGTCCAACTCAAATGTCACACGCAGCATAATGTGTACTCCCATTTAGATATGTACACAAGCGATGTATCAAGATTCAAATACCGAGTCAATCAACCAAGAATGTACAGAACTAACAGACATATAAACACTTATAGAGTATATGGATCAATAATGTCAACTAACATACATAAGCCAGGCCGCTGTACTTTTTTTGCTACAACATCATCCTTTTTTTAGCCAGCATCTTGGCCCTTTCCGATGCGTGCCACTTATGGTCCATCTATACTACTACTATTGCTGAATGCACATTCAGCCCGATTGGCATATTTGTAGGTCTGGCACCACAATCCAAATGAAATGTCTCTGGGTCTTATCAATTAATACAGACTTGTGCTCAAACAAAATTACAAACAAAAAAACAATTATTACATGATCTCTAAAACAAATGGTTTGATTGATTACATGAACAGACAACACAAAGGTTATTCAACGATGGAAAGAATATTTCACCTATGATTTACCAAGTAGGAATTTAATTTCCTTTTTTCCTTCAGGACCTTAACAATCTGGCCAGTCTTAGCTTGCTTCGTTTTGAAATCCACCAAATATTTAATGGTTGTCTTGAGTACTGCTTATGATTGTGATGTTTGCTTCCTCAACATGTCAACTTCATCTCTAAGTGCAGAAGCAGAGTCTCTTTCTACCACTAGTTTAGCCTCTAGAGCATCAGCAGTTGGCAATTCATAATGCACGATTGGGCCGGTGCCACTGCTGTAGGATGATGCAATGTCCATGAGGACCTTGCTCTTTGATCTTGGGCTAACCTATTTTGCCATTAAAGTTCCGATTGGATTCAGAAAAGTTGAAGTTAGCAAAACATCTCAACTGGGAGTTATAACAGCAAACCAGTTAAACAAACAAGGAATTAAAGAGTTTCAATTGGATGCTGAAAAGTAGTTATTAACATCATTGTAACTCATTGCTGAGCAGCAAAAGATTAAACAAACAAGTAGATATTTAAGTTAAGGCTAACAGGTAATTCTTAACAGTAAGTATCAAACACATATATAGGTGCAATCTACAATATGATTAACAGGCTGTGGCATTATGTAATCAGTAGCAAACTAAATTAAGCCAAGCAACATAATTGAACAATTTTGCAATAAGTGGCTAACTAAAATTCCGAGAAGTAGGTAACTAAACTTACGCTAGTTCTTTGTACAGGCACACTCCAACTTCTTTTTTGCTTACAAGGTTGTACGAATGAGTCCGTGGCATCAATTGCTTGGATACGCAGTCCCAATACTTCTTTCTTCCCACACTGCATGGGTAAGTCGAATGGTTAATCTGGTAAGATGGTGCGTCCTTGATATGTTATTATATGAGGACGTGTAGTCAGACTAGTTGTAGCTACACACATCACACTGGCTTTTACTGTATATTTCATGCGATTACTTTTGGCATATCAAGATCTAAGCAATCTACAATAGGATGAAAAGACTGGCATCGTTCACATTATTGGCGAACTCAGTTCATAGAAACAAGCAATTCGACCATTCTGTGGGTAAATCAGAAGCGCCACTGTCGGTGTCAAAACCGGCGGATCTCGGGTAGGGGGTCCCGAACTGTGCGTCTAGGCGGATGGTAACAGGAGACAAGGGACACGATATTTTTACCCAGGTTCGGGCCCTCTCGATGGAGGTAAAACCCTAGTCCTACTTGATTAATATTGATGATACGGGTAGTACAAGAGTAGATCTACCACGAGATCAGAGAGGCTAAACCCTAGAAGCTAGCCTATGGTATGATTGTTGTTCGTCCTACGGACTAAAACCCTCCGGTTTATATAGGCACCGAAGAGGGTTAGGGTTACACAGAGTCGGTTACAATGGTAGGATATCTACATATCCGTATCGCCAAGCTTTCCTTCCACGCCAAGGAAAGTCCCATCCGGACACGGGACGAAGTCGACAATCTTGTATCTTCATAGTCCAGGAGTCTGGCCAAAGGTCATAGTCCGGCCATCCAGACACCCCCTAATCCAGGACTCCCTCAGTAGGCCCTAAACCAGGCTTCAATGACGACGAGTCCGACGCGCTGATTGTCTTCGGAATTGCAAGGCGGGTTCTTCCTCCGAATACTTCATAGAAGATTTTGAACACAAGGATAGTGTCCGGTTCTGCAAAATAAGTTCCACATACCACCGTACAGAGAATAATATTTACACAAATTCAATCTGCTGACGTATTCCGTGGCGTGACATCACACCACGGGCAGGCCTTTATTCGAATCGTTTTTACTGTCCCACCTCAGCGCGTTTAGCGAGGCAGTTTCCTTGGCATGTCTTGTCAAAGCAGAGATCGTGTCCCCTTATTCTGGGATTCTCGTGAATACGGGCGTGGGTAACCCAACCGCGCCATTGATTACGGCGCTTGGGAGATAAGCGAGTTTTACCAGGCTAGTGGGGACGCATAGCTTCGTCCGTCCATATAAGGGGATAAGGATCCACCTATTTACCTACGCCTTCTTCCTCCTTTGCTCATCCATTTCCGTGCACTCGAGCTCCAGCGCCCAAGTCCGCACATCCCACCTCAACCTTCTCCAGCCATGTCCGGAGCGGGAGGAAAGTGGATGGCCTCCTCCATCACAGAGGGGCACATCAAAAAGCTGTGGAAGGCCGGATACTTGTCCAACGACATCGCGCATCGGCTCCTTGACAAGGGGCAGCTCATCCCCACCCCCAGGCCCCATGAGAGGGTGGTGTTCCTCACCCACTTCCTCCGCGGACTAGGTTTTCCACTTCACCCATTTGTCCGGGGGCTCATGTTCTACTACGGCCTGGATTTCCACGATCTGGCCCCGAATTTCATCCTCAACATCTCGGCGTTCATCGTCATGTGCGAGGCCTTCCTCTGCATCCAGCGCCACTTCGGCTTATGGCTGAAGACCTTCAATGTCAAGCCGAAGGTAGTGGGCGGCCGCCAAGCGGAGTGCGGAGGTGCCATGGTGGGCAAGATGGCCAACATCCTATGGCTCGAGGGCTCCTTTTTGGAGACCATAAAGGGGTGGCAATCGGGGTGGTTCTACAACACAGAGCCGTGCGACCCTAAATGGGCAGCGGCCCCCGAATTCCGATCTGGCTTCCCTACACGGCTCACCTCCTGGAAAGAGACGGGCTTGACGTGGGGTAATTCGAAAGAGATGACCGAACTCCAAACCTGCGTCCAAAACCTGGTGAACAAGAAGCTTAAGCTCGTCTACATAATCCAGGTCATGCTCATCCGCCGGATCCTGCCGTGCCAACAACGAGCCTTCAGCTTGTGGGAGTTTGATCCGGCACAGCACCAAACCTTGAGCAGGCTCTTCGACACTATGTACGAATATACCTAGAAGGTGCTGTTCAAGGGCGCCGAGGCTCCCGCATCCGCTACCGAACATCACGGATTCAGCTTGCAGTGTCAAGCCAGTGAGGTAAGCTATTTTACCCTTTACGGGACTCTTGTTTCCATAGTTTGACTTTATGCGGGATCTAAACTCCCTTACCTTTGACAGGCTTGGCAGGAGACGTCTGGGCAGGTTAACTGTCTGGCTCCCTTGCTAGAAGACCCAGCGGACGCCCGATTGGCGGGGCTGCAGGTTCCAGCACCTCACGTGGTGTCGGAGAAGAAGGCCAGGAAGAAGGCCACGGGAACTCGAAGGAGTTCCCGGTGCCAGGTGTTGTCGGACTCATCGTCTGATGACTCCGAGGCGGACTCCTCCCACGAAGACGAGGGGGAGGAAAAAGAGGCCTCTCCCCCAGCGAGGGGAGAGAAGAAAAGGAAGGCCGCCCCAACTGGGGAGGCCGGAGGGTCCAAGAAGGGTAGGACCCTCCCTCCGGACTACTCTACCAACGCCGACGACGGCGAAGAGGAGTGGCCACCGAGGGCTAAGCCCTTGGCGAAATCGTAAGTGTCCGGACATCAGAATAACTCATGGCGTTTCATTTGTCGCACAGTATCTCCTAACGCCGAATATAACCCTGCAGCTCGCCCAAGGACGAGCTCGACGCTTCAACGAGCGGCTCCCTGGATTCGTCGGACGTGAATAGCACCTCACTTCCGGCTGCCTCCTCTCCTCGCGCTGCGGATGATGCTCAGGTGGGGTCCCAAAAGGGGCTCAACCAGGAGGAGGTGGCCCAGGAGGCGCCGCAAGGCAACCTCCCGGACTCCAGGCGCAAGGGGGATAAAACTCCAAAGGGCTCTAAGTCCGGCCCTGGGCCGGACTCCGCACCGGAACCTTCAGTGGTTTCGGAGTCCGGCAGGCGGCCCCTTCGTAAGAAGGGCAAGACTGCAACATCGGTGACCTCCGTCCAACCGAAGGCACCAGATAATTTGCTGGAGGTGCTTAACGGTGCCTCCATTGACGAGGAGCACCGCACTGTTATGAGTGTGGTGATCCAGAAAGTTTAGTCCGCCAAGACCGGGCTGGTGAAGCTGTGCCAGCCTTCTAACAGGCTTTGAGGTATGTATTTAAGATATGTAAAAATATTACCGCATAGACAAGTAGCCCTCGATGCTCAGTTTGGTGTTAGGAAAGAAAAGTCGAGGCGAGGATCTAAAAAGATGTCTGCAGGAGTCTAACATAAGTATGTCAATATGGGAATGCAGATGTGTCTTTCTTGACCTCTGCCAGACCGATCATGGAGGTCAATGCATTGAAGCAGAGCCTCGAGCGGTCCGAGAACGAGCTCGGCCTTGCCAAAAAGCAGATCGAGGATAAGGAAGGTAAGTAATACCTTATGGAAGTATATAAAAGATGTGGTTGCAAAAAATGACAGGAATAACGTGAGTATTGCAAGGGCCACGAACGAGGTGGCGACCCTGAAGGAAGCGGTTTCTAAGGCCGAAAGCAATGCGGCCGCGGAGCGCACCGAGCGAGAGAAGCAGGAGGTGCGGGTGGCGGAGGTGCGGCAAGAGCTCCAGGCTCTCGTGGAAAAACATGAGAGTTTGGAGCGTGACTCAAAGACTCGAGAGTCCGAGCTCGCCTCGGCCCTTGAGAGCGCCAAAGCCGCTAAGGCCGAAGCCCAAAAAGCCCTCCAGGAAATTGAGGCAATGAAGAAGATAGCGGCGGGTAAGGCATTCTTTATGCAAAGCAAGCACGTGAAAGTGAATTACTTGTTACTTACCCGAATCCGGAGCTCTCCAGGAGCATTCGCAGATCTGCCCTGCAGTGTGTCTGACGCTGCCGCATTCTACCGGGCCGAGGAGGGGAGCTCGACGGAGAAGGTGTTCGGTCTCGATATCTTCGAGGACGGACACCCAGTGCCCTTGAGAGACCAGCTGAAGCAGCTGGTTGAGCTCCATAAGGTGGCCGAACAGGCCATGAAGGGCCTCATATTTTGGCTGTGGCCTAAGGAAGCCATGCCTGGGAGCTACTTCGGTCTGGTGAGGCGGCTGGTGGATGCCTGTCCATGGATTGAAGTCGTCAAGTGCTCGTCTGTATCGAAGGTGCCCGTAGGGCCCTTGCCCGTGCTAAAGTGCACTGGGGCAAGATGGACGCTGAGAAGCTTGTGACGGATAGACCACCGCCGAGCAGGGAGTATCGCAAGCCCGAGATGTATTATGAGGGCGTCCTGAAGGGTGAATGCTCCAAAGATGTAATTTTTGAGTAAACTCGCATTTGTTATCCTGTACGCTTGAAAACTTGTTCATATGCGCTAAGCAACGCTTGTGAATTTAAAATATTACCTTCATGCGGCCGTTTATTAAATTTGAGAGATGGCGAGTCGTCGGCTTCTACCCCCATGCCACAGTCTTTGGGGTGTTGGGATAAACTTGAGCGCTCTTTTTCCCATTCTTGGGTCCTTCGAGGAGGGCTCAGCGCAACGAACAAGGCAACCGGACTATAATGCTTGAACACTCTCACTTAGCCATAGAATTCTATGATTTTAAATTTGGTGAAGCCCTAGTATTCGAAGACCGAGATTGGGCGCTATCCACACTGGGCAGGCAAAGCCGACTCCTCGCTCTAAGCGGCATAAGTCTTTAGGGACTGAAACCTCTCGAACAGCGACCGGCTCTCACCCTATCATGACGGTCAGTTTTAGCTTTCTCCTTTGAGGTGCTTAACCCGGCTCAACCGGGCACAATCATGATGGTTCTCCCAGCCTACCATAGCCGATATAACGGAACGTAAGGTACCAAAACATGGGGCCGGGCAAACCCAACTATTGACCCAAGACATGATTGAGCCGATGCATATAATGCTATAAGTTGAGGTGCCGCACTTGTGAAAGTGTTGGACTTATCACACCATATTTTGGGGTACTTAAGCCCTGGTGTATTTGGCCGTACCAAAGTGTCTGGTGCAACATGTCATAAATGAACATATATGGATAGAAAAGGAATGCAATAATAGGCAAAAGCTATGCATTGTTTATTCAAAAGGCTGCGATAAAAGCGAGCGATACAAATAGTGCAATAAGCAAGGGGCGGGACTATTTGACATGTCCCCCTCGAGGAGCGAGCTGCGGGATGATATGTGAAACAAGTATATCGCTCGTTATAGAGACCACCGGACACTCGGCGTAGCTTTCCGCTTCCTGGCTGTTGCATCGTGTGTTCGGCGATTCTCTTGCGGACGGGGCTTCTTGAGCGGAGTCTGAAAGTAAGAAAAAAGAATGACACAATCGGAGCCACAGTGCGGGTGAGCGCATGCAGGGCCTGCCGTGGTCGTGCCCTCCCCTATGCCCATGGTATTTCCGGGCGTAATTATATGCAGCGTAATCTTGGTTCGCAATTTCGCGAGGGCTGGGGTTGGGGCCGCATTACTCTGGCGCTGCTCGGGATGTGCCAGCGGTCTTGTTGTAGGTTACTCGGCGCTTTGCGGTGTTCGGACGTTTAATAGCCGGACTCAAGAATTTCCTTGAGAGGCTGCTTTGTACTTCCGCCGCGAGGGCCGCCGTATGCTCCTCTGTTTGGAGAGAGCGTTCGGTGTTTCCGTTGACCGTAATGACTCCTCGAGGGCCTGGCATCTTGAGCTTGAGGTATGCGTTGTGCGGCACCGCATTGAACTTTGCAAATGCGGTTTGTTCGAGTAGTGCGTGATAGCCACTGCGGAACGGGACTATGTCAAAGATTAACTCCTCGCTTCGGAAGTTATCCGGGGATCCGAAGAACACTTCAAGTGTAACTGAGCCTATACAGTTGGCCTCTACACCTGGTATGACGCCTTTAAAGGTCGTCTTTGTGGGTTTAATCCTTGAGGGGTCTATGCCCATTTTGCGCACTGTATCCTGATAAAGCAGGTTCAGGCTTCTGCCGCCGTCCATCAGGACTCTAGTGAGGTGAAATCCGTCAAAGATTGGGTCTAGAACCAATGCGGCGAATCCGCCATGGCGGATGCTAGTGGGGTGGTCCCTTCGATCAAAAGTGATCGGGCAGGAGGACAACGGATTGAACTTTGGGGCGATTGGCTCCATCGCATATACATCCCTTAGTGCACGCTTCTGCTCCCTTTTGGGTATGTGGGTTGCCTATATCATGTTCACCGTCCACACTTGTAGGGGGAAGCCCTTCTGTCCTCTATTGTTCGGCGGCCGGGGCTCCTCCTTGTCATTGCTATGCAGCCCCTTGTCATTGTTTTCGGCATTTAACTTGCCTGCCTGCTTGAACACCCAACAATCCCTGTTGGTGTGGTTGGCTAGTTTTTCGGGGGTGCCGTGTATCTGGCACGAGCGATCGAGTATTCGATCCAAATTGGACGGGCCCGGAGTATTTCTTTTGAATGGATTTTTCCGCTGACCGGGTTTAGAGCCTCTGAATCCGGCATTAACTGCCGTATCCTTAGCATTATCGCCATTAATGCGGCACTTGTGCTTGTTGCGACGCGACCTGCCGTTGCTGTCGTTGGTATCCGAATTACCAGGGCTCTTGGTCATGTTGTTACTATGAGATAGCCAGCTGTCCTCTCCCGCGCAAAAGCAGGTCATGAGTGTTGTGAGGGCTGCCATGGATTTCGGCTTTTCCTGTCCTAGGTGCCGGGATAGCCACTCGTCGCGGATGTTATGTTTGAAGGCTGCAATGGCCTCTGCATCCGGACAGTCGACGATTTGATTTTTCTTGGTTAGGAACTGTGTACAGAATTATCTGGCCGATTCCTCTGGCTGCTGAATTATGTGGCTTAGGTCATCCGTGTCTGGTGGTCGCACATAAGTGCCCTGGAAATTGTCGAGGAATGCGGCTTCCAGGTCTTCCCAACAACCAATTGACTCTGTGTAACGCCCCGAGACCGACGCTCCAGAAGACTTCCAGCTATTCCGAGTTTCGTCGTGTGATTTGTTTTGTTCGTTGCATTCATCTCTGCATCATTTGCATTGCATCATGGCATCATGTCATTTATTTTTTTTTAAACTCAAATAAATAAATCGTATGGATTTTTTTCGATCCATTTAAATCGAGGGAAATTCACATGGTGAAATTCTCTTTAAAACATATCAAAGTCTCCCAATATTATTAAGGAGCTATAATAAAATTTTCCGTTGTTTCGGAATCACCAAAGACAAACTTGCATTTTAACCTCTCGCGTTTCCAACTATCCTAATCCCAGATCCTTCTCCTGTTATTCCAAATCAAGTGGTGGCGCTTTGAAATTATGTCAAGTAGCCACATTCCAAGTTTGAGCTCGACTCGAATTTATTTGATCCTTCAAATAAATTCAAACCCTTTTCCTTTTTTTTCTCCCGGTCCAACCAACTCTCCTTCTCTTTCATTTCTTTTCTCTGTTTGCCATTAGCCCACAAACCAGGCCGGCCCATTCGCGCAGCTAGGCCCAGCCCCACCGATCGAACCCTAGCCCCCCTAGCACGACCCTCATCTCTCCCCTCGTCCTCCCTCCAGCGCCGCATCGCTCGACCCCATCGCCCTCTCCTGCGCCCGTTCCCGATCCTCCCGCATCCCTCCTCTCAATCCCCATCTCCCTCTCGTTCCCGTGCCCGCATCGCGCCCGTCCCATCACTCGCTCGATCCCCTGATCCCATCCCTCTCGATCTCTCCCTCTGGCCGCCGCCACCTCGCCCGATCCCCATCTCCCGAGCGCGACCTCTTCACCCCGCGTCCCCACCGGATCCCCGTCGCCCTGCCTCGACACCCGCTTCTCCTCGCCCTGCGTGCCCGACGTCGCCGCCGGCAGCAGCAGCTGCTGCTGCACCCTCTCGCCGACGCCGCGACCCATCTCCGCTCGCGCCCCCTCGTCGGCCTCCTCGAGCACCGGCCGCGCCGCGCGCCCAACCTTCCTCCCGCGCCGTCTCTCCTGCTCTGCTCCTGCCCCGCCGGTCGCCTCTGCCTCGACCCCGCGTTCCCCGCCTCAAGCGGCGCCGCCTTCAACGGAGGTCGCGCCAAGTGCAGCGCCGCCTCGCCCCGCGTCGTCGACCTGCTGTTGCGCCTCTGCCGCCTGCTTCCTCTCGTCCAGCGAGCGTCACCACCTTGCTTCTCACCCCCGCACCCAAGCTGATCCACCCCTTGCTTCGCCTCGTGCCCGACGGTTTGACTGACGCTGCCCTGCACCAGCTCGTGTGTCCGCGCGTGTAGCCACGGCTGCCATGGCTAAGGGTTTTTCGTGCGTCGCGGAGCTCCTCAATTGTTGCCCGTACATTGCATTGCTGCTGCCGCTGGATTGCGAGACCGATCCCCGAGGAACCTCGTGTTCAACTACACTACGAAGCGTCAAGTACCTTGGAGCGTCTCGACTACGGACTCGCCAAGTACCACGATGACCGTGTACCACTACCGTCGACCAGGGGACATCGAATCGTCAAGTCCCTCTTGAGACGTGTACCACTACTTCCACTACCGTCGACCTGAACATCTCTGGCGTGTACCACTACCGCCGCCCTGTACCACTACTTCAACTACCGTCGACCCTCGAAGACCCTGTGGACCCCGAACATCCACGGGACATGAACAACTACTTCCACTACGAGATGTACCACTACCGTCGACACGTGTACAACTACTACCCCTACACCGCATCGAACTCGATCCGCCCCGAAATGCACGCTTCGAAGGTATAACCCGAGACGACCGCGATGAGATGCCCTTGCATGTATGAGATGCTCGAGTTTTGCACCGTGACCGAATTGTCTTTGCACGTTCCTCTATGCCACCGTTCCGTGGGAACCCGGTAGTCGGGATCACCCCATCATCCTTGCATGACACGCTCACGCCTACTTCCTTTTGCACCGGTATCTCCGTGAGCTACCGGAACCGATATGTTCCCGTGGCATCATTTTCGGAATGTTGCCGTGGCATCATTTTCGGATTCGTTGCCGTGGCACCCTTTTTGTTCCGCCATGGTGAACAAATGCTTCTTAATGCTCTTGTCAACATTTTCATAAAAATTGCATATAACTTGCATATGTCATCCGCATCATGATAACAACATTTAAATGTTTAAAATTGCTGTTTGCATTAATTTGCTTAAATGCCATGCTAAAATGATTTATTTCATAACTATTTAACCGTAACTCGGAATTAAATGTTCTTTATATGTAAATGGGGTGGAAAAATGCCTAGTTTAACATGGTCCACTTTATTTTCCTTTTTAACAACTTTAAAATATGTTTTAGGGCAGAACAGTACCAAATCTAAAATATGGACATGAGGATTTTCCGGAATTGTTGTTTGTTCTTCCGGCCTCATTTAAACTTGCCTAAATAGTTAGTTTACTTATGCTTCACCCTTTGCCATGCTTAACAACATTTAATATTGTTGGTTAGCCTTAACGAGAGAGAACTAAATAATTGATGTGGTGTTTCATCAATATGCAACTCGTTGCATATTGAGCTCCACTTAACTTGTAGTATTGTTTGTTGCACTTTGCCATGCCATGCCTTCATTAAACCGGACATGCATCATACTTGTTTGTGCATCCTGACATGTTTATGTGATGGTTGTTTACTATGTTGTTTGTTTCTTTCCGGGTTGCTTCTCTCGTTAGCTTCGGTTTCGTTCCGGAGTTGTGAGGATCCATTCGACTTCGTCTGTTTGTCTTCTTCATGGACTCGTTCTTCTTCCTTGCGGGATCTCAGGCAAGATGACCATACCCTCGAAATCACTACTATCTTTGCTATGCTAGTTTGCTCGCTCTTTTGCTATGCCAATGCTACGATGCCTACCATTTGCTTGTCAGCCTCCCAAATTGCCATGTCAAACCTCTAACCTTTGACACCATTCCTAGCAAACCGTTGTTTGGCTATGTTCTTTGCTTTGCTCAGCCCTCTTATAGCGTTGTTAGTTGCGGTGAAGATGAAGTTTGTTCCTCGTTGGAACATGGAGATGTTGTTCCTTGTTGGAACATGTTTACTTGTTGGGATATCACAATATCTCTTATATTACTAATGCATCTATATATTTGGTAAAGGGTAGAAGGCTCGGCCTTATGCAGTGTTTTATTCCACTCTTGCCGCCCTAGTTTCCGTCATACCAGTGTTATGTTCCCGGATTTTGCGTTCCTTACGCGGTCGGGTGATTTATGGGACCCCTTGACAGTTCGCTTTGAATAAAACTTGTCCAAGCAAGGCCCAACCTTGGTTTTACCATTTGCCTCACCTAGCCCTTTTTTTTCCCTTGGGTTTTGAGCCCGAGGGTCATCTTTATTTAGCCCCGGGCGGTGCTCCTTCAGTGTTGGTCAAAGCAGGCTGAGATCAGGGGCCACCTCGGGGCAACCCGAGGGCTGGTTTACTCGTAGGGCTGACCTATCCGGTGTGCCACGAGAGCGAGTACGTCGACCCCTATCGGGATTTGTCGGCACATCGGGCGGCTTTGCTGGTCTTGTTTTACCATTGTCGAAATGTCTTGATGTACGGGATTCGAGACTGATCGGGTCTTCTGGGAGAAGGTCTATTCGCCGTTGATCGCGAGAGCTTGTCATGGGCTAAGTTAGGACACCCTGCAGGTATAAACTTTTCGAGAGCCGTGCCGCGGTTATGTGGCAGATGGGAATTTGTTAATGTCGGTTGTAGAAAACCGAAGTTGACCTTAATTAAAATACATCAACCGTGTGTGTAACCGTGATGGTCTCTTTCCGCGGAGTTAGGAAGTGAACACGGTGTTGGAGTTATGCTTGGCGAGGTTGCTATAGGATCACTTCTTGATCATACTTTTATCGACCGTGCTTTGCCTTCTCTTCTTGCTCTCATTTGCGTATGTTAGCCAGCATATATGCTAGTAAACTTGCTGCAGCTCCACCTCATGCCTTTACCTTACCCATAAACTTAAATAGTCTTGATCTCGCGGGTGCGAGATTCTTTGAGTCCTCGTGGCCTGAGATACTTCCAAAACCAGTTTGCGGTGCCGATGAAACCGTGCAGGTGGCGCATCCGAGCTCAAGGAGGAGCTCGATGAAGATCTTGCCCTTTGTGTTGTTTCGTTCTAGTTGATCGATAGTGGAGCCCGGTTAGGGGTCGATCGGGGACCTTTATCGCATTTGGGGGTTCTTCTTTTATTTTGGTTCTGTAGTCGGACATTGATTGTATCTGGATGATGTAATGCTTTATTCATGTAATTGTGTGAAGTGGCGATTGTAAGCCAACTATGTATCTCTTTCCCTTATGTATTACATGGGTTGTGCGAAGATTACCTCACTTGCGACATTGCTTTCAATGCGGTTATGCCTCTAAGTCGTGCTTCGACACGTGGGAGATATAGCCGCATCGAGGGCGTTACACTCTGGTGGCAAGCTGTTAAGCCAATGCCGAGCTTGTCCTTTAAGCTTGAGTGGGACGTATTTGATGGCGTGTAGGCCATCACCGCGGGCCATGTGGATGTGAAGGAGATAGTCCTCGATCCAGACCGCAGGATCTGTTGTGCCATTGTATGATTCAATGTTTACGGGTTTGAAAGCCTCAGGGATTTGATGATCCATCACTTCATCTGTGAAGCATAGTGGGTGTGCGGCGCCTCTGTATTGGGCTATATCACGACGCAGCTCAAATGAGCTTTGTCTAGTGTGTTCGGCCCGGCCGGAATTGCCATATCCGGCGTGACGGTTATCGTCATGTGTAGTGGGGCGCCCACGCGATCCGTAGATCGATCTTGTTTGCCTTGCCCTGTCCTCCAATATATCTCGCAGGTCTGGCGCACTTCCCCGCGCCTTGGTATTTTTTGCGGCGCCGGGTACAACTTGAGTGGAGGGCGAGGCCTCTCTCACACGACCACGAGGTGGCGGTCGGCCGTATCATCTTGCTGGTGATGTAGGTTTAGGTGCTTCCTCCTCTAATTAGGGTAGCAGCCTGCGTTTTGGGTAGCTCTTGGAGGGGCGAGTTCGTACTCTTCGGCCGCCAGGACTTCGGTCCATCTGTCGGCTAGCAAATCTTTGTCAGCTCTAAGCTGTTGCTGCTTTTTCTTGAGGCTGCTTGCCGTGGCCATAAGCCTGCGTTTGAAATGCTCCTGTTGGACGGGATCCTCAGGCACGACAAATTCGTGGTCGTCGAGGCTTGCCTCGTCTTCGCAGGGAGGCATGTAATTATCGTCCTCTACCTCGCTGTCTGCCGCTCTCTCATGAGGGCTGGCTTCTCCATTCTCCTGCGCTGAATCCTGCTGGAGGGGGTTGTCTTCGGCACTATCCGGGGTGTTATTGTCTCCCGTGCCGGAATCACCGTTTTTGCTGTGGCGGGATTTAGAGCGGCGCTGCTGACGCCGGCGCTTAGGTTGTCTCTTGGTGGGGTCATCCTCCGTTGTTCCGTCGCCATTCCCATCTTTTGGGATGTCCACCATGTATATGTCGTATGATGAGGTGGCCTTCCAGTGCCCTGTAGGCGCTGGTTCTTGGTCATCTCCTACATCGTCGTCCATACCCTCGATGTGTTCGGAGTCGAAGTCGAGCATGTCGGTTAAATCATTGACAGTGGCTACGAAGTGGGTGGTGGGTGGGCTTTGAATTTCTTCGTCGTCCACATCCCAACCTTCCAGACCATAATCCGGCCAGGGCTCTCCTGATAAAGAGAGAGACTTTAGCGAATTCAGGATGTCGCCAAAAGGCGAGTCTTTGAAAGATGTCATGCGATGAACTCCATGATCGGTGCCCAATCGGATTCGATTGGCAGGGGCGCGGAAGGTTCGGAGTCCGGAGAGGAGTCCGGCACCTTGGAGTCATGAGCTTCGCAAAGGACAGGGTTGGTGTTTGGCTCAATCGCCGTAGAGATAGCAGCCCCCAAGGCGGTGTCCAGCCACCCGTCCTCGATCGGCACAGTCGGCTCCGAGCTAAGGGTCAGAGCGGACACTA
Organism: Aegilops speltoides; assembly: GCA_021437245.1. Classification (NCBI taxonomy): domain Eukaryota; kingdom Viridiplantae; phylum Streptophyta; class Magnoliopsida; order Poales; family Poaceae; genus Aegilops; species Aegilops speltoides. The sequence goes on from CM038144.1 coordinate 129,693,971, forward strand.
GTGCAGCCTCCAGGGCACTGTCCGGCGGCAGAGCTAGATCATGCCCATCGTGACAGTGCGGTGCGCTTGGCTGTGGCTCGAACCCATCGAAGATCAAGTCTCCATGGACGTCAGCCGTATAGTTCAGACTTCCAAATCTGACCTGATGGCCAGGGGCATAGCTTTCAATCTGCTCCAGATGGCTGCGAATTGGTCGCATGATGCAAAGCAGCGAATCTGAAGATCTGTCGGGAGAAAAGTCTCACCCTGGACCGCATCGTTGTTGATGATCGGGGAGCCATCGGGCCTAAAGATGGCGACACGGAGGAACTCCCAATGAAAGCACCAATGTCGGTGTCAAAACTGGCGGATCTCGGGTAGGGGTCCCGGCGTGCGTCTAGGCGGATGGTAACGGGAGACAAGGGACACGATGTTTTACCCAGGTTGGGCCCTCTCGATGGAGGTAAAACCCTACTCTTGCTTAATTAATATTGATGATATGGGTAGTACAAGAGTAGATCTACCACGAGATCAGAGAGGCTAAACCCTAGAAGCTAGCCTATGGTATGATTGTTGTTCGTCCTACGGACTAAAACCCTCCGGTTTATATAGGCACCGAAGAGGGTTAGGGTTACACAGAGTGGGTTACAATGGTAGGAGATCTACATATCCGTATCGCCAAGCTTGCCTTCCACGCCAAGGAAAGTCCCATCCGGACACGGGACGAAGTCTTCAATCTTGTATCTTCATAGTCCAGGAGTCCGGCCAAAGGTCATAGTCCGGCCATCCGGACAACCCCTAATCCAGGACTCCCTCAGCCACTAGAATATTTTTCACTATCCAATCAGACACGCAAAAAGGGGCGACGCTACCACAGGGGCTGATATGGGCAGCCGGCTCAGGTGGCTGGAAAGTGTGCACCTAGTTTGAGTCGTCCAGGTTGGCCCATGCTAGTTTTGTTCGTCCCAGCGCATGAGCAGGCAATGTAAAAAATGAAGAAAAATGTTTCAATTTGGATGGGCCAATAACATAAGTGCAAGGCAGGCCCTATAGCAGGCTCACGGCCCAAACGAGCGACTCCCATATCGATCGATGGAAGGAAAAATCCCAATTCATTCGCTCCAGCCTCTAGTCTGGTTCGCTCCTAACCTAGCCGCCGCTGGACAGGCCGACACAACACTTCCTTGCGCCCTCGTTTGAGGGCGGTCACCTTGCTTCAAGCGAACGGAAGGACAAGAAGATGAAGATCCAACCCTGGGTGTAGCCTGCGTGGGAGGCAGCGGTGGTAGCACGGGCATGGCACCGAGCTTGCGCAAACGGACAGTCGTAACTTGCAAGAGTAGCATGCGCAACGAGCAGGTACATCACATCCCTGATTATATCTAATTCAACTCCTCAATTTCTGGCCAATAGTTAAACCTGACGATGTTGTAAAACTGCTTGTATGTAGGGAATCTATGAGAAAATGAAACCAATTTCTACTTATTTTATAACTCCCCCAATCAATACTGAACTTACTGAATCTGATGTATCTAATCAAGTTTCTGGTGCAAACATACAAGCTCTTGTTTTTCTTGAGCCTGAAGTGTCTAATGAACAGACTGCTAATGAAGGATTTGATGCAAACATCATTTTACATGCTCCTGGTGATGAACATATAGTGTCTAATGAGGGATCTAATGCAAGAATTTTGCAAGCTCATTGAAGGATTTAGTGCCTAATGATGATCTACTATGTCGAGAGAGACAGAGATTTGCAGGCATTGATGACAAGCAAATTATAGTGCATTTTCATAGCTTGAGGAAACGTCGAGGCCATCTACCAGAAAGTCCCCGTATCATGACAACATAGCATAAATACTTTTCTAATCTGTTGTTTGAAACTATTGGCATACTTGTGCAGGATAGATATATTGATATGCAATTTGCGCACTGGTTATACGCGCAATTACACTTAGATATTTTCAGCCAGAGAATGAATAATTCAAGCAGGTACAGACCATGTTTATAGTCCTTGTACACCATGTTGCATTTTGTGTTTTTTGGTGCTTGCATCATTTAGTGTTTATAATCTAAACTACTTTGGATCATTAGCTGGTTTTCAAAGTGCATGTAGCTTCACATTTCTCAAGTTATGTTGATTTCCGGAGTGCAAGTGCCTTCGTATTTTTTAAGTTAAATGTTCGCCCCTGGTAACTTGAATTCATGGATCAGCCACTGCACACAAATCATACACGAATGCCAGTATGAATTAAATGAAATGCAGGAGTTATGCTAGCTCGTTATGCAGGCTCCTTTGCAGCTACTGCTGGCGCTTGGGATGTTCCATGTATAAGTCCATGTTAACACTTGCTTGGATGTGCAGGCCTTGTGCTCCTTGCATCCCCCTCTGCATTTTTGACACGGCGAATGGTTGATCAAATAAGAGGAATCGACCTTGATGTTGTACCGGAGGACATATACTTACAACTTTATACGGGTGTGCAGGATGTGTACCAGATCCCGTAGCGCCGTCATGCTTCGCTAAAAAATGGATTTGCTTGTTTCAGATGATATCTCCAGAAGAAATAAGAGTTAAAGTCAGAGTTGCATAGGCGTGTAAGCTAAGAGAGCAGTGAAAGGATATCCAAACATCATTGGAATAGTGCACAAGGGAGTGATGTGTGGATACCTAGTTTGGGCCGGTGTTGGGCATGCTCGCCTAGCTAGAGTGTGGGTCACTTCAGAGCCGTTGAGGGTGATGCACATGCATTGGCTGGCCGCGCACGGATGCAGATCTTGAGCGGCAGCAGAGCGCTACGATGCGGTGGACAAGACCATTGGTGAAGCCCCAATGGCCTCGAGGGGCGGAGGTGCGACGATGTGCTCGGTGAAGTAGCCCCGCGCACCTGATGCGGTGGAACTCGGTGTCTGTGAGGCACGTCGGTTGCTGCGGCCGACGTTGTCGGTGGACCACCTAGTGCGGTGGACGAGGGCGTAGATGAGGTAGCTCCGGTGCGGTGGTGAAGCGTGACCATCATCTTCGTCATCGTTGTCCGACACAGAGGTGGGGAACGGTGGGGAAAGAGACGAGACGAGGGGCGATTCGAACTTTGCTTGGGTTGGCAGCGAATTAGGGATTTGAGAAATCTGGGCACGGAAGGGGACGGTGGAGAAGAAAGACTTTGCAGGGCTGGAATTGGGGCCGCCAGATATTTCAATCCGAAACGTGGAAGCGCAAACTTATTTTGTCGTCGTCCTTTGGGGGGGTGGCTGTGTGCTACACGTCTGTCCGACACACGTGACCACCCCGACAGGACTATGTTTCTGTGCTTTAAGGCACTTGCCTTTGTGTCCATGAGATGTGGGCCCAACAGGTGGCTGGCCCACATGTCAGTGACCCAAAGGTAGTTGCCTTTAAGGCACCGAAGTAGCGTCCACCCCGACACGACCCTGGTCTGCCTGGTGCGCCTACATTTGAGAATGCAAACGAATCTTCTTTCATTTGCAAACGAATCTGTATGTATTACCATGCCCGTGTTTTCCTTGCAATAATTAGTCATTCGAAACAAGATACTCCCTATGTTCACTTTTGTAAGTCGTTTCAGACAACTTAAAATGAACTATTTTGCACATTGTGTGAAATGTCTTCAAGGTCTTATAAAAGTGAACAGAGGGAGTACTATAAATTAATTAATGAGGAGTTATTTGAAAAAAATCGAAACGGTACCAACGCTAACGTGGATTAGAGTGTGTGTCACATAATTAGTTATTTGAATTAGAGTGTGTGTCACATAGTTACTTATTTGAATTAGAGTGTGTGTCACGTAGCGATCTCCAATTCTAACGTGGATTTCGCATTTCATTGTACCCATGCTAATTTTTTAATACAAATTCATATGTATATGATGAACACCATGGTAGTGAGAAAACTTTTGGATGGATTCAAACATATGACCTACAAAAAAGCACAACAAATTGAGTCAATGTCAACTTTTTGAAACTTAGTATGGCACGAATTCAAAATAATTACCCGTATGCCTAGTCTTCGGTTCAAATCTTACAATGTACACCGAATTGAAACATTGATATTAAGTCTCATACTATGTATATTAAAATGTTGTTTTAGCCCCCCCCCCCCCGCACAAACGCTACATACTTCCTGTATCGGTCAATCTTCCTATCCTAACCACCTTAGGAAGCTATCGGTTTCCAACACACATTCATTCTTTCTCTCCATGGTTCGATCTCTAAGTCTCTCAACTACACAACCCCTTTTTCCACTTGGTTACCAAATGTATTTACCTCACACACCCGCCATTGCACCCCATGCCGAGCTCTCTCTCTCCCCCTCTCCCTCTCACCCTCTCGCGCTAAATACATGCATTGTCTATCTAGCCCCCCAACCTCTCATGCGCACGCACGCACATTGTATATCTAGGTCACTCCCTCGAGACTGTCTCACTCTTTCTTCCGCACGGCGGGCCACACTCGCTCGATCTCGCTCTCTTTATCTGAGTCTCGTTTAACCTCGTTTTCTTTCACACACAAATGATATATCTCCCTGTTCGGGCCTCGATTGACACACTCTATACTCTCTCACAAAGATTGTCTATCTAGGTCAGTCAATCCAAGCCGCCGCCACTCTTTCGACCTCATGGTGGGCCACGCTCTCTCTCTCTCTCTGTATATCTCGATTAACCTTGCTTTTTCTCGGACAAAAACGATATATCACCATGTTTGAGCCCAATTCGACCTATTCACATTGTATACTCTCTCACGCACATTGTCTATCTAGGTCACTCTCTCCAACCCGTCTCACTCTTCCGATCGCACGGCGACCCTATGTGATCGGTTGACCTTGCTTCCTCCCACGCACATAATATATCTACACGTCTGTGACTGGATCATCTCTCAAGCTCTATCTTACAGCCCTCACCCTTGCCAAAAGCTCAATCAGACAATATCTCTCCAGAGCATATATATTTGTTCAATGAATGTCGGACTACACTCACTTTGTCTCTCTATCTATATGTCTCTCGATTGACCTCGCTTTCTCACACCGTATCTTCCACGCGTTGAAGCTACTACCTCTCCATCCCCCGCAAATTCGGAGCTATTTACATTGCGAGGGCTCCAACCTTGGATTAATTTGTGTAGGCATTTATTCCGGTCGGTTTAGATTATATTTTCGTAGCATCCGGCCCACAACTACTCCAAACACCGTTGCAACCCACACAACTCCCCTAGTTGATTTCCCTCTGGCTCGGTCATCGCTCTCTCGCACGTCCTTTCTCACCTTCAATGTCGCACCATGGTATTATTGAAAAAACTATGTTGTTCTATTTAATTATTATAAATAAGCTACAAAACTACACACCGATAGTCCACTTGGAATGGAACAAATTTTGACCCACAAATAAAAGTGCTACAAACTACACACCGAGGGGCCCACATGTCATGAAACAAATTTGGACCCATATACAAATTAAAAAATAAAGGACGAGGATCAAACATGCGACCGGGCCTTCAAGCCGCACGTCAATAGGCAACATACGTAGAATAGCAATGTTTGTTGTACCCCCTTTGTTCACATAATGTTTTTATATTACCACAGCCTAATTAATGGATAACATGTAATATTATTTTTAGTACTATTCTCCTTCACTTACTGGTGGGTTCAATGTGTGCTCTCTCTCTCTCCTCCCCTTGTGCGTTTAGACGCACGGGCAAACATGAAGAACTCACGGGCGATGTTGCCGTTGACCATATCTGGACGCGTTCACAAGTCACGGCACCAGTTTCACGTACTAGCAACACTAGTCAGTGTGTACATGCGATGCACGTTAATTTGGAAGTATATTAAGTGCATGCGGATATTAAGTACTAGGATATTATTTGCATGTTGTTATGTGATTAGCACTATTTTTGGCATGAAATTAACTGCACGCTAAACGTGTTGAGCGCTCGACATTGAAGTAGTCTAGGTCGTTGGATGACAAGGAATACATGTGGGTTGATGACGTTTTATATTTAATTTGATACAGCTCTAGTAGAACATTCAATTGATGAAACCATAGATTTCGTTGAGTCTGACTCCGACTTTAAATTATACGACGATTGATATAAAATAAACGGAAATGATAAACATTCGGATTTTAAGCATGGCAATCCGAACGTTTTTCATGGCAAGTTTAGATTACGCGGCGGCGGCGGGGGCATCTCGCGGTGGGGAGCGGCTCCTCTGCCATGCTCTGACCGACGGCGACGACGGCGTCTTGCGCCGTTGTTGGCGTACTCCTGGACGTTGGCCTAGCTTCAAGGAAGGCCAAAATGTTCTGGACTTCGGAGCGAGTCAACTGGCGGGAGGAGGCGACTGGCGTTGGTGCAAGGAAGCGGCCGATGGCGGCCATCCATGCCGCTGAGGGGGGCACTGGCACTCGCGCGGGGACAGGCGCTGTCAACGGTGCGCCGAAGACATTCGTGTGCACGGCACCGCTGCGGCGCGCATGTCGATCACAGACGCACAGCGCATCTTGTTGGCAGGTGCACGGCACCGCACGGTGTGCTGCGTCGATGCACGCGCAGGCGCATGAGCTGGTAGGTGCACGGGCGCGTGAAAGTCAACGGGGGCCATGTGGAACCCCATGGGATCAAGCTCGGCGACAATGTGCGACTCCCAGCCCATCAATGCCATGGGAATTGGCGCTGGCGCAGTCGGGGCGATGGGAGCCGGAACGGGAGTGGGGACAGGCGCGGCATCTTCCCGCAAGGCTAGTTCAAGCTCGTCCCAAAGCGCCTTATGTTCTTGAGACTCCGGCTGGTTGTCTTCCTCAGGAAACTGGAACACTAAAGGCAGACCATCATGATGCGGCATGGCGTACGTTTAGGTCAACCTAGTTGGAGGTAGACGACAGGAGAATCGGAGAGGAAGAGAGAGGATTGTAGCGATACCGGGTAGTGCGGGGTTGATTTTAAACTGTGCGCCGACGACATTAAAAGTGGGAGCAGTTGGGACGATGGTGGGCGGCGGAGCCTAGTCAAAGGGCTCGCCTCCTAGTGAGCTCGCACAGCTGTCTCGCCAAGACGCCTCCTCGATAGCCGGCGAGCGATTCGCTCAAGACGCCTCCCGTCGACTCACATGCTTGCTCGGGACGGCACTGCCGATGAGAAGCGGGGACTCGTGGCGGGCGTGAACGCCACGGTTTCAATAGTGAAAGCGTTCGCCTTAATGTGACAGGTCTTTGTTCCAAAATACCTTGGCTCTTCATTTGTGCAACTTGTCATAAGCAGCTTGTCTCAAATTGAAGAAAAAACTTACGAAGTACTATTTGTGCCATATCACGTGACCACGCTCAGTTTCAAGAATTTATGCTCACTTTTGGATTTTCTGAAATTTAAGATCCAGGATTTGAAACAATATCATAACCTGCATCATGCAATAAACTTTCAAGCCATACATCTGTCCTGTTGTATTTCTTAAGAAAAGATTTGGTCAAACATTTTGCTTAGTTAGACTTCAGACAAGTTATATATGCAGAGTAAAAGGATAATACCTCTGTACCAGTGCATTTCCTGATATATTAACTCAAGTACTAGACACGAACAAACCAGCTCAATTCTGTGCTCATACTGGTGTGGTAGTAGTAGTACTAGGCAATGCAGTTGATGGGTGACCTTGACGAGCGGCGACCGAGGGAGTTGAACCGTGCTCGGCATGGTAGGTAACGTTGTATAGTTACTAAAGCATCCCTCTATTGTTCATAGGTAGTAATTATGGACCGGGGACATGAGGGGAATTTCCTAGGGCTGGAATTCTGGCCGCCAGATATTTCGACTTGAAACGCTAAGGCTCGACTGGTTGGGGTTGCCTAATGTGCGTACCATGCACGCCACCGAAGGACACGAGCCCGATTTTTATTCTTTATTTTTTATTTTTTTAGGATCAGCATGAGCCAAGGTCTGGCTGGTACGCTGTTGGTTCCTACCATTCAAGAATACGAAAGGAACCTTTTAAAGTGCCGAACGAATCTATGTGTATTACAATACCCGTATTTTCCTTGCAAATACTAATCTCAACGTGGTAATTGGTTTATGACGAGTTGTTGAAATAGAGTGAGTTTGTGATATAGTGATCTCAACGTGGATTTCACATTTCATGGTATCCCTAGTAAGTTTTCCAATGCAAATTCAAATTTAAAAGATGAACAATATGGAGGTGAGAAAACTTTGTATGTATCAAGCATATGACCACACACACACAGAGAGAGAGAGAGACACACACGCACGAGCACAACAACAATCCAATAAGTATAGTGCATCTATTTTTCCAAACCATGCATGTATGACACGAATTCAAAAATACTCCTTCTATTCATTAATATTAGTCTTTAGAGAGTTCAACAAGTGACTACATACGGAGCTAAATGAGTGAATCTAGACTCTAAAATATGTCTATATACATCCGTATGTGCCAGTCCATTTGAAACCTCTAAAAAGACTAATATTTAGGAACGAAGGGAGTAAAATGTAAGACATCCATGGTCCTCAGTTCAATATTTAAAATGAACATGAAACTGAAACATGAATATTAAGTCTAGTACTACAGTACATGCAAATGTTGTGTTTAGGCGGAGCTATGATTGTCGGGGGTCAACCCCTCGACCTTAGATAAAATTGTGGAGCTCTGTTTAGGGTTGTTTAGATTATATTTGTCCCCACCCTCCCAACCACCGATTGGTTGTGCACCCCCACCCCTCCTCCCGGGAGAATATCATGTGCCCCCATACCTTAGATGCTATATGCCGATATGAGTTGCTTGGAGCTTGTAGATCTAAGATATAGCAGCTCACATGATGTGTCTTAATATTTTTGCAGGAAACCTTGATGAGTTTGAGAATTGCACACAATTTGTACAAAAACTACTCAGATGCCCTTTGATCCCATATCCAACAACCTCGAAGCTCGTATCACCGTAGCATCTAAGATGAAGGAGGACATCATATTCTCCTGTATGTAAGAATATCATGTGCTACCACACCTTAGATGCTTTGGTGATACAAGCTCTTCGAAGGCGTTGGATTTGTGACCCAACACCTCCTCGGTGGTTCGAATGGTTTCTTGCAGAAAATCCCCAAAAGAGTTCGGCCACTGATTACAAGCACAAAGACTGCTCAGATGCCATTGGATCTCAGATCAAACGACCTCTAAGCTCGTATCACCGTAGCATCCAAGGTGCGATAGCACCTTATGTTTTCTCGCACGGGAGAATATGAGGTGCTCCCGCACCATAGATTCTATGGTGATACGAGTTCACTGAGATCTAATGGCCCACATTAGGAGGTTTGAATGTTTTTGCAATATACGGCTGATAGAGTTTGGGAAATGCGTAGAAAGTACAAATACTACGCATGTGCCATCTGATCACTGATCATACGACCTAGATGCTCATTTCACCGTAGCGGGTAATTAAGCTACGGGGAGCACCTAATATGAGCAACGGGGAGCCGTTGGATCAAAGATGCAGCGGCACACATTAGGCCTGAATGTTTTATTTGCAAAAAAAACTTTGGAGAGTTTGGAAATTGCGCATAATTACAAAGACTACTCCCAAGCCATTGGATCTCACTTCCAACGGTGTAAAAACTCGTATCACCATAGTATCTAAGCTGCGGGGTGGATGTGATATTCTATGCTGCTGTCATTTTTGTTCGTAAACTTGCAAAATACGTGTAACTCGTGTCGTTACTTGTCTAACCGCGCAAAGCGTTTGTTCCAAAAAACCATCCTACACTGAAATATCGGAACAACACACGGGGGTCCCACTTGTCATTAATCAAATTTGGACCTAAAATCAACAAATCACAAAGATGAGATTCGAACTGGCAAGCTGGACAACAAAGCATAAGTCGATAGCCTGAAAAAACAAAAGGTTGTTGGCTTTGTCCCATAACTTGATTTTATACAGTACTTGCGTTGAGTAGAGTAGAGGGAGTGCCTCGTCAACACGTGCATGACCGTTGTCTCACTTACTGGTGGGTCCCAGGTCTGCGATCTCAATCTCTCTTCTCTCGATCGTCTAACCTTTGCACAGGCACACACGAAGAGTGGCGCTAGCTTGCCGTGGTGTTATTACAACTAAAAAAAAGCTTGGAAAATAGAAGAATCGCCTAGAACAAGAGACATTGTGGCTGGTCGAGATGGAGCTAACCACATCTATCCTCCGTACCACATTTGCATGATGAAGCTGTGTGGCTAGTGGGGTGTTTTTGACCGACTAGCTCAGTCCCGAGGTCGAACCATAGGTACTACGTCTGATACAGTATATTTTTACACGCACATTTTTCCTCCGTGTCGAGACGTGGCACACCCTACCGCGTGGTTCTGGGGTCCTCCTGGGTGGTGCACGCATATATTCTTCCTGATGTGGGACGCCCTACCACACGTTTTCTAGGTCCTCCTCGGTCATAGCGTCGAAGCAAGTAAATGAGTCGTCAAATCACGAAAGACCACCTTTCCCACCGAGTACATCAGTGAAGCACGGTGGCTAGCTAGTTGGGCTAGTTCGACCGATTAGCTAGGCCGCTGCCACATTTGTTTTTTCACCCCTTTTTTATCTACTTGCCGGCAGGTAAATTTAAATATCCACCGCGGCGTTGCTCTGGTGTTTGGGTGTGGCAGGATTTTTATTTTTTTATTGATGGGAGCAGGCGCGGCAGGATTTTTAATTTTTTGATTGACGAGAACAGGCGCGGCAGCAATTAGTCACGATGACTCCGCCTGTAAAACCCACTGCTCCCTGATGTGAGAAGTCGTCGACTGGTGTTTTACCGCGGTGAGAACAAAAAGATTCCCCGCTCCTCGGCTGGCTCCCTCCGCCTTCCTGTAGATTGCATTGCCTTTCAGCCGTTTTGCCCCCTTTGCTTCCTCTCCCCATTGCTTCTACCTGGTGCCATGGCAGCGTAGTAGATCACAGAGTCCGAGGTGAGGCGCCTAACACAGGAGCTCCATGCCAAGGATGCGGAGCTCAGGGCCAAGGACGTGGAGCTCCGTGAGCTCAAGGAGGAGAGGAGTGCCATGCTCCTCCGTTATGTCTGGGAGTTCACGGAGCTTCAACAGCGGCAGGCGTCCACCACAAAGATGCTCGAAGCATCGGCGGCGTTGCTGCAGAAAGCGGGAGATATGATAGGCCGTCAAGGGAGCCGGCTGGAGCGCGAGCGGGCCGATCGTGACGAGGTCCAGGATCGCCTCAGCCACTTGGTGAACCAAGTTGCCACGCACGTGTTGCGCCTGCGCGATGCCTACCGTCGTGCGAGCACGATGATGCCGGTCGTCGGGCTAAACCCGTTCGACCACCCGGTCGACTTCAACGAGTTGCGCCTTCCTGACCTGGTCTCCTTCACCTATATCTCCGAGGAGCTGAGCCGTCTCCGCGTGATGGTGGGTGAAAGTGCGTTATATCGACTAGAGGGGGGGTGAATAGACGATTTTTATGAATTTTTCACAAAGGAATTTGCTGGTGAGGAAATTCCTAAATGAAGAACTACTAGCAGCGGGATAAGTACTCAGAAGTAAATATAACAGAATACAAGCATAGTCATCATGGCGAGATGAAGACAAGCCTGAGTCTGAAAAGCGTAAACACAGGATAGCACAAGAAAGAAGGCGGACAGGTGAAGAAATTGATTTGAGGAAATTGAGAAAGTCTTGATCAAAGTCTTCAAACAGATATGAACAGCACACAACAAGACATGAGGAAATGAAAGAGTTGAGGAAATAGAACCGATGGCTCGGTGAAGACAATGATTTGGTAGACCAGTTCAAACTGCTGTCTCAGTTGTACATCTGGTTGGAGCGGCTGAGTATTTAAACTCGAGGACACACTGTCCCGGACACCCAGTTCTGAGCACGCAGCTCAGGACACCAAGTCCTCACCGCATTCTCCTTGAACTAAGGTCACACAGACCTCGTCCAATCACTCATGGTATGTCTTTAGGTGACTTCCGAACCTTCACAAACTCGGTCACTCGACGATCCACAATTCCTCTTGGATGCTCTAGACCTTGACGCCTAACTGTCTGGAAGAAGCACAGTCTTCAAAGGAAACAAGCGTCGGATCCATGCAGGATCAATCTCTTCAGTGATGCTCAATCACTTTGGGTTTGTAGGTGTTGGGTTTTTGGGTTTTCCTCGCTTGATGATTTTCGCTCAAAGTCCTCGGAGGATGGGATGCTCTCAATTGACAAGTGTCAGTTTCTCTCGGAGCAGCCAACCAGCTAATGGTTGAATGGGGCGGCTATTTATAGCCTAGGGAGCAGCCCGACATGATAATACATAAATGTCCTTGTCTTATATGACCGTTAGGTGGGTAGATATTTTGGAACCGCTGGCGCATAGCACAGCAACGGTCGGAATTTTGACTATCCAAATCCTCAGGATTATCATGTTCCTCACTGTGTAGGCAATTCACACTGGTGAATTCCTAACTCCTCAGTCAGAACAAATTCCTCAGAGACCAGAAGAACTTTGTCTCTGTCACTGAAGAATATGACTGAACTGTATGAGATTTCCAATGGCTTCACACGAAGGGATTGGTAGGTGTAGGATTTTGAGTTGAGCATCACATGGAAATTTTTCCTTAGTATTTCCTCGACCCCCTTTAATAGTACGGTGTTTCCTATGACTCAAGAAAGAGAAAATGAAACTACAAAAACAAAAGTCTTCACGCTTCATGTTCCTCGAATGATTGCCTAGTCTTCAAGGTCACACCAATTTCTTCACTTTCAAAGTCTTCAGAAAGTCTTCAGAGATCCAAAGTCTTTAGTTGAAGAACTTCATTTTTAGGGGTCAACTTTCTCTGTAAATATCAAACTCCTCATAGACTTATAGACCTGTGTACACTCACAAACGCATCAGTCCCTTAACCTATAAGTCTTCAATACACCAAAATCACTAAGGGGCACTAGATGCACTTACAATCTCCCCCTTTTTGGTGATTGATGACAATATAGGTTATGTTTTCAACAGGGATAAACATGTGAAGTGTAAATACTGATATTGAGGAATTTGATTGCAAGATATAGAAGAACTCCCCCTGAAGATGTGCATAGTGGGGAATTTGCTTTTGAAGCAATGCACACTTGAAGAGTATAATCATGGAGATCTCCCCCTATATCTTGTAATTCATACACGCATTTGATATATAATATGAAGAATTTGAAATGCATGATGAAATATGGTGAGTGATGTAATTCAGCATGCGTGCATTAACATTAGTGAGGAATAAGCATGCAGAAGAACACAGCAAAGGTATCAGGTCACCATAGAGTTTAAGATTACAACTCGATCCAGCAAAGTCATCAGAAGAATGAGAGTTGTAACTTAGCAAAAAACGCCCATATAAGATAGACCCTCTTGAAGACTAACTCAAATTTCTCCCCCTTTGTCATCGAATGACCAAAAGGGTTAAAACCGAGGACTAACGCTCGAAGAATATCATGAAGATGGAGGAGCGCCGGCGTTGTCGTGGTCTTGAGTCGATGTAGGGCTGTTGCGATGTCGTCCAAGTCTTCATGCTCGTCTGTGGTGGCGTGATGAAGAATATGAGCTGGCCACCACGGAAGGAACCTTGACCCTCTTGAATCTCTTCGGTGGAGGAGCAGACCAGTCAAAGTCTTCCTTGAAGCTCATTTGCTTCAGATCTTCTTCACCATATAGATGTGACAGAATAGCCCAGGTGCGATCAAACACTTCATGGAGGTAGTAGTGGTTTTTCTTCACCGCATTATGTGTGGAAGTCATGTTGTGAAGAATAGAACCAAACTGACGCTTAACCCACTTGTGGTTGCGATCCACCTTCGGTGAAGACTTATCGGCGATTCACGATCGGTCAAGACACGAGGAGCGATAGCTTGAGGACTTGTCTGGTAGCATTGGCAGCGATATCATAAGTGGCGAGTCATCATTGGTGGAGTAAGAGGCAGCTTATGGGCCCGACCATCCAATGGACGAATGCCTTTATCGGTAACGGCTGGTGACTTGCCCTTCTCATCAGATGAGGAAATTGTCCGCTTGAGGACTTCAATAGGGGGCAAGTAGCTGAGCTGATTCTGAATATCAGCCTTGTAGTTGAGTGAAGACCGTGTTCTGAGGAATCTCATGATCCACGGCGCGTAAGGCTTCAGCTCAGATGGAGAAAGTGCAACATTCGACAGAGTCCTCATGAAGAAATCATGATAATTTATGGGAATGCCATGCATGATGTTGAAAAGCATGTTCTTCATCATTCTGATAATTTCTTCATCGGATGAGTCAGGGCCTTTGATGGGACTCATGGTCTTCGTCAGAATGCGGTAGATTGTTCTTGGCACATAGAGAAATTCCTTCATGAGGAATTTGGTCCTTGGAGCTTGTCCCAGCTTCAACGGCTTCATGTGCACTTGCATATAGTGATCAGTGAGTTCAGGCTCATCATACATACAACGAGCATCGTCAGGTGGAGGACTGATTGGTAGGGCACAAAGCAATTCAGAGGTTGGTGCCTTGTAATGAGCGTTTTCAGTCATCCAGTCCAACACCCATGAGTTGATGTTAGCAGCATCGCCTGTGATATGCAAAGTTGCGTAGAACTGAAGAATAAGTTCTTCATTCCAATCAACTATGTCAGAGCAGAAATTGAGCAATCCTGCGTCATGAATCATGCTGAGGACTTGAGAGAAGCAAGGCATGGATTCCATGTACACATGAGGAATATGCTCATGATCGAAGACTTTGTCCTTGTTGAAGAGCACTGAGGAATAGAAGTTGGCCTGGCTAGCAGTCCAAAAACGCTTCCTTCTAAGATGATCATTGTCATAGGGGTTGAATTCCTTGAAGAATACGTGCTCGCCAAAGAAATCTTCAGCCTTGAATTTTTGCTTCTTGGAGAAATGATCCTTTGGCTTGGGCTGAGGAGTGTCAGTCAATTGCAGCACTACTTCAGGAATTGCAATCTTAGGTTCCTCAGGCTGAGGAATTTCAGGCTCTTCTGCAGCTTCAGCCTGGGGCGTCAATTTTTCATTGACAATTTCTTCAGCACTAGTGGCTGGAATTTCTTCATGAATACTTGGGGTTGCATGAGGTTCTTCAGATCCCATTTGCACTTCAGTGGCGGCGGGGGACCGAGGAATAGCTTGAAGGAGTGAACATTGGAGAGTTGGGATGTTGACTGTCCCAAAATTCATCATTGAGCACAGGAGTGGTACAGCCAATGTCCACATCCTCCTCTTCAATTTCTTCAACACCTGCCTCTTCAGCAGTAAACTGAGGCGAAGTTGAGGAAATGACTGGGGTTGAAGGGAGCTTATCCACTTCAATTTCTTCGTCCAACTGCTCTGACGTAGCAGCAGAAGGAGATTCTTCATCAGATTCATCAGGAATCACATAATCTTCACCAAATGGAACATGATCCTTTGATGGCATTGATGAGACTGGAACGACATCAATTGGATTGTCAATTGAACTGATCAGATTCTTCATCTTCTTCGGAGCTGAAGAATTTGAGGAAGTTGATGCCTTCCTTTTCTTCACAGCTGCACGTTCTGCAGCCTTGGTCTTCTTCGCATCTGATGCAGATGGAAGGATTGGAGTTGGTGTAGGCGCAGGAGGTGCAGAGGAATTTGGTTCATTTTCCTCAGGCACAACTGATGCAGTTGTCCTGATTTGTTCACTTCCCTCAGGCGCATCACTAGTGGATGCCCTGGCAATATCTTCAGCGGCTGGAATGGAGTCATCAGCCCCGGTACTCTCATGGTCTTCAGCAGCCTGATTGTCATCAGCGGTGCTGGCATGTTCTTTAGTAGGCTGAGCAGATGCCTCAGCCTGAGTAACTTCAACGTGCATAGGTGGAGCAGCACTTGAAGTGAATTTCTTTGTCAGATTGACGAAACGCACCTTGGCGCCCTTCCAATCAGCATGGTAGCGATCAAATTCATGACTCAGTTGTTTGATTTTAGCTTGCAAGGCAAGGAGCTGATCAGGAGTGAGAGTGAGGGCATTGTCCTTGAGGTAGCGCTGTTTCTTGTACTGCGCTTTCTTCAAACTTCTGCCTTGATCAAATTTCCATTTTTCTTCTTCAATGAAGGCAGTAAGAACATGACTTTGACCAGGAGTGAGGTTCATCTCCGGCAAAGGTGTGTTAGGATCCTTGTGCCATAGGTCAATATAGTCAAGGATCAACTTTGGATACAGCATCAGTGGCATAGTGCTGCCTTTGGCTCTAGCGGCCCTAGCTTGCCTGTCTCTGATGATTTCGGCAAGTTCTTCATCATCAGCCTCATCATCATCACAGGGTACATGGAAGGCGACCTGCTTCTTGTGAGAACTTGGGTGAGTGCCTCATCCAGCAGTGGCCTTTTTCTTCAGCAGAGAGGGACCAGCTGAGGAATTTCGAGCAGCTGAGGAGCTTGCAGATGCTCCTGAGGCAATAGAGAAGCCTTGAGTCCTTTGGCACATGGCGAGATGCACAGGTGCCTAGGATTTTGTCGGAGCAGCTGAAGACTTTGACGGAGGAGCTGAGGACTTTGAAGGAGCAGTCTGAGGAATTTGCCGTGAGGGCCTTGAAGAATCTGGCCTTGATGGAATAGCAGAGGATCTTGGCCGTGAGGGCATTGAAGGTGAAGCACATGATTTATGTGCAGGCTTCTTGTGCATTGCCTTCTTTGGCTGACTAGCAGAGGCCTCAGCAGAGGCAGCAGCAGCAGCAGAGTCTGCGTTGAATTTCTTCACTGCTTCCTTTGCTTGCTTATCCAGTTTGGCTTGACGCTTTGCCCATTCATCAGGATAATCCTCACCGAGCTTAAGGCTGGTGGGATCTGCCAACTGGCCTGGTGCCAATGGAGGTCTTGGGCATGGAGGGTTGAGTGCGAATTTCTTCATATACTTGGGAGTGACATATCTGTACTCCCTCCATTCTCGTGCCCATCTCCTCTCTATCCTTTGTATGCGCACCTTGCGTTGATTCTTGTCCTCTTTTCGGAATTTGGCTTCATCAGGTGTGCAGTAGTCCTTATATATGTCCTCAGGGATTTCAAACGCAGTATTGACCTCAGGCCTCTTTCCTCCCTTCTGTGGCCTTTTGTCACCCATTTTCTTCAGCTGAGGAATATGAGCAACTGAAGTTTCTGAAGAGGTATGCAACTTTTCTTCGAGGAATGCTACAAATGAGTTAAGTTGATGAGAAACTAGTGATTCAGCAGCGGACATTTGTACCTGTGAACAGAATATAGTTGCGAGGAATTTGGAGAGGTCATATGCGTTCTCAGAAGGTTTTTCAAAAAGAATAGGTTTTGAGGAATTTGACCAGATGAGTATTGAGGAATTTCACTAAGTGTTCTTTGTCTTTGGTTCCAGAGTTGCGTAGATTGAAAATCCACACAATTGAGGAATCTTGAAGAAAATCATTGCTTAGAGAAATGAATCAAGAGCAGATGACATGTGAGGTGTTTATGTGTGTGAAGAATTGAAGAATAAACACTTTTGAAGATTTTCAAGAACACTTGAGAATCAAAGCGAGCAGTTAAAAGTAACTTTTAATTACCCGAAGTTAAGAACACGATTTAACTGGGAAGAACGAAGTGAAGTTAAATCGGTCGATCTTCCACGCCCTAACTCGGCAGAGGAAGACGGCTACGGCGGCGGCGGAGTGAAGAAATCCGCAACCGGCGCGAGTACGACGACGACGAAGTCGAGGCAGTGAAGCTCTTCCTTACCAGCGACGATGAAGTAGCGGCGGTGCTAGGGTTTTGGGAAGCTCGAGCGGGAGAGAGAGCGCGAGCGAGGTGAAAGTGAAGTGAGGAAGAGATAGGGGTATTTATAGAGGGAGTGAAAAACTGTTCAACCGAGGAAATCGGATGAACATGCCCCTGGCCTCTTCTCATTCGCTTGACATGTGTCACCCATGTACTGAGAGGTGGCGATTGTGTAGGATCGTGGGTGAATAGATAAGTATTGTCGTGAGAAGCGGAACGGTTTGAGCGGCAAAGCCGAAAATTCAGATAAGATAAGTTAAAAGTTATGTTCGCAATTTCTTCAGCTGTCAAGGACACAGTGAAGAATTTGAACGAGTTTCAAGTAGAACGCATATGAGGATTTGTGAATAGACTGGGTTGAGTTTAGCATAGAGGGGGAAGGGTCCGATCACATTCACTTAGCAGAAGAAATCCACTTGAATAAATAACAATAAGTGAATGCTGTAGAGGACATAAAACTCATATATATATATTCGAATGAAGAACAACACCGGAAAGAGTGAAGACAATGCAAAGTTGAAGAATTTGAAAAACTAAGGAATTTCAAAAACGAAGAAAAACTCAAATTGAAGAGTTTCAACTTTGGTTGGTGGCGTAACCCACCGTATAAGAAAGCTGATTTCAGACACCGCGTAGAATTGTCGTAGGGCTCTGATAATCAATTTCTTCATTAATTTCTTCACACTTTGAGGGTTAGTCTTCATTGATTGAAGAAAAACGTTACTTCGTGTGTTGCGCATCTAAGTCATCCAGTCAGCATAAGTGTTAGGAGGTGTGTCCATTTCAGAGAACATTTGAAGATTCTAGGATATTTAGCTCACACCGCAACTTGCTAAATCTCTTCTCATCCAAGGGTTTTGTGAAGATATCGGCCAATTGATCTTCAGTGCTGACGTGGTCGATGGAGATGTCGCCCTTCAACACATGATCATGAAGAAAATGATGGCGAATTTGGATGTGCTTGGTCTTGAGTCTTTGGCGGGTTATGAGCAATCTTGATGGCACTCTCATTGTCACAGTAGAGAGGCACATTCTTAACGTTGATGCCACAGTCCTTGAGTGTTTGCTTCATCCATAGTAGTTGAGCACAGCACGATCTAACAACAATGTACTCAGCTTCTGCAGTGGAGAGAGATATGCAGTTCTGTTTCTTCGAGGACCAACAGACCAAAGATCGTCCGAGGAAATGACATGTACCAGATGTTGACTTGCGGTCCACGCGATCGCCAGCATAGTCAGAGTCTGAATATCCAATGAGATCAAAAGTGGAGCCCTTAGGATAGCATAATCCAAGTGTTGGTGTGTGAGCTAGGTATCAAAGAATATGCTTCACAGCTTTATGGTGTGATTCCTTCGGTGTAGGTTGAAATCGGGCACACATGCAAACACTAAGCATAATATCCGGCGTAGATGAACATAGTTACAATAAAGAGCCAATCATGGAGCGGTATACCTTTTGATCGAAGTCTTTACCATTTTCATCAGTGCATAGATGGCCATTTGTGGTCATTGGAATTTTTACCCCTTTGCAATCTTGCATGCCGAATTTCCTCAATACGTCCTTGAGGTATGTCTCCTGAGATATTAATATTCCATTGCGTTGTTGATGAATTTGAAGACCTAAAAAGAATTTCAACTCTCCCATCATAGACATTTGATATTCTTCACTCATCGTATAGGCAAATTCATCACTATATCGTTGGTCAGTACAGCCGAAAATGATAACATCAACATATATTTGGCACACAAACAATTCACCATCATAAGACTTAGTGAAAAGAGTTGGGTCGAGTGAACCAGGTTTGAAGCCTTTCTTCATGAAGAATTCCTTCAAGGTATCATACCACGCTCGAGGGGCTTGCTTGAGGCCATACAGGGCCTTGTTGAGCTTGAAGACTTTGTCGGGACTCTTTGGATCTTCAAAACCTGGGGGTTGAGCAACATATACTTCTTCCTCAAGCTTACCATTGAGGACGCACTTTTCACATCCATTTGTTGTAAGATAATATCATGATGGTTAGCATAGGAAAGTAATATGCGAATAGCCTCAAGTCTAGCAACATGTGCAAAAGTTTCATCGAAGTCAATTCCTTCAACCTGTGTGTAGCCTTGAGCTACAAGCCGTGCCTTATTCCTCACCACAAGGCCATTTTCATCTTGCTTGTTGTGGTAGATCCACTTTGTGCCAATAATGTTGTGCTTGCGAGGATCTAGACATTTGACCAGTTCCCAGACGTTGTTGAGCTCGAACTGGTATAATTCTTCTTACATAGCTTGAATCCACTCAGGCTCCAGAAATGCTTCATCTACCTTAGTGGGCTCTATGATAGAGACAAACGCAAAGTGCCCACAAAAGTTAGATAAATGTGAAGCTTTTGAGCGTGTGAGAGGACCTGGTGCTTCAATGTCATCGATGATCTTCTCGATTTGCACTTCATTTGCAATATGAGGATGAGCGGGTTGTCTTCAAGGAATTTGATCCGCATTTTGTTCAGGAGCATTTTCCTCAGCACCATTTTCTTCAGGTGCGCCAGCTCGACGTTCATCACGTTCTGGAATGAATTCTTCAGCAGATTCTTCAGTAGGAATGACATCCTCTGTGGCTTTGAACTTGATAGAATCCTTAGGTGCTGGTTCATCTATCGTAGAAGGTAGGTTCTCTCTTTGCGAGCCATTAGTTTCATCGAACCGCACATCCACAGTTTCAATAACCTTGTGAAGAACGTTGTTGAAGACTTTGTAGGTGTGCGAGTCCTTTCCGTAACCAAGCATGAAACCCTCATGTGCTTTCGGTGCAAACTTAGAATTGTGATGAGGATCTCTAATCCAACATTTAGCACCGAAGACTTTGAAGTAACTTACATTGGGTTTCTTGTCAGTGAGGAGTTCATAGGCAGTCTTCTTGAAGAATTTGTGAAGATATACGCTGTTGATGATGTGGCAAGCAGTATCAATTGCCTCACTCCAGAAATGACGAGGCGTCTTGTATTCATCAAGCATAGTGCGAGCCATCTCAACAAGAGTTCTGTTCTTGCGCTCCACAACACCATTCTGTTGAGGAGTATAAGGAGCAGATAACTCATGAGTAATACCAAGTTCATCAAGAGAGTCATCAAGAACGGAATTCTTGAACTCAGTTCCATTGTCACTCCTAATGTGCTTGATCTTCACACCAAAGTTGGTTGAAGCCCTCGAGGAAAATCGTTTGAAGACTTCCTGCACTTCATGTTTGGCCTTTGTCATCTTCTCAGCTTCACAGGCTCCGCATAAGTGATCCTTGAGGAATTTGACATTCTCAATGCCAATGACATGCTTCTTCTTCGCGAGCGTGTGCAGATTCCTCATGCCAGCATGACCAAGTCGTCGATGTCATAGCCAGCCTTCTGAAGCTTTTGCAAGTAAGCACACGGCAGGCTGTGGTCCTGTAGAGAAATCAACAATGTACAAGTCTCCTCTCCTAAAGCCTTCAAAGATTTTGGAATTGTCAGCTTCCAAGATCACAACACAACGATACTTGCCAAAGACAACAACCATATCAAGATCACAAAGCATTGAGACAGACATGAGGTTGTATCCTAAGGACTCGACAAGCATGACTTTGTCCATGTGTATGTCCTTAGAGATCGCAACCTTACCTAGACCCAATACCTGACTTTTGCCTTTGTCAGCGAAGATGACATGCTTCAGATGTGATGTTGATAAGGGAGCATCCATCAATAGATTCTTGTCTCCAGTCATGTGATTTCTACATCCACTATCGAGGACCCACTCATTTGCTTTGGGTTGATCATCCTGCAGATGAATTAGTGCAGCTTACAAACTCATATACTTCATTAGTGAAGAATATGACATCAGTATCATCGGTCAATTTCATCAAGCAATCGAGCAGATAATCGGTATGAGGGCGTGAGAAATGAAGGTTCATTTCATCATGATTAGCTCTGCGTCCTATCGAGTAATCGCTCAGGTCTCCGGCAAATTCTTGATCGTTTTGAGCACGATTGGAGACCTGACCTGCATAAGAGATTAGTTCTTTTTCTTCACCACCCACATCTGGAGGGGTGGCAAAGAATTCATCACTCTACGAGCACCATAGGAGAAAGGTGGAATGGACGCCAGTCCACTTCATTTCACATAAGAGGGGTTAGGGTAAGCATATGAATAAGTAGAGAAATTCTTCGAGGACTTATGAACAT
The DNA here is from genome assembly GCA_021437245.1 of Aegilops speltoides. Classification (NCBI taxonomy): domain Eukaryota; kingdom Viridiplantae; phylum Streptophyta; class Magnoliopsida; order Poales; family Poaceae; genus Aegilops; species Aegilops speltoides. Next base: position 129,715,910 of record CM038144.1, read on the forward strand.
AATGATTTGAAGAATAATGCACATATTCATAGCCCTTAGCTCTACCCTGCGAAACAGAAGGGTTAGTACGATGATGATCATATGAGGACTTCAATCCTTTTGAGGAATTTGATCCACGTGAGGAATTTAGTCCACCTGAGGACTTGGATCCATATGAAGAATTTGGTTCATATGAAGAATTTGATCTGGAGTTCCTTTTCTGCACAGGTGGTGTCATGAGGACATTCACCTGAAGACTTTCAAGGCAACTTTTGGGAACCCAGATTTTCTTCATAGGAGAACCGTTCCTGCAGTTAGTCCCAACATATCTAGCAAATACTTCACCATTATGATTTTTGAACAGTTTATAGTTAGAGTCCAATGACTCATCAGAAGAATGAGGAGATTCACATGTAAAGCCAGATAAGTTGGATGGGTCAACTGGAGGTCCCTTTGCAGCAACCCATGAGGTTTTGAGGTACTGCTCAGGCTTCCAATATGTTCCATCAGCATTGAGTTTCCTCTCAAAGGCAATACCCTCTTTCCTAGGGTTTCTGTTGAGGATCTGCTTCTGAGCACATCACAAAGAGTTTGATGCCCTTTGATGCTTTTGTACATGCCTGTCATGTACAATTCCTTCAGCCCTACATCATTAGTGATACTTGCAATGTCCTCAGATGAGGAATTGGTGACAACAGAGACATATGAAGAATTTGTAGCATTAGAAGCATTTGAACATTCAGGTGAAGAATTAGCAGTTTCACGTTCAATGCACTTCAGACATGGAGGAACAAATTCTTCCTTGGTAGCGCTGATTTGTTGAGCAAGTAATGAATCGCGCTCCTTCTGAAGATCTTCATAATCCACTCTTTGCTTTTCAAGATCTTGCTTTCTTTGAAGAGATTCAGAAGAAAGCTTCTCGTGATCAGACAAGAGAGAATTATGATGATCTTGAAGGGCGTCAAACTTGGACTGAAGTCTCTGAAGGCTCTCAGCCAATGCTTTTGACTGATCCATTTCTTCACCCAACATATCATCGCTCTTATTAAGCATGTATTGAACTTTTTCCAAAGCTCTTTGTTGTTTCACAGCAATTTTAGCAAGTTTAGAGTAGCTGGGTTTGAGATTCTCATCAGATTCATCCTCACTAGAGTCAGAGGAGGCGTATTTAGTTACCTTGGCACCTTTTGCCATGAAGCAATAGGTGGGAGTGTAGTCATCATTGCCTTCATTAGCCTTGTTGGTGAAGTCATTTTCTTTAGAGTTGAAGATAGACTTGCTGACGAATGCAGTAGCGAGAGCCAGGCTTGCCACACTAGACTCAGACTCCTCAGATGCCTCCTCGTCCTCATGTTCCTCAGATTCAGCCTCGGAGTCCATTTCCTTGCCAATGAATGCTCGAGCCTTCTTGGAGCTGCTCTTCTTGTGAGATGAAGACCTCGAGGATTTTGATGATGAAGACTTTGAGGATTTCTTCTTCTTCTTTGCGTCATCAGAACTGTAATCCTTGTATTTCTTCTTCTTTGATTCCTTATCCCACTGAGGACAATTGTAACGCCCCGGATTCGATGCGCCAGGTGTCTGCCAGTTATTCGCTGTCGTTGCCATATCATTTGCTTGCATGTTGCATTTCATCATGTCATCATGTGCATCTCATTTTGCATACATGTTCATCTCATGCACCCGAGCATTTTCCCCGTTGTTCGTTTTGCAATCCGGCACTCCTATGTCTTCCGGCGTTCCCCTTTTGCCTCTTTGCGTGTGCGGGTGTTAAACATTCTCGGAATGGACCGAGGTTTGCCAAGCGGCCTTGGTATAGCACCGGTAGACCGCCTATCAAGTTTTGTGCCATTTGGAGGTCGTTTGATACTCCAACGGTTAACCGGGTAACCGTAAAAGCCTCCTTCTCTTTGCTGCCCAACACCCCTTCAAAGTGGCCCAAAAACCCAGAAAACTCCCCTCCATGCTCTCGGTCGTTCAATCACGATCGTGTGGGCGAAAACCACACCTCATTTGGACTCTCCTAGCTCCCTCCATCTATAAATAGGTGCACCTCCCCTGAAATTCCCGCAGTCCAAACCCTAGCCACTCTCCCTCTCAGCCGCCGGACACGTCCGCGCCCGCCGGACGAAATCCTGCCGCCGTTCCCCGCGAATCCCGAGCTGCCCACGTGGCACCCGGCCACCAGCAGCGCCGCCGCCCGGCCAGCAGGCCAGCGCCGCCCCCCATGCCCGCCTCCCCCCGCCGCCGCTCATGGGCCCGAAGCGCCCGCCGTCGCTCGGGTCCCCAGCGCAGACGTCCGCCGCCCGTCACCGCCGCGGCATCCGCCGCCGGCTGTAGCCTCGCCGCCCTGCCGCCGCTGAGCTCCCGACCTCGTCACCCTCGTCCTCCGACCGCGCCGCCGCCGTGCCCGCCCCGCGCCGCTGCCCGGCTCCCGCGCCGCCGCTCGCCTCAAGCTCCGCCGGCCGTCGCCGAGTCCGCCGCGCCGGCGACCAGCGCCGCCAGCGGCGAGCCTCGCGTCCCGCCCCATCGAGCCGTGGGCTCCACCGGCACCCGAGCTCGCCGCTCTCCCACGCCGTGGCCATCCTCGCCTCGTCCCTGCCCAGATCCGGCGAGGCGCCGCCGGATCCGTCGTCTCCGACCACCGCGCCCGTTCGCCGGAGTCTCGCCGGAGTTCCTCCGGCCGGATCCACCGCGGGTGGATGAGATCCACCCGCTCATCCAACCAAACGCGTCATCCCCGTATCCCGGATCCCTCCGTCCCGCGTTGACTTTCGCGGAGGTATAAGTCTGCTAAGTCCCCGGTATTTGGACATTATCATGCCATGTTCATCGCATCATAACTCTGTGCATACCGCTCTGTTTCGTGCGTGTAGTATGTCAAATTGTTCACCTCGACGAGTGCTTAATTTATTCCATTGCATCATGTTCATTTGAGTCCATCTTGATGCCCTAATCATTGTTGCAGAAGTGCTATATGATGTTAACCTGCTGAAACCGTTATAACATGCTCATTTGTCATTTTTTCCATGTTTGATGTGTGCATCCTTTGAGGTTGATGTCTACTTGTGTTTTGTACTATACCATGCCATCTTTCCAGTGGTGCCATCCATGTATTTTTGTGGGTATTGTACTGAGTGCATCGAGCTTGTTAAGTAGGGTACTTGCTGTTGCTGTTTTGCTAGGCTGATTCTGTTATATTTTGTTGCTATGTAAACCTGCTGCTACAAGTCATTCTATGCATTATCTGGAGATGTTCACTAAGGATGTTTTGTTACACATGTCATTCTCTATCCATTCATGCCCCTGGTTGCATTTGTAGTGTGATGTAACATGTTGTTATCTTGGTCCAAACTTGCTAAATAATGTTGCTGTCAGCCTGTTAACTTTAAGTTCAATGTTGCCATGAGCTTTGCTAGTGATCCATGCACCCTATGAACTTGCTATTGCCATGCTTAGCTTCATAAACATGTCTTCTTACTGTTGGTTGCCTTGCCATGCCATGTATTGCTCTGTGGTGAGTGGTTCAAGCTCACCAACATGCCTACTTATTGTTGTTCCTGCCATGTATGAATCTGTCATATCATTTGCCATGTTTACATGGGTGCCATCATATCTTATGATCCTTTTTGGCTCATGGTCAGTAAGGGACTTTTGTTATATGTTATTAGTAGATTCATGCCATGCCTTTGTTTGCCATGTTAAGTTCCTGTAACATGTTGTTTGATAGCTCTAAACATTGCAACCTGATGTTATTTATGCTAAGCCTGAAACTATTATTATTTGCAATCTTGTCATGTCCTTTTGAGCATGTTCTAGTTGTTTATGGAGATAGCTCAGTGTTCATGTTTTGTCATGCTTTACCTGTACTTCATGCCCATGCCTTTTGTTCTTACGTTGAGATGCTGTAGCATATTGTTTGATGCTATCAATATGCCTAGTTGCTGTTTTGGGCAGATTGTTATTATAACTTGTTTCATGTGTGTGTGTTGAACCGTTGCTCCGTTTTGGATGTGCTCTATATGAAACTTCCTTGTTTTTGCATGAAGTTTCATACTATCATGTTGCATCCATGTTTGGTGTGTTTGCTTGATGTTTGTTTGCATTTTGCATCAATGCCATGTTTAACTTGTTTTGCTCATATCTTCTAGGCCGTAGCTCCAAATCTAATGAACTTTATATGTAACTTGACTAGAATCTTGTGTAGATCATCTTGGTGAATCTTAACTTGTTGTTTAACAACTTGAACATAAGGTTTATTCAGATCTGGACCAATTTTGAAATATGCATATGAGGACTTACCGGAATTGTTATATGTTGTTCCCGGCCTCATTTAAACTTGCTTTGATGTGTTGCTCTTGTTTGCATCGTCTCTTGTCATGAGTAGCTTCATGTAGCCTTGTCATGCATCATGCTTGTTGTGCATCATGTCTTGTCTATGTGTGGTGTGTTTACCATGTTGTGTGCTTCTTCTCGATAGTTCCTGTTTTGTTGCGACCGTGAGGATTCGTTCGTCTACGCTTGGTTCATCTTCGTCGCTTCATCTTCGTCATGGACTCGTTCTTCTTCCTTGCGGGATTTCAGGCAAGATGACCGCTACCCTGGATCTCACTACTATCATTGCTATGCTAGTTGCTTCGTTCTATCGCTATGTTGTGCTTCCTATCACTTGTTCTTCAAGCCCCCCCCCCCCCAAATTGCCATGAACCTCTAACCTTTGACACCCTTCCTAGCAAACCGTTGTTTGGCTATGTTACCGCTTTTCTCAGCCCCTCTTATAGCGTTGTTAGTTGCAGGTGTTGTTGAAGATTGCTCCATGGTGGACAGGGTTATGTTGGGATATCACAACATCTCTTATATTATTATTGCATCTATATATTTGGTAAAGGGTGGAAGGCTCGGCCTTATGCAGTGTTTTGTTCCACTCTTGCCGCCTAGTTTCTGTCATACCGGTATTATGTTCCCGGATTTTGCGTTCCTTACGCAGTCGGGTGATTTATGGGACCCCCTTGACAGTTCGCTTTGAATAAAACTCCTCCAGCAAGGCCCAACCTTGGTTTTACCATTTGCCTCACCACCACCTACTTTTCCCTTGGGAGTCGCTTTCTCGAGGGTCATCTTTATTTTAGCCCCCCCGGGCCAGTGCTTCTCTAAGTGCTGGTCCGAACTAGAGCCCTTTGCAGTGCCCCCTCAAGGAAACTTGAGGTCTGGTTTTAGTTGTACGGATTGCTCATCCGGTGTTGCCCTGTGAACGAGATATGTGCAGCTCCTATCGGGATTGTCGGTGCATCGGGCGGTCTTGCTGGTTTTGTTTTACCATTGTCGAAATGTCTTGTAAACCGGTATTCCGAGACTGATCGGGTGTTCCTGGGAGAAGGAATATCCTTCGTTGATCGGGAGAGCTTATCATGGGCTAAGTTGGGACACCCCTGTAGGGTATTATCTTTCGAAAGCCGTGCCCACGGTTATGTGGCAGATGGGAATTTTTTAATGTCCAGTTGTAGATAACTTGAGACCAGATCCGAATTAAAATGCATCAACCGCGTGTGTAGCCGTGATGGTCTCTTTTTGGCGGAGCCCGGGAAGTGAACACGGTTTTTGGGTTATGTTTGACGTAAGTAGGTGTTCAGGATCACCTCTTGATCATTGCTAGCTTCACGACCGTTCCTTTGCTTCTCTTCTCGCTCCTATTTGCGTATGTTAGCCACCATATATGCTTAGTCGCTGCTGCAACCTCACCACTTTACCCCTTCCTTTCCCATTAAGCTTTGCTAGGCTTGATACCCATGGTAATGGGATTGCTGAGTCCTCGTGGCTCACAGATTACTACAACAACAGTTGCAGGTACAGGTTATGCGATGATCATGACGCGAGAGCGATGTTTGCTTGTTTTGGAGTTCTTCTTCTGCTTCTTCTTCAATCAGGGGATAGGTTCCAGGTCGGCAGCCTAGGCTAGCAGGGTGGATGTCGTTTGAGCTTCTGTTTGTGCTTCATCCGTAGTCGGATGTTGTTCTTATGTAATATGATGTTGTATTCATGTGGCATTGTATGCCTTTTGTATGTATCCCCATCTATTATGTAATGTTGATGTAATGATATCCACCTTGCAAAAGCGTTTCAATATGTTGGTCTATCCTTTGTGGGACCTTTGAGTTCCTCTTGGATAGGGTCACATATTGGGCGTGACAAGTTGGTATTAGAGCCTTGACCGACCCTAGGAGCCCCCTTGATTGATCGTGTAGTTTTGGCCGTTGTTGAGTCTAGAAGAAAACTGTTTTCTGAGTCTAGTTATATCGGAGAGTAGGAATTCTTTTTTCTCCTCTGCCCCTTCGTCGCTCTGGTGAGGAATCTTGACGTAGGTGTTTTGAACTACTCCTCTTCCCCTTCGAATTTTTCTTTAGGTTCACGCAGTTGGTTTTCCGATCGTTGGTTCCCAACTCTTTTCATCCGGCGCATTTCTCGTCAAGTTGACTCGAGCCTATTCATCTTTGCCTAGTTCAATCTTCAGTTGTTTTCTTTTTCCCACCCGCCCACCCCTTTTTCATCTTGGAGCCAGAGCCTGTAATCGAGTACCCATCCTACTCGTGCGAAGTCTTTGCTTTCTTTCCTCAATTATTTCAACCGGTGTTTTCTCTTCAAAATATTCGTCCGTTCCCCTTTTCAAGTAGCCTTTGTTTTTCCCGCCCTCCCACCCTCTTCTTCCCGGAGCCTGAGGCTCTTTTGAGCATTAATTTCATTCGTGCGGAGCCTCTTCAGTCTTCCCTCAATTATCTCAACCGGTGAATTCTCATCTCGTTCGTCATTCTTCGTCCCTTTCTTTTTCCAATGCACTCAATTATTTGTGGGTTGATCATATTCCTTCCTTGGATCAAGTGATTCCCCTGTTCGTTCGCCTCTTGCGAGTTTATCCTTTCCGGAGTGTTCAAGACATCTCAGAAGATTCGTTTGTGTTTGAATTAATTCGAGGTTGTCACCTCATTCAAATATTTCAATTATTCCGGTGCATCATCTATCTCTTCAACAATCCTTGCCAACGGTGTTTTCTTTTAGTGAGCCCTAACCCACAGGTCTTTTCCCAGGATCTTACCTGACTCTTCTAATTCCCTTGGAGTTATTCTCAATTCTTTTCAAATGTGACGTAAGAATGGATTCCATCAGTCACCTGCCTTTCCAAGATCGTTTCTTAATCATATTCATTGTTGGCTCAACCGTTTCGGTTTTCATTCTCCCGGAGTATCTCAGTAATTTTGGTGGTGTTTTCCATCGCCATTTGAAGACCGAAGAAGAGTTTTTCCTCTAAATCTTGCCTGTTCTCTCGAAGTTTCATGGTTCTAGCTTCATGTTATCCTCTCATATTATTCTGTTTGTCAGATATTCTTTCTTACCCATCTGGAGTATGTCAGGAGTTGTTTTTCCATTTCTTTTCCTCGGAGGCATCACTCCTGTTATCGTTCTCTATTTATCCCGACGCTTCGTTCAAATGTTCTTTAATCAGCTCGAGTTCTTCCTGTTCTTTTGCATCTAAATCCCCTCAAGCATATTTGTTCTTCTAATTCTTCCCGGTGACTCATTCTCTTTCGTCATTCAATTTTCGAATTGTTACGGTGGTTCATTCAAGATTCTTTTACCTTGATTATCATTTTAATTCATTCGTTCTTTCAATCCTATCCGGTGGTTCATGAAGACCTTCTCAAGTTTGCGATATGTCACTTCTCAATCCTTTTTCAAGAAGAATAAGTAGTATGCAAAATCCATTGCTCATCATCAATTTAATTTGATGAAGGTTAAGCATACAATAAATCTTATTCTTATTTCCTCCAAGTGATTAATACCTTCCTTCGGAGTTTGTTCTTGATGAATAAATTCTAGTTTCAAGTGTTTTCATCTTTTCTTTTCCGGAGTTCAAATTTTCTCTGCCATCTCGTCGGAACCTCCATCTAAATCATCACAATGATTTAATCTTATTCCTTCATCCTTCAATTTTATCTCGTCATCCTTTCGTCACCAGAGTTCTCCATGGTGGTTCTTCATGATTTATTTCACTCTGCAAGAGTTCATAAAGATTCTTATCGAAGGAGCTCAAGTATCTTTCCTTCTTGCTTTTTGAAGTGCAATTAAATCTTCGTATTCTTTTGAAGTGGAGTTTTGCATTTCTTCACCATCCAATCATTTCCGTTTGTGGCCAGTTTTCACCTAATGATTTTGAGATGTTATCCATAAGTCCACAACAAGCTTATTCTTTTCGTTGTTGATTTTTCTCAACAACTCCGTTCAATCCTTTCTTCTAAGGTTCCTTTCAATTTCATTCGTGGCACAAGTTGTCATTGTCTTATCCGTTCTTTTCATTCAACTCTTTCAATTCTTTCCGGAGGTTTTGTGTCATGTCTTCATCAAGTATCATTTCCATCCTCTAGCTCGTGTTCTAATCCTTCCATTTTCAGCAGGAGTGCTGCCTAAATCCTTTTAGTCTTATTCGTTTCTTATCTCGTTCTAACCGGAGTGGTTTCATAGTCTATCTGATTTTGTGAGCTTTCGATTCTCGTCATTCTCGTTGTTCCTCTCTTCTTCTCGAGTGCTCTCGATTCTTTGCTTCCTCTCTCTTTTGTTCTTGTTTCACCTCATCCCTTTTCCCTTCTGTCTCGGTCCTAAGATCCCGGGACAAGATCTCTTGTTAGTGGAGGAGTGTTGTAACGCCCCGGATTCGATACACCAGGTGTCTGCCAGTTATTCGCCGTCGTTGCCATGTCATTTGCTTGTATGTTGCATTTCATCATGTTATCATGTGCATCTCATTTTGCATACATGTTCGTCTCATGCACCCGAGCATTTTCCCCGTTGTCCGTTTTGCAATCTGGCACTCCTACGTCCTCCGGCGTTCCCCTTTTGCCTCTTTGCGTGTGCGGGTGTTAAACATTCTCGGAATGGACCGAGGTTTGCCAAGCGGCCTTGGTATAGCACCGGTAGACCGCCTGTCAAGTTTCGTGCCATTTGGAGGTCGTTTGATACTCCAACGGTTAACCGGGTAACCGTAAAAGCCTCCTTCTCTTTGCAGCCCAAAACCCCTTCAAAGTGGCCCAAAAACCCAGCAAACTCCCCTCCATGCTCTTGGTCGTTCAATCACGATCGTGTGGGCGAAAACCACAACTCATTTGGACTCTCCTAGCTCCCTCCATCTATAAATAGGTGCACCTCCCCCGAAATTCCCGCAGTCCAAACCCTAGCCACTCTCCCTCTCAGCCGCCGGACATGTCCGCGCCCGCCGGACGAAATCCTACCGCCGTTCCCCGCGAATCCTGAGCTGCCACGTGGCACCCCGGCCACCCGCGCGCCGCCCCGCCAGGCAGCAGCGCCCGCCCCATGTCCGTCTCCCGCCCGCCGCCCGCCCATGGGTCAGCGCCCGCCGCCGCCGCTCTGGTCCCGCGCCCGTCCGCCGCCCGTCGCCGCGCGGCATCCGCCGCCGGCTGTGGCCTCGCCGCCCTACCGCCGCCGGAGCTCCGACCTCGTCGCCCCTCGTCCTCAACCCGCGCGCGCCGCCTTAGCCCGGCCCGTGCCTGCCCGCGGCTCCGCGCCGCCGCTCGCCTCAAGCTCCACCGGCCGTCGCTGAGTCCGCCGCGTCGGCAACCAGCGCCGCCCAGCGGCCGAGCCTCGCGTCCCCGCCCCATCCCGAGCCGTGGGCTCCACCGGCGCCCGAGCTCGCCGCTCTCCCGCGACGTGGCCGTCCTCGCCTCGTCCCTGCCCAGATCCGGCGAGGCGCCGCCGGATCCGTCGTCTCCGACCACCGCGCCCATTCGCCGGAGTCTTGCCGGAGTTCCTCCGGCCGGATCCACCGCGGGTGGACGAGATCCACCCACTCATCCAACCAAACGCGTCATCCCCGTACCCCGGATCCCTCCGAGCCGCGTTCTTTCGCGGAGGTATAAATCTGTTGTCCCCAATATTTGGACATTATCATGCCATGTTCATCGCATCATAACTCTGTGCGTACCGCTCCGTTTCCTGTGTGTAATATGTCAAATTGTTCGACTCGACGAGTACTTCATTTCATTCCATTGCATCATGTTCATTTGAGTCTATCTTGATGCCCTAATCATCGTTGCAAAAGTGCTATATGATATTAACCTGCTCAAACTGTTATAACATGCTCATTTGTCATTTTTGCCATGTTTGATGTGTGCATCCTATGAGGTTGATGTCTACTTGTGTTTTGTACTATACCATGCCATCTTCCAGTGGTGCCATCCATGTATTTTTGTGGGTCTTGTACTGAGTGCATTGAGCTTGTTAAGTAGGGTACTTGATGTTGCTGTTTTGCCAGGCTGATTCTGTTATATTTTGTTGCTATGTAAACCTGCTGCTACAAGTCATTCTATGCATTATATGGAGATGTTCACTAAGGATGTTTTGTTACACATGTCATTCTCTATCCATTCATGCCCCTGGTTGCATTTGTAGCCTGATGTAACATGTTGTTATCTTGGTCCAAACTTGCTAAATAATGTTGCTGTCAGCCTGTTAACTTTAAGTTGAATGTTGCCATGAGCTTTGCTAGTGATCCATGCACCCTATGAACTTGCTATTGCCATGCTTAGCTTCATAAACATGTCTTCTTACTGTTGGTTTCCTTGCCATGCCTTGTATTGCTCTGTGGTGAGTGGTTCAAGCTCACCAACATGCCTACTTATTGTTGTTCCTGCCATGTATGAATCTGTCATATCATTTGCCATGTTTACATGGGTGCCATCATATCTTCTGATCCTTTTTGGCTCATGGTCAGTAAGGGAATTTTGTTATATGTTATTAGTAGATTCATGCCATGCCTTTGTTTGCCATGTTAAGTTCCTCTAACATGTTGTTTGATAGCTCTAAACATTGCAACCTGATGTTATTTCTGCTAAGCCTGAAACTGTTATTATTTGCAATATTTTCATGTCCTTTTGAGCATGTTCTAGTTGTTTATGGAGATAGCTCAGTGTTCATGTTTTGTCATGCTTTACCTGTACTTCATGCCCATGCCTTTTGTTCTTACGTTGAGATGCTGTAGCATATTGTTTTGATGCTATCAATATGCCTAGTTGCTGTTTTGGGCAGATTGTTATTATAACTTGTTTCATGTGCGTGTGTTGAACCGTTGCTCCGTTTTGGATGTGCTCTATATGAAACTTGCTTGTTTTTGCATGAAGTTTCATACTATCATGTTGCATCCATGTTTGGTGTGTTTGCTTGATGTTTGTTTGCATTTTGCATCAATGCCATGTTTAACTTGTTTTGCTCATATCTTCTAGGCCGTAGCTCCAAATCTAATGAACTTTATATGTAACTTGACTAGAATCTTGTGTAGATCATCTTGGTGAATCTTAACTTGTTGTTTAACAACTTGAACATAAGGTTTATTCATATCTGGACCAATTTCGAAATATGCATATGAGGACTTACCGGAATTGTTATATGTTGTTCCCCGCCTCATTTAAACTTGCTTTGATGTGCTGCTCTTGTTTGCATCGTCTCTTGTCATGAGTAGCTTCATGTAGCCTTGTCATGCATCATGCTTGTTGTGCATCATGTCTTGTCTATGTGTGGTGTGTTTACCATGTTGTGTGCTTCTTCTCGATAGTTCCCGTTTTGTCGCGATCGTGAGGATTCGTTCGTCTACGCTTGAATCGTCTTCGTGGCTTCATCTTCGTCATGAACTCGTTCTTCTTCCTTGCGGGATTTCAGGCAAGATGACCGCTACCCTGGATCTCACTACTATCATTGCTATGCTAGTTGCTTCGTTCTATCGCTATGTTGTGCTTCCTATCACTTGTTCTTCAAGCCCCCCCCCCAAATTGCCATGAACCTCTAACCTTTGACACCCTTCCTAGCAAACCGTTGTTTGGCTATGTTACCTCTTTGCTCAGCCCCTCTTATAGTGTTGTTAGTTGCAGGTGTAGTTGAAGATTGCTCCATGGTGGACAGGGTTATGTTGGGATATCACAATATCTCTTATATTATTATTGCATCTATATATTTGGTAAAGGGTGGAAGGCTCGGCCTTATGCCTGGTGTTTTGTTCCACTCTTGCCGCCCTAGTTTCCGTCATACCGGTATTATGTTCCCGGATTTTGCGTTCCTTACGCAGTCGGGTGATTTATGGGACCCCCTTGATAGTTCGCTTTGAATAAAACTCCTCCAGCAAGGCCCAACCTTGGTTTTACCATTTGCCTCACCACCACCTACTTTTCCCTTGGGAGTCGCTTTCTCGAGGGTCATCTTTATTTTAGCCCCCCCGGGCCAGTGCTTCTCTAAGTGCTGGTCTGAACTAGAGCCTTTTGCAGCGCCCCCTCAAGGAAACTTGAGGTCTGGTTTTAGTTGTACGGATTGCTCATCCGGTGTTGCCCTGAGAACGAGATATGTGCAGATCCTATCGGCATTGTCGGCGCATCGGGCGGTCTTGCTGGTTTTGTTTTACCATTGTCGAAATGTCTTGTAAACCGGGATACCGAGACTGATCGGGTCTTCCTGGGAGAAGGAATGTCCTTCGTTGATCGCGAGAGCTTATCATGGGCTAAGTTGGGACACCCCTGCAGGGTATTATCTTTCAAAAGCCGTGCCCGCGGTTATGTGGCAGATGGGAATTTGTTAATGTCCGGTTGTAGATAACTTGACATCAGGTCTGAATTAAAATGCATCAACCGCGTGTGCAGCCGTGATGGTCTCTTTTCGGCGGAGTCCGGGAAGTGAACACGGTTTATGGGTTATGTTTGACGTAAGTAGGTGTTCAGGATCACCTCTTGATCATTGCTAGCTTCACGACCGTTCCTTTGCTTCTCTTCTCGCTCCTATTTGCGTATGTTAGCCACCATATATGCTTAGTCGCTGCTGCAACCTCACCACTTTACCCCTTCCTTTCCCATTAAGCTTTGCTAGTCTTGATACCCATGGTAATGGGATTGCTGAGTCCTCGTGGCTCACATATTACTACAACTACAGTTGCAAGTACAGGTTATGCGATGATCATGACGCGAGAGCGATGTTTGCTTGTTTTGGAGTTCTTCTTCTGCTTCTCCTTCGATCAGGGGATAGGTTCCAGGTCGGCAACCTGGGCTAGCAGGGTGGATGTCGTTTGAGCTTCTGTTTGTGCTTCATCCGTAGTCGGATGTTGTTCTTATGTAATATGATGTTGTATTCGTGTGGCATTGTATGCCTTTTGTATGTATCCCCATCTATTATGTAATGTTGATGTAACGATATCCACCTTGCAAAAGCGTTTCAATATGCGGGTCTATCCTTGGTGGGACCTTTGAGTTCCTCTTGGATAGGGTCGCATATTGGGCGTGACAACAATCTTGGATGTAGCGACCAGGTTTCTTGCATTTGTGACACAAACTCTTCTTGTAGTCACTGGATGAGGAATCATTGCTCCTTGAGGGTTTTCCAAAGCGACCACGTCTAGAGAACTTCTAAAATTTCTTCATGAGTAGTGCAAGTTCCTAGCTCAGTTGTTCAGGATCACCAAGACTGCTATCAGAGTCTTCATCTTCAGACTCGGAGACTGCCTTGGCCTTCAAAGCACGTGATCTGCCATAGCTCAAACCGTAGAGATCTCTCTTCTCAGCAAGTTGTAACTCATGAGTATTTAGCCTCTCGAGGATATCAACGGGATCAAATGACTTGTAGTCAACACGCTCTTCAATCATCAGCGCCAGAGTATCAAATGAAGAATCTAGCGATCTCAACAATTTCTTTGCCACCTCATGTTCGGTGATGTCAGTGGCGCCAAGCGCTTGAAGCTCATTTGAGATGTCAGTGAGGCAATCGAAGGTTTGCTAAACATTTTCATTGTCAAGTCTTTTGAAGCGGTTGAAGAGATTGCGAAGAACGTCAACACGAGAGTCACGTTGAGTTGAGACTCCTTCATTTACTTTGGACAGCCTATCCCAGATAAGCTTTGAAGTTTCGAAAGCACTCACTCTTCCATACTGTCCTTTGCTCAGATAACCACATATGATATTCTTCGCTTGAGAATCGAGTTGCTTGAATCTCTTCACATCAGTACCGTTCAGAGAAGTTGTGTCTGAGGGAACACCATTTTCTACAACATACCAAAGATCGTTGTCAATTGCCTCAAGATGCATTCGCATCTTGTTCTTCCAGTAGGGGTAGTCCGTTCCATCGAGGGTAGGACACCCAGCAGAGACATTGATCATACCTGCGGTCGACGTAACTAAAACTCCAGGCGGTTAAACCAAAATCACACAGAACAAGGGAGTACCTTGCTCTGATACCAATTGAAAGTGCGTTATATCGACTAGAGGGGGGTGAATAGGCGATTTTTATGAATTTTTCACAGAGGAATTTGTTGGTGAGGAAATTCCTAAATGAAGAACTACTGGCAGTGGAATAAGTACTCAGAAGTAAACATAACAGAATACAAGCATAGTCATCATGGCGAGATGAAGACAAGCACAGTGTACAGAAAGCGTAAACACACGATAGCACAAGAAAGAAGACGGACAGACTGAAGAAATTGATCTAAGGAAATTGACAAAGTCTTCAGTCAAAGTCTTCAAACAGATATGAACAGGCACACAACAACAGACATGAGGAAATAAAAGAGTTGAGGAAATAGAACCAGTAAGCTCGGTGAAGACAATGATTTGGTAGACCAGTTCCAACTGCTGTCTCAATTGTACATCTGGTTGGAGCGGCTGAGTATTTAAACTCGAGGACACTCAGACCAGGACACCCAGTCCTGAGCACGCAGCTCAGGACACCAAGTCCTCAATGTATTCTCCTTGAACTAAGGTCACACAGACCTCGTCCAATCACTCATGGTAAGTCTTCAGGTGACTTCCGAACCTTCACAAACTCGGTCACTCGGCGATCCACAATTCCTCTTGGATGCTCTAGACCTTGACGCCTAACCGTCTGGAATAAGCACAGTCTTCAAAGGAAACAAGCGTCGGATCCACACAGGATCAATCTCTTCAGTGATGCTCAATCACTTTGGGTTTGTTGGTGTTGGGTTTTTGGGTTTTCCTCCCTTGATGATTTTGGCTCAAAGTCCTCGGAGGATGGGATGCTCTCAATTGACAAGTGTCAGTTTCTCTCGGAGCAGCCAACCAGCTAGTGGTTGAAGGGGGCGGCTATTTATAGCCTAGGGAGCAGCCCGACATGATAAGACATAAATGCCCTTGTCTGGTATGACTGTTAGGTGGGTAGATATTTTGGAACCGCTGGCGCATAGCACAGCAACGGTCCGAATTTTGACTATCAAAATCCTAAGGGCTATCATGTTCCTCACTATGTAGGCAATCCACACTAGTGAATTCCTAACTCCTCGATCAGAACAAATTCCTCAGAGACCAGAAGAACTTTGTCTCTGTCACTGAAGAATATGACTGAACTGTATGAGATTTCCAATGGCTTCACTCGAAGGGATTGGTAGGTGTAGGATTTTGAGTTGAGCATCACATGGAAATTTTTCCTTAGTATTTCCTCGACCCCCTTCAAAAGTACGGTGTTTCCTATGACTGAAGAAAGAGAAAATGAAACTACGAAAATAAAAGTCTTCACGCTTCATGTTCCTCGAATGATTGCCTAGTCTTCAAGGTCACACCAATTTCTTCACTTTCAAAGTCTTCAGAAAGTCTTCAGAGATCCAAAGTCTTCAGTTGAAGAATTTGATTTCTAGGGGTCGACTTTCTCTGTAAATATCAAACTCCTCATAGACTTATAGACCTATGTACACTCACAAAAGCATCAGTCCCTTAACCTATAAGTATTTAATACACCAAAATCACTAAGGGGCACTAGATGCACTTACAGTGGGGGCTGAGCTGGACAAGGACGGGTTGCGGGCTGCCGTCGCCATTGCCGGGCGAATCCTTTCAGGGCTCCGTCACCGAAATCCAGTCGTGCCATTGGACACCGTCTTTGTCGAGCTGGCTCCCTTCGACCGAGAGCGGGCTCTGCGGGTGATTGCACCCTGCATCACCAACGTCGTGCGCCTCGAGAAGCAGAGGGACTTTGGTGGTGTTTAGGCGCCCTCTGCATGGGCATGTCCATGTCTCGGCGCAACAAGACCGTTGGATCAAACTCAGACGGTGCAGATCAGTCACTGTAACACAAAGCGTGTGGGTATGTTTGTTTGCATTCTCATCTCAATATTGTTGTTTCCTTTTCATGTATTTTTGTCAACCTACTAGTGTGGACTCTGCTACGTCTTGAGCTTGTGTTGGTTTTCCTCGAAGAGGAGAGGGTGATGCAGCAAAGTGTACCATAAGTATTTTCCTCAGTTTTGAGAAACAAGGTATCAATCCAGTAGGAGGCTCCTCAAAAGTCCCACGCACCTACACGAACTCGCAACCAACGCAATAAAGGGGTTGTCAATCCCTTCACGGCCACTTGCGAAAGTGAGATATAATAAAGATAGTATGATAAGATAAATATATTTTTGGTATTTTACAATATAGATGCAAAAAGTAAAGATGCAAATAGAGGTAGATTGATAGAAAATATGATAAGAGATAGACCCGGGGGGCCATAGATTTCACTAGAGGCTTCTCTCGAGATAGCATAAGTATTACGGTGGGTGAACAAATTACTGTCGAGCAATTGATAGAAAAGCGCATAGTTATGAGATTATCCAGGCATGATCATGTATATAGGCATCACGTCCATAACAAGTAGACCGACTCGCATGCATCTACTACTATTACTCCACACATCGACCGACTCTGCCGCATCTAGAGTATTAAGTTCATAAGAACAGAGTAATGCATTAAGCAAGATGACATGATGTAGAGGATAAACACATGCAATATGATATAAACCCCATCTTGTTATCCTCGATGGCAAGAATACAATACGTGCCTTGCAACCCTTTACATCCATCGGGTAAGGACACCGCAAGATTGAACCCAAAGCTAAGCACTTCTCGATGGCAAGAAAGATCAATCTAGTAGGCCAAACCAAACTGATATTTCGAAGAGACTTGCAAAGATAACTCAATCATACATAAAAGAATTCAAAGAAGATTCAAATATTATTCATAGATAAACTTGATCATAAACCCACAATTCATCGGATCTCGACAAACACACCGCAAAAAGAGTTTACATCGAATAGATCTCCACAAGAGAGGGGGAGAACATTGTATTGAGATCCAAAAAGAGAGAAGAAGCCATCTAGCTAATAACTATGGACCCGTAGGTCTGTGGTAATTAAACTACTCACAACTCATCGGAGGGGCAAGGATTTTGATGTAGAAGCCCTCCGTGGTTGATTCCCCCTCCGGTAGAGTGTCGGCGAAGGCTCCAAGATGATATCTCGCGTATACAGAAGGTTACGGCGGTGGAAATTGTGTTTTCGAGGTGCTCCTGGATGTTTTCAGGGTACGTAGGTATACATAGGAGGAAGAAGTACGTCGGTGGCCGCCCGAGGGGCCCACAAGACAGGGGGCACGCCCTACAGGGGGGGTCTATCTCGTGGGGCCCTCGGAAGCTTCTTGACTTGCACTCCAAGCTCTCCGGATCACGTTCGTTCCAAAAATCACGCTCCCAAAGGTTTCATTCCGTTTGGACTCTGTTTGATATTCCTTTTCTTCGAAATACTTAAATAGGCAAAAAAAATAGCAATATGGGCTGGGCCTCCGGTTAGTAGGTTAGTCCCAAAAATGATATAAATGTGTAAAATAAAGCCCATAAACATCGAAAAGAGGTAACATAATAGCATGGAACAATCCAAAATTATAGATACGTTAGAGACGTATCAAGCATCCCCAAGCTTAATTCCTGCTCATCCTCGAGTAGGTAAATGATAAAAATAGAATTTTTGATGTGGAATGCTACCTAGCATAATTCATAATGTAATTTTGTTTATTGTGGCATGAATGTTCAGATCCAAATGAATACAAAATAAAAGTTCATATTGATAAAAGAAATAGTAATACTTCAAGCATACTAATCAAAGTAATCATGTCTTCTCAAAATAGCATGGCAAAAGAAAGTTCATCCCTACAAAATAATATAGTTAGGCTATGCTTCATTTTCATCACACAAAGATGTTCCCAACTTCTATACCCCCAATGACAAGCCCAGCAATTGTTTCATACTTAAATAATCTCAAACTTTTTCAACCTTCACGCAATACATGAGCATGAGCCATGGATATAGCACTATGGGTGGAATATAATATGATGATGGGGATTGTGTGGAGAAGACAAAAAAGGAGAAAGTCTCACATTGACGAGGATAATCAACGGGCTATGGAGATGCCCATAATTTGATGTCAACATGAGTAGTAGGGATTGCCATGCAACGGATGCACTAGAGCTATAAATGAGTGCTCAACAAAAGAAAACTAGTGGGTGTGCATCCAACTTGCTTGCTCACGAAGACCTAGGGCATTTGAGGAAACCCATCGTAGGAATATACAAGCCAAGTTCTATAATGAAAAATTCCCACTAGTATGAAAAATACAACTTATGAGACTCACTATATGAAAAACATGGTGATACTTTGAAGCACAATATATGAGACTCACTACATGAAGAACAAGGTGCTACTTTGAAGCACAAGTGTGGAAAAAGAGATAGTAACATTGCCCTTTTTATTATTATTTTTTTTGGCCTTTCTTTTCTTCTTTTTGGCCTTTCTCCTTTTTTTATTGGGCAATGCTCTAATAATGATGATCATCACACTTCTATTGATTACAACATATGAATTACAACTGGAAACTAGAACAAGATATGACTCTATATGAATGCCTCCGGCGGTGTACTGGGATGGTGCAAGGAATCAAGAGTGACATGTATGAAAAATAATGCATGGTGGCTTTGCCACAAATATGATATCAACTACAAGATCATGCAATGGCAATATGACAAAAGTAAAGTATGTCATGATGATGATGAGCGGAACGGTGGAAAGTTGCATGGCAATATATCTCGGAATGGCTATGGAAATTCCATAATAGGTAGGTATGGTGGCTATTTTGAGGAAGATATAGGGAGGTTTATGTGTGATAGAGCGTATCGTATCACGGGGTTTGGATGCACCGGCGAAGTTTGCACCAACTCTCAAGGTGAGAAAGGGCAATGCACGGTACCGAAGAGGCTAGCAAAGATGGAAAGGTAAGAGTGCATATAATCCATGGACTCAACATTAGTCAAAAGAACTCATATACTTATTGCAAAAATTTAGAAGTCATCAAAAATCAAGTACTACGCGCATGCTCCTAGGGGGATAGATTGGTAGGAAAAGACCATTGCTCGTCCCCGACCGCCACTCATAAGGATGCACAAGCCAAGTACACTTCATGTTTCAAATTTGTTACACAACTTTAACCATACGTGCATGCTATGGGACTTGCTAACTTCACCACAAGCATTCTTTAAATTCATAATCACCCAACTAGCATGACTTTAATATTACTACCTCCATATCTCAAAACAATTATCAAGTATCAAATTGATCATAGCATCCAATTCACTTCCTATGATAGTTTTTATCATACCCAACTTGGATGCCTACCATTCTAACACCAACTTTATGATAATAGCAAATACCATGCTGTTCTAAAAGACTCTCAAAATAATATAAGTGAAGCATGAGAGACTAGCATTTTCTTCAAAATTAAGACACCAACGTGCTCTAAAAGATATAAGTGAAGCACTAAAGCAAAAACTATCAAGCTCAAAAGATATAAGTGAAGCACATAGAGTATTCTAGCAAATTCTAATCAAATAGGCTTCTCCCAAGAGGTGTGTACAGCAAGGATGATTGTGGTAAATTAAAAAGCAAAGACTAATATAATACACGACGCCCCAAGCAAAACACATATCATGTGGCTAATAAAAATATAGCTCCAAGTAAAGTTACCAATGAACAAAGACGAAAGAGGGGATGCCTTCCCGGGGCATACCCAAGCTTAGGCTTTTGGCTATTCTTGAATATCTTGGGGTTCCATGGGCATCCCCAATCTTAGGCTCTTGCCAAACTTGAAAACTTCACAACAAAAACTCAACAGGAAATCTTATAAGCTCCGTTAGTGAAAGAAAACAAAACCACCACATAAGGTACTGAAATGAACTCATTCTTTATTTAATTTGGTTTTAAACCTACTGTATTCCAACTTCTTTATGGTTCTTATACTTAATTACTAGCCGTAGATGCATTGAAATAAGCAAACAACACACGAAAAAACAGAATCTGTCAAAAATAGAATAGTCTGTAGAAATATGTAACTAACACAAACTTATGGAACTCTAAAAATCCTACCAAAATAGGAAGTCCTGGAAATTTTGTTTATTGAACAGGAGCAAAAATAATCAATGCAAAAACCCGTTCCTGTGATTTAACAAAATTATATTCGTGCGTGCAAAGTGTCTATTTTTCAGCAGAATCAAATCAACTATCATCGTAGGTTATCCTATAGGTTCTACTTGGCACAAACACGAATTAAAAGATGAAAACACATCTAACCAGAAGGTAGATGCAAGATTTATTACTAAACAGGAGCAAAAACAAAAAACATAAAGAAAAATTGGGTTGCCTCCCAACTAGCGCTATCGTTTAACACCCCTAGCTAGGCATAAAAAGCAAAGATAGATCTAAGTAGTGCCATAATAATAAGATAGATCTTGAAAGCTCATCTCATATTCTCTATGTTCGGCAGCAAGTTTTATTTGAGGCAAGAAAAAGTAATCAAAAGGGCTAAATTTAGTGGGACAAAGGTCCCCAAGATCAATCACAGGAGGAACAGGTTCCTCCTTTGGCCCTTCATAGTGCACAACTATTTCATCACTAAAAGCATTCTTTTGGCAAAATCTTGTGAGCCTATACTCAAGCGAGTATCCCAGTTCATTGTTTCGAAGGGCAAAATCATTATTAAGCTCGTTAATGCAATCAACCAAGACATTGGTAGGAACCTCTTTTCTAAGGTTTTCATTAAAAGCGACATAGTCCGAAGATTGAAAACGTCTAATTTCCTCTTGGTCATAGAGGATAGCCTCTATGGGAGGACGACCGGCGTCCACCCTATATTGCGCAAAGATTTCTTTGGCTTCCCTTATGATAAATCTAAACTCATGAGCCCAAAAGATAGTAACAACACGCTTAACAGAAGAATGCTCGATATTAGAGAATTCTAGGAAAATTCTTTGTATGCAAGGATGCATATGCATAAATTGTCTTTCAAGTTCAACTACAAGCATAGCGATAGCATCCGCAAGACTACTAGTTCTATGAAGAATAGAACAACCCATGGAAAGTAAAGCACCGGCACAAGTAAAGAAATCTTGAATAGCACCTTTGCCAATGATGTTACCACTACCGATTCGAAACTTTTTAGTATGCAAGATAGGGGGTTCATCGGCCGGAATCTCGGGATTTTCTGTATTATCATTATTGTCCATATCGACGATAATCTCCCCAATTTAAGACATAGCGGCAAACAAAATCAAGGCAGAAGAAAGAGAGCAAAAAATAGAGGAGGAGATTGGGAAAGAGAGGGCGAATAAAACGGCAAGGGTGCAGTGGGGGAGAGGAAAACGAGAGGCAAATGGCAAATAATGTAAATGCGAGGGAGATGGGTTTGTGATGGGTACTTGGTATGTCTTGACTTGAGCGAAGACCTCCCCGGCAACGGCGCCAGAAATTAGTTTTGATAACCCACAAGTATAGGGGATTGACAACCCCTTTATTGCGTTGGTTGCGAGTTCTCAGTTTGTTTGTGTAGGTGCGTGGGACTTTTGAGGAGCCTCCTACTGGATTGATACCTTGATTCTCAAAACTGAGGGAAATACTTACGCTACACTTTGCTGCGTCACCCTCTCCTCTTCGAGGAAAACCAACACAAGCTCAAGACGTAGCAAGAAGGATTTCTGGCGCCGTTGTCGGGGATATAGAAGTTG
Organism: Aegilops speltoides; assembly: GCA_021437245.1. NCBI lineage: Eukaryota > Viridiplantae > Streptophyta > Magnoliopsida > Poales > Poaceae > Aegilops > Aegilops speltoides. Next base: position 129,737,784 of record CM038144.1, read on the forward strand.
GGAACATCTTTGTGTGACGAAAATGAAGCATAGCCTAACTATATGATTTTTTAGGGATGAACTTTCTTTTGCCATGCTATTTTGAGAAGACATGATTACTTTGACTAGTATGCTAGAAGTATTACTATTCAATGTAAACTCTTTTCGCGGTGTGTTTGTCGAGATCCGATGAATTGTGGGTTTATGATCAAGTTTATCTATGAATAATATTTGAATCTTCTCTGAATTCTTTTATGTATGATTGAGTTATCTTTGCAAGTCTCTTCGAATTATCAGTTTGGTTTGGCCTACTAGATTGGTCTTTCTTACCATGGGAGAAGTGCTTAGCTTTGGGTTCAATCTTGCGGTGTCCTTACCCAAAGGATGTAAAGGGTTGCAAGGCACGTATTGTATTGTTGCCATCGAGGATAACAAGATGGGGTTTATATAATATTGCATGTGTTTATCCCTCTACATCATGTCATCTTGCTTAATGCGTTACTCTGTTCTTATGAACTTAATACTCTAGATGCGGGCAGGAGTCGGTCGATGTGTGGAGTAATAGTAGTAGATGTAGGTAGGAGTCGGTCTACTTGTTATGGACGTGATGCCTATATACATGATCATGCCTAGATAATCTCATAACTATGCGCTTTTCTATCAATTGCTCAACAGTAATTTGTTCACCCACCGTAATACTTATGCTATCTCGAGAGAAGCCTCTAGTGAAACCTATGGCCCCCGGGTCTATCTCTTATCATATTTGCTATCAATCTACCTTTATTTGCATCTTTACTTTTTGCATCTATATTATAAAATACCAAAAATATATTTATCTTATCATACTATGATTATTAGATCTCACTTTCGCAAGTGGCCGTGAAGGGATTGACAACCCCTTTATTGCATTGGTTGCGACTTCACAATTTGTTTGTGTAGGTGCGTGGGACTTTTGAGGAGCCTCCTACTGGATTGATACCTTGGTTCTCAAAGCTGAGGGAAATACTTACACTGCACTTTGCTGCATCACCCTCTCCTCTTCGAGGAAAACCAACGCAAGCTCAAGACGTAGTAAGAAGGATTTCTGGCGCTGTTGCCGGGGAGCATAGCTCTATTCTCTGAGTCACTTGGGATTTATATCTGTTGATCACTATGAAGAACTTGAAAGACGATCGAACTACTATTTTGCCCTCAACTATGAGGGGAGGTAAGGAACTACCATCTAGTTTTGCACTAGATTCTCCTTCCGTTATTAGTAGGCTTGCGACACCTAAACCTACTACTGCTATGAATTCTGATATGTTGCATGTTATTGATGATGCCACTTCTGCTATGCATGATGAAAATACTTCTATGAGTGATACTACTTTACCATTAGGTGAATTTCTAGATGAACAACTTGCTAGAGTTAGGGGGAATGAAAATATTGAAGAACCTATTATTGATGATAGTGATGATGAAGGTCCCCCCAATGATTACGTATTACCTGTTGTTCCTAAGGGTTATGTTATGAATGAAGCAGCTGCTATGGAAATTTTAGCTTGCAATGATAGAAATGATCTTAAGAAATTATTAGCTAAATGGAACCAGCAGTCTCTTAATGCTAGAATGAAACCCGATCCTGCTTTTGCTACTTCACCTATCTGTGTTACTGATAAGGATTATGAATTCTCTATTGATCCTGATATTATTACTTTAGTTGAATCTGATCCTTTTATGGCCTTGAATCTGAAACTGTTGTGGCACATCTTACCAAGTTAAATGATATAGCCACCCTGTTTACTAATGATGAGAAGTCTCGCTATTTATATATCCTTAAGATACTTCCGTTCTCATTAAAGGGTGATGCTAAGACTTGGTATAATTCTCTTGCTCCTGGTTGTGTGCGTAGTCCCCGGGATATGATTTATTACTTCTCTGCTAAATATTTTCCTGCTCATAAGAAACAAGCTGCCTTGCGGGAAATATATAATTTTGTGCAAATCAAAGAAGAGAGTCTCCCACAAGCTTGGGGGAGGCTTCTCCGGTTACTTAATGCTTTGCCTGATCATCCTCTTAAGAAAAATGAAATACTTGATATCTTTTATAATGGACTAACCGATGCTTCCAAGGACTACTTGGATAGTTGTGCTGGTTGTGTTTTCAGGGAAAGAACAGTTGACGAAGCTGAAATATTATTGAATAATATGTTGACTAATGAAAATAGTTGGACTCTTCCCGAGCCAATTCCTGAACCAGTTGAGCCAACTCCTGAGCCTATTCCTAAACCCACTCCGAAGAAGAGAGGTGTTTTATTTCTCAATCCTGAAGATATGCAAGAGGCAAAGAAGTCAATGAAAGAAAAAGGTATTAAAGCTGAAGACGTTAAGAATTTACCACCTATTGAAGAAATACATGGTCTGAATATACCGCCCGAAGAACCGTATTTTCTTGATAACCCGACACAGGTAGTAAAGGTAAATTCTCTCTATAGATATGATAAAGTTGAAGTACCCTCTACTAAATTTCATAGCCCATGCTTAGATGAATTTGATGACTTTATGGCTAGACAAGAAAGTTTCAATGCTTATGTTGGTAGAGAGTTAAAGAATAATGCTTTCGAGATAGGACGCGTAGGTGATAATCTGGCTAGAGTTAAAGATGAACTTCACCGCGTTAGCAGATATGCTTATGTGGTTCCTACTCAAGCTGAGCAAGTACTTAAAGCTCAAAATGATTTGCTTGATGAATTAAATAATAAAAATGACTTTGCCGTTAGAGTGGCTACTAGAACTGGTAGAATGACTCAGGAACCTTTGTATCCTGAAGGCCACCCTAGGAGAATCGAGCAAGATTCTCAGAGAAATAATTTAGAGGCACCTAGTTCTTCTAAAAAGAATAAAAAGAAAAATGATAGGACTTTGCATGCTTCTAGTGAACCTACTGTAGACACACCTGAGAATCCCAATGATATTTCTATTTCTGATGCTGAAACTCAATCAGGTGATGAACATGAACCTCGTGATAATGTTAGTGATAATGTTCATGTTGATGCTCAACATAGCAAAGACAATGATGTAGAGATTGAACCTGTTGTTGATCTTGATAACCCACAATCAAAGAATCAACGTTATGATAAGAGAGATTTTGTTGCTAGGAAGCACGGTAAAGAAGGAGAAGCATGGGTTCAGAAACCCATGCCCTTTCCTTCTAAACCATCCAAGTCAAAGGATGATGAGGATTTTGAGCGCTTTGCTGAAATGATTAGACCTATTTTCTTACGTATGCGTTTAACTGATATGCTGAAAGTAAATCCTTATGTTAAGTATATGAAGGATATCATTACAAATAAAAGAAAGATACTGGAAGCTGAAATTTTCACCATGCTTGCTAATTACACTTTTAAGGGTGGAATACAAAGAAACTTGGAGATCTGGGTGTACCAACTATACCATGCTCTATTAAAAGAAATTATGTTACAACTGCTTTATGTGATCTTGGAGCCGGTGTTAGTGTTATGCCTCTCTCTTTATATCGTAGACTTGAATTGAATAAGTTGACACCTACTAAAATATCTTTGCAAATGGCTGATAAATCAACTGCTATAAATGTCAGTATTTGTGAAGATGTGCCTGTTGTGGTTGCAAATGTCACTATCTTAACGGACTTTGTTATTCTTGATATTCCTGAGGACAATAGTATGTCTATTATCCTTGGTAGACCTTTTCTTAATACTGCAAGGGATGTTATTCATTGCAACAAAGGCAATGCCACTTTTCATGTTAATGGTAATGAGCATACGGTGCACTTTCCGAGGAAACAATCTCAAGTTCATAGCATCAATTCAATTGAACAAGTTCCAACTATCATTTTTGGAGGTTTTGAATTTCCTCTCCCTACTGTCAAGAAAAAGTATAATATTCTTATTGTTGGGGATTTTCATATCCCCGTTGAGGTAACTTAGTGTTATTCGAAATTTTTCCGGTTCCGTGTTATTCGGAATGAGTTTGTTAACAAGACTTGATCAACCTTGTTAGTGGGTTCATTTTGATGATCACGAGATGGATGAAACTAGAAGGCACAACCTTCTGTACCCTCTTTTTACTTTCTGTTATTTAGAATAAATAAAGCAAAAATACTATTATCCGTTTGATTTCTAAATTATCCGTGCATTAAAAAATAGTCCGAAAATAAAAGTGCTCCAAATGCCCTGCAAATTTAGTATGATTTTTTCTGGAATATTTGAGGATTTTAGGCACTGAAAACACTGCAGAGGGCCAAGCACTGTGCCACGAGAGAGGAGGGCCCCCCCCCCTGTAGGGCACGCCCCCTGTCTCGTGGGCCCCTGGTGGCTCCCCTCCACTTATGCCAGCACCCACACACTTCATCTTCTACCCAAAAAAATCCCCATCCAGCTCAAGCCCGAGTTCTAGCTCGTTTTGCTGCGATTTTCGATCTCTTAGCTCAAAGCTCCATTCAAAAAACTGCTTTGTGAGATTGTTTCTTGGTATGTGACTCCTCCATTGGTCCAATTAGTTTTTGTTCTAGTTCTTTATTCATTGCAAATTTTCGCTGCATAGGTGACCATGTTCTTGAGCTTGCGTTGGTTTTCCTCGAAGAGGAGAGGGTGATGCAGCAAAGTGTAGCGCAAGTATTTCCCTCAGTTTTGAGAACCAAGGTATCAATCCAGTAGGAGGCTCCTCAAAAGTCCCACACACCTACACAAACAAACTGAGAACTCACGACCAATGCAATAAAGGGGTTGTCAATCCCTTCACGGCCACTTGCGAAAGTGAGATCTAATAAATATAGTATGATAAGATAAATATATTTTTGGTATTTTATAATATAGATGCAAAAAGTAAAGATACAAATAAAGGTAGATTGATAGCAAATATGATAAGAGATAGACCCGGGGGCCATAGGTTTCACTAGAGGCTTCTCTCGAGATAGCATAAGTATTACGGTGGGTGAACAAATTACTGTCGAGCAATTGATAGAAAAGCACATAGTTATAAAATTATCTAGGCATGATCATATGTATATAGGCATCACGTCCATAACAAGTAGACCGACTCCTGCCTACATCTACTACTATTACTCCACACATCGACCGACTCCTGCCTGCATCTAGAGTATTAAGTTCATAAGAACAAAGTAACGCATTAAGCAAGATGACATGATGTAGAGGGATAAACACATGCAATATGATATAAAACCCATCTTGTTATCCTCGATGGCAAAAATACAATACGTGCCTTGCAACCCTTTCTGTCACTGGGTAAGGACACCGCAAGATTGAACCCAAAGCTAAGCACTTCTCTCATGGCAAGAACGACCAATCTAGTAGGCCAAACCAAAATGATAATTCGAAGAGACTTGCAAAGATAACTCAATCATACATTAAAGAATTCAAAGAAGATTCAAATATTATTCATAGATAAACTTGATCATAAACCCACAATTCATCGGATCTCGGCGAACACACCGAAAAAGAGTTTACATCGAATAGATCTCCACAAGAGAGGGGGAGAACATTGTATTGATATCCAAAAAGAGAGAAGAAGCCATCTAGCTAATAACTATGGACCCGTAGGTCTGTGGTAAACTACTCACAACTCATCGGAGGGGCAAGGATGTTGATGTAGAAGCCATCCGTGGTTGATTCCCCCCTCAGAAAGTCTTGTGAAGGCTCCAAGATGAGATCTCGCGGATACAGAAGGTTACGGCGGTGGAAATTGTGTTTTCGAGGTGGTCCTGGATGTTTTCGGGGTACGTTGGTATATATAGGAGGAAGAAGTACGTCGGTGGTCGCCCGAGGGGCCCATGAGACAGGGGGCGCGCCCTATAGGGGGGGGCGGCCCCCTTTCTCCTGGGGCCCTCGGAAGCTTCTTGACTTGCACTCCAAGCACTCCGGATCACGTTCGTTCCAAAAATCATGCTCCCGAAGGTTTCATTCCGTTTGGACTCCGTTTGATATTCCTTTTCTTCGAAATACTGAAATAGGCCAAAAAACAGCAATATGGGTTGGCCTCCGGTTAGTAGGTTAGTCCCAAAAATGATATAAATGTGTAAAATAAAGCCCATAAACATCCAAAAGAGATAATATAATAGCATGGAACAGTCAAAAATTATAGATACATTGGAGACGTATCAGACTCATGCACCCTTCATGCACTCTGCCAAACACCCAAAAGTGGGTCGACAAGGGAACTTTTGCTCCCATCCCGTGCACTCTGCCTAACACTATTCGTGCTTCATATGGTTCATGTTTCGTGGAGTCTTTGAGCACCGCACTCTCCGTGTCTTTGTGGACCTAGTTACATTAATATTGATCTCACTGTTCATTCTCGACCGGACAGTCGAAAAAGCGGTACTATGTTACATATAGGAGTAGTTGACATGCGCACAACATCATTTGTTATCGTCATATCTTACTACACTAGCAACAAGATTGTGTAGTACTAATGTATGAACCACTTCACATGCCTAGTAGTAGGAGCACTGTCTATGTTCAAGTGGTTGCCGTGTTTCGCACTCCTCCGTCGTAAGAGTGGAAACACTTGCTGTAATCATTTTTTTCTTCAGAAAAACAGTGGACACGCTCTACCGTGCGGATCCTCCTCCAGCCATACACTAAATTACTCACTTTCGCCGACGTGTGGGACAGCCAGCACCTGGGTCCACCAGCCATGCACTAAATTACTCCGTAGCAGAGTGACGGTAGACTACCCCGATCGAACCGCCGCGGTAATGCCCAATGAGCCGTCAAATCACAAAACCCCCTCCTTTCCAGCTGTAAGTTGGACGGACAAAGCAACCATCATTTCACTCTTCTCTCCCAGCTTCCTCTCTTGAAGAAAACCCAAACTCGCTTCGCTTCTCCCTCATCTCGTTCCTCCTTTCACTCTTCTCTCTCAGCTTCCTCTCTTGGATGGACGCCGGAGCACCGGCCGACGTGATGTCTATGGCTCTGGCCAAAACCGTCGATGCTCATGGTATGAAGAAGCGCAAGCACCCCGCCGATACTACCGCAGATAAGCTCAAGGCCATCGCCCTGTCCAAGCCCCCCTCTCCGGGATCCCTCGTTAAGCAAGTCCAGGTAATGTCTCTTGTTGACGATCTTTTTCTCGATCTTGATCGTGTTTTTTCATCTAACACGCAGTACTAGTACTGGTAGTACAACTTTCTGGGTGATCTTGCATGTGATTTTAGTGTGCCAAATGACAGTTTTAAATTCCTCTTTTAACCAAAACATGCGAGAGGTTGACACTGATTTGTTATAGATTACTTTCAACTACTCCCTTTGTCCCAAATTTCTTGTCTTAGATTTGTCTTGATATGGATGTATCTAATACTAAAATGTGACTTGATACATCTATATCTAGACAAATCTAAGACAATAATTTTGGGACGGAGGGACTACTTTATGAAAATCAATTCTACCTTTTAAGAGGGTATATTTGCCTCAGTAACTTGTGTTATGGATATTGAAAGTAATCCCTCTACTCTCATGCCTTTGAAGACATGTTCTAGTGTCTTTGGTTCACTCATTTCTGTGCGTATATGTGGTCATATATGGAGTATAATATCGAAAATCATCTTATATTTCTGAACGGAGGTAGTAATAAAATATGGTTTCTGTTTGAATTAGAACCAGGTCCGCGGTGGAGATGAAGTTCTCAAATTCATGCCGTGAACTGGAAGACCGATGATGAGTTCTATCACTGAACTATCCAGTTGTTGTGTCCTTGTCGCCATGTGTCTTGAACTAGTGTTTTCCTCTGTAGCATTGTTGTCAAGCGTGTTCTCGAGGTTGTACTTGACCACAACCATTTCTGGTTGTGCCTTCGATTCTGAAGGGTGTGGTTCTTGTAAAGCTTCCCAACAAATCTGATGTGGCCTGTCTTCATCATCATGTTTATGAGTGGAAAGACCACTGCTAGGTTCTCCAAGGTTGACAAGATGGTGATGGTGCATGTAGACATCTCACACGAAGTCCATGGCCTAGTCAGTTATGCGGGGTTCATCCCGTAGGTCGGTGGCAAGAAATAGTCTGCAGAGTTTAGTTAGTGCAACTTTGCTTGTCCGTAGTAAGTACTATTGTTCAGTACTTGATTTGTGTTTGTGAACCCTGTATTGTTTATTAGTACTGCCGCTTTTGGTGTGTGGTTAGTCCTCAGAATGGTCTATGTTAATGTCTGTCCACTCAATTCAGTCTATATATTTTGAAGTATCCAGATCATATTTTTTGTGAGGACGGTTTATCAATTATGGTTACACTCCAATATCTGTATGCATTGCAGGGTTTATTGCACCCACTAGGATTTCCAGTCCCATGGATGTTCGGTCCATACGATTTGTCACGACCTTTGGACTCTCCTGCTTGTGGGAGTAGGCAGGGCCCTGCATGCCATGTGTAGTTGGACGATCAATCTTCTGTTTAGTACTTCAACATAGTCATTTCCTGGTAAGGATTCACTCGTGTGACATCAAGTAAATCTTATTGATTTACTGTCCAAATCTTATTGATTTAATGTCATGTTTTCTTTCTTTTCCTGCAGTTTTACGATGCAGGTTTTGCCATGTGACATTCATCACAGAATAAACCGTTTGTTTGCTCTACGATGGCTATTTTTGCAGGTTTCACTTCTTATGTCGTGTCAGTAACGAAGGCACTGTCCATCACATATATTACTGGAAAAAATTGGATCAGTCTGTTGTCTGAGTACAAGCTGAATCCCTATGATGAACTGCAGTTTGGTTTAACAAAAACGCCACGCCACAATTAGTCCTTCTCGCATTTAAAAGAAATGAAGAAAAAACTAGATCACGGTCACGGATCCTAGTCAAGTTAGAAAGCTGATCATAGCAGACCAGACACGATCGTCGCTGTCTCGCACATCGGTACCACCTTCAGCAACGGATCGAGCACCGGCAGTTGCTCTAGCACTGACAGCGGCAGCAGCTCAGTCTGATCCAGCTGAGGATTGGGCACCGACCGCATCAGCGGGTCAGTCTGATCTACCGGAGGATCGGGCATCGACACCGGCACCTGCTCCGACACCAGCACCAGCTCTACAAGGAGCACCATCTCCGGCAGCAGCAGCGGCTTTGGCACCTGCACCAACACTTGCACTTGCATCTGCTCCGGCCCGTGCAGTTGCATCGGCAACAGACTGTGCTGCAATTCGCACTTCATATACCAAAGTCCTTACAAAAACCGACATGTCCACCTTCTTGGTAAGCATTGGCCGCCCAAGTGCTTCGTTCATTTTTCTTTCCATGTTGTTTCACATGATTCACTGTGTTGATCTAACTGTTTGGGTATGTCTTCTTGTTTGCAAACAGAGAATTCCTAGAGCAACGAGGGAGTCGTTCAACAATCCAGGCGACCGCGGCCAAGTTTCTCTTACCATGCGCACCCTTGGTGTGAATGAACCTACTCAATATACCGTAAGTACAAAGGATGGTCGCATGATGATTGATGCTAAAGGATGGTCAAGGTTCAAATCTAAATCATATCTTGCGGTAGGGATGATGTCAAAATCGAACTTTCTCGGCAAGGAGAGCTGGTCCAAATCAACTTTGAAATTCTTCAGTAGTAGCACGCAACTGCCGAACTGATCTATGCTCCGAGAGATTTTGATGTAATAATCTGGCATGGTGAAACAAGTATCCTGTGTGTATAAGTAGTACGACAATATTATTTATCACATGGTATATCGCTGATAGAATTGCAACTCTGATTGCTGGTTAGGAACTGTCGTTGGATTTCATTCCAACAGCTGTTGTGCTTTATTCAATTTTGTGTATTCGCCTTATGACAAAGATTCAAAACCAGCGCTGCATCGATTGCTTGCAATATGAAAAGCGCTAAGGTAGAACACATGGGCCCCCAAACATGCGGGGTCGGCTCATGCCCAAAGTCCGTAACCGTGAGCCTATCTCGAGTATTATATTCTCACTGAACCCCATAAAAAAGCTGAACCCCATAATGCCCGTGCGTTGCGAGAGGCGTATATTTCTCGGCAAGGTGAGTCTGTGATATAAAGATTTGTATATTTCTTTACAGAGGGAGTATCTCTCGTCAAAAATATATTTATGTGTAACTAGTTACTACGTCTTTCTACTTCCTTTATCGCTGATATGTGGGCAACGGCAACGGGTCCACGTGCCATATGCACAAATTAGAGTGCACAACTTCACGGTAGACACACCCCGTCATAGCGCCAAAGAATGCCCAATGAGCCGCCAAATCACAACCCCCTTCTAGCTTTAGCGAAGAAGTGGACGGACGAAGCGGCAATATTTCACTGGGCCTGAATCCCCTTCTCCCTCGTCTGCTTGTTCAGAGAAAACCCCCTCTCGGCGCTTGCATAAGGTTTTCTCATGGAGAACCAGGTACGAATTCTTCATCCATCCCCGATAAATCCAAGTCCCTTGATCGCAGGTAATCCTAGGATGGCAGCCGCCACCGTTGATGCATTTTTCTTCCTACTGAATCTAGTGTGTTTCATGTGCAGTGCCCAAAGTGCGAGTACCCTATAGGTTTCTGCGCCCTCGGCGAGATGCTACACTTGTTCCTTCTCATCCTAACACGGCATTTTGATACGCGCATAGTATGTTCCTAGAATCCTCTTTTCTATCCGGGAGGGTGGGTTTTTTCTGAACATGATGTGTTCTCATATTATTTTTCCTGCAGTGTATTATTTGCTCTGCCAGAACACATGTACTCAAGATGCTCGGCCTTGCCATAACTGAATACACTAGTTTAATTGTCACAGTGAAGACAAGCCATGGATATAAGTTCCGAGTTGGGTTCATGAACCAAGAAGATCGCTGCTTTTTTTATGGCCGAACTTGGATAAACTTTCTCAAGTGTTACGGACTGAAATTTGGCGCATGAATGTTGATGGAAATAGTAGAACCTGGTCTGATCTTCACTGCGATCTTTCACCCTGACGTCATTCCAATTGTTCATCCATGTTAGTTTTGTATCTGGTTCTTGCTTATTGCCTCGATTACTTCTTAATCCACCTATTCTGTCTAACTAATCATAATTTAACTTTAGAAGTAGCAACGAATCTCTCACGAAGATGCTACTTCTAACTAATATTTTCTTATAATTGGTGGCACGTGTAGGTTTTTTCAGAGTTAAGCAGTCTGCTCGTTTGTTACTCTGTAATAACTCGGCTTTTACTGATCACACTGAAGTTGACTGGATCGACATCCACAAGTTCCTACACTATTGATTGTCTTGAGGTCCTTGTGGGGCGTTTCAATGGTGGAAGGCCACGTGGGATATGTGCGCCACTGCTGCACTCGTTGAACAGGTCCAACTGTGTCGAGAAACCTATGGTACGAGCTGTTTTCTGTTATATATGTTGTTCATAAACTATTGCTTATACACAGTTTTACAGTTGTGATCTTCTTGAAATAGGAACTGCCTAGTTCTATTGTTCCTATACTGATGCTCGACCATGGTCGGGTCGACTTTGCGCTTGGTCACAACATGATGTTTATGTCGACCTACTCAATTCCCTTGGAGGTGAAAAGATACTTATTCATGGGTGGTCTCAATAATGAAGGCCCGCCCATCTTGGAGAATAGGACTGAAGATTATGTTCATGCTTTTCCATGGCTCTAAAGCGAATATCATGTTTATTGACCACGTTGCAAGATGAAGCCACTTTCAAAAGGTTGTGGATGCGCGGGGTGGCGCCTGAGCCTTGTCCTGGGGCTTGGCGGCCTCACCCTTGGTTAACTGTAGGTAAAGTAGCACTGTTTGAGGCGTGCTTTGTACGGTTGAACCTGTATAAGTACTCATACTGCTTTCAGCTTTGGTTGTTAAGTGCCCCTGCTCGTTTTAGTTAAGGTTGTTAAGTACTGTTGCTTCTTTTACAGTCTGTCGTGTTTCTTTAGTCTTGTCTTCCTCCAGCCGCCAAAACCAAACCAGCGCCGGCGGGGCCGCTTGCTTCCACCTCCCACGGCTGGCTGCGCCTCAGCGCATGCATCGCCGCCCCACCGTCTCCTAAATCGTTAATGCCGACGTCCTCCGCGCGCTTTGGTGAGCTCGCCGCGGCGCCGCCCTCTCGCGTTGTCAACATGGTTAACAAACAACAGGAATCGGCAGAAGTACGTGGAGAGGATGGCAGTAGGGGCCCACCACGTCAGCGTATGGACAAATGAAATGCTTCTTCCTAGTGTTTTCCTGACATCTGGGACCCACGACATTGTGAGCGTATATAGTCAATAGACTAGAGAACAGCGCAAGGTCGGCTGACACTTGGGACGTAGTTACTCGAGCAGTATTTTTTTTGTTATTGTTGAGACGGAGCAGGGTTTGAACTGGGCTATGGCCCGTCTAGCCCAGGCTTATATTTTGTGTTCACCATGTGACCAGCCCAGCTATTTTTTCTTTGTGAAAACGAGCCCAGTTTATTTTTTCTGAAGAATACCCAATCCAGGCCTACTTATTTTTCTATGCCCTGATGGGCTGCAACTCTTTCAAGACGCCTGCAAATCTTGAAAGTAATATGAAATGGGTTGTAAATATAAAAACAGATGACAAAATGGCAATTACTTTACAATTTCTGATTTTTTTTCACATTTTCAGATTCCTATTTCACTGGGCATTAACCTAATTTAAATATATCTTCAAAGTACTTTAAATATGGCTCGACATTTCGGTATTAAAAATAGTTTGGAACCCACGAAATATGCGTAAATTGGCCCCGCCAACTAAAAATGACTGCAATAAATTGCATAAGAAGTTGCCATGAGCTATATATAAATTATTAAAAAAAGAGGGAGTGGTCTGACTTGTGGGCCTGTTTAGTTGACGCGTATTCAAGATTTTTTTAGTTATTATATACGTTAACAGACGATTCTAAAAGACGTAACCGTTGGATGTCAATCCAACGGCCGTCGTGTTTCTTCAATCTCTGATCTTCTTGCTCCAGCCGCCAAAGCGGCCAAGGGACCGCTGCTCCGCCTCCCATGGCGGTTGTCTTTGCGCAGCAGCCTCAAAGAACCCCTACTACTAACACGCTGTCCAGGGCATCCCTCTACTCACCCACACCCCCTGTTATTCTGCGGTGACGGCAGCCTCACACCGCAGCCGAACTGGTGAACCCTCGTACTCCTCTCCGCGCGGGCTTCCGCTGCCGCGTCTTCCCCGGCTCCGCGGTGTCCCCTTGCTAGGCCTCGCCGTCGTCCACCGCCGTGGTGCTCTCGGCACAGCATGGTCAATGTGGTCAACGACCGACTTCCATCGAAAGAGTACTGTACGTGGAGAGGCTGACAGCTGGGTCCACGGCAGCCGCAAGGAAGTGCCTCCTTATTATGCGGAAAATAATTATTCCTCCACCTGACAGCAGGGACCCACCGAAGGGGCCACCAGTATTTCGCAAAAAACGCTTCCTCGATCGCTGGGACCCATCGGATGGGCCACCGATTCGCGAAAAAGCATTCCCCATTGTCGGCTCGGACCCACCGGAAGTGCCTCCTTATTACGCACAAAAAAATGAATACTCCCCCTGCTAGCTGGAACCCAGCATAGTGGGAGGCTGACTTGTGGGCCTACCAAGTTGACGGGGACGGAGGGCTTTGTTAACTTAGTCAATATGAACGTTCTAGCTCCTATTACCGTACGATGTTCATCCAACGGCCGTAGTGCTTCTTCAACCTCTGGTCTTCTTGCTCCAGCCGCCCAAACCAGCGCCGGTCGTGCCGCGTGCTCCTGCTTCCCGTGGCTGGCTGTGATGCCGCGGAGGCCTCACCGCCCCCTACTACTCCCACCATCGCCGTGCCATCCTCTACTCACCCACACCGCCGTTATTCTGCGGCGGCAAGACCTCACACCGCACCGAACGGTGAACCCTCGTACTCCTCTTGGCGTGGGCATCCATCGCTGCGTCTTCCCGGCCCGAAGTCGCCCCTTCCTAGGCCTCGCCGTTGTCGACCGCCATGGTGCTCTTGGCGCGGCGTGGTCAACATGGTCAAGGAACGACTTCCATCGGACGTGGACTGTATGTGGAGAGGCTAACAGCTGGGTCCACGGCCGCAGCAAGGAAGTGCCTCCTTATTACGCACAAAAAAATTATTCCTCCACCTCACAGCGGGGACCCACCGGACGGGCCACCGTATTTCGCAAAAGAAACATTTGGGACCCACCAGCTACATCTTCGCACGCAAGGAAGTGCGTTCGGGCAAAAAAACGATTCGCTCCCCTGACTGCTGGGACCCACCAGCTACATCTTCGCACGCAAGGAAGTGCCTGATAGTCGGGACCCACCTGGTCGAAGCGTACATAGCGTTGTCATTCTGGTGGCGAACGTGTACATACATATATACTGGTTGATGTAGAGGCGCGCACGTGTCGTAGTAGAGCCGCGCACGTGGCATGTACATGTACATACAGGGGCCAGGGTGCAAGAAAGAAAATACGGCCACGTACGTACATACGGGCAGGCTCTCGAACGCCTACTGGTGCATACGTACGGCCAGGGCTCGTGTACATGGCTAGGTCGGAACGGAGAAATAGTGTCGTCGTCGTGTTCATGGGGATCCAACCGGCTGGGTCGGAACAGAATGCGTGGTCGTGTTCATCGGGAGGGCTTCGACGGAACAAGAGATGGAAACGAGGCCTGGCGTACCGCAGAACGGAGGAAACGACCATGTGTTTGACCGGCCACGTTCGAAGCGGGGGTCCTGTTGATCGGGAGGGGTCTGGCGTACCGCAAAATGGAGGAAACGGACCTCCTACGGTCGAAACGGGGGTCCTGTTGATCGGGAGGGGTGTGGCATACCGCAAAACAGAGGAAACAGACCTTCTATAGTCGAAACGGGGGTCCTGTCGATTGGGAGGGGTGTGGCGTACCACAAAACGGAGGAAACGGACCTCCAACGGTCTAAACGGGGGTCCTGTTGATCGGGAGGGGTGTGGCTTACAGCAAAACGGACGAAACAGACTTGTGTTGGAGTGCTACGGTCGAAGCAGCGGTCCTATTCATCAGGAGGGGTGTGGCGTACTGCAAAACGGGACTCCACGGGATACTGTTCATCTCCACCGTCGACCTCCTCCAGCCTCCACGGGCTACCATCGACCTCCTCCAGCCTCCACGGGCTCCTGTTCATCCAGCTTCCACCGCGCGCTACTCCACCGCTACTTTTCAACCACCCTCCATGGGCACCCTCCACCGCTCATCGCTCATCTAGCCTCCACCACACACGGGTCCTATTCAACCACCCCTCCACGGGCACCCTCCACCGCCTCATCGCTCATCCACCCTCCACACCACGGGTCCTGTTCATCTAGAGGCAACGCCACCGCCATTGTTCATCCAACCCCCCGCCATGCAACGCCATTGCTCATCCCAGAGGCAGATCGATCGGCTTCGATTAGCAGCAGAGCAAAGGAATCGCCAATCGGGTTGATTAACACCATCGATCGATCGCTCAGTTCGATGAACGCAGAACTGCGGTCAGTCGTAATCGCGGGTTGATTAGAGCCCAACGCCTCGCTCGGGTTCAGTTAGAGCCAACGCCCCGCACACACGCGCGTACGTGTACGAGAGAAATGCGCATCCCTCGGCCCCCGACCTCCCACCGTAACCGGGAACTCCCCGAAATTTTCCTCGCCCTCGCTTCTACCACGGATTTTTCCGTCATGGAAGGCCCAAAGAATGTCATGTAGCTACGTCTCCAGCCCGCCCAGGATGAAAAGCCCATTTTCTGTCATGATTTTTTGTCATAGATGTAGGAGCCCACCACATCTATGATGATACCGGGTTTGGTCACAATTATCGTCATAGAAGTGTCATATGTATGATAGAAAAAATCATTCGGCCCAAAATGTCACAGATGTGTCTTTTTTTGTAGTGTACTCACCACGTCGTCTCCCGATCAGTTGGATTGGGCCGAGGACCGCCATGGCCGTATACTCATGGGCCGAGGACCGCCATGGCCGCATACAAGGAAGAGTCCACAAGACTTGGCGCCCAAGACAAGGACTCTCCTAAACCCTAGGCGTCCGGTGTCTTATATAAACCGAGGCTAGGCTAGTGTCGGGGGAAACTGCCCGCCACGAACACCTATGGGGCCGGAGCCCCTTGTCTCAGGCGGCACGAGGCGGAGGGAGCATGAGAGCAGATCGAGAGCGAGCACGCTGGCAGTTTTACCAGGTTCGGACGCATGTGGACGCAGAAACCCTACTCTGCTTGATTTTATTGAGCTCGGAGCTTGAAGAGCTACAGAGCAGCTACACCGAGCGAGAGTTGCGAAGGTTTCGAATCAACCCCTCCACGTTGTGCATGGGCCTCCTTTTATAGTGCAAGGGTCACCGACAGTGTCAACGAGGAGAAAAGGGTAAAAGCGTAAAAGAGGTGGTAGTTGGAATAGTGCGGGAACAAAGTGAAGCTACGGTCGTGAACAAAGTGGTCGCCACCTACTTTGTGATGGGGACAAGGGCATTTAATGCCGTCGCCGTCGACCCAAAAGCTCCCGCCCTTGTGTCTCCGTCGCCACGGCGATGGATCCATCACCGTGGAGTGCCACCGTGTCCCCAGTTGCACAGACCATCCGCCACGCGCCCCCGAAAGGCCCCCAGGCACGCGTGGGCTGATGAGCCGAGCGCGGGCACACAACGCAATTCTCCGGCAAGCACCTTGCCGGGTCTTGACCTTGCGGACCCGGAGCTTGCGGGCTCAGAATTTGTCGCTTCCGGGCCCTCGCCGACGCATATAGCGCCGAGGCGTGTCTTCTATGATGTAATCTTCTAGTCTTCTGGCGAGCTCCTCTTGCGTGGCCTTGCGTGAGTAAGGTAACCTTGAGCTCGAGCGGCCTTCCGGCAAACTCCGCTTGCCGGGTCTCGATCTTCTGCCTTGTATACTTCGCTTCGAATGGTTTGACATGGAGCAGAAGGTCTTGGCGAGCACGTGGTAAACCCCCGCTGGGAGCTGCAACCGCCCGTGCACAAGTTGGGGTCTTGAGGTACCCTACCTTAGTACACCGACAGAGCCTCGGCCTGGGCCACACTGCGGTGCCGGCTGTTGGGCCAGCCCAAAATAGTGCACGGGCACACGCGCCCACGGCGCGCGAATCCACTTCAGATCTGCCGCATCCCGTTAAGACGCGCCGATTGCGGCATCGTGGGATGGGACGTGCCCACGTTCTTTTTAATGGAAAGAGCGAACGCCCCACTTCCCCATAAAAGCAGAGGAAGCAGGAGCGGTTCCTCCTTTCGCCTCATTGCCTCTTCTTCCTCTTCCGAGATCCCTTTGTGCTCCGCCCCAAACCTCCGCCGCGCCCTTTTGCATCTCCAGCCGCCCGGGCTTTTCGTCCCCTTCCTCCGCCGCTCCGCCATGGCCTCAAGACCGAGAAGGAAGGCGGAGAAGGCCAAGAAGGAGAAGTCGAGCAAGCGGCGAGGCTCACCGAGTACCGGAAGCGAACCTCGCCTTCCCGCCAAGCATGTCGGGGAAACTGCCCGCCACGAACACCTATGGGGCCGGAGCCCTTGTCTCAGGCGGACGAGGGCGGAGGGAGCACAGAGAGCAGATCATAGCGAGCACGCTGGCAGTTTTACCTGAGTTAAGACGCGGTGGACGCAGAAACCCTACTCTGCTTGATTGTATTGAGCTCGGGAGCTTGAAGAGCTACAGAGAGCAGCTACACCGAGCGAGAGTTGCAAAGGTTTGAATCGAACCCCTCCACGTTGTGCATGGGCCTCCTTTTATAGTGCAAGGGTCACCGACAGTGTCAACGTGGGAGAAAAGGGTAAAAGCGTAAAAGAGATGGTAGTTGGAATAGTGCGGAACGGTGAAGCTACGGGCGTGAACAAGTGGTCGCCACCTACTTTGACAAGGGGGACAAGGGCATTTAATGCCGTCGCCATCGACCCCAAAAGCTCCCGCCCTTGTGTCTCCGTCTCGCCACGGCGATGGATCCATCACCGTGGAGTGCCACCGTGTCCCCGGGCTGCACAGACCATCCGCCACGTGTCCTCGAAAGGCCCTGCGGCGACGTGGGCTGATGAGCTGGAGCGCGCACACACTGGCGCAATTCTCCCGGCAAGCACCTTGCCGGGTCTTGACCTTGCGGACCCGGAGCTTGCCGGCTCAGAATTTGTCGCTTCGGGCCCTCGCCGACGCATATAGCGCCGAGGCGTGTCTTCTATGATGTAATCTTCTAGTCTTCCGGCGAGCTCCTCTTGCCGTGGCCTTGCGTGAGTAAGGTAACCTTGAGCACGAACGGCCTTCCGGCAAACTCCGCTTGCCGGGTCTCGATCTTCTATCTTGTATACTTCGCTTCAATGGTTTGACATGGAGCAGAAGGTCTTCGCGAAAGCACGTGGTAAACCCCGCTGGGAGTCAGAATCGCCCGTGCACAAGTTGGGGTACTGAGGTACCCCTACCTTAGTACACCGACAGGAGCCCCCGGGCCTGGGCCACACACGGTGCCGAGCGCTGTTGGGCCAGGCCCAAAATAGTGCACGGGCACACGCGGCCCACGGCGCGCCGAATCCACTTCCGCATCTGCCGCATCCCCGTTATGGCACGCGTCGATTGCGGCGTCGTGGGATGGGACGTGCCCACGTTCTTTTTAATGGAAAGAGCGAAACGCCCCCCACTTCCCCATAAAAGTAGAGGAAGCAGGAGCGGTTCCCCTCCTTTCGCTCTCATTGCCTCTTCTTCCTCTTCCAGAGATCCCCTTTGTGCTCCGCCTCCAAACCTCCGCCGCCGCCGCCTGCATCTCCAGCGCCGCCGGGCTCTTCGTCCCCCTTCCTCCGCCGCCTCCGCCATGGCCTCAAGACCGAGAAGGCGGCGGAGAAGGCCAAGAAGGAGAAGTCGAGCAAGCGGCGAGGCTCACCGAGTACCGGAAGCAGAACCTCGTCTTCCCGCCGAAGCATGTCGGGGGAAACTGCCCGCCACGAACACCTATGGGGCCGGAGCCCTTGTGCAGGCGGCACGAGGCGGAGGGAGCCTGAGAGCAGATCATAGCGAGCACGCGGGCAGTTTTACCCAGGTTAAGACGCGGTGGACGATAAAACCCTACTCCGCTTGATTGTATTGAGCTCGGGAGCTTGAAGAGCTACAAGAGCAGCTACACCGAGCGTGAGAGTTGCAAAGGTTTCGAGCCCCCGCCACGTTGTGCATGGGCCTCCTTTTATAGTGCAAGGGTCACCGGCGGTGTCAACGAGGAGAAAAGGGTAAAAGCGTAAAAGAGATGGTAGTTGGAATAGTGCGGGGAGCGGTGAAGCTACAAGGCGTGAGCAAATGGTCGCTACCTACTTTGACAGTGGGGGACAAGGGCATTTAATGCCCGTCGCCATCGACCCCAAAAGCTCCCGCCCTTGTGTCTCCGTCTGCCACGGCGATGGATCCATCACCGTGGAGTGCCACCGTGTCCCCCAGGCTGCACAGACCATCCGCCACGTGTCCTCGAAAGGCCCAGGCGACGTGGGCTGATGAGCCGAGCACGGCACACGCAATTCTCCGGCAAGCACCTTGCCGGGTCTTGACCTTGCCGGACCCGGAGCTTGCCGGGCTCAGAACTTGTCGCTTCCGGGCCCTCGCCGACGCATATAGCGCCGAGGCGTGTCTTCTATGATGTAATCTTCTAGTCTTCTGGCGAGCTCCTCTTGCCGTGGCCTTGCGTGAGTAAGGTAACCTTGAGCCTCGAGCGGCCTTCCGGCAAACTCCGCTTGCCGGGTCTCGATCTTCTATCTTGTATACTTCGTTTCGAATGGTTTGACATGGAGCAGAAGGTCTTGGCGAAAGCACGTGGTAAACCCCGCGCTGGGAGCTGCAACCGCCCGTGCACAAGTTGGGGTACCGAGGTACCCCTACCTTAGTACACCGACAGAGCCCCGGCTGGGCACACACGGTGCCGAGCGCTGTTGGGCCAGGCCAAAAAAAGGCACGGGCACACGCGCCCTGGCGCGCGAATCCACTTCGCGATCTACCCAGATCCCCTGTTATGGCGCGCGTCGATTGCGGCGTCGTGGGATGGGACGTGCCCACGTTCTTTTTAATGGAAAGAGCTAAACGCCCCCACTTCCCCATAAAAGTAGAGGAAGCAGGCGGTTCCCTCCTTTCGCTCTCATTGCCTCTTCTTCCTCTTCCAGAGATCCCCTTTGTGCTCCGCCCCAAACCTCCGCCGCCAGATCTCCAGCGCCGCGGCTCTTCGTCCCCCTTCCTCCGCCGCCTCCGCCATGGCCCCGAAGACCGAGAAGGCGAAGGCGGAGAAGGCCAAGAAGGAGAAGTCGGAGCAAGCGGCGAGGCTCACCGAGTACCGGAAGCGGAACCTCGTCTTCCCGCCGAAGCATGTCGGGGGAAACTGCCCGCCACGAACACCTATGGGGCCGGAGCCCCTTGTCTGTGCGGTACGAGGGCGGAGGGAGCACAGAGAGCAGATCGTAGCGAGCACGCGGGCAGTTTTACCTGTGTTAAGGCGCGGTGGACGCATAAAACCCTACTCCTGCTTGATTGTATTGAGCTCGGGAGCTTGAAGAGCTACAGTAGCAGCTACACCGAGCGTGAGAGTTGCAAAGGTTTCGAACCGAACCCCCTCCATGTTGTGCATGGGCCTCCTTTTATAGTGCAAGGGGTCACCGACAGGTGTCAACGTAGGAGAAAAGGGTAAAAGCGTAAAAGAGATGGTAGTTGGAATAGTGCGGGAACAGTGAAGCTACAGTGCGTGAACAGTGGTCGCTACCTACTTTGACAGTGGGGGACAAGGGCATTTAATGCCCGTCGCCGTCGACCCCAAAAGCTCCCGCCCTTGTGTCTCCGTCTGCCACGGCGATGGATCCATCACCGTGGAGTGCCACCGTGTCCCCCAGGCTGCACAGCCATCCGCCACGTGTCCCTGGAAAGGCCCCAGGGCGACGCGTGGGCTGATGAGCTGGAGCACGGGCACACAGCGCAATTCTCCCGGCAAGCACCTTGCCGGGTCTTTGACTTGCCGGACCCGGAGCTTGCGGGCTCAGAATTTGTCGCTTCCGGGCCCTCGCCGACGCATATAGCGCCGAGGCGTGTCTTCTATGATGTAATCTTCTAGTCTTCTGGCGAGCTCCTCTGCCGTGGCCTTGCGTGAGTAAGGTAACCTTGAGCACGAACGGCCTTCCCGCAAACTCCGCTTGCCGGGTCTCGATCTTCTGTCTTGTATACCGCTTGAATGGTTTGACATGGAGCAGAAGGTCTTCGGCGAAAGCACGTGGTAAACCCCGCTGAGAGCTGCAACCGCCCGTGCACAAGTTGGGGTACCGAGGTACCCCTACCTTAGTACACCGACAGAGCCCCCGGCTGGGCCACACACGGTGCCGAGCGCTGTTGGGCCAGGCCCAAAACAAGGCTGCGGGCACACGCGCCCACGGCGCGCGCGAATCCACTTCGCATCCGCCGTGATCCCCCGTTATGGCACGCGTCGATTGCGGCGTCGTGGGATGGGACGTGCCCACGTTCTTTTTAATGGAAAGAGCTAAACGCCCCCCACTTCCCCATAAAAGTAGAGGAAGCAGGAGCGGTTCCCCTCCTTTCGCTCTCATTGCCTCTTCTTCCTCTTCCAGAGATCCCCTTGTGCTCCGCCTCCAAACCTCCGCCGCCGCCCTTTGCATCTCAGCGCCCGGGCTCTTTCGTCCCCTTCTCCGCCGCCTCCGCCATGGCCCTGAAGACCGAGAAGGCGAAGGCGGAGAAGGCCAAGAAGGAGAAGTCGGAGCAAGCGGCGAGGCTCACCGAGTACCGGAAGCGGAACCTCGTCTTCCCGCCGAAGCATGTCGGGGGAAACTGCCCGCCACGAACACCTATGGGGCCGGAGCCCTTGTCTCAGGCTTGTACGAGGGCGGAGGGAGCACAGAGAGCAGATCGAAGCAGCACGCTGGCAGTTTTACCCAGGTTCGGGCGCGGTGGACGATAAAACCCTACTCTGCTTGATTGTATTGAGCTCGGAGCTTGAAGAGCTACAAGAGCAGCTACACCGAGCGTGAGAGTTGCAAAGGTTTCAACCGAACCCCTCCATGTTGTGCATGGGCCTCCTTTTATAGTGCAAGGGTCACCGACAGTGTCAACGAGGAGAAAAGGGTAAAAGCGTAAAAGAGATGGTAGTTGAATAGTGCGGGAACGGTGAAGCTACAAAGGCGTGAACAAGTGGTCGCTACCTACTTTGACAAGGGGGACAAGGGCATTTAATGCCGTCGCCGTCGATTCCCAAAAGCTCCGCCCTTGTGTCTCCGTTCGCCACGGCGATGGATCCATCACCGTGGAGTGCCACCGTGTCCCCAGTTGCACACCATCCGCCACGTGTCCTCGAAAGGCCCTGTATGCACGCTGGGCTGATGAGCTGGAGCACGGCACACAACGCAATTCTCCGCAAGCACCTTGCCGGGTCTTGACCTTGCCGGACCCGGAGCTTGCTGGCTCAGAATTTGTCGCTTCCGGGCCCTCGCCGACGCATATAGCGCCGAGGCGTGTCTTCTATGATGTAATCTTCTAGTCTTCCGGCGAGCTCCTCTTGCCGTGGCCTTGCGTGAGTAAGGTAACCTTGAGCCTGAACGGCCTTCCCGCAAACTCCGCTTGCCGGGTCTCGATCTTCGTCTTGTATACTTCGCTTCAATGGTTTGACATGGAGCAGAAGGTCTTGGCGAGCACGTGGTAAACCCCGCTGGGAGCTGCAACCGCCCGTGCACAAGTTGGGGTACCGAGGTACCCCTACCTTAGTACACCGACAGAGCCTCGGGCTCGGGCCACACACTCTGCCGAAGCGCTGTTGGGCCAGGCCCAAAAGCGTCTGCACGGGCACACGCGCCCACGGCGCCGAATCCACTTCAGATCCGCCAGATCCCCCGTTATGGCACGCGTCGATTGCGGCGTCGTGGGATGGGACGTGTCCACGTTCTTTTAATGGAAAGAGCGAACGCCCCACTTCCCCATAAAGCAGAGGAAGCGGAGCGGTTCCCTCCTTTCGCTCTCATTGCCTCTTCTTCCTCTTCCAGAGATCCCTTGTGCTCCGCCCAAACCTCCGCCGCCGCCAGATCTCCAGCGCCGCTGGCTCTTCGTCCCCCTTCTCCGCCGCCTCCGCCATGGCCTCAAGACCGAGAAGGCGAAGGCGGAGAAGGCCAAGAAGGAGAAGTCGGAGAAGCGGCGAGGCTCACCGAGTACCGAAGCGGAACCTCGTCTTCCTTGAAGCTCAGCATGGGGAGCTCTAGAACAAGTATTACTTGTTCTGGTCCAAAGGAACCAAAGCGCTCCCGCGACTCGAGCTCATCCGCCGCCGCCAGGACAACTACCCGGCGGTACTATTTCTTCGCAGCCTTCTTCCACCGCGTCTTTGCCCTCCTTTTTCGAATTCTTCAGGACGTCATGCACACCCACGGCTTCCATCTTCTTGACTTCACCCCCAACGCCATCCTTACTATGGCGGTTTTCACAAGACATGTGCGAAAACTACATAGGAATTCATCCCAACGTAGCGCTGTTTAGGCATTTCTTCACTCCTAGAGTAGAGGCTGGCGCCCCCCTCTCCGGAGGGATATCTTGGGTTTTTCGTTTGCACAAGAAGGAGTCTTACTTGCCGGGGGAGCTCCGCGGCAAGTGGGAAGAGTGGCGTGCTGACTGGTGCTGGATCGTTGAAGACGAGCCGCAGCACTTCACCGCGCCACGCACAACTCCTATCGTGCGCGGCAGGGACTGGAGCGAGCTGGATCCGGACGACGTCAAGCTCAACATCGCCCTCATCCGGATTCTTCGTCTTCAAGTAGCAAAGTTGTCCGTCGCAGAAGTAGGTGCAGACTTCCTCCGCCGCCAGACGCTCTCTCCAAGACAGAAAAGGCCGGCTGGGAGTATGTCAACGCAGCGGATATAGTGAGGCTGCGCCGGGCTAAACTTCAACTTCACGTCATTTGGAGCTGAAGGGATGGTCCGGAACTGTTTGGCACGACCCGCCCACCCGAATGGTTCAGAGTCCCCGGGAGTGGTGCCCCTCAACAAAGACAGCCGGGGACAGTCTCAGCGCCATGATGCCCGCAAGGCGATTTCGCACGGCGTGGACCGCACATGGATTCCACCAAGCCAATAGACGTCCTCGGCTTCTTCGACAACCTTGTGGAGGTGGCGAAGAACAAGGACGAGACCGGGGCTGACACGGGACACCACGGACCAGGAGATAGTGTACATCGCTTTCGGGTTGAAGAGGAGGCTGCAGCCGCAGCGGCAGGAGAGTTCGCACACGCCCGAGGAGGCAGAGGCTGCGGAAGCCCCGCCAAGCGGAGGAGGCGGAGATTCGCAGCTACTGCAGCCTTCCTCCCGACGAGCTCGCTGGGTCCCTCGTTGAGGCACTCCGGATCCCGGAATCGGGCCGAGGCGGCAAGGGGTGACGCTGCCGAGGGAACAGAGGCGCCGCAGGAAGCGAAGGCGCCGGAGGGAGCGGAGGCGCCAGAAGGAAAGAGGCCGCAGCGCAGGGCGCTGGGCCCAGCGAGCCAGCCGGCGAGGAGGAGGAGGAGGACGCCGAGGCCGCCGAGGACGCCGGCGGGTCCACGGAGCTCTACGCCGACGACCTCTCCTCGTGGCTCGATTTGGTGTCGTTCTGATTGACCAAAGAGCCGCCGGTAGCTCCTCTATCCAATTCCTTCCGCACCTGCGCAGCCTGTCGAAAGTTCTTGTCTTGAGTCCGCGCAGCACTTCAGCATTGGCCCTCTCCGCTTGACCGTTGCTCTCGGGTGAGCAAGTTAAACAGACCTTGGCGCCAAGGTCTTGGACGTCATCGCATGAAGGTGCGATTAGTGAATTGTGTACCGCTGTCGCGATAATCTGTTAGGGATCCCAAACGCACACAATCGACCAAGAACTTGACCGCTGATTGTGCTGTCACCTTTCCCACTGCTCCACTTCCGCCACTTTGTGAACTTGTCGATCGCCACGCATAAGTACTCAAAGCCCCGACAAGACGGGGAAAGGGCCGAGGATATCGAGCCCCTGCATCGAGAAGGGCCGTGACAAAGGGATTGTTTGGAGAGCTTGAGCTGGCCGATGAATCGCTTTGCATGGAATCGCACGCTTCACACTTGGTTACTAGTGCGATTGCATCTTGAGGGCTTTTGCCAAAAGAACCCTTGCCGAAAGCTTTCGCAAGCGCCCTTGCGCCAATGTGGTGGCCGATATGCCTCCGTATTTACGCCAACACCGCCCATCTTCCCGGAGATGCACTTTGACCGACACCATTGAGCCTTTTTTCATGCAGTTCGTTATCCACGAACCGGTACATACTTGACTGTCTGGTTATCTTCTATTTCTTCCGGTCGCCGGAAGTTCTCCGGCTTTGCAAAAAGCAGACGATCTGTTGTGCCCATGCCGGAGCTTGGGGCTCAACGGCAACGACTAAAGGCATGAGGGCCGCCAAGGGAACCTCGGCTTCACGGCAAGAATCTCTGGCTCTGCGAGCTGAAGGTCCTCGCAAGCTCGCCGGGCGAGGCTTGTCGGGAACACTTGTTTAACCGCAGATCCGAGGATCTGCAGGAGCAAACTGTTCCTCAGCGCTCGTCGTTGATCTTGGGGCCTTGGCGGCGGCCTCGGGGAGACCCGCCGCAAGTAGTCGCCGGAGACCAACTTTTCTTCTTGACTGCCCAATTGATGGCGTAACGGATGGTTGAGTCAGCTTGAGCAAGAAGGTCCCCGGTTCCACAGGTAACTTCATCGAAGCACACTTTGAAAGGCCATCTGCGATTTCATTCTGAGCTCTCGGACGTGCTCCATCTGCAAACCTTCAAAGCGCTCCTCAAGCTTCCTCACTTCATCAACATAAGCTTCCATCAAAGGGCTCTGATAGCTCTTGTTAACTTGCCGGACCACCAACTGAGAATCTCCCCGCACAATCAACTTTCTGATCCCAAGTTCGCCGCAATCTCGAGGCCGGCGAGCAAACCTTCATATTCAGCGGTGTTGTTTGTCGCTGCTCTCTTGGGAAGTGCATCTGGATAACATACTTGAGGTGCTCTCCGGTATGCGATGAGTACCACACCGCACCGCGCCTTGCAGCGAGATGGCACCATCAAAGTACATTACCCATTCACTTGTCGCTTCTTACGGGTGTACTTGTTTCTTGGACTTCTTCATCGGGCGCTGGGGTCCACTCTGCTATAAATTCCGCCAAAGCTCGGCTCAGATGGTTGAAGTACTTTCAAACTTGAGTCCAAAGCTCGACAGCCCAAAGGCCCACTCAACGATCCCGCCTGTTGCTTCGGGTTGTGCAATATCCTCTTCAGCCGAAAGCGAGTGACCATTGTTATCTCGTGTGCTCGAAGTAATGGCGCAGCTTTCTCGAGGCCATGAGGAGGCCGAAAGCAACTTTTGCACACCGTAGTATCTTGATCTAGCCCGGAGAAGGGAACTTACAAAATACACCGGGCGCCGCACCATCTTCTTCCGCACCTCATCCTGTTCTCGCAGAGTTGTCCTTGTCGGGGCAGAGCTTGTCGGAGCAGCCCCGCTTGTCGCTGGACTCGCTTGCGGTGGTGTAGCCTCCTCGTCGGACTCCTCTCCGCTATTAACGCAGCACTAACCACCTGGTTGGTTGCCGCCAGGTACAGCAGCAACTTCTCCCGTGGTCTAGGTGCGACAAGTATTGGGGTGGAGGATAGGTACCGCTTCAAATCTGCAGCAGCTGCCTCCGCTTCGAGTCCACTTCATGGGACCCGCCTTCTTCAAGATTTTGAAGAAAGGTAGGGCGCTGCTCGCAGACTTTGAAATGAACCCACCGAGGGCAGCCACACAACCTGCAAGCCTTCCGACATCCTTGACTTGCTTCGGGCTTCGATCCGCTCAATGGCTTTAATCTTGTCGGGTTGGCTTCAATCCCCTCTCAGGACACAAAGAACCCGAGAAGTTTGCGGAGGGAACTCCAAAGACGCACTTCTCGGGGTTCAACTTAAGCTGTATCTTGCAGTTTCTGAAATGTCTCTTCCAAATCTTGAATCAGCGATCCTTGCTTTTGCTCTTCACCACGATATCATCCATGTAAGCCTCTACATTTCTGTGGATCTGTGGCTCAAAAGCAAGATACACTACCCTTGCAAATGTTGATCCTGCATTCTTCAGTCCAAATGGCATGCGATGAAGCAATAAGTGCCACATGGAGTGATAAATGCGATCTTTCTTCATCCTCTTGGCCATAAAGATCCGGTGATAGCCTGAGTATGCATCAAGAAAGCGAGTAGCTCACATCCGGCAAAGGAGTCAACAATCTGGTCAATGCGCGGCAAGGGAATGGATCCTTGGGACATGCTTTATTCACATCGGTGAAGTCTATACACAGCCTCCACTTCCCGCTGGCCTTGCGCACGCACGATCGGGTTTGCTAACCACGCCGGATGGATCACACCTCTAACTAGGCCTGCTGCCTCTAGCTTCTTGATTTCTTCGCTGATGAATTCTTGGCGCCCACGGCTTGCTTCCTCACTTTTTGCTTGATGGGTCACAAGATGAGGGCAAACAAGAAGCTTGTGCTCAATCACCTTCCTCGAACACCGGGATGTCGATGGTTGCCATGCAAACACATCGACATTCACCCGCAGGAAGGCAACGAGCCGCTTCCTATTTGTCGTCAAGTGTGGCATCGATGGTGAAGGTACCACCGGTGCCATCCTCCTTGGCGGACACCTTCTTGGTTGCGGCGGAGCGCCATCCCTTTTTACTCTTGCGGTGGAGCTCGACGGACGCCCTCGACGACAGCGCAGCAGACCAAGAGGTGCGGTTGTCGGAGTGGGCCCCAGAGCGCTTGCGGACTTGGTCTTCGTCTTCTTCCCCGGAGCTTCAGCGGCAAGTGTATCCTTATCGCCGCAGCTGCCGTGATCCCGGTAGATCTTGTCGGCGCAGACAAGCGCATCCTTCTTGTCGCCGTGGACGGTGATGACGCTTATCGCCCCGCATCTTGAGTACGTTGTAAGCATAATGGGAAGCTGCCATGAACTTGGCGAGGGCAGGACGGCCGAGTATTCCATTGTATGGCAACGGAATATCGGCGACGCCGAAAGTGATGCTCAGTCCTGAAATTGAGCTCCCGCCAAAGGTCACCGCAGAGTGATCTTTCCTTGGGCTTGCTCCGCCCCGGTTGATTCCTTGAAAGAACCGGTCTCTTCGAGCTCGCCATCCGAATTTGGAGTTTCTTGATCACAGCAGAGGAGATCAAGTTCAGCCCGCCCCGCCACAACCAACATTTTGGTGACCTTGAGGTTGCGGATGGTGGGCGAGACCAGCATCGGCAAGCACCGACCGCGGTGGTGCGGTCGTGGTGATCCTCAAGATCAAAAATGATGGGCGGTTGACCATTTGAGGAGCTTGGCGACTCCACGGGCGGCTCGCAGCATTCACCTCACGCACTCCACCGCTTCACTGGCGGTGGAGGCGGCAGAGAGGCGCCACCGCCGACGCACAGACCTCCGTGGCCTTCGAACTCCTGCTCGCTGTTATCCTCATCCTCCATGTCTTCGCGCCGTCTTCTTCATCCTTGTCGCGCCCCGGAGCTCGATCACCTTGCCGCCGCTTGGCCCGCTTGTGGCGTCCTCCCCGGCCATTGAACGGCCGCTTCTTGCTCGGTTCTCCTCCGCCACCTTGGGCCTTCTCCTTGTCGCGCCTCTCGTACTCAGCTTTTTGCTGCTCGACGAGATCATCGACGCGCTTGCAGTTGTAGAGATCGTGGCCCTTGGTGCGGTGGATTTTGCAGTATTGCTTGTCGGAGCCGTCCTGCTTGTCGGTTGCCACATAGGGCAGCTCCTTGCCGGAGCCGCCAGCCTGTGTTTGCTTGGCGGGAGCCTCCTTGCCGGACTTCTCGACGGCAAGCACCTCTTTCTTGTTCTTCTTTTGATTGTTTCGCCGCCGTCTCTTCTTTGCCGGGGCGGCGTCGTCGCTGTCGCTTCCTCCTGCGCCAGCATCCTCCCCGGGGAGTCTCCTCCCCTCTTCCACGCGTGCGCACTTGTCAGCCAGAGCATAGAGCTCGCTGACATCCCGAATCTTGGTCATCGCCATCTCTTCACGCATGTGGCGGTTACGCACGCTCGTGGAACGCGCCGATAACCGGCAGGGTGGACATCGGGATGTTGTGCCGCACACGGCCAAGCGTTGATATACTTGCGCAGGATTCTCCTTCCTTCGTGCCAAAATGTGGAGATCGCTCTCTGGTCGTGGGGTTTGTGGCCGCCGGTGAAGGCGCCAACAAACCGATGGCAAAGGTCTGCCCAAGAAGAAATGGAGTTTTCGGCAAGTGCATAAGCCAAGAACGAACGCTCGCTTAAGCACGAGCGGAAGTAGTTCGCCAAATCTTCTCGTCGCGCCCCGCAGCTCGCACCGCGATGGTGTAGACACCGAGGAATTCCGAGGTGCGTCTTGCCGTCGTACTTCTCGCACGCCGGGCTTGAAATTCTTCATGCTGGGCCATCGACGCGCCGCAGCTCGCGGTGAACGCAGGCAGCTCGCCGCAGACTGGCAAGTCGCTCGTTCACCGGGCGCGTCGCGCGTCGGCAGCGCTCCAGCTCTCTGGTTCGATTGTCGCCGAAGCTTTCGGCGGCGCCAATTGTGGTCCGAAGCGTCTTCTTGTCGCCGGTCGCCGAGGACTGGCGTTGATCCCGACGAGCCCGCTGGATCCGACGATGCCGTGGAGCCGCTGCGGTGTTGTTCCGCGGGCGGCGTCTTTTGCTTCGGCGGGGAGTGCACGGTGGTTGCACCCCGGCGGTCTTGTCGCCGTCGGTTTTCGTCTTCTCAGCTTGCCGCGCCGTGAGGTCGCCGCTGCTGTGAAGAGTCGTTGTTAGGGGCGGCGATCAGGCTCGATGGTAGCCCTCCGCCTTGTCCTTGTCCGCCGAGGGAAGTCGAGGAGCATTGCGCTTTGCGAGCGCTTGCCGGAGTGCAGGGGAGCGGGCGAAGCGGTGCGAGGAGCGGATATGCTCGGACTCCTAACGGTGTTAGGAGGAGAGAGGTCTGCCAGCGCGCCTTCGCTTTGCTTGTGACGGACGGTGGTCCGGAGCATCCCGCGAGCCTCCGGTGTCTCTTGCCTCAAAGAAAGCGGATACCACCTCCCGTGGTATGGCGCCGCTGGGTTGTCGTGGTGCTGAGATGGACGCGGCGTGTCCACGGAGACCGAGGCGCGGTCATCCGCCCTGCCTTGATCTCGTGGTGCCGCGAGTGTTCTCGCCGCGACCACCTTCCGACGGCGTCTCCTCCGCCCACCGCTGGCTCCGTGGCGGCGGATGAGACGCAGACGAAGCTCGCAACCTCCAAGCCTTCCTCTTCGGGCCATGGCGCAATTGTTGATGAAGTTCTTGATGAAACCGGAGAGGTTGATGAAGAACGCGCCTCGCGGACGCCGGATCAGTCCGCACAACCTCGACGCCTTTACCGGGCGCGCCAAAGATGTCGGGGAAACTGCCCGCCATTTAACACCTATGGGGCCGGAGCCCTTGTCTCGTGCGGTACGAGGGCGGAGGGAGCACAGAGAGCAGATCGAAGCGAGCACGCGGGCAGTTTTACCAGGTTCGCCGCGGTGGACGCAGAAACCCTACTCCCGCTGATTGTATTGAGCTCGGTAGCTTGAAGAGCTACGAGAGCAGCTACACCGAGCGAGAGTTGCGAAGGTTTCGAATCGAACCCCTCCACGTTGTGCATGGGCCTCCTTTTATAGTGCAAGGGTCACCGGCATGTGTCAACGAGGAGAAAAGGGTAAAAGCGTAAAAGAGATAGTAGTTGAATAGTGCGGGAACGGTGAAGCTACAAAGGCGTGAACAGTGGTCGCTACCTACTTTGACAATGGGGACAAGGGCATTTAATGCCGTCGCCGTCGACCCCAAAAGCTCCCGCCCTTGTGTCTCCGTCGCCACGGCGATGGATCCATCACCGTGGAGTGCCACCGTGTCCCCAGTTGCACTGACCATCCGCCACGCCCCTCGAAAGGCCCTGGCGGCACGCTGTGGGCTGATGAGCTGGAGCGCGGCACACAAGCATAATTCTCCCGCAAGCACCTTGCCGGGTCTTGACCTTGCGGACCCGGAGCTTGCCGGCTCAGAATTTGTCGCTTCCGGGCCCTCGCCGACGCATATAGCGCCGAGGCGTGTCTTCTATGATGTAATCTTCTAGTCTTCTGGCGAGCTCCTCTTGCTGTGGCCTTGCGTGAGTAAGGTAACCTTGAGCTCGAACGGCCTTCCGGCAAACTCCGCTTGCCGGGTCTCGATCTTCTGTCTTGTATACTTCGCTTCAATGGTTTGACATGGAGCAGAAGGTCTTGGGCAGCACGTGGTAAACCCCTGCCGCTGAGTCTGAATCGCCCGTGCACAAGTTGGGGTACTGAGGTACCCCTACCTTAGTACACCGACAGCTAGTCAATAGACAATCTGATATTCATTACTACAATCTCGTGGTAGACACATGTACTCTGTACTACACCCATATGAATACAATCAAAAGCAGCATGTAGGGTATTATCTCATCAAGAGAGCCCGAAGCTGGGTAAAACCCCGTGTCCATGTTACCATTGCTCCAAGACGCCTAGCTTAGGACCCCTACTACGAGATACGCCGGATATTGAACCGACACCGGGTCGTTGTGTGCAGGGTGGATACCAGCACCGCCTCGGATGGCTAGCACGATCCGACTGTGCCACAATGCTGAACTGGACGTCTAACAAAGCTTCGGCTGATACTGTGACGTCGAGGCCCATATCTATTCTCGCATGGTGGTTAGTGTGTAAAGGCTAGAGGCCAACTCAGAACAAATACCCAAACCTGTTAGTGCATTGGGACTCATGGAAATGAGCAGAGACTCATGATAATGTGACCCCGTCGCCCTGTCTCATGGACTTACGGCAAGGGCCCAGACTGCCCGACCGTGCCACGTGGAAAACTCGCGGGTGCTCTCCGGGCGCGCCCGACTTTCACTTCAACTCGCGGGTACCCCTCAGGGCTGACCCGACTTCAACAATGGTCTCAAGTAAATTCAAGGTAACCGTGTGTCCAAACATCAAGGGGAAAACCCGAGGAATCACCCACGGAGGATTCCACTCGATGTAATCATCAATGTGAACGTAAGAGGATCCACCCTCGAGGTTCACACTTGAGGTGTTGCACGACAGAGCCATATCGGGAAAGGTGAACGAGGAACCACCCTCGTTGACCACGACCGAATAGCTACACTACAGAATTATCATCGGGAGTGTGTTATGAGGGATCACCCTCGGCAGTCGATAGTAGTTCTGCAGAGTCGGGCAACTAAAGGGGCATGAGGTGATGTGAGGTGTCAGGCTCTGGTCATCAATCACGTTGATAGAGTCGTCGATAATGAAGCAGGGGCAACAAGGACAAAGTGGGGGTCGCTGATGGATCACTAACCAACCTATACTAAACAGTATAGGATAAGCAAGTAAGGTACAATAGCAGGTACAAAAGAAGGCTATGCATCAAAATAGGAGCAATCAATTACAGTAGCAAAATCTAATGCAAGCATGGGAGAATGGAATGGGCGATATCGGGATGATCGAAGGGGGGGCTTGCCTGGTTGCTCAGACAAGAAGGAGGGTCGTCGTCGACGTAGTCGATCACAGGGGCATCAGCAGCGGTCTCGAGGTCTACCGGAGAAGAAGAGGGGGAAGAAATAGTAAATACACGCAAACATAAGCATAACAAGATAATAAGCAGTGCTATAGGTGTTCTAACGCGGCGCTAGGCGATACTGGCGAAGGGGGAAAACATCCGGGAAAATTTTCCCGGTTCCGGACGTCTGTCAGACAGATGAACCGGAGGGTAAAAGTTCAACGTTTGCTATGCTAGGGACGTGGCAGACGAACGGAAGGCATATCCGGATTCGTCTCGTCGTTCTGAGCAACTTTCATGTAGAAAACTTTTTCATCCGAGCTACGGTTTATTTTATAGGATTTTCTAAAGTTTTAGTAATATTCTGAAATTAACAAATTTAATTAAAAGGAAAAAAGGGTTATGACATCATCATGACATCAGTATGATGTCAACAGCCAACAGGGTTGTTGACTGGGTCAACTAACGCGTGGGTCCTGGTTGTCATAGACACAGTTAACTAAGAGTCTTTAATTAGCTAAATAGGTAATTAGACTTAACTAAACAAAATTAATTAAGTTAATTAATTAATTAGCTAATTAATTTTATTAATATATTTTTTTTACAGGAAAAGGGGGCTGGGGGCTCCACTGGGCTGTGACCTGTAAGTTAGGGAGTGGCTAAACGGGCGCCGACGGGCCCCCAGCGCTGGGTGCTGGTGTTACCCGGCACTGGCCGAGCCCGGCGAGGCAAACCAGAGGCGGGAGCGGCGCATCAGCACGGCCATGGATATGCCCCCACACTGGGACGGCAGGGCAGCGGCACGCAGCAGCGGCAGTCAGCGGGCGGAGTCGGGGCTAGAGGCGACGAAACGGTGGCAGCAGCGGGCGACGGGTGTGGGGCTGCGGCGCGGTTAGGGCGCGACAAGCACGACGACAGCGAGGGAGACACGGGCGGACAAGGGGGGCTCACCCTCCGTTTGCAGAGGAGGAGGCGGCGAGGCACGATGGCATCCGGTGAGGGAGAGGCGAGGCGGCGTGTCTAGTGATGTCTACTACACAACCTTCTTCTTGTAGACGTTGTTGGGCCTGCAAGTGCACAGGTTTGTAGGACAGTAGCAAATTTCCGTCAAGTAGATGACCTAAGGTTTATCAATCCGTGGGAGGCGTAGGGTGAAGATGGTCTCTCTCAAACAACCCTGCAACCAAATAACAAAGAGTCTCTTGTGTCCCCAACACACCCAATACAATGGTAAATTGTATAGGTGCACTAGTTCGGCGAAGAGATGGTGATACAAGTGCAATATGGATAGTAGATAAAGGTTTTTGTACTCTCAAAATATAAAAACAGCAAGGTAACTAATGATAAAAGTGAGCGTAAACGGTATTGCAATGATAGGAAACAAGGCCTAGGGTTCATACTTTCACTAGTGCAAGTTCTCTCAACAATAATAACATAGATTGATCATATAACAAGCCCTCAACATGCAACAAAGAGTCACTCCAAACAAACGTAGAGATTATGGTAGGGTACGAAACCACCTCAAAGTTATTCTTTCGGATCAATCTATTCAAGAGTTTGTACTATAATAACACCTTAAGACACAAATCAACCAAAACCCTAATGTCACCTATATACTCCATTGTCACTTCAAGTATCCGTGGGCATGATTATACGATAAGCATCACACAATCTCAGATTCATCCAACCAACATAAAAGTACTTCGAAGAGTGCCCCAAAGTTTCTACCGGAGAGTCAAGAACGTGTGCCAACCCTTATGCATAGGTTTATGGGCGGAACCCGCAAGTTGGTCACCAAAACATACATCAAGAGGCACATGATATCCCATTGTCACCACAGATAAACACGGCAAGACATACATCAAGTGTTCTCGTAAAAGACTCAGTCCGATAAGATAACTTCAAAAGGGGGAAACTCAATTCATCAGAAGAAAGTAGAGGGGGAGAAACATCATAAGGTCCAACTACAATAGCAAAGCTTGGGATACATCAAGATCGTGTCATAGAGCGAACACGAGAGAGAACACGAGAGAGAGAGAGAGAGATCGAACACATAGCTACTGGTACATACCCTCAGCCCCGAGGGTGCACTACTCCCTCCTCGTCATGGAGAGCGCCGGGATGATAAAGATGGCCACCGGTGATGGGTTCCCCCTCCGGCAGGGTGCCAGAACGGACTCCCGAGAGGTTTTTGGTGGCTACAGAGGCTTGCGGCGGCGGAACTCCCGATCTATCTTGATTTTTGATGGTTTTATGGTACGTAGGTATATATAGGCGAAAGAAGTCGGTCGGGGGGTGCTCGAGGGGCCCACGAGACAGGGGGCCGCCACCCTGTAAGGGGGGCGTGGCCTCCTATCTCGTGGCCTCCTCGAGGATCTTCTGACATGGACTCCAAGTCTCCAGGATCATATTCTTCCACAAAATCACATTGCCGAAGGTTTCATTCCATTTGGACTCCGTTTGATATTCCTTTTCTTTGAAATACTGAAACAGGCAATAAAACAGCAATATGGGCTGGGCCTCCGGTTAGTAGGTTAGTCCCAAAAATGATATAAATGTGTAAAATAAAGCCCATAAACATCCAAAAAGGGTAATATAATAGCATGGAACAATCAAAAATTATAGATACGTTGGAGACGTATCAAGCATCCCCAAGCTTAATTCCTGCTCGTCCTCGAGTAGGTAAATGATAAAAACAGAATTTTTGATGTGGAATGCTACCTAGAATAATTCTCAATGTAATTTTCTTTATTGGGGCATGAATGTTCAGATCCAAATGATACCAAATAAAAGTTCATATTGACATAAGAAATAGTAATACTTCAAGCATACTAATTAAAGTATCATGTCTTCTCAAAATAACATGGCTAAAGAAAGTTATCCCTACAAAATCATATAGTCTGGCTACACTCTATCTTCATCACACAAAGTATTTAATCATGCACAACCCCGATGACAAGCCAAGCAATTGTTTCATACTTTAATAATCTCAAACTTTTTCAACTTTCACGCAATACATGAGCGTGAGCCATGGACATAGCACTATATGTGGAATAGAATGGTGGTTGTGGAGAAGACAAAAAGGAGAAGATAGTCTCACATCAACTAGGCGTATCAACGGGCTATGGAGATGCCCATTAATAGATATCAATGTGAGTGAGTAGGGATTGCCATGCAACGGATGCACTAGAGCTATAAATATATGAAAGCTCAACAAAAGAAACTAAGTGGGGTGCATCCAACTTGCTTGCTCACGAAGACCTAGGGCACTTTTGAGGAAGCCCATCATTAGAATATACAAGCCAAGTTCTATAATGAAAAATTCCCACTAGTATATGAAAGTGACAACATATGAGACTCTCTAACATGAAGATCATGGTGCTATTTTGAAGCACAAGTGTGGAAAAAGAGATAGTAGCATTGTCCTTTCTCTCTTTTTCTCTCATTTTTTTTCTTTTCTTTTTTTTCTTTTTTTTCTTTTCTTTGGCCTTCTCTTTTTGTTTCTTTTTTTTTCTTTTTGTAAAGTCCGAAGTCTCATCCCGACTTGTGGGGGAATCATACTCTTCATCATCCTTTCCTCACTAGGACAATGCTCTAATAATTAAGATCATCACACTTTTATGGATTTACAACTCAAAGCTAGAACAAGATATGACTCTATATGAATGCCTCCGGCGGTGTACCGGATATGCAATGAATCAAGAGCGACATGTATGAAAATTATGAAGGTGGCCTTGCCACAAATACAATGTCAACTACATGATCATGCAAAAAGCAATATGACAAAAGTAATGCGTGTCATATGAACAGAATGGTGGAAAGTTGCATGGCAATATATCTCGGAATGGCTATGGAAATGCCATAATAGGTAGGTATGGTGGCAGTTTTGAGGAAGGTAAATGGTGGGTATATGGTACCGGCGAAAGTTGCACGGTACAAGAGAGGCTAGCAATAGTGGAAGGGTCAAGGAGTGCATATAATCCATGGACTCAACATTAATCAAAAGAACTCATATACTTGTTGCAAAAATTTAGAAGTCATCAAAAATAAAAGCACTACGTGCATGCTCCTAGGGGGATAGATTGGTAGGAAAAGACCATCGCTTGTCCCCGACCGCCACTCATAAGGAAGACAATCAATAAATAAAATTGTGCTCCAACTTCATAACAAAGCGGTTCACCATACGTGCATGTTACGGGAATCACAAACTTCAACACAAGCATTCTTTAAATTCATAATCACCCAACTAGCATGACTTTAATATCACTACCTCCGTATCTCAAAACAATTATCAAGCATCAAGTTGATCATAGCATCCAATTCACTTTCTATGATAGTTTTTATTATACCCAACTTGGATGCTCATCATTCTAGGACCAACTTTTAAGATCATAGCAAATACCATGCTGTTCTAAAAGACTCTCAAAACAATATAAGTTAAGCATGATAGACTAGCAATTTCTTCAAAATATAACCACCACCGTGCTCTAAAAGATATAAGTGATGCACTAGAGCAAAGGACAAACTACTCCGAAAAGATATAAGTGAAGATCAATGAGTAGCTTAATAATTATGTAACTATGCGAAGACTCTCTCTCTCTCATTAAAGAATTTCAGATATTGGTACTCTAATCAATCAGCAAGCAAAACAAAATAAAATGACATTGCAAGGATAGCACAACTCATGTGAAGAAGCAAAAACTTAGGCTCAACCGATACTAACCGATAGTTGTTGAAGAAGAAAGGTAGGATGCCTACCGGGGCATCCCCAAGCTTAGATGCTTGAGACTTCTTGAAATATTATCTTGGGGTGCCTTGGGCATCCCCAAGCTTGAACTTTTGTGTCTCCTTAATTCCTCTCATATCATGTTTTTTCTTTTTATCAAAAGCTTCATCCACAACAAACTCAACAAGAACTCGTGAGATAGGTTAGTATAAACCAATGCAAAACCTTATCATTTTCTACTGTAAAAAATCACTAAAATTATTATTCAACATTGCATACTAAATACCTCTGCATATTTAATACTCCTATCCTTAAATAGAATCATTAAACAAGCAAACATATGCAAACAATGCAAACATAACAGCAATCTTTCAAAACAGTATAGTCTGTAAAGAATGCAAGAGTATCAATACTTCCCTAACTCCAAAAATTATGAAATAAAATTCCCACTGTAGTAAATTTATCAGAGCTCATCATGCAAAAGGTTTCAACATTATATCATGCTCTGACTTTTCTATGGAATTTTTTCAACAGCGGTAAAATTTCTGTTTTCAAACAGCAACATGTATACTAGCAAAATAATCAAAGCAAAGGCTTATCCTTGACTTTTTTTATTGAAACTAAAGATGCAAAACATTAATATAAATAACAGAAAGAAAATACTAACAAAAGGAAATGACGGTCCAAGCAAAACACATATCATGTGGCGAATAAAAATATAGCTCCAAGTAAAGTTACCCATGAACGAAGATGAAAGAGGGGATGCCATCCGGGGCATCCCCAAGCTTAGGCTCTTGGTTGTCCTTGAATATTACCTTGTGGTTCCTTGGGCATCCCCAAGCTTAGGCTCTTCCACTCCTTATTCCATAGTCCATCGAAGCCTTACCCAAAACTTGAAAACTCCACAACACAAAACTCAACAGAAAACTCGTAAGCTCCGTTAGTGAAAGAAAACAAAACCACCACATAAGGTACTGCAATGAACTCTTCTAAATTCATATTGGTGTAATATCTACTGTACTCAAACTTCTCTATGGTTCGTACCCTACGATACTACTCATAGATTCATCAAAATAAGCAAACAACAGATAGAAAACAGAATCTGTCAAAAACAGAACAGTCTGTAGTAATCCGTATCAAACGTATACTTTTGGAACTCCAAAACTCCTACCAAATTAGTAAGTCCTAAGCAATTTGTATACCAATCCATATCAAAAAGAATCAGATCAGAAGCACGTTTCTGTGAATTAAAACTAAATTACTGGGTGCAAAAGTTTCTGATTTTCAGCAGGATCAACACAACTATCACCGTAAGCTGTCCTAAAGGTGTTACTTGGCACTTTATTGAAACAAAAGCTATAAAACATGATTACTACAGTAGCATAATCATGTGGACACACAAAAAACAGCAAGAATAAATATTGTGTTGTCTCCCAACAAGCGCTTTTCTTTAATGCCTTTTCTAGCTAGGCATGATGATGACAATGATGCTCACATAAAAGATAAGAATTGAAACATAACAGGAGCATCATGAAGCATATGACTAGCACATTTAAGTCTAACCCACTTCCTATGCATAGGGATTTTGTGAGCAAACAACTTATGGGAACAATAATCAACAAGCATAGGAAGGTAAAACAAGCATAGCTTCAAGGTTTTCAACACATAGGGAGGAAACTTGACATTATTGCAATTCCTACAAGCATATGTTCCTCATAATAATTTTCAGTAGCATCATGAATGAATTCAACAATATAACTAGCACCTAAAGCATTATTTTTATGATCTACAAGCATAGAAAATTTACTACTCTCCAAATAAGCCAAATTCTTCTCATGAATAGTAGTGAGAGCAAACTCAACAAAATAATTATCATGTGAGGCATAATCCAATTGAGAACTAAAATCACAATGACAAGTTTCATGGTTATCATTATTCTTAATAGCATACAAGTCATCACAATAATCATCATAGATAGCAACTTTGTTCTCATAATCAATTGGAACCTCTTCCGAAATAGTGGATTCATCACTAAATAAAGTTGGCACTCTTCCAAATCCACTTTCATGTTTATCACAATAAGATTCAACATCCTCCAAAATAGTGGGATCACTACTTTCTAAAGTTGACACTCTTCTAAACCCACTTTCATCAATATAATCATTATAAATAAGAGGCATGCTATCATCAAAATAAATTTGCTCATCAAATCTTGGGGGACAAAATATATCATATTTATCAAACATAGCTTCCCCAAGCTTGTGGCTTTGCATATCATTAGCATCATGGATATTCAAGGAGTTCATACTAACAACATTGCAATCATGCTCATCATACAAAGATCTAGTACCAAGCATTTTAATGCATTCTTCTTCTAGCACTTGAGCACAATTTTCCTTTCCATCATACTCATGAAAGATATTAAAAAGATGAAGCGTATGAGAAAAACTCAATTCCATCTTTTTAGTTTTCCTTTATAGACTAAACTAGTGATAAAACAAGAAACTAAAAGACTCGATTGCCAGATCTAAAGATATACCTTCAAGCACTCACCTCCCCGACAACGGCGCCAGAAAAGAGCTTAGTTGACGGGGTGTGAGTGGGCGCCCTTTACCTAGCCTCCCCGACAACGGCGCCAGAAAAGATCTTGATGTCTACTACACAACCTTCTTCTTGTAGACGTAGTTGGGCCTGCAAGTGCATAGGTTTGTAGGACAGTAGCAAATTTCCCTCAAGTGGATGACCTAAGGTTTATCAATCCGTGGGAGGCGTAGGGTGAAGATGGTCTCTCTCAAACAACCCTGCAACCAAATAACAAAGAGACTCTTGTGTCCCCAACACAACCAATACAATGGTAAATTGTATAGGTGCACTAGTTCGGCAAAGAGATGGTGATACAAGTGCAATATGGATAGTAGATAAAGGTTTTTGTAATCTGAAAATATATAAACAGCAAGGTAACTAATGATAAAAGTGAGCATAAACGGTATTGCAATGATAGGATACAAGGCCTAGGGTTCATACTTTCACTAGTGCAAGTTCTCTCAGCAATAATAAGATAGATAGATCATATAACAAGCCCTCAACATGCAACAAAGAGTCACTCCAAAGCCACTAATAGCGGAGAACAAACGTAGAGATTATGGTAGGGTACGAAACCACCTCAAAGTTATTCTTTCAGATCAATCTATTCAAGAGTTTGTACTAGAATAACACCTTAAGACACAAATCAACCAAAACCCTAATGTCACCTAGATACTCCATTGTCACTTCAAGTATCCGTGGGCATGATTATACGATACGCATCACACAATCTCAGATTCATCCAACCAACATAAAAGTACTTCAAAGAGTGCCCCAAAGTTTCTATCGGAGAGTCAAGAACGTGTGCCAACCCTTATGCATAGGTTCATGGGCGGAACCCGCAAGTTGGTCACCAAAACATACATCAAGAGGCACATGATATCCCATTGTCACCACAGATAAACATGGCAAGACATACATCAAGTGTTCTCATAAAAGACTCAATCCGATAAGATAACTTCAAAAGGGGGGAACTCAATTCATCACAAGAAAGTAGAGGGGGAGAAACATCACAAGATCCAACTACAATAGCAAAGCTCGGGATACATCAAGATTGTGCCATAGAGGGAACACGAGAGAGAACACGAGAGAGAGAGAGAGAGATCGAACACATAGCTACTGGTACATACCCTCAGCCCCGAGGGTGAACTACTCCCTCCTCGTCATGGAGAGCGCCGGATGATGAAGATGACCACCGTGATGGGTTCCTCCCAGGTGCCAAACGGACTTCGAGAGGTTTTGGTGGCTATAGAGGCTTGCGGCGGCGGAACTCCCGATCTATCTTGATTTTTGATGGTTTTAGGGTACATAGGTATATATAGGCGAAAGAAGTCGGTCGGGGGGTGCTTGAGGGGCCCACAAGACAGGGGGCCGTCACCCTATAAGGGGGGCGCAGCCTCCTATCTCGTGGCCTCCTCGAGGATCTTCTGACGTGGACTCCAAGTCTCCAGGATCATATTCTTCCAAAAAATCATGCTGCCGAAGGTTTCATTCCGTTTGGACTCCGTTTGATATTCCTTTTCTTCGAAATACTGAAACAGGCAATAAAACAACCATATGGGTAGGGCCTCCGGTTAGTAGGTTAGTCCCAAAAAAGATATAAATGTGTAAAATAAAGCCCATAAACATCCAAAAAGGGTAATATAATAGCATGGAACAATAAAAAATTATAGATACGTTGGAGACGTATCATCTAGCGAGGGTGGCGTGGTCCGTTGGCGGCCGTTGAGGAGGACCATGGGGACGCGGTCCGACGGCGTCATGGCTCCAGTGAGGATGGGTCCGAGCGGTAGTGGCGTCGGGGCCGAGCCCGAGTTCCAGATCGGGCACGGGGCGGCGCATATGGGCGTTGGGGTTGGCTCGGGGGTGAGGTGAGGTAGCGATGGCGAGGTGGCGGGGCGCTGGCTCGCGGCTCTGGGCGCGGTCGTCGGGGCGAGTGGCGGGGGTCGAAGGCGCCCGATCTAGATCGGGATCGGGAGGAGACGAGGGAGAGAGGGAAACGTGCAGGGGGCGGAGTGGGCGATCGTGGGTTGTGGGCGATTAGGTCACGGGGCAGGGGTAGGTGTAGGCAGGGGGTGGGCCGGCCTGGTGGGCGGCCTTGTCGGCCAGCTGGGCCGTTTGGCCCAGTGGGGGCTCTTTTCTTTTTATATTAACTTTTCCGCTTTATCAGTTTTATAAATTAAACAGATAGCCCCTGTTTTATTTATTTCAGAGCATTTAAACCTATTATAAAAAAATGTTGTTTCAACATGACAAATATCCTGGGATTATATCACTACAAAAAAAGACACATCCGTGACATTTTGGGTCGAACGAAATTTTTTTCTGTCATACATATAACACTTCTATGACGATAATTGTGACCAAACCCGGTATCATCATAGATGTGGTGGGCTCCTACTTCTATGACAAAAAAACATCACAGAAAATAGGCTTTTAACCTGGGCGGGCCGGAGACGCAGCTGCATGACATTCTTTGGGCCGTCCATGACGTAAAAAACCATGGTAGAAGCGAGGGGGAGGAAAATTTCGGGGAGTTCCCGGTTACGGTGGAAGGTCGGGGGCCGAGCGATCCACGTTTCTCTCGTACATGTATGCGTGTGTGTGTGAGGCATTGGCT
The DNA here is from genome assembly GCA_021437245.1 of Aegilops speltoides. Lineage (NCBI taxonomy): Eukaryota > Viridiplantae > Streptophyta > Magnoliopsida > Poales > Poaceae > Aegilops > Aegilops speltoides. The sequence goes on from CM038144.1 coordinate 129,780,231, forward strand.
CTAATTGAACCCGAGCAAGGCATTGGGCTCTAACTGAACCCGAGAGATTGCACTGCAGGCTACGCGTTACTGAACCCGAGCGATCGATCGATGGCTGTTAACTGACCCCGATCGAGCGATTCTTCGCCATCGCCGCTAATCAAGCCGATCGATGCCGCCTGGGATGAACAAAGGAGCGCTAGGGGGGTTGATGAACAAGGAGTGGTGGCGTTGCCTCTAGATGAACAGGACTCCGTGGTCTGGAGGGCTGGATGAACAGTACACGGTGGAGGGGTGGCCGTGGAGGGTGGTTGAACAGACCCGTGGTGTGGAGGCTGGATGAACATGAGACGGTGGAGGGGTGCCCGTGGAGGGTGGTTGAACAAGAGCCGTGCAGAGAGCGCGGTGGAGGCTGGATGAATAGGAGCCTGTGGAGGCTCGAGGAGGTCGACAGTAGCCCGTGGAGGCTGGAGGAGGTCGACGGTGGAGATGAACAGTATCCCGTGGAGTCCCATTTTGCGATACGCCACACCCTCCCGATGAACAGACCCTGCTTTCGACCGTGAAGGCCCAACACAAGTCCGTTTGTCCGTTTTGCGGACGCCACACCCTCCCGATCAACAGACCCCTATTCGACCGTAGGAGGTCCGCTTGCTCGCTTTGCCGTGACGCCACACCTCTCCCGATCAACAGACCTTGTTTCACCGTAGGAGGTCTGCTTCTCCGCTTTTGCGGACGCCACACCCTCCCGATCAACAGACCCGCATTTAACGAGGAGGTCCGCTTTCTCCGCCAGCGGTACGCCAGCGCCGCTTCCAACGCCGCTCCGCCCAACCTCCCGGCGAACACGACCACGCATTCCTTTCCGACCCAGCCGGTTGGCTCCCACGCTGCCGCTGCCTCCGGCGAACACGACGATTCCGCTGCCTCCCCATGAACACGACGATTCCATTGGCTCCCAGAACACGAAGACGACGCGTTGTTTCTCCGCTCCGACCCAGCCATGTACGATGCGCGCGAGTAGGCGCTTGAGACCCTGCCCGTATGCACGACGCGGGTCAGATTTTCTTTCTTGCACCCTCGCCGTTGTACGCGTGTACATGCTACGCGGCGCGCTCTTACTATGACACGCGCGCTTCATCGCGACACGCAGCGCTCTACATCGACCAAGATGTACGCACATCGTCGCGACTAGAATGACAACGCCACGATGCTTCACCAGGTGGGTCCCGATCGCCGCACTTCCTTGCTCGCAAAGATGTAGCTGGTGGGTCCGAGCAAATGGGGCGAATCTTTTTTTTTTGCCGGACGCACTTCCTTTCGTATGCGAAGATGTAGCTGGTGGGTCCCAGCAATGTGGAGGCGAATCATTTTTTTTGCCGGACGCACTTCCTTGCGTGCGAAGATGTAGCTGGTGGGTCCCAGCAGTCAGGGGGGCGAATCTTTTTTTTTTTGCCCAGACACACTTCCTTGCGTGCGAAGGTGTAGCTGGTCGGTCCCAGCAGTGAGGGGGGAAACGTTTTTTTTTCGCGAAATATGGTGGCCCGTCCGGTGGGTCCCCGCTGTCGGGTGGAGGAATAATTATTTTGCGCGTAATAAGGAGGCACTTCCTTGTCATGCGGCCGTGGACCCAGTGTCGGCCTCTCCACGTCTGATCCATGTCCGATGGAAGCCGTTCCTTGACCACGTTGACCATGCCGCGCCGAGAGCACCAGGGCGGTGGACGACGGCGAGGCCTAGGAAGGGGACGATGCGGAGCCGGGGAAGACGCGGTAGTGGATGGGCACGCGTAGAGGAGTACGAGGGTTCACTGGTTCGCTGCGATGTGAGGCTGCCGTCGCCGCAGAATAACAGGGGGTGTGGGTGAGTAGAGGGATGGCTTGGCCAGCGGTGGGAGTAGTAGGGGACAGTGAGGCCTTCGCCGCATCGTAGACGGCCACGAGAGGCAGGAGCACGAGGCACGACCAGCGCTGGTTTGGGCGGCTGGAGCAAAAAGACCAGAGGTTGAAGAAGCACTACGGCCGTTGGATGGACATCGTACGGTCACTGGAGCTAGAATCGTGCATATCTACCATTCTTAAGAAGTTGCTCCCCACTTCTTCTTATTCTCTCAACATGCAGCCCGTCCACATCATCATCTAGACATGTCAGCAATTCTCCCGATTTTCCTCGCCTATTTCACCTTAACTATTGCGAGCATACGTGCAACAGATAATTAGCAAAAAAACACTGAACGCAAGCGTTCATGCGTCCCTTGCTTGCCATGCATAATAAACGGTAATCAAAACTTTAATGCGTCGGTTCCACACATATAGCCATTAATATGGAAAGTGCGAACTATGTACAGAGGACGTGAATAAGGAAATTGCTTTTGATTAATGAGAATTAATACTCTGATGACTAGGTTCCTTCGTCTTCCTAAAGGAATAAATCTCCACGGGTTCCCTACAAAAATCCCTACCAATTCTCCCATATATATCTCTGCCCATCTCTTGTCGCCGCCGGCCATGGATCCATAGACAATTGGAGTCCCACACACTGCTGCCATAATACTTGATTGTGTATGCCCCTAGTTCGTTCACATCCGCAGTCGAACACCACGTCGAGTGGCGCCGCCGACTCGAACGCAATAACACGTGCCCTTCTGGTCGGACAGATCTCCGATGAGCACTACTCCTCGCAAATCAGCTGGCACTGGTCGTGATCTTCCAACTCGCATTCAGTGCACTCCCAAGAAAGGCGCCATCCTGGTGGTGATTCCGAACCAGTACATGGTCGTCGAGCGCTTCTGCAGCGCTCGCCATGGCCTCCACCGCTTCTCGGCGCGGACGCCAGCGCCGGGTACGCCTACGTGTGGGTGGGTGATGCCGAGCGCGAGTGCTGCGGCCAGTGCTCGGGTATGCCCAATAGTTTATGGACTGATGTTGCACTGAAAGAGTGTCAGGTTTTCTTACCTTCTGCTCATGTGCTCATGTATTTTTATGCCATAGTAGTGATCTTTTAATCAAGTATATTGGATGCATGCTATCATTCTGCTTTTGTTCATGAAATACTTCCATGGATTTTCATGACGATTGTCTTTATATCTTCCTAAGTGACTTGCAGCTAGCAGTGCTGGATTGGTAACTAAACCTTTTTTTGCGACGAGGTAACTATGCACTAACTCTTTTTGTATGATGATTGGTTGTTAATGTTATACACTAATAGTGGATTGATTTTTTTCTGCCATAGTATGCTGCTTGCCAGGCATTTCTACACTGGAGCACCTTCAGCCATTTGTGCACGTACAGACGTGTAATCCGATTATATATGTTTGATATTTTTCAACAAAACTGTAATCTTTAATTTTAAGTGACACTATTAGTTCAATGGCAAAATCTGTCCGAGCATTTTATATGCCTTTAGGTATTGTGAAAGGATTAATGTATGTAAGTGCATCTAGTGCCCCTTAGTGATTTTGGTGTATTGAAGACTTATAGGTTAAGTAACTGATGTGTTTGTGAGTGTACACAGGTCTATAAGTCTATGAGGAGTTTGATATTTACAGAGAAAGTCGACCCCTAAAAATGAAGTTCTTCGACTGAAGACTTTGATATTCTGAAGACTTTCTGAAGACTTTGAAAGTGAAGAAAATGTTGTGACCTTGAAGACTTGGCATTCCCTTGAGGAACATGAAGCGTGAAGACTTTTGTTTTCCTAGTTTCATTTTCTCTTTCTTGAGTCATAGGAAACACCGTACTGTTAAAGGGGGTCGAGGAAATACTAAGGAAAAATTTCCATGTGATGCTCAACTCGAATCTCTACACCTACCAATCCCTTCGAGTGAAGCCATTGAAATCTCATACAGCTTCAATCAAATTCTTCAAAGGATGAGACGCAGTTCTTCCGCCATCGACGACTTTGTTCGATCGAGAGTTAGGAATTCGCCAAAGGCGAATTGCCTACACAAAGGAGGAACATGATAGCCCCGAGGAATTTGAGAGTCAAATTTTCGATCGTTGTTGTGCGCTACCGCTGTCCAAAATATCTTATCCACCTAACGGTCATATCATTGAAGGGCATTTATGTCTTATCATGTCGGGCTGCTCCCTAGGCTATAAATAGCCGCCTACAACCACTAGTTGGTTGGCTGCTCCGAGAGAACTTGACACTTGTCATCCGAGAGCAACACATCCTCCGAGGACTTTGAGCGAAAATCATCGAAAGTGAGGAAAATCCCAAAACCAAACCCCCACAAACCCAAAGTGATTGAGCATCATCAAGAAATTGATCTGCGTGGATCCGACGCTTGTTACCTTTGAAGACTGTGCTTCTTCCAGACGGTTAGGCGCCAAGGTCTAGAGCATCCAAGAGGAATTGTGGATTGCCGAGTGACCAAGTCTGTGAAGGTTTGGAAGTCACTCAAGACTTACCACGAGTGATTGCACGAGGCCCGCGTGGTCTTAGTTCAAGGAGAATACGGTGAGGACTGGGTGTCCCGAGTTGCGGCTTAGAGACTGGGTGTCCGGATCGTGTGTTCTTGAGTTTAAATACTCACCGCTTCAACCAGACGCATAACCGAGACAGCAGCTTGAACTGGTCTACCAAATCATTGTCTTCACCAACCGATCGGTTCTATTTCCTCAACTCATTCATTTCCTCATTATCGTGTTGAATGTTGTTCATATCGTGTTCAAGACTTTGATCAAGACTTTCACAAATTCCTCGTTCAATTTCTTCACCGCTTTGTCTTCATCTTGTTATCCCGTGTTTACGCTTTGGTACTCGTGCTAGTCTTCATTTCATCATGATGACTAGGTTTGTATCCCGTTATGTTTACTTCGAGTACTAATTCCATCGCAAGTAGTTCTTCGCTAAGGAATTTCTCACCAGCAAATTCCTCGCTGAATAATTCATAAAATCGCTTATTCACCCCCTCTAGTCGATATAACGACTTTCAATTGGTATCGAGCAAGGTACCCCTTGTTCTATGTGATTTTGGTTTAACGCGCCGAGTTTTAGTTATGTCGCACCACGTGTATGATCAAGGTCTCGGCTGGGTGTCCTACCTTTGATGGAACGGACTACCCCTACTGGAAGAACAAGATGCGAATGCATCTCGAGGCAATTGATAATGATCTCTGGTATGTTGTGGAAAATGGTGTCCCCACTGTCACTCCCTCACTGAACGCTACCGATGTGAAGAGATTCAAACAACTCGATTCTCAAGCGAAGAATATCATATGTGGTCATCTGAGCAAAGGATAGGATGGAAGAGTGAGTGCTTTGGAAACTGCTAAGCTTATCTGGGATAGGCTGTCCAAAGTAAATGAAGGAGTTTCAACTCAGCGTGACTCTCGAGTTGATGTTCTTCAGAATCTCTTCAACCGCTTCAAAAGACTCGACAATGCGAATGTCCAACAAACCTTCGATCGCCTCACTGACATCTCAAATGAGCTTCAAGCCCTCGGTGCCACTGAGATCACTGATCATGAAGTTGTGAAGAAACTGTTGAGATCGCTTGATTCCTCATTTGATACTCTGGGACTGATGATACAAGAACGTGCTGACTACAAGTCGCTTGATCCTGCTGATATCCTCGAAAGGCTAAACACTCATGAGTTCCAGCTTGCTAAAAAGAGAGATCTCTATGGCTCAATGTCGGTGTCAAAACCGGCGGATCTCGGGTAGGGGGTCCCGAACTGTGCGTCTAGGCGGATGGTAACAGGAGACGAGGGACACAATGTTTTTACCTGTGTTCGGCCCTCTCGATGGAGGTAAAACCCACGCCCCGCTTGATTAATATTGATGATGTGGGTAGTACAAGAGTAGATCTACCACGAGATCAAGGAGGCTAAACCCTAGAAGCTAGCCTATGGTATGATTGTTGTAATGTATGTTCGTCCTACGGACTAAGGCCCTCCGGTTTATATAGACACCAGAGAGCCTAGGGTTACACAGAGTCGGTTACAATGGTAGGAGATCTACATATCCAGATTGCAAGCTTGCCTTCCACGCCAAGGAAAGTACCTTGGGACACGAGCCGAGTCTTCAATCTTCTATCTTCGTAGTATGGGAGTCCGCGGATATTGATAGTCCGCTATCCGGACACCCCTAGTCCAGACTCCTCGGTAGTCCCTAACCAGGCTTCAACGACGATAAGTCCAGCGTGCTTGTAGTCTTCGGCGTTGCAAGGCGGGTTCTCCCTTCAAATCCCATGTACCTGCCGGATAGTGCCCGGCTTCATCTTGAATATTGTGCTCCTCGGCTTCTACGCCAAATTATGGCCCTCTTCCACGCGTCGCACGAATGCAAAAAGCCGTGGTGTCTTTTACATTTCACCCCCTAATTGTGCGGGTCGCCCCGCCTATAAAAGGGCAGGATCCAGATCCAAACCGCACTGCCTTCCTCCCGCAGATACTCCATCAAGCGCCTCTGACCTCGAAATCCATTCCACCATGGATCGTCAACGCGGCTCTTCCTCACGCGCTCCTAGCCCATCGCCAGGGGATTGGAGGAGGTGCTCTATTTCGCACAATCAGCTAATGAAGCTCCAAACGGAGGGATTTCTTCCTCCGGCCTTCATGGTTCCAGTCCGAGCCGGACTGGTTACTTATCGAGGTGGGAGGCAGGTGGCGGACACCCCAAGCCCCAACAAGGGGGAGCGAGTGTGTTTTGTCCCATATCTGATAAGGGGGCTCGGATTTCCAATACATCCGTTCCTCCGCGGGCTCCTGAAGTTCTACGGACTCCAGCTCCACCACCTCACGCCCACCTCTGTGCTGCATATCACGGGCTACGAGCTTTTGCGAGCTATTCCGGGCATCGAGCCCCATTTCGCATTGTGGAAGAGGTTGTTCGCCTCGCACCCGCTCTCACCAGGGTCCATATATCATGGGCGGCGCCAAATATGGCGATCGCCGGACCGGATACCTATCCAGCACCCGAAGAGGGCGTCCAAGACGGCCCTCGGAGTGGTTTTATATAGTAGACGCCCGTTGCTCGACCCAGTCCGGATTGGCCTCCGGAGTTTGATGCTGCTCCTTGAAGAAACGCCACCGGGCGCTCATGAGCCCCTGCTTGAGGAAGACAAGAGCGCCCATTACTTGATGGGCCGGATAAGATTAATGGCTCATTCCGCTTGACCATGATTGGAGTCATGGCGACGCAGCATCAAGCGGGGTGCAGCCGCTGCAATACAGAGGCCACCCCATGTGGGATTTCAATGGGGAGGACGATGCCACCGGCACGGCCAGAAGGGCCGGAGTCGACCGAGGATCCGTGAAGATCCTGTCGCCTGTATAAGGGGAGAAGGAGGACTTCCTTCGTCTCAACCCTTTGGATGGGTTCTCCATGATCAACCCTAGAGGATGGGTGTTTAACACCTCAAGGGTTCTACCCGTGTTTTCAAGTTTAAGCTTTTACATTACGTCTTGGCGCAGGTCTACGCCGGACTGTGGAGGACATGGTGAGTCTGCCCACAACCCAAGGATCCGGAAGGATCCTCGGTCCGCCTCCAAGAGGATCCGACATCGAGGTGGAGCTGATCGATGGGGTGTATCACCAGCTCAGCATTGACAATGCTTTGGTCGCCATTACGGCGGACTACCCCGGCTAACTCCGCTTCCTGTGTGACCACGATCAAGTCCCGACACCGTTATCTTATCCTTGCCTATTTCTGACCTTTGCGAACGATGGTATTTTGCAGGGAGCGCCATTACGGCAGGAAGCCGAGCCTGCGGCGGCCGACCTACAGAGGTTAGTCCGGACTAGCAGGAGAAAAAGGAGCGCCGTGCGGGCAGAAACGTCGCCGCAGAGGTATAGCTCGTGTTTGATCTTTTCGAGCAACGTTCCGAGGAAACGTCTAAGTGCTCGTGATCTTTATAGAGAAAAGCGCCACGGACTACGAGCGCAGGAATTGCCGACCCAACCAACACCAGCCGTGCTCCAGCGCCCGGACGGAGGGGGAGGCAAGCGCAAGACGCGAACCGGATCCTGCTCCAACGGAGGATACCGACAGACTATCTGCCACCAAGTTGGAGGTGGAGAGCGCTATGAATCATAGACGCCGCCGGATACTTTTTCAGGAAGCGTGCTTTTCCCCTGAGGCATTGGATGCCTTTAACGCAGGGGACGCGCATCTCCGTGCTGCTCAAAATGGTTTTACCAGAGCCACGGAGCAGTATGTTAGAGACATACGGGTAAGGGAATTTTAATGGTTGTATACACCAGTAGCCCCCGAGACTTAACTTAGTTATGCTAACTGATTTAAGGATCATTTGAAATTTCAGGCCCTTAACGAGAAGAATGCCCAGCTGTCTCGGGAGCTGCAAGATTGCAAGGCCCAGCTTGAGGCCGCACTTGCTGCCGCAGGGGGAGACGGAAAGACCCCTCCTGGTAACACATTTGTATAGATTAGTATAAGCGCTATGCGGCGTGCGCGTGAATCTAATAATGATATTGCAGGTGCCGCCGAACAAGATCCGGACAGTAAGATTATCGCGCCACTAAAGGTCGGCGAGAATGTGCTAAACAGGTTCAGCAAGAAAGGAACAAGCTCCAAGATGCCAACGCCAAGCTCAGAGAAGAGCTGAAAGGCGACAGCCGAGCTGTCCGGCCCGTAAGGAGAATCAACGGCTTGTCGCGGCATATATAGTAAGTGCTTGAACGAACTCTTTAAGAAGAGTTCGGCGAGGAAGTGATTTGACATAATATGTCTTGTAGGTATACTCACGGGTCATCCTGCAGAGGAGATGCCCGTATCCATGGGTGATCAACTTCCCGAACTATTACAGCTACTCGAACGAGTTCGGCAGGCAATGAGTGGCGCTGTACAGGCTTTATGGCCATCCCTCACCCAGCCCGAGGGCCTCGGGGAGCTTGCAGAGAAGCTGCAGGGAGTACGGCAGCGCCTGCTTATGGAAGGTTTCGCTTGTCGTCAAGGGGCCAGGAGGCTTGGGCCATGGTGAAGACGCGGTACAAGAAGGCGGATCCCAACCATATGGCCGAAGTTGGACCGGTGGGGCCCGATGGGAAGGAGATCCCTGTGAGTTTAGTGTACAGCCAGGTAGAACTGGCTGCTAAGTTTTCCCAATGGGATCAGAACTAGACAGCCTGTTAGACGGGATTGAGGAGGAATACAATCAATAATCTTGACAATGTATGTTATCCTTTAAAAATGACATGTGAAATGCCTTCTAGCCGGATTGTAGATCGTTTGTCTTTGCCGACCTTTTCGCTTCGACCTCGGGACCCTAGAGTCCGGAGTGTGTCCGAATACCTTTTTGGTTAAGAAATAATCGTGGTATGCATGGAGACCAGGCGTAGGGGTCATTAGTGCTTTATCAGACAAGTGCCCAACTAGTTATGTTATATTACATGGTTAGTAAGAAACATCTTCCAGGGAGAATAGTTCCGTTAAGGGTTCCTTTCGCTGGGGAGGCATGCCCTAAAGTGCATGTCCGGACTGCCAAGAGAGCAGAAAAACATCCGGGGGAAGATAGATAAATAAGCAAAAAGTCATCTTTTAAATCACCGACCGAATATTCCCTTAAGAACGCTTAGCTTCGGCTTCACCCACCGAGGTACACATCCGTCTGACCGGCAAGAATAATCGCAGAGGTGCTCCTTTACCTCCTAGCCGAACAATCGGGAACGAGGGTAAGCACAGAGCCAGCAACCCAGCTTGGCCAAAACTTAAGTCATATCGATGCATATAATGGCGAGTAAAAGGTACATGTGGAAGCTTGACACATGTGTTGGGTATAAAACCCGTATAGTTGAGCTTCTGTAAAAGAAGCCCCCAGGAATAAAGAATGCGAAAATAGGCCGCGAAGGGCTTTTAAGTTAAAAGGATAAAAAGGGAAACAAAAGACAGCCGAAATATAAAAAGTTGGGCGGGGGAAGGGGACGAACTCTTAGTCCGGCGCTAGGCATAGAATCGCCGGAGTCGGGCTGCGTTCCATGGGTTCGGCTCGAGTCGGTTGTCCGATGCATTTCAGAGACGGTATGCTCACCCGGTCAAGATTGATCGACAATGAAGGGCCTTCCATCCGGCTTGAGCTTGTCCTTTTTCTTGTCCGGCAGCGAGAACTAGTTCGCCAACGTTGTAAGTCTTGGCCCGCATTTCTCGGCTTTGATATCTTCGCCTGCTGTCGATAGAATGCGGAACGAGCCTTCGCGACGCCACGCTCTTCCTCCAATGTGTCAAGCTATCCCGCCGATCCAGCTCGGCTTTCTTTCCTCATACATGCGCACTCGGGGTGAGTCATGAATAATGTCGCAGGCAAGACGCCTCTGCGCCAGATACCATAAAAATGGTGTGAATCCGTAGTACGGTTAGGCGTTGTCCGCAGCCCCTGTGAGTACGGAGTCGAGCTCCTCGACCCATTGGTGTCTCGATTTAGTGAGTGACCTCACTAGTCCGGGTTTAATGCTGCTCATTATTAGACCGCTTGCTTTTTCCACTTGACCGCTGGTTTGAGGGTGATAGATCGACGATAGTCGAGCTTAATGCCCATATTTTGCACCATGACTTGACCTCATCGGCCGTGAAGTTCGTGCTGTTGTCGGTGATGATGCTGTGGGGACTCAGAACGGTGTACCACCTCGATATAAAGTCTATCACTGGTCCGACTCGCCATTTTGACCGGTTTGGCCTCTATCCATTTGGTGAACTTATCCACCATGACCAATAGGTACTTTTTCTTGTGGGTTCCCTTTAAGGGGTCCAACCATGTCAAGCCCCTGCACCGCGAACGCCGTGTAATGGGTATGGTTTTGAGGGCGTGGGTGGCATATGGCTCGTTAGCAAAGAGTCGACAACCAACGATCGCCGACCAAGTCCTGCATCCGCCCGAGCCGCCGGCCAATAAAATCCTATACGGAATGCCTTTCCTACCAGGGCCCGGCTGCTGCGTGGTGTCCGCCTAGTCCGCATGGATTTCAGCCAGAGGTTTCGCCTCTTCTTCGGAGCTACACCTTTGAAGGACTCCGTAGTACTTTTCTTATAAAGTTCTCCTCGTGGACCTTGTAAGCCTTCAATCGCCGCACTATGCAATGGGCCTCATTTTGGTCTTCGGAAGTTCCCGCCAAGTAAGTAGGCTAGGAAAGGTTCTGCCCACGCCGCGACACGCCATTATGTCGCGGGCGTAAGGTGTTATGTCATGTGTCAATCACCGATTAGTGCGGTTTTCTCCGGTTTGTCGCTGCGGGCTCCTCTTCCCATAGTACGGATGGCTTGAAAAGCCGCTCCAGAAGATATTTGAGGACAAGATCACGCTTCGCACCGATCGCGCGCTGTGATGTCGGCCGCTTGGTTATTGTCTCGGGCTATGTGATGGAATTCGAGTCCTTCAAACCGAAATGACATTTTAGGACAGCGTTACGATATGCTGCCATTTTCGATCCTTGGCGCCGAAATCTCCGCTTATTTGGGATATTGCAGGTTTGAGTCCCCGCACCTCTAGGCGTTGAATGCCCATGGAGACCGCCATCCGGAGACCATGTAATAGGGCCTCAGATTCGATCGCATTGTTGGAGTCCGTACATTATTTGAAGTACGATCGATCAGATCTCCGTGGGGACGCCAAGACGACGCCAAATTTCATCCGCCAACATTTTGGAGCCGTCGAAGCGCATAGTCCATTGAGTATGCGCCGTACTTTTAGGGAGTTCGCTTCATCCATTCGGCGACGAAGTCAGCCAAAACTTGTGACTTTATGGCTCGCCGAGGTTTGTAGGTGATGTCGAATGGCAAGAGCTCAATTGCCCATTTTGCAATCCCGCCTGCTCGCGTCGCGGTTATTTATAATGTCATTTAGTGGTACTTAAGGCCATCAAGTATCGAACACTCTTGAAAGTAGTGCCAAGCTTCCGAGACGCCATGAACACCGTGATATGCTATCTTCCGATAGTGCGGGTAACGGGATTTGCAGGTGGTTAACACAAAGGGATACATAATACACTGGTTTTTGAAGAGGGAATTTATGCCCTTCTGTCGCTCGTTCGACGACGAGGACCGCGCTAACAACTTGATGAGTTGCTGCGATGTATAACAACATTGGTTCGCCCAGGGTGGGCGCGGCCCGGACCGGATTTGTTGCCAGTATGGCCTTTATTTCTTCGAGTCCAAGAAGGGCGCATCCGCCCACTCGGTGTTCGGCGCCTTTAGGAGGCGATAGAGGGCAACGCCTTTTCTCCTAAACGGAGATGAAGCGGCTTAACGCTGCCACGCATCCCGTTAATTTTGTATTTGCTTGAGGTCTTTGGAATATCCAACCGTGACAGAGCCCGGATTTTGGCCGGATTTGCTTCAATCCTCTACCGGATACGATGAAGCCCAGCAGCTTTCCTACCGGGTACGCCAAAACGCATTTTTCCGGATTCAACTTGATGTCGATGCTCGAGGTTGTCGAATGTGAGCCTCAAATCGCCTACTAAGGTTTCGACGAGTTTTGTTTTTGACGACCACGTCGCCGACGATGCCTCGACTGCTTTTGCCGATCTGGGTGGCTGACATGTTTGAATCATGCAATCGATATGTTGCGCCGCATTTTTGAGTCCGAAGGGCATCGATTGAAGCGTAATGGTCCATATGGAGTGATGAATGCCGCTGCGGCTTGATTCGCTTCCGCCATCTTGATTTGATGATAGCCGAGTATCGCCCAGAAGCACAATGAATCGTGTTTCGCTGTGGCATCGATAATTTGATCGATGCGGGGAGAGGAAGGGATCCTTTGGGCAGGCCTTATTGAGGTCTTTAAAGTCGCATACGAGGCGCCAGATTTATCCTTCTTGGTACCATCACCAGATTTGCTAGCCAGTCCGGATGTTTGATATCTCGATGAATCCGCTTCCAATAACTTGGCTAGCTCTTCTCCCATCGCCGCCTTTTGGGCACGGAAAATCGCCAAGAGCCTGCTTGATCGGCTTAAATCCTTTTAGGATGTTGAGGCTGTGTTCTCGCCAACTGCGAGGGATTCCGGCATGTCCGAGGGTTGCCAGCGAAGATATCCCAATTTTCCCGGGAATCGCGCGATCTTGGGCCAACTTCGGGTTTAACTGCGCCCCGATGGAGGCCGCCTTTGTTGGGTCCGTTGGTGGACCTGAAATTTTATTATCTCATCTCGCTGGTTTGAAGGAGGTGGACTTGGATCTTTTATCAAGTATCACATCGCCCCTCGTTCACCGAGAGAGCGCAGTGCGGTGAGTTCCTCTCGCCGCTAAGGCTTCGGATAGTGCCTCGAGGGCTAGTGCGGCTGTCTTATTTTCGGCGCGGAGTGCTATGTCCGGATCACTAGCGAGAGTAATTACTCCGCTGGGCCCATGCATTTTGAGCTTCATGTACCCGTAATGAGGTATTGCTTGAAAGATTGTGAATGCCTCTCGCCCTAATATGGCGGATAGCCATCGCTGAACGGGCCACCTAGAACGTGACCTCTTCGGATCAGAATTGTCCGGAGAGCCGAACACCACATCGAGTGTGATTTTTCCGGCAGCGCGCTTCCTGCTAGGGATTATTCCTCTAAAGGTTGTGCTGCTTCGCTCAATACGGCTCCAATCGATTTCCATTTTTCGCAGAGTTTCTCATAAATGAGGTTTAGTCCGCCGCCGCCATCCATGAGGACTTTTGTCACCGAAAGTCGCCCACTATGGGACCGAGTACCGTCGCGGCCGGGCTCGTTGTTCGAGACGTGGGCTCGTCACGGCATTGAAGGTGATAGTCGTGTCACCCATGGATTTGTTGTTGCTACTTGGTAGACTTTGGCGAAGCTCATGGACTGTTCGTTTTCGCATATTATTTGATGCGAAAGTCTCAAGACCGATGATACCGTCTTTGGTATTGTTGGAGTGGTTTTCCGAGCTAGAAGCTCTTCGCCACTTTTGGCCACCTGCCGTAGTATCCAACATGCTCGAAGGCTATGTGTTGAGGCGGCTCCTTCTGTATTATGAAGTTTACAGGGTCCATTGAGCCATCCCTCCAGTACGGTTTCGTTTCCCTTATTGGGTTTTTGGTTTTTGGTTTTTGCATCCGGGGCCTGATTGTAAGGCGCCCTTTTACTACGGACTGGGTTTGGGGCCGAATTGTCCCAAAATTGATTTTCGGTCTTCCGGAAACACTCCATCGCACAGTACTTTCGTACAATGGATGCCAAATCGATGAAGCGCGTAATTTTGCGGCGATCAATGGCGTTTAGTATTCCCTTGTCCGTGCAGTTATTGCGGAAGATTGATATTGCGTTTTCCTCTCGGCAGTCCTTTATCCTGTCCATGACCAGGAGGAATCTGGCCCAGTAGTGATGTACTGTTTCGGTGGGCTCTTGTCGTATTAGAGATAGATCGCATATGTCTGGGCGGGTGGGTGGATCAAAATCCGGATCCTTGCCCATCTTGAGGCTCAAAGGCCAAGGAGTTTCAAAATTCGAAGATTTGGCTTGCGGGACGCAATCCGGCGAGTCCGGGGCGATGCATGATTTTAAGTTCAATGCTCGATTAACGTCCGTCCCTCCGTAGGGATCCGGCATGGAGGGTTCGGGAATCCGGACATGAATTGTCTTCAACATTGGCAAAGAGTTGCAGATTGTTCCTCCACCACGTAGACGGTGGGTGGCCCGGGAGAGTTGATCTCTCGATCGGTTTTAAGCCCAATCTGGTTATAGTCTCAGAGCGACTCCCTAAGGCAGCGATGCGATCCAAGAGCTCATTAATGCATTTAAAGCTCGATTGATCTAACTGCTCGGCAGCTTTAGGGTCGACGCGAAGATTGCTTCCGGCAACTTGAGAAGTCATTGCCGAAGCAAAGGGCCGGATAGGCGTCATGAGAAAACCACCAAGCCGGATAGTTTGGCCGCGGCCAAGGCCCTCCGGCGAAAAAACGCCGCCTTTGAAGACGGGTGGAGGCATCCGCCTGTCGCCGACATTTACACGGAGGAACTCTCAATGAAAGCACCAATGTCGGTGTCAAACCGCGGATCTCGGTAGGGGGTCCCGAATGCAAGCGCCTAGGCGGATGGTAACAGGAGACGAGGGACACAATGTTTTTACCTGTGTTCGGGCCCTATCGATGGAGGTAAAACCCACGCCCCGCTTGATTAATATTGATGATGTGGGTAGTACAAGAGTAGATCTACCACGAGATCAAGGAGGCTAAACCCTAGAAGCTAGCCTATGGTATGATTGTTGTAGTATGTTCGCCCCACGGACTAAGGCCCTCCGGTTTATATAGACACCGGAGAGGCTAGGGTTACACAGAGTCGGTTACAATGGTAGGAGATCTACATATCCGTATTGCCAAGCTTGCCTTCCACGCCAAGGAAAGTACCTTCCGGACACGAGCCGGAGTCTTCAATCTTCTATCTTCGTAGTATGGGAGTCCGGCGGATATTGATAGTTCGGCTATCCGGACACCCCCTAGTCCAAGACTCCCTCACTCAAACTATGGCAAACCACGTGCCCTGAAGGCTAAGGTTGTGTCTGACTCTGAATGTGAGGATTCTGGTAGCAGCCTTGGTGATCCTGAAGAACTGAGCCAGATCTAGCATCGCCAGAAGAAATTCTAGAAGTTCACAAGACGTGGTCGCTTTGGAAAACCCTCAAGAGGAAATGATTCATCATCCAGTGACTACAAGAGAAGACTTTGCCACAAATGCAGGAAGCCTGGTCACTACATTCAAGATTTTCCTCAGTGGGAAAAGGAAATGAAGAGGAAGAAATACAAGGATTACAGTTCTGATGATGCGAAGAAGAAGAAGAAATCATCAAAATCTTCGTCATCGAAATCCTCAAGTCTTCATCTCACAAGAAGGAAGCTCCAGGAAGGCTCTGCATTCATTGGCAAGGAAATGGACTCAAGCTGAATCGAGGAAAATGATGAAGAGGAGGAGTCTCAAGAATCTGAGTCCGTGTTGCGAACTGGCCGTTACACGCCTTCGTCAAGAAGTCCATCTTCAACATCAAGAAACTGACTCCACCGACAAGCCTGATGAAGATAATGGTGGCTACGCTCCCACCTATTGCTTCATGGCAAAAGGAGCCAAGGTACTCAAATACAACTCTTTGACTCTAGTGAAAATGAATCTGATGAGGATCTCAAGCCCAGCTACTCTAAACTTGCTAAAATTGCTGTGAAACAACAATGGGCTCTTGAAAAGGTTCAAAACATGCTAGATAAAAGTGATGATATGTTGGGTGAAGAAATGGATCGCGCTAAAGCCTTGACTGAAAATCTTCAGAGACTTCAGTCTAGGTATGATAACCTTCAAGGTCATCTCTTATCTGATCATGAGAAACTTTCTTATGAATTTCTTCAAGAAAAGCAAGATCATGAGAAGCTTTCTCTTGAATCTCTTCAAAGAAAGGATGATCTTGAAAAGCTAAGAGTGTGTTATGAAGATCTTCAGAAGGAGCGTGATTCATTACTAGCTCAACAAATCAGCTCTTCTCAGGAAGAATTTGTTCCTCCATGCTTAAAGTGCATTGAACGTGAATCTGCTAATTCTTCACCTGAATGTTCAAATGCTTCAAATGCTACAAATTCTTCATCTGCCTCTGCTATCACTAATTCCTCATCCGAGGACATTGCTAGTATCACCGACAATGCAGGTTTCAAGGAATTGTACATGACAGCATGTACAAAAGCCTCAAAGGGCATCGACACTTTGTGATGTGCTCAAAAGCAGATCCTCAACAAAACCCTAGGAAAGAGGGTATTGCCTTTGAGAGGAAACTCAATGCCGATGGAACATATTGAAGCCCGAGCAAGTACCCCAAAACCTCATGGGTTGCTGCAAAGGGACCTCCAGTTGATCCATCTAACTTATCTGGCTTTACATGTGAATCTCCTCATTCTTCCGATGAGTCATTTGACTCCAACTATAAACTGTTCAAAAATCAGAATGGTGAAGTATTTGTTAGATATGTTGGCACTAACTGCAGGAACGGTTCCCCTGTGAAGAAAATCTGGGTTCCCAAAAGTTGTGTTGAAAGTCTACAGGTGAATGTCCTCATGACACCACCTGTGAAGAACAGGAACCCCAGATCAAATTCTTCATATGGACCAAATTCTTCATATGAATCAAATTCCTCATCTGGATCAAAGTCCTCATATGATTATCATCGAGCTAACAACTCTGTCTCGCAGGGTAGAGCTAAGGGCTATGAATATGTGCATTATTCTTCAAACCATTATGTTCATTAGTCCTCGAAGAATTACTCTGCTTATTCATATGCTTACGCTAACCCCTCTTATGTGAAGCGAAATGGTTTGGCATCTCTGCCACCTTTCTCACATGGTGCTCGCAGGATGATGAACTCTTTGCCACCCCTCCAGATGTGGGTGGTGAAGAAAAAGAACTAACCTCCTCTACAGGGTCAGGTCTCCAGACGTGCTCTAACGTCTCAAGAATTTCTTGGGGACCGACAAAATGCTCAAGGACGCAGCGAATCATGATGAAATGAACTTTCACTTCTCACGTCCTCATACTGCTATATCTATTTACTGCTTGATGAAATTCATTTGATGAACTTGATATCATATTCTTCACTGATGAAGCATATGAGATTGCTACACTAATTCATCTGCAGGATGATCGACCCAAAACCACTGAATGGGTCCTCGATAGTGGATGTACAAATCACATGACTGGTGACAAGAATCTATTGATGGATGCTCCTTTATCACCGCCACCTCTCAAGCATATCATATTCACGACAAAGGCAAAAGTCGTATTGGGTCTTGGTAAGGTTTCTATCTCTAAGGATAAGCACATGGACAAAGTCATGCTTGTTGAGTCCTTAGGATACAATCTCATGTCAGTCTCAATGCTTTGTGATCTTGATATGGTTGTTGTCTTTGGCAAATATCGCTATGTTGTGATTATGGAAGTCGACAATTCCAAAGTCTTCAAGGCTTTAGGAGAGGAGATCAGATATTGTTGATTTTCTACAGACCACAACCATCCATGTGTCTACTTGCAAAAGCTTCGAGAAGGCTGGCTATGGCATCGACGACTTGGTCATTCGGGCATGAGGAATTTGAACACGCCATGAAGAAGAAGCATGTCATTGGCATTGAGAATGTCAAATTCTCAAGGATCACTTGTGCGGAGCATGTGAAGCCGAAAATGACCAAGGCCAAGCATCCAATAAGACTATCATGACCACTACCCGTCCATTCAATTGCTTCACATGGACCTCTTCGACCTAATCATTATTCAGCAAATACTAATGATGCATCTCTATATGGTTTGTCATTGTTGATGATTATTCTCGATATACATGGGTACACATTGTTACTTACAAACATGAAGTGCGGAAGTCTTCAAACGATTCTCCTCGAGGGCTTCAACCAACTTTGGTGTGAAGATCAAGCATATCAGAAGTGACAATGGAACTGAGTTCAAGAATTCTGGTCTTGATGCCTATCTTGATGAACTTGGTATTACTCATGAGTTATCTGCTCCCTATACTCCTCAGCAGAATGGCGTCGTGGAGCGCAAGAACAGAACTCTTGTTGAGATGGCTCGCACTATGCTTGATGAATACAAAACGCCTCAGCATTTTTGGATTGATGCAATTGATACTGCTTGCCACATCATCAACAGAGTATATCTTCACAAATTCTTCAAAAGGACTGCCTATGAACTCATCACTGACAAGAAACCCAATGTGAGTTATTTCAAAGTCTTCGGTGCTAAATGTTGGATTAGAGATCCTCACCACAACTCTAAATTTGCATCGAAAGCACATGAAGGTTTTATGCTTGGTTACGGAAAGGACTCGCACACCTACAGAGTCTTCAACATTGTTCTTCACAAGATTGTCGACATCAGAGATGTGCGGTTCGATGAAACTAATGGCTCGCAAAGAGAGCACCTACCTTCTGTGTTAGATGAACCAGCACATGAGGATGCTATCAAGCTCAAGGCAACTGAGGATGTCATTCCTACTGAAGAATCTGCTGAAGAATTCATTCCTGTTCGTGAAGAACGTCGAGCTGATGCACCTGAAGAACAAGATGAGGAAAATGGTGATGAAGAAAATGTTGATCAAAATCCTCAGCGACAACCAACTCATCCACGCTTTGCAAAAGAAGTGCAAGTGGAGAGGATCATCGATGACATTAGCGCACCAGGTCCTCTCACCCGCTCAAAAGCATCACATTTATCTAACTTTTGTGGGCACTATGCTTTTGTCTCTATCACAGAGCCCACTAAGGTAGACGAAGCATTTGTGGAGCCGGAGTGGATTCAGGCTATGCAAGAAGAATTACATCAGTTCGAGCTGAACAATGTCTGGGAATTGGTAAATCGCCCAGATCCTCGCAAGCATAATATCATTGGCACAAAGTGGATCTACCGCAACAAGAAAGATGAAATGGCCTTGTGGTGAGGAATAAGGCACGACTAGTAGCTCAAGGCTACACACAGTTCAAGGAATTGATTTCGATGAAACTTTTGCACTGTTGCTAGACTTGAGGCTATTCAGATTCTACTTGCCTATGCTAACCATCATGATATCATCTTATATCAAATGGATGTGAAAAGTGCATTCCTCAATGTTAAGCTTGAGGAAGAAGTATATGTTGCTCAACCCCCAGGTTTTGAAGATCCCAAGAATCCTGACAAAGTCTTCAGACTTAATAAGGCTCTCTATGGCCTCAAGCAAGCCCCTCGGGCGTGGTATGATACATTGAAGGAATTCTTCGTGAAGAATGGCTTCACACCCGGTTCACTCGACCCTACTCTTTTTACTAAATCATATGATGGTGAACTGTTTGTGTGCCAAATATATGTTGATGATATTATCTTTGGCTGTACTAACCAACGTTATAGTGATGAATTTGCCTATATGATGAGTGAAGAATATCAAATGTCTATGATGGGAGAGTTGAAATTCTTCTTAGGTCTTCAAATTAAATCAAGAGCGCAATGGCATATTCATATCTCAGAGAAATACCTCAAAGATGTACCGAGGAAATTCGCATGCAAGATTGCAAAGGCGTAAAATTCCTATGCCCACAAATGGCCATCTATGCAATCGATGAAAATGGTATTGATTTCGATCACAAGGTATACCGCCCATGATTGGTTCCTTATTGTACTTATGTGCATCTAGGCCAGATATAATGCTTAGTGTTTGCATGTGTGCCCGATTTCAAGCTACAGAAGGAATCACACCATAAGGCTGTGAAGCATATTCTTCGATATCTAGCTCACACACCAACACTAGGATTATGGTACCCCAAGGGCTCGCTTTTGATCTCATTGATATTCGACTGACTATGCTTTGGTGATCGTGTGGACCGCAAGTCAACATCCGCACTTGTCATTTCTGACGATCTTTGGTCCGTTGGTCCTCAAGAAACAGAATCGTATCACCGCTTCATCGCTAAAGCTGAATACATTGCTGCTGGCTCATGCTATGCTCAACTGCTTTGGATGAAGCAAACCTCAAGGACTATGGCATCAACGTGAAGAATGTGCCTCTCCTCTGCGACAATGAGAGTGCCATCAAGATTGCTCACAAGCCGTTCAAAGACTCAAGACTAAGCACATCCAGATTCGTCATCATTTTCTTCGTGATCATGTGTTGAAGGGCGACATCTCCATTGAGCATGTGAAGATCAAGAACAACTAGCTGATATCTTCACTAAGCCCTTGGATGAGAAGAGATTTAGCAAGTTATGTGTGAGCTAAATATCTTAGAATCTTCGAATGTTCTTTGAAAAGGACACACATCCTAACCCTTATGCAGAATTGATGACCTAGATGTGCAACACATGAAGAAACGTTTTTCTTCAATCAATGAAGAATAACACTCTAAGTGTGAAGAAATTAATGAAGAATTTGATTCTCAGAACCCTACGACAGTTGTACGCGGTGTCTGAAATCATCATTCTTATAGGGTGGGTCACGCCACCACAAAAGTTGAAAATCTTCAATTTGAGTTTTTTTTATCATTTTTGAAATTCTTCAGTCTTACAAATTCTTCAACTTTGCAAAATCTTCACTGTTTCCGTCGTTTTTCTTCATTGGCTATATATATATATATATGTGAGTTTATGTCCTCTACATCATTCACTTATTGCTATTTCTTCAAGTTGTGATTTCTGCTAAGTGAATGTGATCGGACCCTTCCCCCTCTATGCTATACTCAATCCAATCTATTCACAAATTCTTCATGTGCGTTCTGATTGAAACTCGTTCAAAGTCTTCACTGTGTCCTGTCAGTTGAAGAAATTGCGAACGAAATTTTAAAACAAATCTTATCCGGATTTTCGGTTTTACCGCTCAAACTGTTCCGCATCCCACGATGCATTAGTTTATTCACCCACGATCTTACATGATCTCATCTGCACAGTACGTGGGTGACACATGTCGCATGAAGAAGAAAGGGCAGGGCCATGTTCGTCCCAAAATCTTCGGGCGAACAGTTTTTACCGTGGCTATAAATACCCCTCTCCCTTCCTTACTTCATTTACTTCGCTCGGTCGCTGTCTCTCGCTCGAGCTCTCCTCAAACCCTAGCACCGCCGCTACTCCATCGCCGCCGGTGAGGAAGAGCTTCACCGCCTCGACCTCGTCGCTGTCGTACATTCGCACGGCTGCGGAAATCTTCACTCCGCCGCCGTAGCTGTCTCCCTCTCGCCAAGTTAGGGCGTGGGAGATCTAACGTGACTAACTTCACCACGGTTCATCTCTGTTCGTCGTGTTCTTCAGTTCGGGTAATTAAAAGTCACTTTTATTACTCGCTTTGATTCTCAAACTTTTCTGAAAATCTTCAAAAGTGTTTTTATTCTTCAAATCTTCACATATGAACACCTCACACACTGTATGGTCTTGATTGATCTCTCTAAGCACTCATTTATTCAAGATTCCTCAATTGTGCGGATTTTCGATCTGTACAACTCTGGAACCTAAGACAAGAACGCTTAGTGAAATTCCTCAAGGCTCAACTGGTCAAATTCCTCAAAACTTGACTTTTTGAAAAATCTTCTGAGAATGCATATGATCTCTCCAAATTCCTCGCACCTACACTCTGTTCACAGGTACTCATGTCCGTTGCTGAATCACTAGGTTCTCATCAACTTAACTCATTTGCAGCGTTCCTCGAAGAAAAACTGCATACTTCTTCAGAGTATTCTATTGTTCAAATTCCTCACCTGAAGAAAATGGCAGAAGGCAAGAGACCACAGAAGGGAGGAAAGAAACCAGAGGTCATGACTGCTTTTGAGATCCCTGATGAAATATACAAGGATTATTGCACACCTGATGAAGCCAAGTTTGGCAAAGAGAACAAAAATCAGCGCAAAGTGCGCATTCAGAGAATAGAACGAAGATGGGCACGAGAATGGAGGGAATATTGCTGTGTTACTCCCAAGTACATGAAGAAATTCGCCTTAAACCCTCCATGCCCAAGAGCTCCATTGGCACCTGGCCAAGTCGCTGATCCCACCAGCATCAAGCTTGGTGAGGACTTTCCTGAAGAATGGTCTAGGCGCAAGCAAACGGCAAGACAAGCCAAGGAGGCAAGTGAGGAAATTCAATGAGGATTCTGCTGTCATTGTTGCCGCTGAGACCTCGGTCAAGCCGAGGAAATAAATGCCAAGAAGCCCGCTCGCAAGCCAAGTGCTTCACCATCGTGCCCTCACGGCCCAGTTCCTCACCGTGCCCTCACGGCAAATTCTCACCATCGCTGCACCACCAAAGTCCTCAAGAGCTCCTCCAAGTCCTCAACTCCTGTGCATCCGCTACATGTCAAAGGACTGTGGTTTCTCAATTGCTTCGTGTCTCAGAAGTTCCTCACCGCACCAATGTCCTCATCAGCCCCACTCTGCTGAAGACAAAAGCAACAAATGGACGCGGTCCTCGCCAAGTCCAAGAAAGAAACAGGTTGCTTTCAAGTACCTCTCGATGACGAGGCTTCGATGAAGAACTTGAAGAAATCATCGAGACAGACTCACAAAGGCCGCTAGCGCCAAAGGAACAACTGTGCCTCTGCTTTTGGATCCGAAGAAGATCCTTGACTTCATCGACTTATGGCATCAGGATCCAAGCACTCCCATGCCTGACCTGCCTCTGACTCCTGGTCAAAGTCATATGCTGACCCATTTCATCTCTGAAGAGAAATGGAAGTTTGAAAAGGCTCGTGAAATAAAGAGAGCACAAGCCAGAAAGGAGAAGCTTCTGAAGAAGAACATTGTCAGACTGTCACCTGAAGAACTTCCCAAGGCTCAATCTGAGATTCAAGCCCTCAGCAAAGATTTTGATGCATACAATGCTGATTGGCAAGGAGCCAAAGTGAGATTCATCAATTTGACGAAGAAAATGACAACTATTGCAGCCCCATCGCAACAAGCAAATCCACAGGTTGCAGACTCTGCTCAGCCTCTGAAGAACATGCCAGCACTGCTGATGACTTTTAGCCTGCTGATGAGAATACAAGTTCTAGGGCTGATGACTCCATCCCAGCCGCTGAAGAAATTCCCAGGGCATCCACTAGTGGTGCGCTGAAGAAACTGAAGAGATCAGGGCAACTGCACCAGTTGCGCTTGAAGAAAATGAACCACAGTCCTCAGCTCCTACTGCGCCAACACCAACTCCAATCCTTCCTTCTGTTTATGAAGTGAAGAAGACCAAGGCTGCAGAGCGAGCTGCAGTGAAGAAAAGGAAGGCATCAGCTACGTCAAATTCTTCGGCTGCGAAGAAAATGAAGCCAATGACCAGCTCGCTTGAAAATCCTATTGATGTCGTTCCCATTTCCTCCATGTCGTGTAAGGAGATTTTTCCTTATGGAGAAGAATACAAGATCCCAAGCGGATCTGATGAACAAAATCATTCTGTTGCTACCTCAGAATAGTTTGATGAAGAAATTGAAGTGGAAGCATTCCCTTCAACGCCAGTCGTTTCCTCACCCATGCCTTAGTTCACAGCTGAAGAGGCTGGTGTTGAGGAAATTGAAAAGGAAGATGAAGACGTGGATATTGGATGCACTACACCAGTGATGAACGATGACTTTTGGGAAAGTCAGCATCCAAATACTCCTCTCTTCACTCCCATTCAACAAATTCCTCGCCCCCGGCTACAACTGCTCAAATGGGCTCAAGAAACTCATCCCACATCATCTGCTCATGAAGAAATTCCAGCCGCTAGTGTCAAGAACCGCGAATCGATCCCGAACCTGCACAAGAAGAGGAACCAGAAATTCTCACCAAGCACCGAGATCGCGATTCTCGAGGTTGTGCTGCAAATCATCGACACTCCTCTGCCCAAACCAAGAATCCATTCTCGAGCAAGCAAAAATTCAAGGTCAAGACTTCTTTTCCGAGCATGTGTTCTTCATCGACTACAATCCATATGACTCGCCGCATAAGGAAAAGACGCTTCGACTGCTACTCAAGCCAACTTCTATTCCTCGGTGCTTTTGACAAGGACAAAATCTTCAATCATGAGCATATTCCTCATGTGGATATGGAATCTCCGTGCTTCGAGCCAGTTCTCGAGTTATTCACGATGCGGGACTACCAATTTCTGACTTATATACGTGATTGGAATGAAGAACTCATTCTTCAGTTCTACGCCACTTTGCATATCACCGGAGATGCTGAAGATGTCAATTCATGGGTGTTGGATTGGATGACAGAAAAAACTAACTATAAGGCACCAGCAACTGAATTGCTTCGTGTCCTTCCTCTTGATCCTCCCCATGAAAGTGCACGTTGCATCTACAATGATCGCGAACTGACTGATCATTACATGCAAGTGCTCATGAAGCCTTTGAAGCCAGGGCAGGCCCCTCGAACCAAATTCCTCGTCAAGGAATTGATGTATGTGCCTCGGACTGTCTATCAAATCCTAACGAAGACAATGAGTCCTATCAAAGGCCACGACTCAAATGATGAGGATGTCGTTGGCATCATGAAGAACATGCTTTTCAACATCATTCATCGCGTTCCCGTCAACTTTCATGATTTCTTCATGAGGACTCTGGCTAATGTTGCACTGTCACCTTTTGAGCTGAAGCCATATGCGCCTTGGATTATGAGATTCATAAGGGCAAGATCTTCATCAATTACAAGGTCGACACTCAACCATGGTAGCTACTTGCCGCCATTGAAGTCCTCGTTTACCAGTTTCATCATCCGATGATAAGGGCAAGGCAATTCTTGTGATCGATGAAGGCACTCGCCCATTGGATGATCAATTCCGCCTAGCTACTTCTTACTCCACCAATGACGATTCGCAACACATGACTCTGCGCAAATACCTCAGCTAAGCAAAATCCTCAAGCCACAAAGACCTGTGGTGATGACCGACCGTGAGTTACTCCTCGCCTTCATCAAAGGTTGATCGCAATCACAAATGGGTGAAACGCCAATTTGCTGCAATTCTTCACAACATGACCTCAACCCATAATGCAGTGAAGAAAAATCAGTATCACCTTCATGAAACCCTCAACCGCACCTGGGCTGTTCTCACTCATGTATATTCCGCGGAAGAACTAAAGACTATGGGTCTCCAGGAAGCATTTGACTGGTCTGCACCACCTCCGAAGAAATTCAAGAGAGTCAAAGTTCCTGATCTCGTGGCTAGCTCTTATTCTTCATCGCGGAAACTGATGAACATGAAGATTTGAACGACATCGCGGCAGGCCCTACTTCAACAAACAACCCCGATAACGCCGGGCGCCTCCATCAACTTGAAATTCTTGTATGCGTTAGTCCTCGCCGATCCTTTTGGTCATTTGATGACAAATGGGGAGAAATCTGAGTTAGTCTTCAAGCCGGTTTATATTATGGGCGTTTTGTTAAGTTACAACTCTCGCTCTTCCAAACTTTTATTGGATCGAGTTGTAATCTTAAACCCGATGGTGCCTTGATACTTCGGTCGTGCTCGATGCTTGCACCGAGCTCTAAAACTTTGATGTGCTATTCGCATGCTTATTCCTCGTTAATATTATTGCACGATGTGAATCTCATCAGCACCATATTTCATCATGCATTTCAAATTCTTCATATTATATATCAAATGCGTGTATGAATTACAAGATATAGGGGGAGATCTCCATGATTCAATTCTTCAAATGTGCATTGCCTCAAAAGCAAATTCCTCACTATGCACATATTCAAGGGGAGTTCTTCTATATCTTGCAATCAAATTCCTCAATATCAATATTTACACTTCATATGTTTATCCCCGTTGAAAACTTAACCTATGTTGTCATCAATCACCAAAAAGGGGGAGATTGTAAGTGCATCTAGTGCCCCTTAGTGATTTTGGTGTATTGAAGACTTATAGGTTATGTAACTGATGCGTTTGTGGGTGTACACAGGTCTATAAGTCTATGAGGAGTTTGATATTTACAGAGAAAGTCGACCCCTAAAAATGAAGTTCTTCGACTAAGGACTTTGATATTCTGAAGGCTTTCTGAAGACTTTGAAAGTGAAGAAAATGGTGTGACCTTGAAGACTTGGCATTCACTTGAGGAACATGAAGCGTGAAGACTTTTGTTTTCATAGTTTCATTTTCTCTTTCTTGAGTCATAGGAAACACCATACTGTTAAAGGGGGTCGAGGAAATACTAAGGAAAATTTTCAATGTGATGCTCAACTCACAATCCTACACCTACCAATCCCTTCGAGTGAAGCCATTGGAAATCTCATACAGTTCAGTCAAATTCTTCAAAGGATGAGACGCAGTTCTTCCGCCATCGATGACTTTGTTCTCGACCGAGGAGTTAGGAATTCACCAAAGGCGAATTGCCTACACAAGTGAGGAACATGATAGCCCCGAGGAATTTGAGAGTCAAATTTCCGACCGTTCGTTGTCGCTACCGCTGTCCAAAATATATTATCCACCTAACGGTCATATCATTGAAGGGCATTTATGTCTTATCATGTCGGGCTGCTCCCTAGGCTATAAATAGCCGCCCCTACAACCACTAGTTGGTTGGCTGCCCGAGAGAACTTGACACTTGTCATCCGAGAGCAACCCATCCTCCGAGGACTTTGAGCGAAAATCATCGAGTGAGGAAAATCCCAAAACCAAACCCCCACAAACCCAAATGATTGAGCATCACTGAAGAAATTGATCCTGCGTGGATCTGACGCTTGTTACCTTTGAAGACTGTGCTTCTTCCAGACGGTTAGACGTCAAGGTCTAGAGCATCCAAGAGGAATTGTGGATTGCCGAGTGACCAAGTCTGTGAAGGTTTGGAAGTCACCTGAAGACTTACCACGAGTGATTGGACGAGGCCTGCGTGGTCTTAGTTCAAGGAGAATACGGTGAGGACTGGGTGTCCTGAGTTGCGGCTCGAGATCGGGTGTCCGGACTGTGTGTCCTCGAGTTTAAATACTCACCGCTCCAACCAGACGCATAACCGAGACAGCAGTTGAACTGGTCTACCAAATCATTGTCTTCACCAACCGATCTGGTTCTATTTCTCAACTCATTCATTCCTCATTATTGTGTTGAATGTTGTTCATATCTGTGTTTGAAGACTTTGATCAAGACTTTCACAAATTCCTCAGCTCAATTTCTTCACTATTTGTCTTCATCTTGTTATCCCGTGTTTACGCTTTCGTACTCTGTGCTAGTCTTCATTTCATCATGATGACTATGTTTGTATCCTGTTATGTTTACTTCCGAGTACTAATTCCGCTGCAAGTAGTTCTTCGCTAAGGAATTTCCTCACCAGCAAATTCCTCAGTGAAGAATTCATAAAAATCGCCTATTCACCCCCCCTCTAGTCGATATAACGCACTTTCAATGTAAATACTTTTGCCTCTCTTCATAGCCCTCTTAAATCACCACATTAGTTCTCATAATGACCAGTAACATCTTATTGCAGAGGTTACATCTTCTTCAAGTTTATGCCGGGCTTAAAAGGGAGAGCGCTGAGTTACATAGCAATCTTGCATCACTATACCAGTGGAGTATCACTATGATAGTACCTTATATCCTTATGGTTGGTGTAGCATCTAATATATATTGTTATGCTTAGGTAGTTGGTAGTTACTCGCTTGCAAAATTATATTATGTTCTGTATATACTTCACCTGTGGTCAGTAGAAAATAATAAGACATGCATTTTGAGGTCCTAATGTTTGTGATACTGAACCTAAGTATTCTCTATAATTATATTATGTTTTAGAGATTGCTTTCGCTTAAGATTTTCCATGCGCATTATAGTCGCTTTCTACAAATTCCCGCCGCAACACGCGGGATATCTTCTAGTTGACTAAGTTGACAAAGCCCTCCGTCCCCGTCAACTTAGTAGGCCCACAAGTCAGCCTGCCACTATACTGGGTCCCAGCTAACAGGGGGAGTATTCATTTTTTTGTGCGTAATAAGGAGGCACTTCCTTGCGTACGAAGATATAGCTAGTGGGTCCGAGCTGTCAAAGCCGGTCGCGGGGAGGAGGGAGCAGGCAGTCCCACCGGCGCTTGTTTGAGCGGCTGGAGCAGGAAGAGCAGAGATTGAAGAAGCACGACGGCCGTTGGATGGCTATCCAACAGTCACTGCTTGTGCGTCAACATTTTTTTAGGAAAGCCTCAAATCTGTGGAAAACAGCATACAACCCATCTACCATTATTTTTAATAATTTACAGTCTATTTGCTAATTCTTAAGGTTTTTTTTGGAGCCCATATTCTTTTTGTTAGCATTACAGCCTATATTGTGGCCACGGTTAAAAACTTATATGAAATTTTGCATATTTCAGTGTGGTCCGAACTGTTTTTAATCTCGAAATTTTGACTCACATTCAAACTGATTTTAAAAATAAATGTATATCAATATAAAATCCAACAAATTATCCGTGCATAAAAATTAATGTAATTTAAAATCTCGAAATGAAAAAAAATACATTTGAAACTAATTGCCGGTTTGATGTGTTTTAAAAATGTACAGCCCATTTCTCATTACTGATGGGCCATTTTCTCGGCCAGTCGAATGAAAGCTCTCCTCGTCTTGAAAGATTTGCAGCCCAACAGGCCTGACAAAGCGACTTACTTGGCAAATCACAAAAACTGGTTGTGGCCTATGCACCCACCTGCCGCCTCTCCACGACAAGATTTTTCCGATGGAATGTCGTTGACCACATTGACCATGCCGCGCCGAGAGCACCAAGGCAGTGGACGATGGCGAGGCCTAGGAAGGGGACGACACGGAGCCGGGGAAGACGCGGCAGTAGATGCCCACGCGGAGAGGAGTACGAGGGTTCACTGGTTCGGCTACGGTGTGAGGCTGCCGTCGCCGCAGGGCCTGGCTAGCGGTGGGAGTAGTAGGGGGCGATGAGGCCTCAACGGCAGCACAGCCGGCCACTGGAGGCAGGAGCAGGCGGTCTCCCCGGCGCTGGTTTGGGCGGCTGGTGCAAGAAGAGCAGCGATTGAAGAAGCAGCAGGACCGTTCGATTCAAATCCAACGGTTACTGCTGCTAGAATCGTTTGTTGACTAAGTTGACAAGCCCTGCGTACGCGTCAACGTAGTAGGCCCACAGGTCAGCCTCCCAACCGGTGCATCCCAGATGTCAATGGGAGGAATCGTTTTTTTTGTGTAATAAGGAGGTCGTTGATTGCGTGCGGCCAGGCGAGCGGAGGGAGTAGGGTGGGCCGGGGAAGCCTGCACGGCATCACAGCGGGCCACAAGAGGAGGGAGCAGACAGTCCCGCCGGCGCTAGATTAGGCGTCTGGAGCAGGAAGATCAGAGATTGAAGAAGCACGACGGCCGTTGGATGGACATCCAACAGTCACTGCTGCTAGAATCGTGTGTTCACTGACAAAGCCTTGCGTAAACAAGTCAGCGTCGAAATCTGTGGCATGTACAGCCCATTTGCTACTATTTTTATAATTTTTACTCATTTTCTAATTCATATGGAATTTATTGCAGCTCGTTTTCCATTTTTAGAATTGTCGGCCATTTTCTGGTCAGTATCAGGGTCAAAAAATTAACTAAATATGTGGGAAATTTTGAAAATTCGCAAATTTTTGCTGGGGAGCGAAATATTCTTAATCCAAAAATTAATAGCCATACTGAAATG
Organism: Aegilops speltoides; assembly: GCA_021437245.1. Taxonomy (NCBI): domain Eukaryota; kingdom Viridiplantae; phylum Streptophyta; class Magnoliopsida; order Poales; family Poaceae; genus Aegilops; species Aegilops speltoides. The sequence goes on from CM038144.1 coordinate 129,810,224, forward strand.
AATTTAAAAATAAATTAGTACTATGTCATGTTAAATCCAATGAAATACGTATAAGATATCAGTGAAGAACAAAATTCAAAAAAAAAACTAATATCCCATTTGCTATAAATTTTTTGGAATTTTCAACCCCTTTTGATATTACTTTTAACAGACATTGACCATACTCTTTGGCCAGGACGGAATGCATCCCTCCTCGTCTTGAAAGATTTGCAGCCTAGTAATTTGGAGAAAACATATAGGCCTAGCTTGGGTATTCTTCAAAAAGAAATACTGGGCTACCTATTTTCCCAAAGAACTGGTGCATGAGCATTTAGCTTTATTTATTTATTTACTTATTCATGTTTAGGGGACCATGAGCATGTACCTGGGCCGGATTCATGTGAGAGCCTCCCTTCCAGTTAATTATGAGCTTCTCTATTGGGCCTTCATCAGTGGGTTGCATGTTATCAACAAGTGGAAAATGTGCTCCATACAAAAAATAGTATGAGCTACGTACGGTACGGGGCACTAAAGGATCGAACCGTGCAACGACTTCCAAAACATTGTGTTTGTCATTCTAACAACACATTTATTCAACCAACAGACGGAATATACTACTGATTGTACATTGAAAACAGCAGCAGCAACAACCAAGGCTGGGGGGTGCAACAAAAGTAAAGAAGGTGCCGTAAGAGTGAAGACAGCTCTCTCTTCCAAACCAAACATCAGCCATCATTACAAAAGGGCTACCAAAAAGAACAAGTGTATGCATCAAACTAAATAAAGATCCTACTACACCAAGTGTACGATCTAACTAACTCGGCTCAATTAGACGTTACTATTTATTGCTGTGGAGATTGGCTAACGGCTTGAACCAGATGGGTGCTCGACGGGGAAACTCCAGCCAAAGAGGTCGATGTCGATACTTGCACCCTCTCTCCTACTTTGGGCTGCAGAGCGTGGCGGCACATATCGGGGTATGGTGCATGCAGAGACGCATGGTACGCTGTGTACACACAGTTTTGCTCGATGGAACTAAAACTGCGCTGCCATCATGATCCTTGCCGCTGGTTATCTCTCGTTAATCGGATAATTCAGTCCGACAAACAGAGCGCGGTACCAAGGTTACTTACCAGCCTCCAGTAAAAAATTCCTGAAGGCCCAGAGAAGCTGGGATCCTGCTCAAAGACCTTGCAATGACTGCGATTGTATTACGTGAAACAACACGTCCGGTACGTGCGAACGATCATCAATCTTTCGCCGTCGTCTGATCGAGCCAGGAACCACCTGCAACTGTCATGCCACTTTTCTTTGAAAGGTTCTGGGATTAGGAAGAGTAGGGACACCAGGCGGCCTACAACATCATATCAAGTTGGAGTCAAATAAAAAAGGGCTCTTGATTTAGTCAATCTTAAGAACAGCATGTTATGAGCATGAACATTTTTTCAGTAAATGTTGACAGTAATATAAGCAAACCATCATGATATCATAGGAAAGTATCATACTGCTGTAATAGCCGTATGTAGTGATAACTGGAGTAGGACAGCAATACGTCCAGCCATAGAAGGAGTCGACAGCGTAAATGAAGCCCTTGTGTTCAATGGCATCAGAGAACCATGGAGGATGTCTGATCCTGCGATGGACGTGCAGATTTATCCACTTACCGCAGTTGACTGCCGATAGGCGAGACCACGTTGAAGAACGCAATGAGCCTCGAAATCTTTATAATTCGCAGATCTTGTGGGCACTTGGCGATTACAACCTTGAGCAAATCAAACTTGGTATCACGTTGGCTCTTGTAAGATTCCGAGTATTACGGGCGCATGTGCCAAAGTAGTGCAGTGTTAATCGAAGGAAGGGGGATCAATCGTCGGGTGTAGACCTCCACGAGCATCCAACTGCCGCGACCGTCGATGAGCACCATCCAAGACGTGTTCATGCCGACCCAGTACATACCGTTAATGTAGCTGAGGCTGACGGGGATCGGATCACAGTGAAGGGGGTTGATGCTCGGCACTCTACGATTGTTATGCTGCATGACATGCCATTTCTGAAGATCAGGCGGTATCAGCAAGCAAGGAGCTGGCTTAAAAAGCTCCGGCCTGAGGGCTTTGAATAAATGGTACAGCCCCGACGAGCACATGGCGAGCGACATGGTACAGAGATTGTCCACACGTGAAACAATGAGCTTGATTACCTCTGTGGGGAGCGAATTCCAGCCACTCTTTCGCCAGACGCTGCTCTGTTCTGCCGTTGTTAGTGCTTGGGTTTCGGACCAGGGGGGAGGCGCCTTAGCGGGGATGGAAGCTTGGACGAGATTATGTGCGGACAAAGATGGAGAAGCGAATATGTGCTGCAGGAAGTGTACAGGTGATGATGACTACAGCACGCCGCTTGACTTACGAGACACATACCAGCATCGTAGGGTCATATCGATGCTAGACAACTTGCTTGAGTGATCATAGTACTGGTACTCCCTACAAGACCTACTACAAGATTATGCCCTAGCTTGCTAGAGTAGAGTAGTAGAGTAGGACTCGCCTACTACTAGCACCGGAGGAGTAGTATATTCTAATCTAAAATAGTTACAAACTTCAATGCCCGATCGTGGAACAACTACGAACCATGCTCAAAGACCGTGTCTACGTGGTGTTTGGACTTATATGCAAAAAAAATATCAAGATGCCCATGCATTGCACGACACACCATCATCACCAACTCGGTTTTTTCTCTACTCCTACTCCTATAGAAGACTCAGTTGGTGATGATGGAGGCGAGGAGGCGTGTTCAGCCGGGCGTGCAGCGGATGGCGCAGCACTATTTGATTTATTATAAAAAAAGAGTAGTAGAGATAGAGACATAGGGAGGAGCATGAGGTTGTGGGAGATAAGGATGAACGAGGCAAGGCCTTATCTGTAAATGTGGAGAGAGGTGCAAGTATCTTTTGTAAAATTGTCATAGTTGCCTTTCTATCCGTCAGATATAGATCGAACGGCCTATATTACAAGATGGCAGGCATACCATCATCACCAACTTGGTTTTCTATAAGAGTAGATATAACAGATATAGATAGATAGAGACTAGGGAGTACTAGTAAGGACACCATCTACTACTTCGTGTGCTACTCCTGCGCTCCATTCGGCGGCCGCAACGTCCCCTACAGCCACTCCCACTTGCGCTCCATTCGGCGGGCGCTGTTGAAATCTGGGAGCGACTCGCGATCGCCGGCAGCCACGACTTCACCGACGACGACTTCTTCCCGACCTCGCATCCTCTTCCTCAACGACATGGGCGATAACTCAATGCCAACGGTGCTGCCCTGCTGCACCGTATGTGTTTTGTCCTTCCTGTTCGAAATTGTGGTAGAATTCATGTTTCTACTCTGTATCCTACTTCTATGCTAGTCCACATGATTAGTTTCATCTCTGTTATAGCCGTCATGATTTATTTTGTGCTTATTATTAAATCTCGTAGTAACTTGCTCATATATTCAACTGGCGCAACGTCCCCTACAGCCACTCCCCTTTCATGGATGGCCTGGTCGATGCCTCCAAGTAGCCCTTCGTCCACTGCTATGAGTTCCCGATGCCGTTTTGTGGCTCGTCGGCGGACATGGTGCATCACCTCACGGATGCGTGCAGCGGTCACTGCTGGCCCTTTGCGGAGAACATCAAGTACGACACATGCTACTGGTTCACCATGCCGGAGTCGCTGGAGGATCACCGCCACCTGCTAGTCTCGGAGGAGGACGGCAGCATCTTCCTCTTGATCGTGGGCACCGGCGACGCCCACACAGGCCGCCACCCCGTCTCTGTAATGTGCGTCAGGGGCATCGCCGCTAACGCTGACACTGACACAAGGCAGATGTACGGGTGCGTGGTCAATGTTACTACCCCTCCGGGTCGTGTGGGCGGCGACACCGGCCTCATCAGACAGACTTGGACTCTGGGGAGCTGGGACTATCCCGCCAATGTGGACTTCGAAAACCCATGGCATCCGTTCCATCCTTTACCCGCCAACTCGGTGCACGGGGACTCCAAGGAGGTTCACCTGGACATACGCATTATCAAGTGCACTTAGAAAACATGTAGCGTGTGTGTGGGCGCTTATGGCCCGTGTCTTTGCCGCTTTTGATTCTGTAAGCTTCTCGTTAAACTTGAGCAGCTTTCGCCGTAGTCCTTCCTTTGAACTTCTCCTCTCAGTGAGCTGATGTAAGACACTTTGGGTTTCATTTGATAATGGAACCGGGGAGGAGCCTCCCTGTTCTTCTAAAAAGTTACGCATTATCAAGTTAAATGTTGATCATTAGTCTTCGCTCAATGTAATCCGCTGTCTAAGCATGTGGAGACTTCCATGCATGATCTTGCTCTATTGGAGTATCGCGCATGAATAAAAGTGTATCCCTTTATGGTTTAGTCTAGAATATTCCATGTATGAATTTTTACTACAGTACTGGTGAAAGACTTACGATGAACCATTTCTTACATCTCCTCTGCCCCCTTGCAAGTCATCCTAATTTAATCCCTCCATCTAGGTGTATAAGGGCATGGTTAATATTACTTAATAGTATAGCCAACTGTTGACTATAAGAAAGTGCCATGTCATCTGTAGCCAACATGTATAACAATCGATACTCAAAAACTAATACTTAAAGAGCATTTCTTGCAAAGCACAATAAGTGTTATTTATTCACAAGTTTTGGATGCAGGTTGAACAGTTGAACGCTTTTGTTTGCAAAAGATACCTTTTTATCTATTTCACCCGGATGTTTGTGCGCTCTAGAGATGAGATAATATCCGAAGAAACCTATCGATACCTGTTACACATGAGATGACCCCTACATCCTTTGTCAAAATAAACAACTCCCTGATCAATGCATTTCACTCTTCGGTGCAACGCACGGGCACCTTACTTCTATATATTAGTACGACCAAAAATTGAACTAACATTATATACAGTACGATAAATATTGATGCATGTCACCTAAAATTGTATCATTCAAAACTATGTTCAAATATGAATCCAACGATATAGTTTTTGTTGACATGCACTAACATTTTGTCAGTTAAATCTTCAGTCAAATTCAATGGGGGGCTAATAAACCACGACCGATGTAGTACAAGTGTAGAGGGCTGCACTGCACGGGAGTCTCACCTCTCACCCCGCTCGTGGCACGGCAGTAAAGCCGTCATATCACAAAACCCAACCACTCCCAATAATAAATGGCCTGGTAAAATAAACGGACAAGCAACCATCACATCCCTCCGTCTTTTTTGCATTTCATCTCTCTGCATTTACTTTCTCCGGTTCATCTCCCACACTCGATCCCTAGCTACTACTCCTAGGGCCAGTTCTTTTGGCGGCTTCCCCAGCTTTTCCCACAAGACTAGTCAAAGTGGAGAGTAACAATTAGGCGCCTCACTTATTTATTTGGGCTTCTAAACTACTACTCCGTCCTGGTTTATTCCTCACCATTGTAATTTATGCTAAATTTTGACCAAAGATTTAACTGATAAAATATTACTCAAAACACTTAGGCGCGGTGCATCTAGGTGTGTAAGTCATCTTATGAAAACCAAATAATCCCAAAACACTTAGGCGCGGTGCATTAACTTCTACCTCGTTTCTTGTTTCTTGACATATCAACCAATAAGAGATAAAGAGTGTGCATGCTTTTAATGACTTGAGATATCAAACACGACATGCATTGGTTAGTTCATTGCATGCAATACTATTAATTAGCAAATAAAGATTAATGTTTCTCGTTTTTTCCTCCTCCTTGGTCACGGTGCACAGCCTAAGATGACTTACTCACCTAGACGGATGGAGTAGTGCATGTGACATGCACTAACATTTCATTAGTTAAATTTATGATCAAAATTTGACACAGATTACAATGGGGACCAATAAACCAGGACGGAGGTAGTAGTTATGGGATTACTAATCTAGAAGCCTAAAAGAACTGGCCCCTGGTACTCCTACTAGTAGTAGTACTCAAGTTGGAATTCCAATTGCACGACACAACTTGTTAGGCAAAAAATTCGATACAGGGTGTAGGAAGCGGTTTGGGAATTTGCATGCCTTTCCAACTAGTGAGATACTCCGTACAAAGTACGACAGAGAAATAACCATAGAGAAGGAAGCTAAAAGTAAACAATCAAACGAGCATTTTTGCATTTGTTTTGCATTGAATCGTTTCACAAGCTTGACTAGTGCTGTTTTTCTACTTTTACAAAAACCGCATCGTAATGTTAAAACGTGCATTTGCACGTACATAAGTAATAGTAGTACTCCTCCGCCTAGGTGTACAAGTCTTCCTCCTTCTTGGTCACCGTGCACAACCAAAGATGACTTATTGACCGACGGAGGGAGTAGCATACCGCAAGCATATATCGAGAGAGATGTGTAGTCCGATAGTATATAGTAAAGTTTGTGCTATATGCACATACTTGCAAAATGCCTAATAATACACAACGCTTCCAAACTTTCCCTTTACATACTTAATTAAGGACGCTAAAAATTCTGAACGCTCGATTTATCATTTGCGTCCCAAAACTAATGAGATCGCCTTACTTAAACAAAAATTATACTCCTCCTAAAAGCCACGGCGCCGCAGAGCGCTTGCGGCACGCCACTAGTGCCCCGTGCATGGTCGCTTTTCAGCCACACACAACGCTTCTTCCTCAGCCTCACAACTCGCGAGGTGCTGATTGGCGGCTTGTCGGCGGGCGAGCGCGATCTCACCGTGTGGTGATCCGCGCCAACAGGTACTCCTCCGGCTGGAAGCGCACCGTCCACGCATCGCCAAGCGAGATGAGGCGCTTGGGCCCGATCGCACTCAGTATGCCAAGACGGGCGCCCTCCGCCACCCTCACGGCCCTCGCGACGAGCCTTCCGCCAAAGAACCAATTGCTTGACTCTCTCGGACGCGACATAGATCTCCTGTGAAGCTTGTTGCATGGTGCGCTTCTCTTCCTCGGCCTTCTTCTCCGCCTCTATTCTGGCGCGCTCTGCTGGAGGCAAAGCCTCCCACAAGGCGACATCCATTTCTTTCCAAAGCTCCTCAAGGCTGGGGGGGCTCGGCGGGCGGCGCGGTGTTCTCCTTGTAGCGAGGAGCCGACGCGTCCTCCGACGCGCGTGCTGGTGAGATTTGGAATGCCGACGCGTCCACCTCGACGCGTCGTGGTGAGGAGCGGAACACCGACACGTCCTCCTCGACTAGTGGCGGCGAGGAACGGAACAGCGACGCGTTGCGTCGCTGTGAGGAGCCGAACACCGACGCGTCCTCCTCGACTAGTGGCGGTGAGGAACGGAACGGCGACTCGTCGCGTAGCGGCGAGGAGCGGAACACCGACGCGTCCTCCTCGACTAGTGGCAGCGAGGAACGAAACGGCAACGTGTGACCGTCCGCACGATGCAGCGAGGGGCTCCTAGGGCTTGGGAGGGGCGATGCCATGGTGGTCGACGTGAGAGGGAGGGGGAGGAGATAGCGATGAACATGAACGTGAGGGGGAGGAGATAGCGATGTCGTGGGAGGCGCAGTATTTATAGCGAGCAATGGCACACCTACGTAAGATATGGACTGAGCTGCACTGACTTAACTGCAGGTCCAGTTGCGTCACTGACATGTGGGCCAGTACACTGCTGGGCCCGTATGTCAGTGACCCAATGCACCTGAAGTTAAGTAAAAGCTACGTGGGCATATTTGTTGGAGTAAATTACGGGGGAGCGAAGGGGTGGAAATATTGCTGGTCACAACGGATTGGACGAGCGTGGGGGAGGAGAGTCATGCATGCAGATTTTTTCACACGGGGTGGAGTGGTGGGACCGCCGGAGGGAGAAGGAGAGTTTGGCAGGCATATTGTTTCCACACATGGAGAGGAAAAGATTTGGAGACGAACGGGCTTCCTGCAGGTATGGGGAACGGTGCATAATAAGTCATCTTGCATGCCGGGCTAGGTATAGTCTCAAGTCATTAAAAACATACACGCCCCACACATGTTCATATTTCAAGGTGCACTAAATTATTGCATGCGATGATTAAGGCTGGCCATAATGGTGGTATCTTAGCTGGTATCATGCACACGGGAATAGCAAACATGCTGATGTGGCAAAGAATTAAAGAAGAGAGGGGGTTAGAGTAACTAGTGTTCATGCATGCATTGGTAAACACATTTTTTGTGAAGAACGACAGCATTAGTTGAGTACTTTTGCAGACTTCAAAAACTATTCCACCGCTCTACTATCTTGCTAAGAGTAGGTGAAATTTTTGAGTCGAGCCCTTTAAACTAGAAGGGAGGTAGTGGTACTCTAATAGCTAGGTGTGTAAGTCATCTTACTTAAAATCAAATAATCCCAAAACACGAGGCGCTGCATTAACTTCTACCTCGCTTTTCTTGTTTCTTGACATATCAACCAATAAGAGATGAGGGTGTGCATGCTTTTAATGACATGAGACTATCAAACATGACATGCAGTGGTTAGTTCATTGCATGCAATACTATTTAATTAGCAAATAAACATTAATGTCTCTCATTTTCCCCTCCTCCTTGGTAACGGTGCACAGCCTAAGATGACTTACTCACCTAGACGGAGGGAGTATCAACATTCACAATGTCAAATTAATATTTTACACTCATTATAAAACGTAGTTCTTATACTCATTATAATCAGTATTGTAGATATTGATATTTTTACTATAAATTTGGTCGTAGGATTTCATTGATGCCTGTCAAAACATGGAGGAAGCGGAGCTTAGGGCTTGCATTGCCGGTCTCTACATAGGTACTTCTCTTCATAATCCTGTAATGTTAGAGACTGATTACGCTTTTGTGGTAGCGTCTCTTGCATCGGGGGACTATGATAGGTCTGCTATGCGTGACTCAAGATGAAAGCATTGAGCATCTCAAGTTGATCAACAATCTTCAATTGTCAAAGATTAGCTGTTCGCCAATAAGGTGGCACACTTAATCGCTAAGTATAGCTTTGACAATAGATTAGATGGTATTCTTGTAAATAACGCATCACCAATGTGGTGAATATTGTATCGAATGAGTGTACCGTGTGGCTGGTTAATTAATATAAGGTGGTGTTCAAAAAGTATATATTTGGTCAAACACTTTGCAAACGGTCGACGGGAGTAAAAGGACTAGAGGGAGTATCATGCATGCGGAGTAGGCAAAAAATTGCTCATTTATAGCCGGTCGAAGTCTCAAAGGGCGCGACTGCGAGGGAGGCGAAGGTCGGGAGGCGCGACGGTTGACGGAATTAAGTGAAGTTACATCCACGCTACCGCATGGCGCATTTAAACAGCGAAGCTATACCGTCAGCCTACGATATGGGTCTAGTAGACATGACATCTAGTGGGTCCCGATAGTTCTCGAGAACTCTTTGGGGCTTGCAGCCGCTTATCCACCGGCAAGCCAAGAACCCCACGCCATTTCGACGCCTCTACTCGTCCCCGCCTTCTACCTCACAACAGTTCGCTTCCTAGTCGTCTCCGCCCTTTCACATTAGTTCGCTCCCGCTTTTATGGGTACAACAGTTCAACTTCTCCTAACCCTCCTCCAAAATCCATGGCCTCCCAAATCTCCATGGTCGCCCGAGTACCAAGTTAGAGCCATCACCGCGATCAGTTCATCGTCATCTACACACGTGGATCCGCGATGGTGAAAGCATGGCTTGCTCGCTTCCTACGCATGTTCAACAGCTCAACGGATGAGTGGGTCGCTGGCTAGATGTTGAGTACACCACAGTCCCGGGACGAGAGAAGGATCTAAAGGATGAAGAGAGGAAGAAGCCCGCCATGATCCAGGTTTATGACATAACGCTTGCTTGGTCTACCACATATGCCATGCCGACGTTGAGTGCCAGGATTTTAAGAACTTCCTCAAGGACAAAAGAGTGAAATTCACATCAGAGGCTTTAAGAACGACAGGATGTCCTCGCCGGATAGGTCTTGTTGTAGGCCAGCCCTTCGATCTCCGTAAGGCAAGCCCGTGTCCTCCTCTCAACCTTCAATGCTAACTCGGCAGCAGCCATGATTGATCCTTCAGACGCTAAACTCAAGAAACCTCATCACGAAGTTTCATCATGCATGGGAGTCAAGACATTAGATTAAGATCACATCATGTACGCAGCAATGGATGCCTACCTTTGTTTAAATATCTACATGGGTTGGATGAAGAAGCAGAGCCCAGTGTCCGGTTCAAGCAAAGAAGCGTCGGTGAAGAGGAAGAGGAAGAGGGACGAGGACGAAGTCGAGGACGTGGACTCGGACTCCGAGTAGGTGGCAGTGCTGCCGCTCATGCTGGTTCTACTGCAGTGTCAAGCGGACTAGTTGCTTAGTTTATTTTCAAGGGTGTGTTGTGCTGAGGCCCCAGCAGAACTATGTTTATGTTCTTTCTCGTTATTTGAACTCTTTAGTACGTAGAGTAGTACTAGTACTATGTCTTACTATCGTTCTTCTTGCAGCTTGGTACTATCGTCAGATCTTCGTGTTCCTACTGTACTTAATACGTTCGTACTAGTAGTATAATTTGGGTCAGTCGATTTGTGAAAGAAGTTCGATGGAGCGAAGGAAGAAGACGGCAGAAGAGGTGGAAGAAGCCCTTCTAGCCATCCATGTTGCATCAAACGGCTCACATGAGTCGACTGACCCAAATTGCTCCTTCAGATTGCAGGATCCACGTGGCATTCAAGGTCTCGAAGGTAGATTCCGCGTCCGCACCTGGTTTGCGGGCTCGATGCGTGCATGATCGGCTTCCTCCACGATAGCCACCATGCGCGCCTCCTCCGCGCGGGCGGATACGACAATGACATGCTAGTTCCACCTCGCTGGCGTGCTGGAGCACGCGCTCGTCCTCCTCTTCGTCCGCTGTGTGCATAGACGCGGCTCCACCAGCTGCTCGTGTGCTTGGCAGCGCGGCGGCATGGCGAGGAGGGACTGCAGACGACGTGAGCGGGCGAGCCTTCGGCTTCATGGCACAGGGATGGTGGCGACACGGCGGTGATGGGCGAGAAATTGTTGGCCGGAGCAGGCGGGCGCCGGCATGCGCAACGGCGGCGGCGGCATATTGATGAGTGCGCGTATGGGAGCTTACTTTAGTTTTATATAAGGTTGGTCAAACTTAAAAGAAAACCGTACTAGTACACGTAAACATTAGACTTAGGCAGCGCTTTTTTTTGAAGTTAGTACCACAGCCACGATACGGAATCCTGTGCAAGTGCGTGAACCGCGGCCGCGCGGTCGATCGAACGGTGCGTCACCGTGTCGCGCTCGAAGGACATCCACCGAACCTTTTTGTGTGTGAAAACAATCCTCGAATATTACTCAACTTTTTTTCCTGGGAAAGTTCTTGACGCTGCAATATTTCCATATATTTGAATTTAGCTCCAGTTTGTGTTTATTTGGATTTGGACGTTTTAGGTGCGCCCTAGTTTTTTAATACTTATTTTGTGTGTGTGACTGAGAGAGAACGTGTATGTGTCCATATGTGTGTTGTATGAAGGGCAATGTGGAGACGGTGTGCATGTGATACGTATATAGAGAGGTGTGAATGTGCAAATGATCATGCATGAGTGAGACATAGACAGATGCCGATACGTTGTGTATACATGAGAGAACGGTCTTCTAGTTTACTTGTGTGTGTGTGTGTGAGAGAGAGAGAGAGAGAAAGAGAGAGAGAGGAGCATCCGTAACACAACAACCATCTCTCTCGATTCGTCTCGCATGCAACACATGCATCAACGCGCACATTTTGACACCCTCACTCGGCCCCTGCCCACCTCAAGGCCCGCACAATCTCTTCGTGAATACCCATTTCTCTCCTTAGGTTTGTTTTCGCCAATATCTCACACACACACACACACACACACACACACACACACAGCACACACACACACACCCCCGAGCACACAATTCATCCCCATCCAAGGTTATACGGCGACCACCACTCGCTTGTGCTTCTTTGCACCCCAACATGCACAACACCTCAATCTTCAAAGAGGGCATCGAGCAGATCAAGACGGCGACCACACCGCTAGAGAATGCGGGGTCATTTGGAAGGTGGTGATGTGACGACGGCCGACCGACTCCCCCACCCTCTCTCTCTCTTGCACAAAATTACCAATCCTCTCTCCCCGCACAAAATTGTCAATCCTCAACCCATGAGATCCTTCCTCTCGTCCATGTTTTTCCAGCTCTCTCATCAAACATGTTGTCTCTTCTCCTTCCACGATATGTAATCCGGATGCACACGATCTCACATATATTACATGTCTCCATCTTTCTCATGCACTCTAACTTCTTCCTCTCTCTTTCTCTCTCTCTCTCTCTCTCTCTCGTTAGGTTTGTCTCCTACTCTCTCGCCCACATACATACAATCTTTCCGCCCTATCTGCTCCATCTTCAAAAGCTCTCTCTCGCATGTTTCATTCACACAATGGGATATGTCAAAATGTTGCTTCTATAATGGCTGATGTAGAGTTTTGGTTGTTTTTGTTGCATCCTACAAAGTAATAACTATGAAATGCATTTAGATTCTCATTTGACTGGGATTATGTGAGTTTGAGCATGTTGTGAAGTACTATAGACCTTGTATACATCTTGGGATTCACAATGATTGTAACTATTGAATTGTATAGACCATTACATTCAAGTCAATAGCCTAATATATTTATTTCACAATTTCAACAAATGATTAGTTCACTACAAACTAAGAAAACAAATGTGTACTCCTCCATTTTTATTTAAGTCCGCAGATTAGCATTGGTCAAAGTCAAGTTTTGTAAACTCTCAGAAAGCTTATAACAAAAAATATTAACATACACAATAACAAATAAATACCATTAGATTCATTATTGAATGTACTTCCACATCATACATATTTGTTATGGTAAATGTTTATATTTTTATATAAACTTGGTCAAACTTTAGGAAGTTTGACTTCGGTCAAACCTAATATGCAGAGTTTACTACTACTACTCGCTAGTTGCTTAGCCGAATCACTCAACACGCCACACGGGGAGTCCAGTGTCACAAAATTTTGAGGTCGGCGGGAAAATCTCCCGCGACCCTGATTCGAGCAATGGGAAGTTACCATCATAGCCTTCGGAACAGGCCTACGGATGACGCTTGGTAGGGGGCTGTTTTTGTAACTTCAGGTTCACCCTACCCAGCCAACCCCACCCCGGCACCCAGAGTAGTACACCTGAATACTCCCCATTTTCTATCCCCACCGCAAAATAGACTTCTCCACGGCACCGCAGCCTTCGTGCTCCTCCCCTTTACATCGGCGCACTCGTCCACCCAGCAAGATCTCGCCTCATCGACGACCTCAGACGCCAGACTGGAGCCGGTCCACCGTCGCCATCGAGACGGAGCCTCTTCCCGCATCGCCTTCCACGGTCTCGGATCTGCTTCCCGAAGCCGACGCTAAGCGCAGAAGTACCACCGTCAGGACAATGAACTCGACTCGCTGTCGACCATGACTCACAGAGGCCGCCGCGACCATCGCTCTCCTCCTCGATTGGTAATGTGTGTATTGAATCACTTAGCAAGACATGTGCAGTTCCAATTTTGTTCATACCTACCCTTCAATTTTCCCGGTGCTATTGTTCCCGTAAAAGTAATTGGTTATAGCCTCCATTGTCCAACATGAATATCAGCTTGTAATTGTGCGCCCGCCTCAGATCGCTACTGTGCTTGGGTAGGTTTTTCATCCGCAACCAGTAGTGTGGCAAATGATGGAAAGGTTTTAGAACTAGCAAGATGCCCATGCGCTGCACGCATCAAGATGCATTTGTATGAGTAGTTTATCTTGTGGGAGAAAAGGATGAACGAGGGAAGGCCTTATTTGCAAATCTAGAGAGGGTATGGGTATCTTTTGCAAAATTCCATTTGTTTCCTTCCTATCTCGCCGATATAAATCGGACGGCCTATATTGCAAGAAAAAAGTATAGAGAAAAAAGTAGACAAGAAAGGAAGTAGAGATAAATATTAAATATTAAATATAAAATAAATATAACCATAGAGAAGAGAGTAGAGATAGCAGAGACGCCGGAAAGGATCGCGCGCTGCGGGGAAAAAGCGATCGGGCGCGGCGCTTAGTTTTGGCGCGAGGCGTCCGACGCGCTTTTATAAAATCCAACGCCTCCCACCGCTCAGTGCCTTGCCACCGCTCAGGCTCGCCACCGCGCTCTCCTCCGCGCTTTTCGCCGCCGCCAAGGCCACCATGCCGCCGCCGCCGGAAACTTGGGGATACCATGGCGTCTGCTGCGCCTCGGCGCGGCTTCTCCGCCGAGATCCGGTTCGCGGGATGCGCCGCCTCGGCAATTTCGACACCGCTAACGAGGCCGCCCGCCACGCACGACGCGTGGCGGCGTGGCGCCCCGTGGCCTCATAGAACATTGAACTTCCCCAACGTGCCGACGTGGAGCGGGCGCAGAGCTCGCGCCGCCGCGGCTTAGCACCGACGAGGATCGTCGCGACAACCGGAGGCGGGAGCACCGTCTCGGCATCGCCGAGATGGACGAGGAAGCCATGGCGCTGTGGCGCCAACACTTCCCGCAGGACATCATCAACGAGCGTGAGTTCTACGCGCAAAGGAGGGCGGAGAGGGATAAGAGGAGGGCGGAGCGAGCCGCCTATCGCGAGGACAAGCGTAGGTGAAAAGCGGACGCTCAATTCAACATGAGGCTAGGAGCAGCGTCGCCTGGGAATCCGACGAAGATCGGTATCTTCACGCCTACAGTTAGACGTCGGAGGAGGACATCACCGAGGAGGAGTCGGACGACGAGGAGTAGTTGAATTATCTTTTTTTATCTATCTATGCTGAGAACTATCCTCTACTCTATCTACTGCTCGATCTCAGCACTGTAAACGCTTTTTAAAGCGCGCGCATTATGATTCTGTTGGAGATGCTCTAACATGGCGCATTTAGTGCTTTAATTTTGCCCACAAGATGCGCGAGTATTACTAGTAGTATTTTTCTTGCCATGTTGAGATTTTAAAACCACGAGTGTGAACATGCAGAGGAGCAATGAAGACCAAACACGGGATATTCGGGACATCTTCAAGGAGCGTGGCAAGTTAAAGAGGAGCTGCACCGAACCTGTAAAACGAGCTTTGGTAAGTAACACCCTTTCAATTACTTTCGTTTAGCCTCGTGTTCTTCGATGTGTATATGTTGTAGTTTATGTTTCTCTTAAGTGTGGTGTTCTTCGATGTGTAATAAGAAGAGTCTTAATCGTCCTAATGCTTTCGTTTTTAACTTGATGTAGGAAGTGGGTGTTCTCACCTTGTAGTCTGTTTTTATATTTCTTTTCCTTTTGAATTCACTTCTCCGAGTTCTGTTTATCTGGCTTCTACTAAATGGATCTAGGTTTCTCTGAGTATTGATCTAAAAAAGAAGTAACTTCATGTCAGGATGCAGTTCCTGCGAGGAGGGAAGTATGGTCAACCTCGAGATCATGTTTCCAAAATGAGGCTGGATTACACACAAGGTGCCAGTTCCCTAATGATGCTGGATTAGACACAAGGTGCAAATTCCTAGATGATGCTGGATTACACACAAGCCAGGTGGAGTCATCAGCTGTTCGTGTCCTCGTGGCATTAGTAAAGGCTGAAAGAAAGCGCAGCAGCCCTTGAGAATGTAGCTGAGTTCTCAAGAAGCTTAAAAGAGCAATCGATGCTCTTCACCCAAGCCAAAGAAGAGATGGAAGAAGCCGTAAATAAGCTAGCAGAGGCAGAGCAGGCTAGGCGCCTCCTCGCTATCTAAAACTGTTGTCAATACAAAATTTCCTTCATAATAGCTAGGTTCAAATGTTTATCCAGTCAACATGCCTATTGTGATGTCCGGTGCATCTATGGATGTGGCACAAAATGTTTTTTGGGTCATGTAATAACAGCAATTACTTTCCAAACAATAATGATTTAAGCATTGGACATGGTATAGTTCACGCGCAAGCCCGACATTCCAAGTTCAACTTCCACATCAAACTCATGTTCACAGATATCCGCACATTCATACATAATGTCCACAACCATGATTCACTTCAAAGCCAAAAAATGTGAGGAGAGTTATAAATAAAGAAAAACCTCTACTAGTTCCTGCTACCAAAGGCGAGCACAACAAGTCAAGACCATGCGTAAATTAATTATATTTTAGTCATTTTTCTGTTCTAAAATGCCCGCTGCTCACGGAAGGACGTGTTGCCAAGACACGCGCGGATTCAATGAAGGCACGGGGCAGTCTTAAGCTGGTTGCACACGGCGAGGAGGCGTGCTCACCGGCTCGCAGCGAAAAGTGCCCTCTTGGCCGGCGCGCCGGTTCAATGCTGCGCTTATGAGAGGTCGCGTCCGTGTCGAGCAATCACTCCCTCCAAATTTTTTGTTTGGGTATAACAAAATCTCGCTTTTCCATTCACATTTTACAAGTAAAATTCATGGACAAACTTTGACCCAAAGTACGATGGGGACTAGTAAACTAGAATGGAGGTAGTAGTTTTTTAATCAAAGAAGGGTTTCCTTCCGACATCGAAAACCAGCATCTAAATCTAAACCATAGTATTTTCCCTAGAACTACCAGTTCAACATCTCGCAACATAAACCCATACAACCATACGCCAAGGAGGTACGTAGTACTATGAATTCCATTTTCGCCCATACCAATCGCTCTAAAACTACTTACTACTTATAACGTGCCATTGAAAATCGGAACTCTTAACCCCGCTAAAAACGATATTTTAAACGTGGCTACTCGACTGTGGCAATCGGCGAGCCACCGCGCCCAAGTCATTCACCGTGGTCCCGACCATCAACTCCTACAAAGGTGCTCCACCACGTACCCGGTACCCGCTAATGCAGCAATCGTGCACCTAGGGTTTTAGGGTTTATTTGTTAATGTCGCCTTTACGTAACACTCATGTGTGCGAGACAGCGAGAGGCCGACTTCATGTGTGCGCCTCTTCTCTTCGTATATGTACTCCACCGCTTGTCGGTGTCCAAAAATTATAATAACTACTAGCAATGTGCCAATGCGCTGCCACACGATCAAAGTAGATTAATACATATTCACCGATTTGATAGAAAAAAGTCTAGTTTTGAAATACGATATCACTAAAAATATGTTATGTTTCACTCAAAATATATTCCTTTGGCGGTTTTGATGAGATAAGGGAGGAATGTTGTTGGTTTCAAGATTCGAGAAGTGGTATATGTCTAATTTCTACTTTACTAGCAAGATGCCCGTATGCTGCACGGAACATCAAGATCTTGTGGGAGAAAAGGATGAACGAGGGAAGGCCTTATCTCGCAAATGTGGTGAAGAGTGTGGGTAATTGTTATATTTTCCTTCCTATCCGTCAGATATAAATCGGACGATTTACATTGCAGATGGCAGGCCCACCATCATCACCAACTCTATTTTTATCCCTACTCTTATAAAAAGCATTGTCGGTGATGATCGTGTGCCCGCCATCCCGCAATATAGGCCGTCCGATCTATATCTCGACGGATAGGAAGGAAACTATGGCAATTTTGCAAAAGATACCCACACCCCTCTCCACATTTGCAAATAAGGCCTTCCCTCGTTCATCCTTTTTCCCCCACAAGATAAACTACTCATACAAATGCATCTTGATGTTTCGTCCAACGCATGGGCATCTTGCTAGTTGTTGCAAAAAGCCCATGTGTGTATGAGAGAGAGGGAGAGTGGAGGAGGACGGAGTGCATGTGTGACAAAGACACAAGTAGTGTGTGTGCGATAGGTATCAGCTTAAAATGAGGCGATAGTGTGTGTGTGCACGATCGAGAGGGCGTGTCTCAAGAAGGGAAGAAAAAGCTACATAGATACAAGGAGCGGGAGAGAGACATGTATGCGATGGTGGAAGCACGAAAAGGGTGTATAAACCTATCTAGAGGCTAGCTAGTCGATAAATGTTTGTGAGAGAAATACGAGTCGGGGTGCGAAAGCGAGAGTTTTGTGTGTGTGAGAGAGAGACGGTAGTCGGGAAGGGGAGTGGAAGCAGGAGTGTGTGTGTGTGTGTGTGTGTGTGAGAGAGAGAGAGAGAGGAGACGGTAGTCGGGGTTGTCTGATCGGTAAACAAATGAATAATGTCAGTCTGGGATGGAGACGAAAAGGAGACCGCAACAAATGTTGTGTCTACAGAGAGAGAGAGAGTAATTTTAGTGGTATGAGTCATATGTAGAGACATATAGGGTGTGTGAGAGAATCCCATAGAGAGAAAGACAAAGTGAAAGACGAGTGGAGACTGTGTGTGGCGGTGAAAAAGAAAGCTTAGGTACCGAGTGATACCAGAGAACAGTAGAGACGTGAGAGATAATGAAAACCATGTAATGTATAATGATAGGGAGAGTGTGACACTTCTCAAGGAGACGCCGAGAGACCATGTTTATGAGGATAGGAGAAACATGAAGTGAGCATAAGGGTGAGCTGGAGAAAAGAGAGTGATAGCTACCAAGGAGCATGCATGCGAGAGAGATGGGCGGAAAGGAGGAACAAAAAGGATTCAAATATTTGAATTCGAGATGATGATACATGTAATCCATACTGAACCAAAATTGATCTATCAAACATGTATACTCATATGAATTCACACACATCTATGTTATTTAATATGTAGATATTACTGATCCATACATTTTAGTAGAACCTAAATTTGGTTAATTTTTTTTGAATTCAACGTTAAGATTTCGAGATCGTTGTATTTGTAAATCATATTATACATATAAAGGAGCAGAATTCTTTGTTGTGCTTTTGAAAGTATATATAAAAATGATGTATATAGAATGTAATTCCAATTGAAAATGGATCCCGCCAAAAAAATAGTAGAATACAAATGGGATTCGAATTGAGTTGGCACGGTAAACATGCACTGTGCAAAATTTGAATGAAGCGGGAAAGTCGCAGAAGAATCGCCCAAACCAAAATCATGCGAGATGGAAATCACTATCGCCTATCCTCGCCACGCAAAGCCTATCTCGCTGGATTTCTATAGGTTTCGATAGGGTAGGTTTGTAATTTCACCCAAACGTGACGTAACCGCCTCACCCGGATTCATACACGGTGGGCGCCAAAACACAAGGTGTCCTCGGCCAAATCGACTCCTCCCGATTCATATTCATACACGGTGGGCGCCAAAACAAACTCTCGTCGGCAAATATTCGTGTATGCGAGATTACCGCCCTATCCCCAACCGACTAATGTTGTTGTGATGTAGTAGAAATTTGAAACGGGGCTAAGTTTGTAAATTTCTCGATTTGAGACAAGCGCACTCAATACATGGTTCCCCTTCCTCTCTACCTCCCTTTTCCCCATTCAGATCCGTGGGCGCCAAAACACCCTCTCCACCCCATCCTCCTCCATCCGCCGCCGTCCGCCACCCCATCCACCGCCGTCCTCCTCCACCATGCCGAGCCGATACCCGACGCCGCCGTCCATTACAAGAGATCGACTCTCTCATCCACGCTTTCGACCGGATCCTTGCATCCCGCCCTCTCGCTTCATCCCGCCGTCGTCCACCTTGCCGGCGCCGCCTCCTACGACCGCCTCGCCCACGCGCGCCCGCCGCCACCATCTACCCTCCTAGATCTGCTTCCACGCCGCCGACAGCCATCGCTACCGCAGCACCATCAAATTCTCAGCAGAGACAGACACGGCGCCGCACTGTGAGGCGGTACTTTTTCAGATTCGCTCAACTTATTTATCGCAGCAAGAAAATAGATCGCCACCGCTTTACTCGATTTCTTGTCTTGGTTGCGGTTGCCTTTGTCGGTTTGCACCTTCAGATCCGCCATGGCACGCTCAACACTATACTCCCAATGCTTATGGTTTTCCCTTTATATTCCACACTAGTTAAATCACAAGAGACTAAATTTCAAAATTGGGTCACGATTTTTCAGAGCTCACGGAGTTCGCCGCATGCGATCCAAGGGGCTCGGTGGTTGTGGGGCCTCACCAATGAAGAAAACTCGACGCTGGTGGGGGGGGGGGGGGGGGGGGGTGGCGGAGGAACACAAGCGTGGGGGCGGTGGTCCGCCGGGTGTCTGCAAGGGTGTTTGTATGGGAAGAATCAGAGACGAGGAAGAAGAAGGGTTAGGAGACGTAGGATCTTCATCCAACCACCTGAAATGGTCGAGAGACAGCTGGGAGTTGCATTCTTAATGCGCTCTGGTTCATCATGTGTGGGCACTGCGCAACCAACATTTTATTATCCAAAATCTGCTTGCTCTTCTTTACCATGTTCCTCTTCCGTTCTTCTTTAATATACTCTCTCCGTTTTAAATACAAGTCTTTGTATAGATTCCACCATGGACTACATATGGAGCAAAATGAGTGAATCTACACTCTAAAATGTATCTGGATACATCTGTATGTGATCCATAGTGGAAATCTCTACCAAGACTTATATTTTGGAACGGAGGGAGTATGCTAGTAGTACAGTATGTTCCTTGTACTGAAGATGAGCAGGGACATTTGCAGTGTAGAGGTCTATACGGTCGGTTGTGATGGACACTTTGAGCCTCTTTGATTCGTAGGATCTTGTAAACATAGGAATAGGATTTGTAGTGGCCTGCCCACTTGAATCCTATAAGAATAGCAAGGAAATGCGCGGAGCTGTGTCGCCTTTGAGAGTTACACTGATATTAACAGTACCGCACCTTCACTTGAAGAGAGCTGGTATCCAAAGCCTTTCTAGCCGTACCGGCAATACTAGCACATATATTCCAGCAAGTTCCACTTTGCTGATTTTACTCTGATGCTTAAGGTTTTCCCGTTATATCTACACTATGATCTGTGTAGCTGCTTTGTGTCGCACTAGCAGCAGTCCACTCTTGAAGCTAAACACTGCAATGACTTACAAAATTGGCACCAAGGCATTGAGTGCCATTCTGGATGCAATGAAACTCATACGCCCCCATTGCTGACTCTTGTTCGTAATATGATCCTAATGACTATTCTAACCTCGAGGAGTCAAAGGCAGATGGCCTGTCCTGTTCACCCATCAAGGTGCCTGTTCTAATTTGGCAATGTTTTATTGATTGCAGGTATCTTGCATATGTTGTCTTGCATTTCTTCTACTTTGTTGCACCGCCATCTGCTTAGTTTACTCATCATATATGTCGAGATGCCATGCCCATCCATTATCAATACATATTCCATCTGTCATCATACCATGTTTTTCCACTCAAATGTTGTTCGTGTGCATCGACATCAAAAGGAAGAGGGTGATTGCCGAACTCAAGGAGCACCAAAGAAAGTCCTTGAAAACGTGGTGGTGCCGAGAAATCGACAACACCCCACTTATATTGGCTGTACAACCAAGGACACAAAACGAGGACCGACTCCAGCAGACTGCACTCCATACTTCATCGCCACACCACTAGCCCCACCACACAGACCTGACTCCAAAGAAAAGGTATACCGATTTCATTTGCCATAGCACCAATTGTACCACGTAAAAATCCCACTCCAACCAAAAAGTACAAGAAGTCCACCGTCAAGACCTATCCCAACCGCAGAGA
Source organism: Aegilops speltoides (assembly GCA_021437245.1). Lineage (NCBI taxonomy): Eukaryota > Viridiplantae > Streptophyta > Magnoliopsida > Poales > Poaceae > Aegilops > Aegilops speltoides. The sequence goes on from CM038144.1 coordinate 129,831,750, forward strand.
CGGCCAATTCTCGCAGATTGGAACCCCATTCCATTTATTCCTAGTTTAAAAGACAATGCTTTCAATGTTGTTAGGGACTACGTGCATATATTCCCATCATGGGAAGATTATTGTGAAGACAAACACCATTTTCACATCTTCCCGTCCAACTTACGTAAGTGCTATTATTCATGGTTATTATTTTCCTGTTTTTCGCCGATTGAACACATCAATGATTTACATTACATTGTTGTAACTAGGCGAGGGTCAATCTCGATAGTCATGACGAGCAAAGCTTGCTTGTGCTTTTCAAGGAAGCATTGCAAAGAAGATCGGTGTTACCCGAGGAAATCACACTTTGGTGGCAAGTCTATAAACGAATTTCCGTGAAGTCTCTGTGCTAAATTTAGAAGACATTGAATGGAAAACCTTGTTATGCATCGTCTCATTCCTGTGATGAGGTATCGTCTATGAAATCACATGACAATTTGAACTTCTACTTTTCCGCATGTGCCTTATGGATCTTTTTGCGTGAAATCTGCTCAAGAAGAATTCGGTTTGAAAAGAACGACATGATATCGCAAATATATGCCCGCCGCTTTGCTCTTGTTAGTACTTGTTGTCCTGTATCATTGTACTTGCATACATACCGGTTCATTATGTGACAACAAGATGCATGATAGCTTGCTTATCAATTGTTCGCTCCAAATTATCTCGATCTGTATGAATGGTTACATTAGTGTAGAATATATCCAATGCCAATGTTTTTTAGCTCGCATTGTTCTTGTAAGTACATGCTGTCCTTTATCGCTGTACTTATAATGACAGTAGTTGTTCATGTACCATCACTGCAGCTTATTTTCCTTTGCCTCCATTTTCTACACATCGATCTATATTTACTCTTACCATAAGGTTGGTACTCAAGAAGTTTAGTTGTGCATTGCTCTTGGCTGTACCTTTTGCCTCAGATCGATGCACTTACATTTATAGCTACTTGGTTATGTAGCATCACTCTTCATCTTATCTTAAATATTCTCCATTTTTTCGTATATTATCACATCTATATTTACTCTTAACAAAATGTAGAATAAAGGCAATGCTTATGAAGAAGATTCTGTGGTAAACTTCTTGAATTGCCCCCCATCAGCATGGACAAGGCCTTTATAGAGCCTGTCTTCACCAATAATGTAAGTTTGTCCATCTCAAGCCTTCAAACTTTGTTGTATATATTTGGTTAGGCATGACTGCAATAGCTGTTTATTTTTGGTGTTTGCATCAAATTGCATGTTTAAAGTTTATTATGTAGTTCATAAACAAAAGTTTGTCCTTTCTCAATTTAAGTTTTCAGTTGTACAACCAAGTTCCTTATTCATACCATGTAAATTAAACTATACAGAGCAAGTGATCTTCTTTTGCACTGCATGTATGCTTCTATTCTTCATCCGTAATCCAGTGGTGTGGTGAACCTACCCACTACAGCACAATGTCATATTCTCGCAATGTCTTAACTATGAACAATGTCATATCATTCTATTACTCCTCCGTTCGAAAATACTTGTCATTGAAATGGATGTATCTAGATGTATTTTAGTTCTAGACACATCCATTTTGATGACAAGTAATTCGACGGAGGGAGTATTATTTAAACCGCTCTTTATTTGCCAATCTGAAATGGGATAAATTGACAAAGACACTAACCATTGATACTTATGAGTTCTTGATCTGTAATCCAGTAGTGTCGTGAAGCTGCCAACTCCTTCACAATGTCATTTCCCGCCATGTCTTGACCTGAACAATACCATATTGTGTTAATGCAATTTTAAACTGTGTCACTTTATTCGTCAGTAAGAAATGTGATGAATTGTCAAGATCGATACTTTTATGTGCAAAACATGTCATTTGTCTCGCTTGTTTATCTTTCAGAGTGAGGAAGATATAAGTGTTGAACAAGCGCAGCCTCATCATCTTGCTCAATCGCTTGTGCCGCAGTTCCCAAAGAGGCTAACCTTTCTTGAACTCTATTGAAGTGATGTCGGTTTTGTATATTATTTTGTCGGCGTGTTTATTTGCAATCGGTGGCATCTTTGATGCCCAATGTATGTAATCTATTGTTCGCTTGTGCTTTATTATCATAGTGGTGAACTTTGATGCCCAAAGGATGTAATATGCTGTAATTTCTTTATTGTATAGTCTAGGTTTTTTCTTATTCACGATGATGCAGTTATTTTTATATATATATATATATATATCCTGTCTCCGCAGTAAACCGGCCAAACCGTAAAATTACGGTACATAATCGGGCCATCATGCAATCACGATGTAGGTTGGGCCCAAACGCGCCGAACAGCTAATGGGCGGCAAAGAGTCGAATGAACCCCGCCCATGATTGTGCGAATCAAATCACGGGCTTTTAACAAGCCAAAATTGTCTCGGTCCTTGTTTGGCCCAATCGATATCGATCATGAAAGCAGGCCGGATGCAAACCGGGCCGTAGTTAGGCCCAACTATATGACGGGCATTTAACAGGCCGAAATTAATATAGGGCCGAAATGTTAAACGGGCCCTTAAGAGGCCAAAACTAATATCAGGCCGAATTACTAAGTGGGCCTTTAGCAAGTGGGCCCAAAAGCATAGTGTCAAGTTGACGGGCCGAATCTGATATGGGCCATAATTGAGCCCATAGCCTCTTAAAGGGCCGGACCTGATCTGGGCCGTAATTTGGCCCAGAACGTGGTAGGCTTTTAACGGGCCGGATCTCATATGGGCCACTATTAGGTCCGGAACGTGGCATGCCATTAATGGACCGGATCAAATATGGGCCGCATTTGGCCCAAAACATGGCAGCCGCTAATGGGCCGCCTACTAGGGTCCTCAAATTCTTGTGGGTTTCACACTGGGCCGCCCATTAATGTCGGCGAAATTGTGGGCCTTTAGCCGGCCGCCCATTATGATCCGCAAGAATCTTGTGGGCCTTTACCGGCCGCCCATTATGGCACACAAAAATCTTGTGGGTTTTACTGGCCGCCCATTATGGCCCGCAAAATCTTATGGGCCTTTAGCTGGGCCAGCCCATTATGGTCCGCAAAATCTCGTGGGCCTTTAGTTGGGCCGGCCCATTATGGTCCGCAAAATCTTGTGGGCCTTTAGTTGGGCCGGCCCATTTAAACTTGATGGGCCGGTCCACGTGTCAACATATCATAGGCGCTGTCTCGCCCATTGGATGAGTGACACTGCATGCGGCGCTGACCGACACGTGTCTCCTCCACCAATGATGATTTTACACGGAAAATCCCCATTGGTCGGGGCTGTTAACGGGTTATCGGATCCAAAACCCGACCCGATAGCTTAACGGTGTTCCGTTATGGTGGATGCCACGTGTCGGTCACCCTTGACGAAAGCACTTCTATGACGCGCGATTTATCGTCATGGAAGTGGACACTCGTGATGATAATTTTGGTAATGTCATGGAACACTTCTACGACAAAGACATGTATGACTATCTTGATTCTCGCTATAAATTTGTCATGGATGTACATGCATGACAAAAACGCGACCCATCGTGACAAACACGATCATCACGTGAAGTGTATTTTTTGTAGTGAAGAGGATTATTATTATAACAAGAAGCTTCCATGATAGGATCTACATCGTGTCCATGGGCATGAACACAAAGTTCAAGGTCGACTCCCACTTCTCCAATGCATAACCTTTCATTCACTTCTCATTTTCGACGAAGTCATAGTGTTGAGATTTTATCTGGCATAACACCAGTAGAGTATGAGTTGTAGAAGTTTCTGAGTTCACACAGATTTAGGGAAGACATGGATTCTACCCATAGGAACATCTTAGGAACATATACCACAAACTTCATGAGTAAATAATTCAATCCCGGAAGCAGAGTATGGTTTATGAGAGCGGGGGATAGAATTTACCAAAGGCATTGTGTATCCGAGGAAAGGCTCACAAGGTTATTCAATATGAAGGACGTTGTCAGATAAAATCCACAAAGGACCTGGTGGTCCACGAGGGATCTGATTTGAGCAATGGTACTCAACTAGAAGACGAAAGAATGCAAGGAGGTCAGATTATAGAAGCAACTGACTAATTCAGAGTTCAAATGCAAAGGAATTATGATTCCCAAATCAAGGGATCAAAAGCAAATGCTCTGATCAAGAATGGATAAGTTGAATAGACTTAGGGCACAACCGATGGCAATCTGATTGGCCGAGAACCAGCTCATGTTCGGGAAGACATCTAATCTGGAAAGATAATCTATAAGGATCAACTGATGATTGCGACACAAACATATCAAATCGAAAGACACAAGATGATAATGACAAAGGATGTCAATGGATAATGCTAGGCATATGGAATTAACCAGAGTGTAGGCAGGTAAGACCTTCTAGAGCAATAGGCAACAGAGGTCATAAAAAGCTCGGATTGTATCACAAAGTATCTTATGAAGCATAAGGATAACTAGGGATGAACGGATACTCGATAAGAACGAGTAATTATCCGTAGGGGTATTCATGCAGCAAGGAACTACAAGGCAGTAGGCACAAGGTATTCAAGGAACAAATAAGGAGAAATTCAGGGTATCTTGTAATAACAAGATCAACGAGGAATGACTGTATGAACGACAATGTTGGAAGTTGCACCTAAGGATTTATCAGTGGTAGGGATCGCAACGGCGAAGGGTACAAGGGACTCGGTAAAACATCGGAGAGTATCTTCAGAATCTTCCGGTGCACCACGCAATCATCTGGAATGAGGGGCTCTCTGGGAGAAAGTATTTACGAGATCATAAAGTTAGAGTTAATATCATTTAACCCAAATAGAAAAGAGATCGGAGTCCTAGAGTAAAGGTCGAGGAGTAAAAGATCCTAATACCACCCAACGGCGACGTGGGCCCGTAAGCCACACAGCCAAGTTAGTAAAACAGTTTTTCAAAGACTAGACTCAACTTCGTCCAAGGAGTTGGAAAGGGGGATCCTACAGGCAGTCAGCTTTGATACCAACTTGTGATGCCCCTGATTAGATCGTACACGCAAATGCGTACGATCAAGATCAGGGACTCAGGGGAAGATATCACAACACAACTCTAGACACAAATAAAAATAATACAAGCTTTATATTACAAGCCAGGGGCCTCGAGGGCTCGAATACATAGCTTGATACACAAGAGTCGTGAAGCAACAATATCTGAGTCTGGGGCGTAAGTTAAACAAGACTGCCTTAAGAAGGCTAGCACAAAAGCAACACGATCGAAGAGGCAAGGCCTCCTACCTGGGACCTCCTAACTACTCCTGGACGTTGGCAGTCTTCACGTAGTAGCATCCATCGGCGGTGGCATCTGGCTCCAAGGATCCACCATCTGGTTGCATCAACCAGAATGAAGAAAGAAGGGGGAGAAGGGGTAGCAAAGCAACCATGAGTACTCATCCAAAGTACTCGCAAGCATCAGATCTATACTAAGTATGCATTGGTATCAAAAGGAAGGGTTGTATCTATGGACTGAACTGCAAAATGCAAGAATAGAGGGGGAAGGCCTAGCCTATCAAAGACTAGCATCTTCAAGCAGCTCCAAGCATCTTGCAGCATGTAGAAGAGTAAAGAGTAGCATTTTAACATTTAACAAGCATGTTGTAGCATCAACGCCCAGAGATCCTTCCCCGACTCCCTACGGGAAAGCAATCTCGGAGCCACACATCCATCTCATATCTCAAGTATCCATTTCGAGTTATATAAGATCAGGATATAAGTATGAATGTCCATTACCGTGGACACGGTATTCGAATATATATCTTCCCTACAGGGGTGCCCACGTTACCGAACACGCTCGATCACTCTGGCCGGACACACCTTTCTGGGGTCAATGCCCGGCCTCGGAAGATCAACACGTCGCAGCCCTACCTAGGCTCAATAGAGAGGTCCCCGTCGATCTACATCCTAAGCACTCCGGGGTCTTGGTCCCGTCGCCGTAGCAGTCCGGGTTGTTGTGTGCAGGGTGGATACCAGCACCGCCTCGGATGGCCAGCATGATCCAACTGTGCCACAATGCTGACCTGGACGTCTGACAAAGCTTCGGCTGATATGTGACGTTGAGGCTCATATCTATTCTTGCGTGGTGGTTAGTGCGTAAAGGCTAGAGGCCAACTCAGAACACATACCCAAACCTGTTAGTGCATTGGGACTCGCGGAAACAAGCAGAGACTCACGATAATGTGACCCCGCCACCCCGTCTCGTGGACTTACAGCAAGGGCCCAAACTGCCCGGCCGTGCCATGTGGAAAACTCGCGGGTGCTCTCCGGGCCCGCCCGACTTTCACATCAACTCGCGGGTACCCCTCAGGGCCGACCCGACTTCAAAAATGGCCTCAAGTAAAGTCAAGGTAACTGTGTGTCCAAACATCAAGGGGAAAACCCGAGGAATCACCCATGGATCATTCCACTTGATGTAATTATCAAGGTGAACGTAAGAGGATCCACCCTCGAGGTTCACACTTGAGGTGTTGCATGACAGAGACGTATCAGGAATGGTGAACGAGGAACCACCCTCGTTGACCACGACCGAATAGCTACACTACAGAATTATCATCGGGAGTGCGTTATGAGGGATCACCCTCGGCACTTGATAGTAGTTTTGCAGAGTCGAGCAACTAAAGGGGCGTGATGTGATGTGATGTGTCAGGCTCTGGTCATCGATCATGTTGATCGAGTCGTCGATGATGAAGCAGGGACGACAAGGACAAAGTGAGGGTCACTGATGGATCGCTAACCAACCTATACTAAGCAGTTTAGGATAAGCAAGTAAGGTACAACAATAGGTACAAAAGCAGGCTATGCATCAGAATAGGAGCAATCAATTATAATAGCAAAATCTAATGCAAGCATGAGAGAATGGAGTGGGCGATATCGGGATGATCAAAGGGGGGCTTGCCTGGTTGCTCAGACAAGAAGGAGGGTCGTTGTCGACGTAGTCGATCACAGGGGCATCAACAGCAGTCTCGAGGTCTATCGGAGAAGAAGAGGGGGAAGAAACAGTAAATACACGCAAACATAAGCATAACAAGATAATAAGCGGTGCTAGAGGTGTTCTAACGCGGCGCTAGGCGATACTGGCGAAGGGGGAAAACATCCGGGAAAATTTTCCCGGTTCAGGACGTCTGTCAGACAGATGAACCGGAGGGTAAAAGTTCAACGTTTGCTATGCTAGGGACGTGTGGCAGACGAACGGAGGGCGTATCCATATTCGTCTCGTCGTTCTGAGCAACTTTCATGTAGAAAACTTTTTCATCCGATCTACGGTTTATTTTATAGGATTTTCTAAAGTTTTAGTAATATTCTGAAATTAACAAATTTAATTAAAAGGGAAACAGGGTTATGACATCATCATGACATAAGCATGATGTCAGCAGCCAACAGGGCTGTTGCCTGGGTCAACTAACGCGTGGGTCCTGGTTGTCATAGACACAGTTAACTAACAAACTTTAATTAGCTAAATAGGTAATTAGACTTAACTAAACAAAATTAATTAAGTTAATTAATTAATTAGCTAATTAATTCTACTAACGTCCGTCAGACAGATGAATCGGAGGGGAAAAGTTCAACGTTTGCTATACTAGGGATGTGTGGCAGACGAACGGAGGGCATATCCGGATTCGTCTCCTCGTTCTGAGCAGCTTTCATGTAGAAAACTTTTTCATCCGAGCTACGGTTTATTTTATATGATTTTCTAAAGTTTTAGTAATATTCTCAAATTCACAAATTTAATTAAAAGGAAAACAGGGTTATGACATCATCATGACATCAGCATGATGTCAGCAGCCAACAGGGCTGTTTACTGGGTCAACTAACGCGTGGGTCCTGGTTGTCATAGACACAGTTAACTAACAGACTTTAATTAGCTAAATAGGTAATTAGACTTAACTAAACAAAATTAATTAACTTAATTAATTAATTAGCTAATTAATTTTAATAATATATTTTTTAAGGAAAAGGGGGCTGGGGGCCCCACTTTGCTGTGACCCGGGGGGTTAGCGGGCGCGGCTAAACGGGCGCCGACGGGGCCCTAGGCGCGCGGTGCGGGTTTTGCCAAGGCCGGCCGAGCCCGTGAGGCAAACCGCATGAGGAGCGGCGCTGCGAGCATTGCCAGGCGTGGCCTCAGTGGCGACAGCGTAGCGGGCAAGCATGGCAGCCGGCAATGGCAGGCGGAGTCGGGCGAGAGGCGAAATGGCAGCAGCGGCAAGGCGGCAGGTGCGGGCGCATGGCGCGGTTAGGGAACCTGCGCGAGCACGACGACAGCGATGGAGACACGGGTGGAAAAGGGAGGCTCACCCTCCGTTTGCATAGGAGGGCGCGGCAAGGCGCGATGGCGTCCGGTGAGGGAGAGGCGAGGCGGCGTGTCCGACGAGGGCGGCGTGGTCCGTTGGCGGCCGTTGAGGAGGACGACAGGGACGCGGTCCGGCGGCGTCATGGCTCCGGCGAGAGGATCAGCGGGCGGTCACGTCGAGGCGAGCCGAGTTCAGATCGGGACGGGCGGCGCATGACAGGCGTTAGGGTTGCTTCGGGTGAGGTGAGGCAGCGACGGCAAGGTCGCGGGCGCCGGCTCGAAGGCTCTGGGCTTGATCGTCGAAGCGGCGGCGGGGTTAGCGCCCGATCCATATTGGGATCGGGAGGAGACGAGGGAGAGAGGGAAATGTGCAGGGGGAGTGGGGAATCGTGGGTTGTGGGCAATTAGGTCACGGGGGAGGGGTAGGTGTAGGCAGGGGTGGGCCGGCCTGGTGTGCGGCCTGGTCGGCTAGCTGGGCCGTTTGGCCCAGTGGGGGCTCCTTTTCTTTTTATATAAACTTTTCCGCTTTATCAGTTTTATAAATTAAAGAGCTAGCCCCTATTTTATTTATTTCAGAACATTTAAACCTATTATAAAAAATGTAGTTTCAACATGACAAATATCCTGGGATTATATGCCACACCCGGAACATTTTAGTTTTACTGCGTGAAGAAATAATTTGTTTTACATTATTTTAAATTTTGAATTTGGACCGGATTCGAACCAACGCGAGTTTAACAACGGTAAACACGATGACGTGGCATCATTAGCAAAGGTTACTGTAGCTTAATTATCCAGGCGTCACAATATTTGTTGGAATATGCCCTAGAGGCAATAATAAAATGGTTATTATTATATTTCCTTGTTCATGATAATTGTCTATTGTTCATGCTATAATTGTGTTATCCGGAAATCATAATACATGTGTGAATATATAGACCACAAAACGTCCCTGGTGAGCCTCTAGTTGACTAGCTCGTTGATCAACAGATAGTCATGGTTTCCTGACTATGGACATTGGATGTCATTGATAACAGGACCACATCATTAGGAGAATGATGTGATGGACAAGACCCAATCCTAAGCATAGCACAAGATCGTGTAGTTCGTTTTGCTAGAGCTTTTCCAAATGTCAAGTATCATTTCCTTAGACCATAAGATTGTGCAACTCCCGGATACCGTAGGAGTGCTTTGGGTGTATAAGCGTCTGGCGTAAGCGGGTGACTATAAAAGTGCACTACGGGTATCTCCGAAAGTGTCTGTTGGGGTGGCATGAATCGAGACTGGGATTTGTCACTCTGTATGACGGAGAGGTATCTCTAGGCCCACTCGGTAATGCATCATCATAATGAGCTCAATGTGACCAACTATGCAGTCACGGGATCATGCATTACAGATGAGTAAAGTGACTTGCCGGTAACGAGATTAAACGAGGTATTGGGATACCGACGATCGAATCTCGGGCAAGTAACGTACCGATTGACAAAGGGAATTGTATACGGGATTGATTTAATCCTCGACATCATGGTTCATCCGATGAAATCATCGAGGAGCATGTGGCAGCCAACATGGGTATCCAGATCCCGTTGTTGGTTATTGACCGGAGAGGCGCCTCGGTCATGTCTGCATGTCTCCCGAACCCGTAGGGTCTACACACTTAAGGTTCGGTGATGCTAGGGTTGTTGAGATATTAGTATGCAGTAACCCAAAAGTTGTTCAGAGTCCCGGATGAGATCCCGGACATCACGAGGAGTTCCGGAATGGTCTGGAGGTGAAGATTTATATATAGGAAGTCCAGTTTCGGCCATCGGGAAAGTTTTGGGGGTCTCCGGTATTGTACCGGGACCACCAGAAGGGTCCCGGGGGTCCACCGGGTGGGCCCACCTATCCCGGAGGGGCCCCATGGGCTGAAGTGGGAGGGGAACCAGCCCCTGGTGGGCTAGTGCGCCCCCCTTTGGACCCCACCTGCGCCTAGGGTTGGAAACCCTAGGGGTGGGGTCGCACCCACTTGGCTTGGGGGCAAGCCACCCCCCTTGGCCGCCGCCCCCTCCCCCATCTAGATGGGATCCAGGGGGCGGCGCCCCCGTGGCCCCTATATAAAGAAGGGGGAAGGAGGGCAGCCGCACCCTAGCCCCTGGCGCCTCCCTCTCCCTCCCGTGACACCTCTCCCTCTCGATGTGCTTGGCGAAGCCCTGCCGAGATCATTCTTGCATCCACCACCTGCCGTCGGTTGCTGGATCTCCATCAACCTCTCCTTCCCCTTGCTGGATCAAGAAGGAGGAGCGTCTTCCCAACCGTACGTGTGTTGAACGTGGAGGTGGCGTCCGTTCGGCGCTAGGATCTCCGGTGATTTGGATCACGACGAGTACGACTCCCTCAACCACGTTCTCTTGAACGCTTCCGCGCGCGATCTACAAGGGTATGTAGATGCACTCCTCTTTCTCGTTAATAGATGACTCCATAGATTGATCTTGGTGAAGCGTAGAAAATTTTTATTTTCTGCAACGTTCCCCTACAGTGGCATCATGAGCTAGGTCTATGCGTAGTTACTATGCACGAGTAGAACACAAACTTGTTGTGGGCGTAGATGTTGTCTATTTTCTTGCCACTACTAGTCTTATCTTGCTACGGCGGCATCGTGGGATGAAGCGGCCCGGACCGACCTTACACATACGCTTACGTGAGACAGGTTCCACCGACTGACATGCACTAGTTGCATAAGGTGGCTAGTGAGTGTCTGTCTCTCCCACTTCAGTTGTAGCGGATTCGATGAAAAGGGTCCTTATGAAGGGTAAATAGAAATTGGCATATCATGTTGTTGTCGGATTTCGGGTTCCGGCAGACCCTTGAGGTACAAACTCTGGGGTGCGCACGGAGATTTAACCCTCTACCGGCTTGCTCCTCACCGAATCGCTAGGATCTAACTACCAAACAGAACAACACAAGAGACACAAGATTTATACTGGTTCGGGCCACCATTGTGGTGTAATACCCTACTCCAGTGTGTGGTGTGGTGGATTGCCTCTTGGGCTGATGATGAACAATACAAGGAGGAACAGCCACGCTAGGGTCTGTTCTTGGCTGGTGCGACGAACTGCTAGGAGGAGTTCGGTCACTCTATCAACTGATTTCTTGGAGAGGATCCTGGTTGCTAGGTCCGGTCCAGATTGCCTCTACCCTGGGGGTGGCTAGTCCTATTTATAGGCAAAGGCCCTGGGCCTCTTCCCAAATATTGAGCGGGAAGGGCGCCAACAATCGGCCATTTTGAAGGGGAACAACGGGTACACTTATCCTGACTAAAGTTGGTCCTCGCTTTGTCAAAAGGCTGGCGGTGGCCTTTGCTTGGGCTCCACAATGACTTCTTCCCTGCCGTTGGGCTGGTCTTGGTCTTGTTGCCTTTGAAATGGATGCCTTTGCTTGATGCTCTGCTTTGCACTTGCCCCTTTGCACCAAAGAGGAAGGGAGGACATCTGCTGGGTGGCGCCTGGATGGCGCCCTTGGTCGTCATGGCTTGCGTCATGGGCACCTCGCGAGGTACCCGCCTTGAACTCTCCGCCTCCTCGTGAGCCCACCGACGAGGCCGTGCCTAAGGAAGCTCCTTGTTTATGCCTCATGAGGCAGCCCCTCGCGAGGTCTTGAGCTGTGTTGATGAAGGCAGTGTGTCTTGGGCCTCCTTTGAGCCACGCCGCAGCCGCATGAGTAGGAAAGTCTAGGGACCCCCGTTCCCTGTAACGGCACAAGAGCCCCCGGGCCGGCGCGCCAGACTTGGCGGCGAGAGGCGAAAGGGCAAGTGTGAAGCGTCGCGGGCTCTAACAGCCTGTGGCCTCGGGCGCTGCGTGGCGGTTGATTGGACGTGGGCGCCTCTGCAACAGCGCGAGTTGGTAAAGGAGCGGCACCTGCCCCTTGCCTCCCTTGCTTTCTGCAGTTGCTGCTCAGATCCTCTTTCTTGCGCCTCTCCTCCCCGCCTCTGAAATCTTCAGATCTGCTCCATCCGCGTGCCCTAGCCAGACATGGCGCCTCGCCAAGCCTCGGTCGGAGCCTGGTACTTGTCTGCCTTGGACTCGCCGAACGTGTCGGAGGCGGGCCTTGCTCGGGTGCGCCAGATGGCGGCGGCGCAGGGCATCGACAGGGCGAAGGTGTTCAAGGCCGGCTCTGCCGTCCCTGAAGGCCAAGGGAGCACCTTCTATCCACTCTTCGTGAGCGCCATTGTCGCCGGTCTGGTGCCTCCCTTTTTTGAGTTCTTCTTCTCTGTCCTCCACCACTATAACATTCAAGCTCTCCACCTCCATCCCAACTCCGTCCTTCTTCTGGCAATCTTCGCCTACTATTGTGAGGCTCACGTAGGGGTGAAACCCTCAGTGGCCTTGTTGCGCCACTACTTCTCTCTCCGGACCTCCCGCGGTCCCGTCTCTGCGTGCGCGAGCTTAGTCGCATACGGCGGCTCCATCACCATTTCGAACCCTGGGAAAAGGATTTAGGGCTTCAGGAGCAAGTGGGTCTTGGTGGATGCCGGGTGCATCCACCCTCGGCTGATCCTGTCCACGGGGCACCCCGCGAGCTCCGATGACTGGTCCCGAGTGGAGCTTGCGGATCCCCGTGCGAACCTGGTGTTGGAGAAGATGGACGCAGATCTGAGGCCGGCCAGCGTGGTGTGGCGCGGCTGACCGGTGCGTCCTTCTTGAGGAGTTCTGGAGCATCGGTGGCCCCGCCGTCGAGTACTCACTTCCGATGTGGAGGCCTCACCCGAGCCCCGCGGTCTTGGCCGATGAGGATCTGGCTGCGGTCCTCCAGTCCTTGGTTGGGGGCGACATGGCGAGGCTGGACGGCGCTCCTACGCCCCTGTTCCTCTGTGAGGACTGGGAGCAGGTAGTGGGGTCCATGTCCGTCTTCAACGGGGACGGGCCCGTGCCCGTGGAGGCTCCAGAGGACCTGGTGGACGTGTCTTCCGGCGACTCCAGCGAAGAGAAGGAGAAAGGGGAGCGGAAAGAGGGGGCTGACGCCGAGGCGGAGTCAAGGGCTCCCCCCCTTCGGCGCAGGTCCCGCCTCCTCCGCCTCTCTCTGAGTGATGATGATGAGGGTGATGATGAGCATGGCGGCGGGAGCCTGCCTCCGATCCAGAAGAAGGACCGGACCGGGCTGATCCCCCGCGGGTCCGTTCTAGCCCCGAGGCGATCCACAGGCGCACCTCGTGCTCCGGCGCTCCTCGAAGCTGATCCTAGCAGCCGGCTCTCGGGCTTTAAGTACGGCCGGAGGCTGCTTGAGCCCGCAAGCGATGACCTGTAAGTGCTTGATCCCTGTCTTGGTTATTGTTTTGTTGCTGAAGCTTGACGCTTGTGTCTCCCGACTAGGCTGGCGCCCGCGGCAAAGAAGCCGAACGGGGCTCCTGAGGCCCCATCCGTGGCAGCGCCTCTGCCCGAGAAAGAAGGTGATTGTCGCACGGGCCTCCCCTGCCCGGGCGCCCTCGCGAGGCCAGGCTGAGCCTGCTGGGGCGAGCTCAGCCCCCATGGCCCAGGCGACTCCCGAGGTGCCCTTACCTGACGCTGCCTCCACAGCCATCGTGGTGCAGCTGGTTCCGCCTCAGGATGCCGTGGTCATGCTACCGTCTTCTCCTCCTACTCCACCGACTGCCGCTTCTCCGACTACTATTCTGGATCGCGCCACTTCCGAACTGGAGCATCTGCGGCAGGATCTTCTGGGCGCCGACCCTCGTCTAGTGGCCGGGTGCTTGGAGCTGGCTTCTGGCTGGATTCACTCTGATGCTTCGATACGGGCGGCGCTGGTCCAGGCCTCGACGGCTTGCAACGAGGAGAAGCAGGCCATCCTTGAGGTGAAGGTTGCCCATGATGCTGCCTTGGGGGAGGCAACTAGCGTCCGAGGTCGCTGTGAGATGCTGGAGAGCGAGCTGAAGGGCTTGGAGAACCAGCTTGCCGAGGAGGCCCACGTTCGCCAAGAGCAGGAGGAAAGCATGAAGGCTCATGATGGCCGTCAGGACACAGAGGCCAAGCTCAAGAGGCGCCGTGGCCGCCTAAACGCTGGAGCAAGAGCTGGGCGAGGAAGGTTGAGCTGGGCAGCAACACCGGGTTCTCGCCGAGGATCGCGTGGCCTTCGCGGATATGGAGGAGAAGGCTCGCACTTCATTGAAGACGCTTTATGATAGCGGCCTTGAGATCCCGCTGGCCGGCGAGGAGGATGGCCCCGCCAAGCTGCTTCCCTTCCTGGTTTGTGCCCTTCAAGATGTCACCCTTGGCCTTGGCCCTATGGCTGAGGCCGAGGCATGCGTCTTGTCTTCTGCAGCGCTGACGCGGGTCTTCACCCACATCTACCTTCGTGACCCCAACATCAACCTCGACAGCCTGCTTGGAGCAGTGAGCAGCGGCGTGCGCTGCGCTTGAGGCTGTGAAGGGTCGTGCGGAGGCTCTGGTGGGGAAGTTCCAGGCCTTCAGTACCAAGCCGAAGCGGAGCGCTGCTGGCCCTGCTGCTCGACAAGGCAAACCTGCTCTGCGCAGCTCCACCGCCGGCAAGTGACTCCGTCGTGGCTCCCGTCATGCTTTTAATTCCTGCACATGTACCATGCCTCGGGGAGGCGTTAAAACTTGTGTTTGATGATGCGATAACAGTGTGGACTGTAATATTTGCTTTTGAATTTCCTAAAATTTGCATTATTCCTTCCTAGTTGCTTATGTTCTACGCCGGCAGAGCCCTGCCCCGCGCATACCTCAGCCGCCATTGGCCCCGACCGGAAACCAGGACGGGACCAAGGAGTGAGGGGCTACGTGACAAGTTAGGCTCCTGAGTCGCGATGCTTAGGAGTCCCCCTTGGCGCTCGAACAGCAAGTAGGGAGCTGAGATGTGGGTGGATCTGCCATTCTACGTTTGCAGAGCCCGGCCCCGCGCATACCTCAACCGCCATTAGCCTTTCGGAACTAAGGAGTGAGGGGCTACGTGACTAGTTAGGCTCCTGAGTCGGGATGCTCGGAGTCCCCTTGATGCTCAAACGGCCTTCGTACCTTGGCTCCGCTCGGGGAGGGCGTCACGACGAACTAGGCACAGGGGGCTGGCAGTGGCGTCGTCTGGGCATGACCCAGCGCAGCCCGTGCCCAGCCCCTCGCGGCACTCGAGGAGGCGTTGCGATGAGGCCGGACACCGAGCTCGGGCTCCCTCGGGTTGATCGGCCCGGGGCCACCCTCGATTGTTTATCACCGGTAGGAGCATAAGCGCTTTTCGTGTATGCGTCTGGGCATAGCCGCTCCCGGCATGTCGTCGACCAGTAGCGGAGCATGGTGCTTCCAGTGCGTGGGAGGGGCTCCCCTCGGGAGGAGCCCAGGCGTATCAGCCCCACCCGACACGTGGCTGGCACGGTAGGGCTTGACGAGGTGTATCTGGGCACCCGTGGGCCAGCGCGGGACTCACGGGGCCCTACCTCAAGGCAGGTTGCGCCTGCCTCTAGGCCTTATCTTGGAGTGTGTTCCTGCAAATTTGGCCAGATAACGGTGCTCTACGTCTTCGGGTCCCGGCTCTCGAGCTGGTCTCAGTGTAACGCCCCGGACACACCCGCCGGTGGTCGTTACTCCTGGCGGGATCTAGACTGGCCCCACAGATCAATACTAGTCTTTTCTGCGCAGTTTGTCCTCACTCGTGCGCGCACTCCGGGAGCAACTTCGGTCGGTCACCCATCCTAAAACTACTCCAAGCTGAGCACGCTTAACTTTGGAGTTCTTTCGAATGGGCTCCGGAAAAGAAGAATTCCTTATTGATATGAGTAGTCTATAATCCCTAATAAGCCGAGGCTATTACATACACCCACACTCGGAGGAACCGAGCGTCCTCGTCGGGCCACGTGAAACGTTCCCTCTTGGCACAACCGTCTATGCATCGGTCCGGTACATGTGCCATGCCGTGTGCCACGACGGGTCACAAGCGTCATGAACAACATGACGCGCACCTGTCGCAACCATCCGTGTAACCGCGAGGGTCGGCTCGATACCAACTTGTAATGCCGGACACACCCGCGGTGGTCGTTACTCTGGCGGGATCTAGGCGGCCCCACAGATCAATACTAGTCTTTTCTGCGCACTTTGTCCTCACTCGTGTGCACCGGGAGCAACTTCGGTCGGTCACCCATCTGAAACTACTCCAAGCTGAGCACGCTTAACTTTGGAGTTCTTTCGAATGGGCTCCGGAAAAGAAGGAATTCCTTATTGATATGAGTAGTCTATCATCCCTAATAAGCCGGGCTATTACACTCGACCATCATTTGGCATGCCGGTCGCGATGCCATGGACAAGACCAGAGGGTGAGGGCGGAGGCGGTAGGAGCCACGAGTCGCGATGCTCGGGCACCCCCCTTTAACATGCAATTTGGGTTAGATGTGAAACTCTCGTCCTCGGGTCCGGCTCTCGAACTGGTCTCAGCCGTCGCTGGCATGCCAGGTCGCGATGCCATGGACAAGACCAGAGGGTGAGGGCTGGAGAGCCTGTAGGAGCCCTGAGTCGTGATGCTCAGGCACCCCCCTTTAACGCGCAAGCCGGGTTAGATGTCGAAACTCTACGTCCTCGGGTCCCGGCTCTCGAGCTGGTCTCATCCATCGCTGGCATGCCAGGTTGCGATGCCATGGACAAGACCAGAGGGTGAGGGCTGGAGAGCCGGTAGGAGCCCTGAGTCGCGATGCTCAGGCACCCCCCCTTTAACGCCCAAGATTCCGACACCCAGGAGATAAAGGCACTAAATAACAAGCATGATGGGTCGAAAGCATAGCCCTAAGGTAAACGCAAGAAGGGTACACGCCGCTGGGTCAGGCCCGAGCGACTTGGGGATGATGCAGCCCGAGGGGCGCCCCCAATAAGGCAAGCTAAGAGTATGAAATAAAAGGGATACACGCCGTAGGGACGGACCCACGCAGCCTGGGAATAATGCGGCCCTGAGGGCGCTCCCAGCCGGAAATGAAACTTGAAAGATGTCACCTGATGATGTTGGGGACGAAGGGGTGTTGGTGTAGCAGACTCGGCGGGCTGCGGGAGCCAATCCTCACGAGCCCCCAGGCCCAGGGGCCTCAGGAGGCTTCGGAGGCGCCGGTGGCTCCTCGCAGGTCATCTCCATCTCCACCAGGGCTGCGGAACGCCTAACCTCTTGAGCCTCCAGGATGGCCCTCATGAGGCGTTGGTGCGCAGCAGCCACGTTCGGCAAGCCATAAGGCATGCACACGTAGCTGTGGGGCGGACCCTTGCAATGTCCCACTCGCGAGGGCCAGAGGCACTCCTGAGACGCGGCTCGGTTGAGCCCCGGTATGTCGATGCAGACGCGCAGCCCACCATCCTCACCTGGATGGGGGGCCACAGCGGGTAGGCGGCGGCTGCCTCTCATGATCCTTGACTCCAGTAACTCCTGAATGGCCTTGCTGAGGAACTCCTGAGGGTTTGGCCCTCCTTGTCTTGCACCTTTTTGAGGGAAACGTGCTTCAAAACATGCCTCCACGTGGTGCCCAAGTGCCTCCCTCGTGACCTTGGCGAGGTCGGCGGCCCTCCAGGGGAGAGCCCCCGAGCCCTGCCTGAGGAGGGCGCCGGGTGCGCTTCCCTATGTGATGGAAGGAGGTTCCCCCTGGCGGTAGCGGGCCTGAGGGGCCTGCCTCTGAGGCAGGCTGGGCGATGCCTTCTTCTTCTTCTTGGGGCGGCCTCGGGAGGCCTCCTGCCTCCATGATTCGGGTCTTCAGCGATCACGGCTGAAAGGCTCGCTCCGGGGAGCACTGCTGCGTCTCTCGTCGCGAGGCACCGTGATGACCCGCCACTCCTGGCATCTTGAGGGCGTTATAGCCGTGGTGGAGTTCTGACCATGAACTTGGCCAGCCGGGTACCCGAGGATGGCGTTATCTGGCGGCGAATGTGGGCGACGTCAAAGTCGATGAGCTCGGTCTTGGTGGTTGTCGCGTGCCCGAAGGTGACAGGAAGGCCGACCTGCCCAATCGGGACCGTGGAGCCGTCGGTGACTCCGGAGAAAGGCTTGGTTGGCTGAAGCTGACTGTAGGGCACTTGGAGATTGTTGAATGTTTCCACGGACAGGACATTGAGCCCTGCCCCGCCGTTGATGAGGGTCCTGGTGACCAGCACATTGCTGATGGTTGGGGAACAAAGCATCGGGAGGACTCCGGTTGTGGCCACGCACTTGAGCTGATCCACTGAGCTGAACGTGATGGCGCATGCCGACCAGCTGAGAGGGCGCGTGGCCTCGAGCCTGGGGAGGACTACATTCACTTCGCGGGCGAACTGCTTGAAGATCTGTTGAGAGGCTGGGGCTTGAGCTCCACCGGGATCTGCGGCGATTGCACGTGGTTCCTGGAAGCCCCTAGCTCCCTCGTCCTGATGACGGTCTTCATTTCTCCTTGGCAGCGGCGGCAGCGGAGGGAGGCCCGCGTTCCCTTGCGGGCGATCCTCGCGAGGCTGATCCCTCCAGCCTCCCTCACGAGGCGGGTCCTGCCAGTGATCCTCGCGAGGTTGGTCGCGCTACCCTTGGCGTGGGCCGCGGTCTTCCCAACGTCCCGCATTCCTTCCTCCTCCTCGGCCGTAGCCCCGGTCGCTACGGTCTAGACGTCTGCCGACCCTTCCTTCATGCACGGTCCGAAGCTCTTGGCATTCATTGGTGTTGTGGGTGTGGAGGTCGTGGAACACACAGTACCGGCTGCCCTTGGAGGATTCGGGCTGATCTCTGCCTTGCTTGGTGTCTGGCTCTGCCGCGAGTACGGCAGCCCCCTTGCGCTTCACGTCCTTGGCCTTGGGCTTCTTCTCTTCTGGGTCCACGGTAGGCAGCTCGAGGAGGGAGAGGTGTCCCTCCTCAGCCCTGGCGCACTTGGTCGCCAAGTTGAACAGCTCCAAGGAGGTGCACAGGTCTTCATGCATCGCCAGCTCCTCCTTCATCTTGACGTCGCGCACACCATCGGAGAAGGCTGAGATGATGGCCTCCTCCGTCACCTTGGGGATCTTGAGGCGCGCGTTGTTGAAGCGCTGGATGTACTTCGCGGGGTTTTCCTGGTTGCTGCTTGATCTGGCGCATGTCGCCACGGAGGTGGTCGGTCGCGAGTACCACGGAAGTTGACGATGAAGCGGGTGCGCATCTCGCCCCAGGAGGAGATCGTGCACAGAGCGAGTTCGGGAGCCAGTGCGGGCCCGTCCTTGGCGCCATGGGAAACTTTCTGGCCATGACCTTCTCGTCCCCGTTGGCAGCCTCGATGCCCAACTCGTAAAAATGGAGGAACTCTGCAGGGTCAGCCATGCCATCGTAGCGAGGAGGTAGGTCCGGCTTGAACTTGCCGGGCCACGCGTCGCTGCGTAGCTCGGAGGTGAAGGCGCGGCAGCCCGCTGTGGCCACAGGGAGCCTTGTGCGATGGAGAGCTTAGTCTGCGGGTCCCCATGCGCCCTGACTAGGGCAGCGCAGGTCTTTTCGTCTTTGGGCGAGGGCGCCGGGCAGCTTCTCGAGGGCATTGGACTTCTTGGCAGCTCTGCTCTTGCTGCACTGGCGCCTGAAGGAGCAGGTTCCATCCAGGGGCCGCGCGCCTTGGGGCCAGGGCGCCTTCTCGAGGAGGAGGTGGCTGAGGCGCCCCAGGAGCTTCATTGCCAGCAGGCGGGCGCGGTGCAAGGAGAAGGAGGGCTGGGGAGCCCCGCAGCAGCTGTGGACGAGCTCGGCGACTCGGTCGAGCCACTCTTTGTAGACATCGTCGATGGGGCAGAGCAGGAGCTCATTTGCCGCGATGAGCGCAGCTCGGGCCTCCATGGCCGCGCGGGGCGCGCGTGACGGAGAACCAGCGGGAGTGAGCGAGGGCGTGGCAGTGTGGCCGTCCCGCCTCATGGACGGATGCTGGGATGATGCTTGATGCTCGTTCCCCGCCAA
The DNA here is from genome assembly GCA_021437245.1 of Aegilops speltoides. Taxonomy (NCBI): domain Eukaryota; kingdom Viridiplantae; phylum Streptophyta; class Magnoliopsida; order Poales; family Poaceae; genus Aegilops; species Aegilops speltoides. Next base: position 129,851,935 of record CM038144.1, read on the forward strand.
GCCGGTGGCGGCGTTGACGGCAGGTGACGGGGAACGATGAGGGCGCCCGCCGACGGGAGCCGTCTGGGCGACATGGGAAGCGAGGGCGGCTCGGCGCTCGGCGCGAGCCCGACGAGCGTCAGACATTGATGCGATGGTCGGAGAAGAACGAGGCGACGGAAGGCAAATTCCGGCGCACCCCTACCTGGCGCGCCAAATGTCGGATTTCGGGCTCCGGCAGACCCTTGAGGTTCGAACACTGGGGTGCGCGCGGAGATTTAACCCTCTACCGACTTGCTCCTCGATGAATCGCTAGGATCTAACTACCAAACAGAACAACACAAGAGACACAAGATTTATACTGGTTTAGGCCACCATTGTGGTGTAATACCCTACTCTAGTGTGTGGTGTGGTGGATTGCCTCTTGGGCTGATGATGAACAATACAAGGAGGAACAACCTCGCTAGGGTCTGTTCTTGGCTGGTGCGACGAACTGCTAGGAGGAGTTCGGTCGCTCTATCTACTGATTTCTTGGAGAGGATCCCGGTTGCTAGGTCTCGTCCAGATTGCCTCTACCCTGGGGGTGGCTAGTCCTATTTATAGGCAAAGGCCCTGGGCCTCTTCCCAAATATTGAGCGGAAAGGGCGCCAACAATCGGCCATTTTGAAGGGGAACAGCGGGTACACTTATCCTGACTAAAGTTGGTCCTCGCCTGTCAAAGGCTCTGGCGGTGACGCCTGCTTGGGCTCCACAATGACTTCTTCCCTGCCGTTGGGCTGGTCTTGGTCTTGTTGGACCGAAATGGATGCCTTTGCTTGATGCTCTCGCCTGCGCTTGCCCTCTTTGCACCAAAGAGGAAGGGAGGACACTAGGCGGGCTGGCGCCCAACTGGCGCCCTTGGTGGTCATGGCTTGCATCATGGGCACCTCGCGAGGTACCCCGCCTTGAACTCTCCGCCTCCTCGTGAGCCAGCCTGACGAGTCCATGCCCGAGGAAGCTCCTTGTTGTCCGCCCCACGAGGCTTGGCCCCTCTCGAGGGTCTTGAGCCTGTGTTGATGAAGACGGGCTGTGCTGGGCCTCCTTTGAGCCACGCCGCAGGCCGCATGCAGGCAAGTCTGGGGACCCCCGTTCCCAGAACGCCGACAGTTGTGGTTTTACGTAGGTAAGAAACATTCTTGCTAGAAACCTATAGAAGCCACGTAAAAACTTGCAACAACAATTAGAAGACATCTAACTTGTTTTTGCAGCATATGCCTTGTGATGTGATATGGCCAAAAGGATGTGATGAATGATATATGTGATGTATGAGATTGATCATGTTCTTGTAATAGGAATCACGACTTGCATGTCGATGAGTATGACAACCGGCAGGAGCCATAGGAGTTGTCTTTATTTTTTGTATGACCTGCGTGTCATTGAATAACGCCATGTAAATTTGAAAGTGCTAGGATCGACTAGAGGGGGGTGAATAGGCGATTTTTATGAAAGTCTTCAAAACATGGAAGTTTCGAAGACGAACTGTAGAAATGACCTAAATGATATGCAGCGGAAGATAAACTACAATAGCCAAACCATAGTCAAGTATGTAATGATGTGAAAGTACAGGACTAATAGCTGCTAAGTAGTAAGGATCAGGATGGAAGATTGTATGAAGCCAATCAACAACAGTAGTCAAGCAATGAAGTCAAACAGGTACGACAGATGGGCAGTGACTTCACGAAGACAAACTCGAAGTAAAGGAAGGGAGAGGATAGAACCAGTCACTTGTTGAAGACACAGGATTTCTTGGACCAGTTCCAGTTGATGTGACAACTGTACGTCTGGTTAGGGAGGCTGAGATTCAACTCAGAAGACCGTGTCTTCACCTTATTCCCCTTGAGCTAAGGACACCCAGTCCTCGCTCAATCACTCTGGTAAGTCTTCAAGGTAGACTTCCGAACCTTCACAGACTTCGTTCACCGGCGATCCACAATGACTCTTGGATGCTCAGAACGCGACGCCTAACCGGCTGGAGGATTCACAGTCCTCAAGTGTAATAAGTCATCAGGTCACACAGACAGAAAGACTTCAGTGATGCCTAACACTCTTTGGCTCTGGGTGTTTGGGCTTTGGTCCTCGCAAGGATTTCTCTCTCTCAAAGGCTCCGAGGTGGGTTGCTCTCAAACGACAAAAGCCGTGCACTAACTCTGAGCAGCCACCAATTTATGGTGTAAGGTGTAACGCCCGGGATGTAGCTTTCCATATTTGTAACTCCAACTCCTGCCTTTTCCGGAGATGCGATATATTATTTTCTCCGTGGTTGGGTTTTTGTCTTTCGTTTTGCATTTTGTTTATGTCATGCATTTCATCATCGCATCATTCGCATTGCATCGGCATCGTTTTTCATAAAACTCGCACCCGTTCGTAGTTGCCGCGTCCCCCCCTTTCTTTTGATTGACCGCCCCGAGACCAACTGTGTTTTCGTTTCCCTTTTGTCCGACCACCTAACCTCTCTTGCCAGCTCGCAGCCCCCTCGCGCGCGTCCGAAACTTGCCCCGAACCCGAACCGCACGGTCATGACCGTTGGGTCCGGATCTTCCCCCAACATCTACAAAACATCACCGTTTTCATATTTGAGCTTCCCTAGTCTGTTTTTCCCGACCGTCCGATCGAAATTGTAGGGACATATATCCCCTAACCTAAAATCATCTAATATAAATATCTGTCCAACCCTAGACCTAGTCTGTCCCATCCATCGATTACATCCCGCAGCCGCTGCCACCCACATTCCCTTATTCCTCGGGAGCTCGTCCCATCGCCGCTAGTCCCCTTCTTCCTTGGGATCCTCCCAGATCCCCTCCTCACCAACCAGCGCTCCTCACTGCTCCTCCCTACTTCGCTCGCCCGGCCAACCAGAGCAGCCCCGTCCCCGCAGGAGCGCCCTCGGTCTCCTCTGCTTCTCCTCGCGCCTGGGACCAGCAACAACACAGAGCCCCACGCTCTAGCGCTCGATCTCCTCGAGCGAGCTCCTGCCTCGTTCCCCTCCGGCCTCGCCCGTCCTTCGCGCGCGGCAAGCCACAGCACGACCGGAGCTCCCTCCACCGACGAGCATCACCAGCAGGCTGTCCTCGCTGACCCGCGCCCGTCCGCCTCGGAGCCGGCCTCCACAGCCTCCTCCCAAATCAGCGTCGCCATGGCCTCGTCTCCGGCCAGATCGGGCCGTCCCCAACCTCCACCTCGTCACCCACGCCGTCGCCTTGCTCCACCCTCGCCGCCGTCGGGAACCGGTGTCCCGCGGCCGGGTCCGTCAGTCCGCGACCCCGCATCCCTCGCTGCCAGCCTCTGTTTCCCCTCCTGCGAGCAGTGGCTTGGGATCGAGCGCAGCCGGCGTGTCCGCCTCGTTGGCCAGCCCGCGCCTCGTCGGAACCGCGCCAAGCCGCCGGTGAGCTCCTCCGTCGCGTGCACCCCCAACTCCTTCTTCTCTCTGAATATGCTCCCTCCCTGATTTCCTTCCACAGGGCGCCGATGTCGCCCTTGAGCTCCGCCCGCGCCGTTGTTGCCCAGATCCGGATCCACCCCGCCTCCACCTCGCCGGCCTTCCCTGCAGCTCGTCGTCGCTCCCCTTCGAGTCCACGCCGTCGTTGCTGTCCCCTGCACCGTCGCTGTCTTCTGTCGAGCATGAGCTCGATCCCCTGCTTCGCTGCATCGAAGGAACCAGGAACGTTGACCACTCCTGGGCCGGCGCGCCTCTAGATCCTCCCGTGGCCTAGTAGCAGCCAGGCCCATCGCGCTCCTTTGCGGCCTGCCGGCCTCCTCCAGATCCGACCGGGCCAAGGCCCACTGGGTGAGAAGCCCCCAGCCCCTCCTCTCTATCGGGCCAGCCAGTTTCGGCCCGCTTCTGTTTTTTTTTCTTCCTGCGAATTTGTCTAATTTCCAGTGATTTATCTGTTTTACAGAAAAACCCCTAGACTTCATGCATTTAATAACTCATCAACCGTGCATCGGTTTAAAATAATTTATACATGTAAAATGCTTAGAATTTTGTGTAGATTAATAATATGCCACTTTCATCCATGTTTAAAATATTTAAAATGATGTTTGATTAAATTTGCTCACATGCCATGTTAAAATGATTTATTCCATAACTAAATAACCGTAGCTCGGTTTTAAATGTTCTTTATATGTAAATGGGGTGGAAAAATGCCTAGTTTAACATGGTCCACTTTATTTTCCTATTTAACAACATTAAAATATGGTTTAGGGCAGAACAGTACCAAATTCATAATTTGCATATGAGGATTTTCCGGAATTGTTGTTTGTTGTTCCGGCCTCATTTAAACTTGCCTAAATATTTAGTTTACTTTTGTTACACCCCTTGACATGTTTAACAACATTTAACATTGTTGTGTACCTAAACGAGAGCGAACTAAATAACTCGGATGTGGTGTTTCGTCAATATACAACTCATTGCATATTGAGCTCCACTTAACTTGTAGTATTGTTTGTTGCACTTTGCCATGCCATGCCTCTTTAAACCGGACATGCATCATCCTTGTTTGTGCATCATGCCATGTTTATGCTTGTGTGTTTACTATGTTGTTTGTTTCTTTCCGGGTTGCTTCTCTCGTTAGCTTCGGTTTCGTTCCGGAGTTGTGAGGATCTGTTCGACTTCGTTCGTTTGTCTTCTTCATGGACTCGTTCTTATTCCTTGCGGGATTTCAGGCAAGATGATCATACCCTCGAAATAACTACTATCTTTGCTATGCTAGTTTGCTCGCTCTTTTGCTATGCCAATGCTACGATGCCTACCATTTGCTTGTCAGCCTCCCAAATTGCCATGTCAAACCTCTAACCCACCATGTCCTAGCAAACCGTTGTTTGGCTATGTTACCGCTTTGCTCAGCCCCTCGTATAGCATTGTTAGTTGCAGGTGAAGATTGAAGTTTGTTCCTTGTTGGAACATGGAGATGTTGTTCCTTGTTGGAACATGTTTACTTGTTGGGATATCACAATATATCTTATTTAATTAATGCATCTATATACTTGGTAAAGGGTGGAAGGCTCGGCCTTATGCAGTGTTACATTCCACTCTTGCCGCCCTAGTTTCCGTCATATCGGTGTTATGTTCCCGGATTTTGCGTTCCTTACGGTTGGGCTATAATGGGAACCCCTTGATAGTTCGCCTTAAGTAAAGCTCCTCCAAGCAATGCCCAACATTGGTTTTACCATTTGCGCTAACAACCTACCACCTTCCCTTGGGTTCTGCAGACTCAAGGGTCATCTTTATTTTAACCCCCGGGCGGTGCTCCTCGAGTGTTGGTGCATCGAGCTACTCTGGGGCCACCCGGGAAACTCGAGGTCTCGTTTTACTCGTGGGATGTCTCATCGGTGTTGCCGAGAGCGAGATATGTGCAGCTCCTATCGGGATTGTCGGCGATCGGGCGGCTTTGCTGGTCTTGTTTTACCATTGTCGAAATGTCTTGTAAACCGGGATTACGAGATCGATCGGGTCTTCACGGGAGAAGGTCTATTCCTTCATTGATCGCGAGAGCTTGTCATGGGCTAAGTTGGGACACCCCTGCAGGGTATAAACTTTCGAGAGCCTTGCCCGCGGTTATGTGGCAGATGGGAATTTGTTAATGTCCGGTTGTAGATAACTTGACACTTGATCCGAATTAAAACGCATCAATCATGTGTGTAGCCGTGATGGTCTCTTCTCGGTGGAGTCCGGGAAGTGAACACGGTTTCTGGGTTATGTTTGACGTAAGTAGGTGTTCAGGATCACCTCTTGATCATTGCTAGTTGACGACCGTTCCTTTGTTTCTCTTCTCGCTCTCATTTGCGTATGTTAGCCACCATATATGCTTAGCCGCTGCTGCAACCTCACCACTTTACCCCTTCCTTACCCATTAAGCTTTGCTAGTCTTGATACCCATGGTAATGGGATTGCTGAGTCCCCGTGGCTCACAGATACTTCCAAAACTAGTTTGCAAGTTGAAAGTGCGTTATATCGACTAGAGGGGGGGTGAATAGGCGATTTTTATGAAATTCTTCACTGAGGAATTTGCCGGTGAGGAAATTCCTTAGCGAAGAACTATTTGCAGCGGAATAAGTACTCAGAGGTAAACATAGCAGATTACACACATAGTCGGCATGATGAAATGAAGACTAGAACATAGTGCGAAGCGTAAACACAGGATAACAAGATGAAGACAAAGCAGATGAAGAAATTGGCGAGGAATTTGTGAAAGTCTTGATCAAAGTCTTCAACCACGATATGAACAACATGCAACACAGAATGAGAAATGAATGAGTTGAGGAAATAGAACCAGTCGGTTGGTGAAGACAATGATTTGGTAGACCAGTTCAAGCTGCTTGTCTCGGTTATGCGTCTAGTTGGAGCGGTGAGTATTTAAACTCGAGGACACACAGTCCGGACACCCGATCTCGAGAGCGCAACTCAGGACACCCAGTCCTCACCGTATTCTCCTTGAACTAAGACCACGCAGGCCTCGTCCAATCACTCGTGGTAAGTCTTGGTGACTTCCAAACCTTCACAGACTTGGTCACTCGGCGATCCACAATTCCTCTTGGATGCTCTAGACCTTGACGCCTAACCGTCTGGAAGAAGCACAGATCTTCAAAGGTAACAAGCGTTGGATCCACGCGGGATCAATTTCTTGATGATGCTCAATCACTTGGGGTTTTTGTGGGTTTGGTTTTGGATTTTCCTCACTTGATGATTTTCGCTCAAAGTCCTTGGAGGATGGGTTGCTCTCAAATGACAAGTGTCAAGTTCTCTCGAGCAGCCAACCAACTAGTGGTTGTGGGGGTGCTATTTATAGCCTAGGAGCAGCCCGACATGATAAGACATAAATGCCCTTCAATGATATGACCGTTAGGTGGATAAGATATTTTGGTCCGCCGGCCTTATGACAAAGAACGGTCGGAAATTTGACTTTCAAAGTCCTCGGGGCTATCATGTTCCTCCTTGTGTAGGCAATTCGCCATGGCGAATTCCTAACTCCTCGATCGAACAAAGTCATCGATGACGGAAGAACTGCGTCTCATCCTTTGAAGAATTTGGTGAAGCGTATGAGATTTCAATGGCTTCACTCGAAGGGATTGGTAGGTGTAGGATTTTGAGTTGAGCATCACATGGAAATTTTTCCTTAGTATTTCCTCGACCCCCTTTAACAGTACGGTGTTTCCTATGACTCAAGAAAGAGAAAATGAAACTACGAAAACAAAAGTCTTCACGCTTCATATTCCTCGAATGAATATCAAGTCTTCATGGTCACACCAATTTCTTCACTTTCAAAGTCTTCAGAAAGTCTTCAGAATATCAAAGTCTTCAGTTGAAGAACTTCATTTTTAGGGGTCGACTTTCTCTGTAAATATCAAACTCCTCATAGACTTATAGACCTGTGTACACTCACAAACGCATCAGTTACTTAACCTATAAGTCTTCAATACACCAAAATCACTAAGGGGCACTAGATGCACTTACAATCTCCCCCTTTTTGGTGATTGATGACAACATAGGTTAAGTTTTCAACGGGGATAAACATATGAAGTGTAAACACTGATATTGAGGAATTTGATTGCAAGATATAGAAGAACTCCCCCTGAATATGTGCATAATGAGGAATTTGCTTTTGAGGCAATGCACATTTGAAGATTTGAATCATGGAGATCTCCCCCTATATCTTGTAATTCATACACGCATTTGATAAATGTACTATGAAGAATTTGAAATGCATGATGAAATATGGTGCCTGATGAGATTCAGCATGCATGCAATAGTATTAACACGTATCAATATATCAGAGCATAGTGTTAACATGCAATAGTATCAGAGCTCAAATATCACATTCAGAGCTTAGTGCTTCAAAAGCATCAGAGCACAAGAGCATCAGAGTATAACGCGTATCAAAATCAGAGCATCAGAAGCACAATCAAAAGTATTAGAGCATAGTGCAAAGTGAGCACAATGCACGATCAAAAGTATCAGGGCACCATCGGATTTAAGATTACAACTCGATCTAATAAAAGTTTCGGAAGAACGAGAGTTGTAACTTAATAAAAACACCCATAGTATAAACCCGCTTGAAGACTAACTCAGATTTCTCCCCTTTGTCATCAAATGACCAAAAGGATCAAAGCGAGGACTAACGCCTGAAGATATTCAAGTTGATGGAGGAGCCCGGCGTTATCGGGGTTGGATGTTGAAGTAGGGCTGCCGCAGATGTCTTCCAAATCTTCATATTCATCGGTTTAGCGATGAAGAATAAGAGCTAGCCACCAAATCAGGAACTTTGACTCTCTTGAATTTCTTGGAGGTGGTGCGGACCGGTCATAAGCTTCACGAAGACCCATGGTCTTCAATTCTTCCATGGAATAGACATGATTGAGAACAGCCCAAGTGCGGTTGAGGGTTTCATGAAGGTAGTCTTGGTTTTCTTCCTTGCATTATGCGTTGAGGTCATATTGTGAAGAATTGCAGCAAATTGGCGCTTGACCCATTTCGATTGCGATCAACCTTCCGATGAAGGCGAGGAGTAACTCACGATCAGTCATCACCCTGGGTGCAGTTGCTTGAGGCTGTTTCTTGGTTGAGGTATTAGCGGCAGTGTCATGCGTAGCAGAATCATCATTGGTGGAGTAAGATGCAGCTTTGCAAAACTGACCATCAATGGGCGAGTGCCTTCATCAATTACACTGCTGCCTTGCCCTTGTCATCGGATGATGAAATTGGTCGCTTGAGGACTTCAATGGGCGGCGGAAGCTGCCATGGTTGAGTGTCGACCTTGTAATTGGTGAAGATCTTGCCCTTATGAATCTCATGATCCAAGGCACATATGGCTTCAGCTCAAAAGGTGACATTGCAACGTTGGCGAGTCCTCATGAAGAAATCATGGAAGTTGGCAGAGCGCCATGAATGATATTGAAAAGCAAGTTCTTCATGATGCCAACGACGTCTTCATCATTTGAGTCGTGGCCTTTGATTGGACTCATAGTCTTTGTCAAGATTACGTACACGATCCGAGGCACATAGAGCAAATCCTTGACGAGGAATTTGGTTCGAGGAGCTTGGCACGGCTTCAATGGCTTCATCAAGACTTGCATGAAGTGATTAGGCGATTCACGATCATTGTAGAGCAGCGAGCAGATTCATGGGGAGGATCAAGAGGAAGGACACGAAGCAATTCGATTCTTTGGTGCCTTGTAGTGAGTATTCTCGATCATCAATCAGAACCCATGAGTTGATGTCTTGACATCTCCGGTGATGTCGAGGTGGCATAGAAGCGAAGAATGAGTTCTTCATTCCAGTCACATATGTCGGTGTAGAATTTTAACAGCCTGCATCGTGAAGAACACGAATCTTGGCTCGAAGCATGGTAGTGATTCCATATCTACATGAGGAATATGCTCATGGTCAAAGATCTTGTCCTTGTCGAATAGCGAGGAATAGAAATTTGCTTGTGTTGGAGTCGAGCGTCTTTTCCTCATTCGAGCGAGTCATAGGGATTATAAGCGATGAAGAACACGTGCTCGAGAAGAAGTCTTCAGCCTTGAACTTTTGCTTGCTTGAAAATGGATTCTTTGGCTTGGGCAGAGGAATATCGTGATTTGCGGCACAACTTCAGAATCGCAATTTCAGGTTCTTGGTGAGAATTTCGGTTCCTCTCCTTGTGCGGTTTGAGGATCGGCAGTTGGTTCTTGGCGCTAGTGCTGGAATCTCTTCGTTGACGGATGATGTGGGATGAGTTTCTTGAGCCCATTTGAGCAGTAGTAGTTGGTGGTGAGGAACTTGTTGAAAGAGTGAAGAGAGGAGTATTGGGGTCTTGACTTTCCCAAAAGTCATCGTTCATTCTGGTGTAGTGCACCCAATATCCACATCTTCATCTTCTTTTCAATTTCCTCAACACCTGCCTCTTCAGTGATGAACCGAGGCACGGGTGAGGAAACAACAGGAGTTGAAGGAAAGCTTCCACTTCAATTTCTTCATCAAGCTGTTACAAGTAGCAATGAATGATTTTCTTCATCGATCCGCTTGGGATCGTATATTCTTCTCAAAGGAACCATTTCCTTGGGCGACATGGAGGAGATGGGAATGGCATCAATAGGATTTTCAATCGAGCTGGTCATTGGCTTCATTTTCTTCGCAGCGAAGAATTTGGCGCTTGGTGATGCCTTCCTTTTCTTCTTTGCAGCTCTCTCTGCAGCCTTTGTCTTCTTCACTTCATAGGCGGAAGGAAGAATTGGAGTTGGTGTTGGTGCAGGAGGAGCTGAGGATTGTGGTTCATTTTCTTCAGTATGGCCCAGTGCAGTTGCCTGTTTCCTTGATTTCTTGAGCGCACCACTAGTGGATGCCACAGGAATTTCTTCGGTGCTGGAATGGAGTCATCAGCCTGGAACTTGTGTTCTCATCGGCCGCTGAAAGTCATCAGCGATCTTGGCATGTTCATCGGCGAGGCTGAGCAGATTCTTGACTGAGGATTTTCTTGTTGCGATGGAGCTGCAGCGGTGACATTTTCTTCGTCGAGTGCGAATCTCACCTTGGCTCCTTGCCAGTCAGCATTGTAAGCATCAAAATCCTTGCTGAGTGCTTGGATTTCTGATTGAGCTTTAAGAAGTTCTTCAGGAGACAAGTTGATGATGTTTTTCCTCAGAAGCTTCTCTTTTCTTGCTTTTGCTCTCTTCAATTCACGAGCCTTTTCAAATTTCCATTTCTCTTCAGAGATGAAATGGTTCAGCATGTGACTTTGACCAGGAGTCAGTGGCAGATCCGGAAGAGGAGTGTGTGGATCCTGATGCCACAGGTCAATGAAGTCTAGGATCTTCTTGGATCCAAAAGCGAGGTACACTTGTTCCTTTGGCTCTAGCGGCCTTGGTCGATCTGTCTCGATGATTTCTTCAAGTTCTTCATCGAGGCCTCATCATCGAGAGGAACATTGAATGCAACCTGTTTCTTTTTGGACTTGGCGAGGACGCGTCCAGCAGTTGCTTTAGTCTTCAGTGAGTGGGACTGTTGAGGACATTGGTGCGGTGAGGAACTTCTTTGAAACACGAAGCAATGGAGAATCCTTGAGTCCTTTGACAAGTTGCAAGATGCAGTGTTGAGGACTTGGAGGAGCTCTTGAGGATTTTGAATGAGCAAAGCAGCGATCGAGGAATTTGCCGTGAGGGCGGCTGACGGTGAAGCACTTGGCTTGCCTTGAGCTTCTTTGGCATTGATTTCCTCGGTTTGACCGAGGGCTCGGCGGCAGCAGCAGCAGCAGCAGAATCCTCATTGAATTTCCTCCGCCTCCTTGGCTGTCTTGCCAATTTTGCTTGGCGCTGGACCATTCTTGGAAAATCTTCACCACGTTTGCTGGTGGGATCGGCTACTTGGCCGGTGCGGAGGAGCTCTTGGGCATGGAGGATTCAAGCGAATTTCCTCATGTACTTAGGAGTGACATAGCGGTATTCACGCCATTCTCGTGCCCATCTCCTTTCTATCCTCTGTATGCGCACTTTGCGCTGGTTCTTGGTCTCCTTGCCAAATTTGGATTCATCAGGTGTGTAGTAATCCTTGTATATTTCCTCAGGAATTTCAAAAGCAGTCATGACTTCCGGTTTCTTTCCTCCCTTCTGAGGTCTCTTGCCTTCTGCCATTTTCTTCAGGTGAGGAATTTGAACAGTAGAGCACTCTGAAGAAGTATGCAGTTTTTCTTCAAGGAACGCTGCAAATGAGTTAAGTTGATGAGAACCTAGTGATTCAAAGGCGGACATGAGTACACTGTGAGCAGAGTGTAGGTGCGAGGAATTTGGAGAGGTCATATCGTTCTCGGAAGATTTTTCAAAAGAAGCAAGTTTTGAGGAATTTGACCAGTTTGAGCCTTGAGGAATTTCACTAACGTTTCGTCTTAGGTTCGAGTTATGCAGATCGAAAATCCGCACAATTGAGGAATCTTGAAGAAATGAATGCTTAGAGATAAATCAAGAACATATAGTGTGTGAGGTGTTCATATGTGAAGATTTTGAAGAGTAAAAACACCTTTGAAGATTTTCGAAAGATTTGAGAATCAGCGAGTAATAAAAGTGACTTTTAATTACCCGAACTGAAGAACACGACGAAGAGAGAGCTGTAGAGAAGTTCGTCACGTTAGATCTTCACGCCCTAACTTGGCAGAGGAAGACGACTACGGCAGCGGCGGAGTGAAGATTTCGCGACCGCGCGAAAGTCTGACGGCGATGAGGTCAAGGCGGTGAAGCTTTTCCTCACCGGCAGCGATGGAGTAGCGGCGGCGCTAGGGTTTGAGGAGAGCTCGGCGAGAGACAGCGATCGGCGGAGTAAATGAAGTGAGGAGGGTAAAGGGTATTTATAGCCACGGTGAAAAACTGTTCGCCGAAGATTTTGGACGAACATGCCCCTGCCCTTTCTCCTTCCGCGACGTGTGTCACCCACGTCTTGTGCGGATGGGATTGTGTAAGATCGTGGGTGATTAAACTAATACATCGTGGGATGCGGAGCGGTTTGGCGGTAAAACCGAAAGTTTTGGATAAGATTTGTTAAAAGTTTAGTTCGCAATTTCTTCATTTGTCAAGGACCGGTGAAGACTTTGAGCAGTTTCAATCGAGCGCACATGAAGAATTTGTGAATAGATTGGATTGAGTATAGCATAGAGGGGAAGGGTCCGATCACATTCACTTAGCAGAAATCGCAACTTGAAGAAATAGCAATAAGTGAATGCTGTAGAGGACATAAACTCATATATATATATAGCCAATGAAGAAATACGACGGAAACACTGAAGATTTTGCAAAGTTGAAGATTTTGAAAAATGAGGAATTTCAAAAGCAAAAAAACTCAAATTGAAGATTTTCAACTTTTGTGGTGGCGTAGCCCACCGTATAAGAATGATGATTTCAGACACCGCGTACAATTGTCGTAGGGTTCTGAGAATCAAATTCTTCATTAATTTCTTCACACTTAGAGTGTTATTCTTCATTGATTGAGGAACAACGTTTCTTCATGTGTTGCACATCTAAGTCATCAATTATGCATAAGGGTTAGGATGTGTGTCCTTTTCAAAGAACATTCGAAGATTCTAAGATATTTAGCTCACACGCAACTTGCTAAATCTCTTCTCATCCAAGGGCTTGGTGAAGATATCAGCTAGCTGTTCTTGATCTTCACATGCTCGATGGAGATATCGCCCTTCAACACATGATCACGAAGAAAATGATGGCGAATCTGGATGTGCTTAGTCTTGAGTCTGAAGGCGGGTTGTGAGCAATCTTGATGGCACTCTCGTTGTCGCGAGAGGAGAGGCACATTCTTCACGTTAGCGCCATAGTCCTTGAGGTTTGCTTCATCCAGCGATTGAGCACAGCATGACCCAGCAGCAATATATTCAGCTTCAGCAGAAGATGAGCGGTGATACAGTTACTTTCTTGAGGACCAACGGACCAAAGATCGTCGAGAAATGACAAGTGCGGATGTTGACTTGCGGTCCACACGATCACCAAAGCATAGTCGAGTCGAGAATATCAATGAGATCAAAAGCGAGCCCTTGGGTTACCATAATCCTAGTGTTGGTGTGTGAGCTAGATATCGAAGAATATGCTTCACAGCCTTATGGTGTGATTCCTTGGTGCAGCTTGAAATCGGGCACACATGCAAACACTAAGCATTATATCTGGCCTAGATGCACATAGGTACAATAAAGAACCAATCATGGGCGGTATACCTTGTGATCGAAGTCAATACCATTTTCATCGATGCATAGATGACCATTTGTGGGCATAGGAATTTTAGCGCCTTTGCAATCTTGCATGCGAATTTCCTCGATTACATCTTTGAGGTATTTCTCTGAGATATGAATATGCCATTGCTTCGATTTGCGAATTTGAAGACCTAAGAAGAATTTCAACTCTCCATCATAGACATTTGATATTCTTCACTCATCATATAGGCAAATTCATCACTATATCGTTGGTTAGTACAGCCAAAGATAATATCATCAACATATATTTGGCACACAAACAGTTCACCATCATATGATTTAGTAAATAGAGTAGGATCGAGTGAACGGGTGTGAAGCCATTCTTCACGAAGAATTCCTCCATTGTATCATACCACGCCGAGGGGCTTGCTTGAGGCCATAGAGAGCCTTATTTAGTCGAAGACTTTGTCGATTCTTGGGATCTTCAAAACACAGGGGTTGAGCAACATATACTTCTTCCTCAAGCTTACCATTGAGGAATGCACTTTTCACATCCATTTGATATAAGATGATATCATGATGGTTAGCATAGGCAAGTAAAATGCGAATAGATTCAAGTCTAGCAACAGGTGCAAAAGTTTCATCGAAATCAATTCCTTGACTGTGTGTAGCCTTGAGCTACTAGTCGTGCCTTATTCCTCACAACAAGGCCATTTTCATCTTGCTTGTTGCGGTAGATCCACTTTGTGCCAATGATATTATGCTTGCGAGGATGCAGGCGATTGACCAATTCCGGACATTGTTCAGCTCGAACTGATGTAATTCTTCTTGCATAGCCTGAATCCCTCCGGCTCGAAATGCTTCATCTACCTTAGTGGGCTCGAGATAGAGACAAAAGCATAGTGCCCACAAAAGTTAGATAAGTGTGAGGCTTTTGAGCGGGTGAGAGGACCTGGTGCGCTGATGTCATCGATGATCTTCTCCACTTGCACTTCTTTTGCAACACGTGGATGAGTTGGTTGTCGTTGAGGATTTTGATCAGCATTTTCTTGACACCAATTTCCTCATCATGTTCTTCAGTGCATCACTCGGCGTTCTTCACGAACAGGAATGAATTCTTCACAGATTCTTGAGAGGAATGACATCCTCGGTTGCCTTGTGCTTGATAGCATCCTCGGTGCTGGTTCATCTAACACAGAAGGTAGGTGCTCTCTTTGTGAGCCATTAGTTTCATCGAACCGCACATCTACTGATGTCGACAATCTTGTGAAGAACAATGTTGAAGACCACAGTAGGTGTCGAGTCCTTTCCGTAACCAAGCATAAAACCTTCATGTGCTTTCGGTGCAAATTTAGAGTTGTGGTGAGGATCTCTAATCCAACATTTAGCACCGAAGACTTTGAAATAACTCACATTGGGTTTCTTGTCAGTGAGAAGTTCATATGCAGTCTTCTTGAAGAATTTGTGAAGATATACTCTGTTGATGATGTGGCAGGCAGTATCAATTGCATCAATCCAAAAACGCTTAGGCGTTTTGTATTCATCAAGCATAGTGCGAGCCATCTCAACAAGAGTCCTGTTCTTGCGCTCCACGACGCCATTTTGCTGAGGAGTATAAGGAGCAGATAATTCATGAGTAATACCAAGTTCATCAAGATAGGCATCAAGAGCAGAATTCTTGAACTCAGTTCCATTGTCACTTCTGATATGCTTGATCTTCACACCAAAGTTAGTTGAAGCCCTCGAGGAAAATCGTTTGAAGACTTCCGCACTTCATGTTTGTAAGTAACAATGTGTACCCATGTATATCGAGAATAATCATCAACAATGACAAAACCATATAGAGATGCATCATTAGTATTTGCTGAATAATGATTAGGTCGAATAGGTCCATGTGAAGCAATTGAATGGACGAGTAGTGGTCATGATAGTCTTATTTGGATGCTTGGCCTTGGTCATTTTTCCGCTTCACATGCTCCACATAAGTGATCCTTGAGGAATTTGACATTCTCAATGCCAATGACATGCTTCTTCTTCGCAAGCGTGTTCAAATTCCTCATGCTGCATGACCAAGTCGTCGATGCCATAGCCAGCCTACGAAGCTTTTGCAAGTAGACACATGGCTGGTTGTGGTCTAGAGAAATCAACAATATCAGATCTCCTCTCCTAAAGCCTTGAAGACTTTGGAATTGTCGACTTCCATAATCACAACATAGCGATATTTGCCAAAGACAACAACCATATCAAGATCACAAAGCATTGAGATCGACATGAGATTGTATCCTAAGGACTCAACAAGCATGACTTTGTCCATGTGCTTATCCTTAGAGATAGAAACCTTACCAAGACCCAATACGACTTTTGCCTTTGTCGTGAATATGATATGCTTCAGAGGTGGCGGTGATAAAGGAGCATCCATCAATAGATTCTTGTCACCGGTCATGTGATTTGTACATCCACTATCGAGGACCCATTCGGTGGTTTTGGGTTGATCATCCTGCAGATGAATTAGTGTAACTTACAATCTCATATGCTTCATCGGTGAAGAATATGATATCAAGTTCATCGATGAATTTCATCAAGCGATAGAACAGTATAGCAGTATGAGGACGTGTGAAATGAAGATTCATTTCATCATGATTCGCCTGCGTCCTTTCAGGCAATTTTTTCAGGTCCCCAGCAAATTCTTCAGACGTTCGAGCACGTCTAGAGACCTGACCCTGCAGAAATGATTAGTTCTTTTTCTTCACCACCCACATCTGGAGGGGTGGCAAAGAGTTCATCATCCTGCGAGCACCATGTGAGAAAGGTGGCAAAGATGCCAAACCATTTTCGCTTACCATGGAGGGGTTAGGGTAAGCATATGAATAAGCAGAATAATTCTTCGAGGACTTATGAACATAATGGTTTGAAGAATAATGCACATATTCATAGCCCTTAGCTTTGCCCTGCGAGACAGATTTGTTAGCACGATGATAATAATCATATGAGGACTTTGATCCAGTTGAGGAATTTGATCCTCTTGAAGAATTTGGTCCATATGAAGAATTTGATCTGGGGTTCCTGTTCTTCACTGGTGGTGTCATGAGGACATTCACCTGAAGACTTTCAACAAAGCTTTTGGGAACCCAGATTTTCTTCATAGGGGAACCGTTCTGCGATTAGTGCCAACATATCTAGCAAATACTTCACCATTTCGATTCTTGAACAGTTTATAGTTAGAGTCAAATGACTCATCGGAAGAATGAGGGGATTCACATGTAAAGCCGGATAAGTTAGATGGATCAATTGGAGGTCCTTTGCAAAGCAACCCATGAGGTTTTGGGATCTTGCTCGGGCTTCCAATATGTTCCATCGGCATTCAGTTTCCTCTCAAAGGCAATACCCTCTTTCCTAGGGTTTCTGTTGAGGATCTGCTTTTTGAGCACATCACAAAGTGTCTGATGCCCTTTGAGGCTTTTGTACATGCTGTCATGTACAATTCCTTCAACCTGCATTGTCAGTGATACTAGCAATGTCCTCAGATGAGGAATTAGTGATAGCAGAGGCAGATGAAGAATTTGTAACATTTGAAGCATTTGAACATTCAGGTGAAGAATTAGCAGATTCACGTTCAATGCACTTTAAGCATGGAGGAACAAATTCTTCCTGAGAAGCGCTGATTTGTTGAGCTAGTAATGAATCGCGCTCCTTCTGAAGATCTTCATAACATACTCTTAGCTTTTCAAGATCTGCCTTTCTTTGAATAGCTTCAAGAGAAAGCTTCTCATTGTCTTGCTTTTCTTGAAGAAATTCATAAGAAAGTTTATCATGATCAGACAAGAGAGAGTTATGATGACCTTGAAGGTTATCATATTTAGACCAAGTCTCTGAAGATTTTCGATCGGGGCTTTAGTGCGATCCATTTCTTCACCCAACATATCATCACTTTTATCTAGCATGTTTTGAACCTTTTCAAGAGCCCGTTGTTGTTTCACAGCAATTTTAGCAAGTTTAGAGTAGCTGGGCTTAAGATCCTCATCGATTCATTTTCACTAGAATCGGAGGAGTTGTATTTGAGTACCTTAGCTGCTTTTGCCATGAAGCAATAGGTGGGGCGTAGCCATCATTATCTTCATCGGGCTTGTTGGTGGAATCAGTTTCTTGATGTTGAAGATGGACTTGCTGACGAAAGATAAAGAGCAACGCCGACTTCGCCACACGGACTCAGATTCTTGAGACTCCTCCTCTTCATCATTTTCCTCGATTCAGCTTGAGTCCATTTCCTTGCCAATGAATGCTCGAGCTTTCTTGGAGCTGCCCTTCTTGTGAGATGAAGACTTTGATGGTTTTGAAGACGAAGATTTTGATGATTTCTTCTTTTCTTCATTTCATCGTAACTGTAGTCCTTGTATTTCTTCTTCTTCATTTCCTTTTCCCATCGAGGACAATCTTGAATATAGTGACCAGGCTTCTTGTATTTGTGGCAAAGTCTTCTCTTGTAGTCCTTTGGATGAAGAATCATTTCCTCTTGAGGATTTTCCAAAACGACCACGTCTTGTGAACTTGGAATTTCTTCACAAGGAGAGCTAGATCTGGCTCGATTCTTGAGATCACCAAGGCTACTACCAGAATCCTCACATTCAGAGTCAGACACAACCTTAGCCTTCAGGGCACGCGGTTTGCCATAGTTTGAGCCATAGAGATCTCTCTTTTCAGCAAGCTGGAACTCGTGAGTGTTAAGCCTTTCGAGGATATCAGCAGGATCAAGTGACTTGTAGTCAGCACGCTCTTGTATCATCAGTCCCAGAGTATCAAATGATGAATCAAGCGATCTTAGCAGTTTCTTCACTACTTCATGGTCAGTGATGTCAGTGGCACCGAGGGCTTGAAGCTCATTTGAGATGTCAGTGAGGCGATCGAATGTTTGTTGAACATTTTCATTGTCGAGTCTTTTGAAGCGGTTGAAGAGATTCCGAAGAACATCGACTCGAGAGTCACGCTGAGTTGAAACTCCTTCATTTACTTTGGATAGCCTATCCCAGATAAGCTTAGCAGTTTCCAAAGCACTCACTCTTCCATACTGTCCTTTGCTCAGATAGCCACATATGATATTCTTCGCTTGAGAATCGAGTTGTTTGAATATCTTCACATCGGTAGCGTTCGGTGAGGGAGTGACAGTGGGGACACCATTTTCCACAACATACCAGAGATCATTATCAATTGCCTCAAGATGCATCCGCATCTTGTTCTTCGAAAGAGGGATAGTCCGTTCCATCAAAGGTAGGACATCCAGCCGAGACCTTGATCATACCTGCGGTCGACATAACTAGAACTCCAGGTGGTTAAACCAAAATCACACAGAACAAGGGAGTACCTCGCTCTAATACCAATTGAAAGTGCGTTATATCGACTAGAGGGGGGGTGAATAGGCGATTTTTATGAAATTCTTCACTGAGGAATTTGCAGGTGAGGAAATTCCTTAGCGAAGAACTATTTACAGCGGAATAAGTACTCAGAGGTAAACATAGCAGATTACACACATAGTCAGCATGATGAAATGAAGACTAGAACATAGTACAGGAAGCATAAACACAGGATAACAAGATGGAGACAAACAGACTGAAGAAATTGAACTGAGGAATTTGTGAAAGTCTTCAGTCAAAGTCTTCAAGCACAGATATGAACAACATGCAACACAGAATGAGGAAATGAATGAGTTGAGGAAATAGAACCGGTCAGTTGGTGAAGACAATGATTTGGTAGACCAGTTCAAGCTGCAGTCTCGGTTATGCGTCGGTTGGAGCGGTGAGTATTTAAACTCGAGGACACACAGTCCGGACACCCGATCTCGAGCCGCAACTCAGGACACCCAGTCCTCACCGTATTCTCCTTGAACTAAGACCACGCAGGCCTCGTCCAATCACTCGTGGTAAGTCTTCAGGTGACTTCCAAACCTTCACAGACTTGGTCACTCGGCGATCCACAATTCCTCTTGGATGCTCTAGACCTTGACGCCTAACCGTCTGGAAGAAGCACAGTCTTCAAAGGTAACAAGCGTCGGATCCACGCAGGATCAATTTCTTCAGTGATGCTCAATCACTTGGGGTTTTGTGGGTTTGGTTTTGGATTTTCCTCACTTGATGATTTTCGCTCAAAGTCCTCGGAGGATGGGTTGCTCTCAAATGACAAGTGTCAAGTTCTCTTGGAGCAGCCAACCAACTAGTGGTTGTAGGGGGCGGCTATTTATAGCCTAGGGAGCAGCCCGACATGGTAAGACATAAATGCCCTTCAATGATATGACCGTTAGGTGGATAAGATATTTTGGTCCGGCCAAGACAAAGACAAAGAACGGTCGGAAATTTGACTTTCAAAGTCCTCGGGGCTATCATGTTCCTCCATGTGTAGGCAATTCAGCCTTTGGCGAATTCCTAACTCCTCGGTCGAACAAAGTCATCATGACTGGAAGAACTGCGTCTCATCACATGAAGAATTTGACTGAATCGTATGAGATTTCAATGGCTTTACTCGAAGGGATTGGTAGGTGTAGGATTTTGAGTTGAGCATCACATGGAAATTTTTCCTTAGTATTTCCTCGACCCCTTTAACGATGACGGTGTTTCCTATGACTCAAGAAAGAGAAAATGAAACTACGAAAACAAAAGTCTTCACGCTTCATATTCCTCGAATGAATATCAAGTCTTCATGGTCACACCAATTTCTTCACTTTCAAAGTCTTGTAAAGTCTTGAGAATATCAAAGTCTTGATTGAAGAACTTCATTTTTAGGGTCGACTTTCTCTGTAAATATCAAACTCCTCATAGACTTATAGACCTGTGTACACTCACAAACGCATCGTTACTTAACCTATAAGTCTTCAATACACCAAAATCACTAAGGGCACTAGATGCACTTACAGTGCCTATGTTACCGAAAGGTGTGACGCAACTAAGCTCAAGGAGGAGCTCGATGAAGATCTTGCCCTTTGTGTTGTTTCGTTCTAGTTGATCAAGAGTGGAGCCCAGTTGGGGTCGATCGGGGACCTTTGTCGCATTTGGGGTTCTTCTTTTATTTTGGTTCCGTAGTCGGACCTTGATTGTATCTGGATGATGTAATGCTTTATTCATGTAATTGTGTGAAGTGGCGATTGTAAGCCAACTATGTATCTTTTTCCCTTATGTATTACATGGGTTGTGTGAAGATTACCTCACTTGCGACATTGCTTTCAATGCGGTTATGCCTCTAAGTCGTGCTTCGACACGTGGGAGATATAGCCGCATCGAGGGCGTTACAAGTTGGTAATCAGAGCCTTCCCCGACCTTAGGAGCCCCACTGCATGATCATTTTTAGCAGCCGAGTTGTGTCTAGAAAAAAATGTTTTGGGTCATTTAGGATTATATATATCGGAGAGTTAGGAATTCTTTTTACTCCTCAGTCCCTTCGTCGCTCTGGTGAGGTCTCCTTACGTAGAGTTTTGACTCTTCTCTTCTCAAATTTCACTAAATTTTTTTAGGATCACGCGGGTATTTTGGAATCGTTCCGATGGTTTTATGATGAGAACATTGTCTTGGTGCCTCCTGTCAGGGGTTTAGTGGAAGTGTCCCGGGGAGTTGAGCTCTGAGGTGTTGTCGTCATAATTTTATCGTTGCAGTTCTGGAATACCTGAGTTTAGTACGCCGACATCGAAAATCTCTTTTATGCAGTTGTTGGTGAGATAACCCCGATAACCCAGTACTGAGGTGAGTACGGGAGTATTGCCATGACTCGTATAACGGATGTTTTTCGAAGGTTGAGGTACACCATTTCCGAAGGTTTCTTGGTTATGTGTTGACGGACGGATACAGCTGGATGTAGGGGTTGTTAGTTTGGGTGAGATATATTGCTTCCCCTGTATCCCCAACACCAGATTGCATAACCAGAAAGTTTCGGGAGTTTATAGGTGGGAATTCAAGTAGCTCCTAGAATATCTTTCCGACAGATGCATGATATGAGATTGGGTAAATCTCTATCATATGTATTTGTTCCGGCTTATTCTGCAAGCCAGTCCTTTGTTTTTGTTTTGAGTTTTGGTATTCGAGTTGCTTCAATGTCAAGTGTTGATTCCATACCTTTCCGAAATGGTGTTCTCATACTTCGATGTGAATACCAATCCTTCTCGACAATTGAGATTGTCATGTCAATCCTTTTCAACCGGCGTGTTTCTCTTCAAGTGGATCCGATCACTTCAACATCAGCAAGACCAATTATCATTTCTTCTCAACGGTGTTTGTTTCATCCGTCTCCAAGTTGCCTTTGTTTTTCCGCCCACCCACCCTTTTTTCCTCAAGGACTAAGATTTCTTTACCAAGTATCCTTTTATTTTTGTGAAGTTTCTCCATTCTTTTCCGTCAATGTTCTTACCCGGTGGTTCTCAAGAAGATGTTCTACTAGTCCGTCATTCCTCATTCCTTTCTCTTCTCCGGTGGATTCAAGTCAAGTTTTGTTGATCATACCTTTTTTTCTCATTTCAATGTCTTCTCATACCGGTGCACCTCATTATCATTCTACTTCTCGCTATTTGTTATTCGGGAGTGCTCAAGATATCTCGAAGATTCGTGTTTCCACTCTGCATTCGTTCAAGCTCTTTCGAGATTGGTATCTCATTCAAGTCATTTAATTCAACCGGTGCAACATCACTTTTAAATCTTTTCAACGGTGTTCTTTTGAGTGGGTCCTAACCCACAGGTCTTTTCCCAGGATCTTACCTGACTCTTCTATTTTCCCAGAGCTATCCTAAATTCTTCTCCAAGTTTCACGTAAGAATGAGTTATCATCAGTCAAATGCTTTTCTCCAAGATATTTCAAATTCTTTTCATAGTTGGCTCAACCTCTTCGCTTTTGATTCTTCCGGTGTGCCTCAATAATTCTTGGTGGTGTTTCTCGTTGTCATTCTCATCATTTGAAGACCGAAGAAGGATTTCTCTTAAATCTTGGTCCATTCTCTTAAAAATTCATAGTGCTAGCTTATGTCATCCTCTCATAATTGCTTTCCATTGAGATAACTTCTTTCTTACCATCCGGAGCATTTCATGAGTTGTTTCCATTTCTTTCCTCCGAAGGCCATCATGTCATAATTCTTCATTCTCAGCGTGTAGCTTTCGTTCTTTCCAATCCTACCGGTTGTTCGTTGAAGACCTTCTCAAGTTTGCGCCGTATCTATCTTAATCCTTTCTACGAGAATAAGTGGCATGCCAAATCCATTGTGGGTCATCAATTTAATTGATGAGGGATAAGCATAATGTAATTCTTATTCTTGTTTCATCAAGTAAATTCAATTCTTTATTCTGGAGGTTCATCAAAAAAATTCTTGGTTTCAATTGCTCATCCTTCTTTTTCGGAGTTCCAAGTTCTCTCGGTTATATAATCGCGAAGCTCCATCTAAATCATTGCAAGGCTTCACCTTGTGTTTTCAACTTCTCTTTCTTTTCATCATCCTTCTATTACCGGAGTTCTTCATGGAGGCTCAACATGGTGATCCGTCAAGGATTCTTCTCATTCTTCAATTGTTCTTCAAGATTTCTCTTGAAGTTGTGACCCGCAAAGCTATACTCTAAAATAAACATGGTGCTCAACACATGTTTTGTTTTGAGGAGCTCAAGTATTCTTCATCTTGCATTCCAAAGTGCAATTCTTTCTACCTTATCTTATGAGATGGTGTTATATCATTCTTGACAATTTCCCTTCGCGTTTCATGATTCACAAGTTCTCAAGAGTGACATAGTTAAATCCATCATTTTCTCTTTGTTCAAGAGATCTTTTCAACCATCAACTTCTTCGTTGGAGTTATCTTGTGTCAGATTTCACCTAAAACTCTTCCTTAAGGGTTGTTGCTATTTGTGGTGATTATGCATGACCCAAGTTCTTCTTTATCCTCCCGGTGATATAGCTTTCTCGTCTCCTTGTTCGTATCAATGAAATTCTTTTCCCGTGCTTGGCAGGTTGTCACCTCATAATTTGAGATGCATTCCTTAAGACCATATCAAGCTTATTCTTTTCGTTGTTGGTTTTTCCAACAACTCCGTTATAACCTTCTTGGAAGGGTGCTTTCCGAGCCCATTTGTGGCAGAAGTTTGCATTTTCTCCTACATTCTGTTATTCCAGTGATCTATCTTCTATTCTTTTGTTCCAGAGGCATTGTGATGTTACTCTCTTCGACCCATTATCTCATTTTGTAAATATCATGTAATTTTCCTTGCTTATCCGTTTAGCCGAGTGTCGTGTTTCATTCGAGTTCTCTCATCTTATCAAGTTTTGCCTCCCTTCTCAACCGGAGTGCGGTTTGTAATGTTTCTTATCCCTTGTGCCATTCTTTCAATTCCGGATGCAGTGTGTTGTTGATTTCATCAAGTATCCTCTCATCTTGTCAAGTTCATGTTCAATTCCTTCCATTTACGGTCGGAGTGCTGCCCAAATTATATCATTCTTACTCCTTCTCTATCTAGTTTTAACCGGAGCGGTTTCAATATCTATCTTATCACTAAACCTCTTGGTTCTCGTCGTATCCCATGTTCCTCTTTTCTAACAGAGTGCTTTCAACTTTGTTCATCTTCGTTGTTTTCTTTCTTCACTTTGTTCAACCTCTCAAGGTTCTTTGGTTTCACTCATTTGTCAAAGAAGCAATTATGTTTTACATCTTCCTCTTCCGTTTCCCTCCGGTGCCATCCAAGATCTCGGGACGAGATCCTCTCGTAGTGGTGGAGT
The DNA here is from genome assembly GCA_021437245.1 of Aegilops speltoides. Taxonomy (NCBI): domain Eukaryota; kingdom Viridiplantae; phylum Streptophyta; class Magnoliopsida; order Poales; family Poaceae; genus Aegilops; species Aegilops speltoides. The sequence goes on from CM038144.1 coordinate 129,876,327, forward strand.
GTTGTAACGCCCCGGATGTAGCTTTCCATATTTGTAACTCCAACTCCTGCCTTTTCCGGAGATGCGATATATTATTTTCTCCGTGGTTGGGTTTTTGTCTTTCGTTTTGCATTTTGTTTATGTCATGCATTTCATCATCGCATCATTCGCATTGCATCAGCATCGTTTTTCATAAAACTCGCACCCGTTCGTAGTTGCCGCGTCCCCCCCTTTCTTTTGATTGACCGCTCCGAGACCAACTGTGTTTTCGTTTCCCTTTTGTCCGACCACCTAACCTCTCTTGCCAGCTCGCAGCCCCCTCGCGCGCGTCCGAAACTTGCCCCGAACCCGAACCGCACGGTCATGACCGTTGGGTCCGGATCTTCCCCCAACATCTACAAAACATCACCGTTTTCTTATTTGAGCTTCCCTAGTCTATTTTTCCCGACCGTCCGATCGAAATTGTAGGGACAGATATCCCCTAACCTAAAATCATCTGATATAAATATCTGTCCAACCCTAGACCTAGTCTGTCCCATCCATCCATTACATCCCGCAGCCGCCGCCACCCACATTCCCTTATTCCTCAGGAGCTTGTCCCATCGCCGCTAGTCCCCTTCTTCCTTGGGATCCTCCCAGATCCCCTCCTCACCAACCAGAGCTCCTCACTGCTCCTCCCTGCTTCGCTCGCCCGGCCAACCAGAGCAGCCCCGTCCCCGCAGGAGCGCCCTCGGTCTCCTCTGCTTCTCCTCGCGCCTGGGACCAGCAACAATAGAGAGCCCCACGCTCTAGCGCTCGATCTCCTCGAGCGAGCTCCTGCCTCGTTCCCCTCCGGCCTCGCCCGTCCTTTGCGCGCGGCAAGCCACAGCACGACCGGAGCTCCCTCCACTGACGAGCATCACCAGCAGGCTGTCCTCGCTGACCCGCGCCCGTCCGCCTCGGAGCCGGCCTCCACAGCCTCCACCCGAATCAGCGTCGCCATGGCCTTGTCTCCGGCCAGATCGGGCCGTCCCCAACCTCCACCTCGTCACCCACGTCGTCGCCTTGCTCCACCCTCGCCGCCGTCGGGAACCGGTGTCCCGCGGCCGGGTCCGTTAGTCCGTGATCCCGCATCCCTCCCTGCCAGCCTCTGCTTCCCCTCCTGCGAGCAGTGGCTCGGGATCGAGCGCAGCCGGCGTGTCCGCCTCGTTGGCCAGCCCGCGCCTCGTCGGAACCGCGCCAAGCCGCCGGTGAGCTCCTCCGTCGCGCGCACCCCCAACTCCTTCTTCTCTCTGAATGTGCTCCCTCCCTGTTTTCCTTCCACAGGGCGCCGATGTCGCCCTTGAGCTCTGCCCGCGCCGTTGTTGCCCAGATCCGGATCCGCCCCGCCTCCACCTCGCCGGCCTTCCCTACAGCCCGCCGTCGCTCCCCTTCGAGTCCACGCCGTCGTTGCTGTCCCCTGCACCATCGCTGTCTTTTGTCGAGCGCGAGCTCGATCCCCTGCTTCGCTGCATCGAAGGAACCAGGCACGTTGACCACTCCTGGGCCGGCGCGCCTCTAGATCCTCCCGTGGCCCAGTAGCAGCCAGGCCCAGCGCGCTCCTTTGCGGCCTGCCGGCCTCCTCCAGATCCGACCGGGCCAAGGACCACTGGGTGAGAAGCCCCCAGCCCCCCCTCTCTATCGGGCCAGCCAGTTTCGGCCCGCTTCTGTTTTTTTCCTTCCTGCGAATTTGTCTAATTTCCAGTGATTTATCTGTTTTACAGAAAAACCCCTAGACTTCATGCATTTAATAACTCATCAACAGTGCATCGGTTTAAAATAATTTATACATGTAAAATGCTTAGAATTTTGTGTAGATTAATAATATGCCACTTTCATCCATGTTTAAAATATTTAAAATGCTGTTTGATTAAATTTGCTCACATGCCATGTTAAAATGATTTATTTCATAACTAAATAACCGTAGCTCGGTTTTAAATGTTCTTTATATGTAAATGGGGTGGAAAAATGCCTAGTTTAACATGGTACACTTTATTTTCCTATTTAAGAACATTAAAATATGGTTTAGGGCAGAACAGTACCAAATTCATAATTTGCATATGAGGATTTTCCGGAATTGTTGTTTGTTGTTCCGGCCTCATTTAAACTTGCCTAAATATTTAGTTTACTTTTGTTACACCCCTTGACATGTTTCACAACATTTAACATTGTTGTGTACCTAAACGAGAGCGAACTAAATAACTCGGATGTGGTGTTTCGTCAATATGCAACTCGTTGCATATTGAGCTCCACTTAACTTGTAGTATTGTTTGTTGCACTTTGCCATGCCATGCCTCTTTAAACCGGACATGCATCATCCTTGTTTGTGCATCATGCCATGTTTATGCTTGTGTGTTTACTATGTTGTTTGTTTCTTTCCGGGTTGCTTCTCTCGTTAGCTTCGGTTTCGTTCCGGAGTTGTGAGGATCTGTTCGACTTTGTCCGTTTGTCTTCTTCATGGACTCGTTCTTCTTCCTTGCGGGATTTCAGGCAAGATGATCATACCCTCGAAATCACTACTATCTTTGCTATGCTAGTTTGCTCGCTCTTTTGCTATGCCAATGCTACGATGCCTACCATTTGCTTGTCAACCTCCCAAATTGCCATGTCAAACCTCTAACCCACCATGTCCTAGCAAACCGTTGTTTGGCTATGTTACCGCTTTGCTCAGCCCCACGTATAGCGTTGTTAGTTGCAGGTGAAGATTGAAGTTTGTTCCTTGTTGGAACATGGAGATGTTGTTCCTTGTTGGAACATGTTTACTTGTTGAGATATCACAATATATCTTATTTAATTAATGCATCTATATACTTGGTAAAGGGTGGAAGGCTCGGCCTTATGCCTGGTGTTTTGTTCCACTCTTGCCGCCCTAGTTTCCGTCATATCGGTGTTATGTTCCCGGATTTTGCGTTCCTTACGGTTGGGCTATAATGGGAACCCCTTGACGATTCGCCTTAAGTAAAGCTCCTCCAGCAATGCCCAACATTGATTTTACCATTTGCGCTAACAACCTACCACCTTCCTTTGGGTTCTGCAGACTCAAGGGTCATCTTTATTTTAACCCCGGGCGGTGCTCCTCTCGAGTGTTGGTCGAATCGAAGCTACTCAAGGGCCACCTCGGGAAACTCGAGGTCTGGTTTTACTCGAGGATGTCTCATCCGGTGTTGCCTCGAGAACGAGATATGTGCAGGTCCTATCGGGATTGTCGATTGCATCGGGCGGCTTTGCTAGTCTTGTTTTACCATTGTCGAAATGTCTTGTAAACCGGGATTCGAGACTGATCGGGTCTTCCCGGAGAAGGTCTATTCTTCGTTGATCGCGAGAGCTTGTCATGGGCTAAGTTGGGACACCCCGCAGGGTATAAACTTTCGAGAGCCGTGCCCGCGGTTATGTGGCAGATGGGAATTTGTTAATGTCAGGTTGTAGATAACTTGACACTTGATCCGAATTAAAACGCATCAACCGTGTGTGTAGCCGTGATGGTCTCTTCTCGGCGGAGTCCGGGAAGTGAACACGGTTTCTGGGTTATGTTTGACGTAAGTAGGTGTTCAGGATCACCTCTTGATCATTGCTAGTTGACGACCGTTCCTTTGTTTCTCTTCTCACTCTCATTTGCGTATGTTAGCCACCATATATGCTTAGCCGCTGCAACCTCACCACTTTACCCCTTCCTTACCCATTAAGCTTTGCTAGTCTTGATACCCATGGTAATGGGATTGCTGAGTCCCCGTGGCTCACAGATACTTCCAAAACTAGTTTGCAGGTGCCTATGTTACCGAGCAGGTGACGCAACCAAGCTCAAGGAGGAGCTCGATGAAGATCTTGCCCTTTGTGTTGTTTCGTTCTAGTTGATCAGTAGTGGAGCCCAGTTGGGGTCGATCGGGGACCTTTGTCGCATTTGGGGTTCTTCTTTTATTTTGGTTCCGTAGTCAGACCTTGATTGTATCTAGATGATGTAATGCTTTATTCATGTAATTGTGCGAAGTGGCGATTGTAAGCCAACTATGTATCTTTTTCCCTTATGTATTACATGGGTTGTGTGAAGATTACCTCACTTGAGACATTGCTTTCAATGCGGTTATGCCTCTAAGTCGTGCTTCGACACGTGGGAGATATAGCCGCATCGAGGGCGTTACATAAGGGGTGGGCTATTTATAGCCACTGGGCAACCCGACCTGATATGTCCGAAATGACCCTGGGTCACTAAGGAACTGACACGTGTTCCAATGGTCAGATTTCAAACACACATGGCAACTTTACTTGGGCTACAAGCAAAGCTGACTCATCCAGCTCTGGATAAGATTTGCTCTCATTGTCTTCGCTCGAAGACATGGGATTTGGGTTGAGCATCACTTCAGTCATTCTGACTTAGTTCACTTGGACCCCACTTAACAGTACGGTGGTTCCTATGACTCAACAAAGAAGAAAAGGAAACTACGAAATCACACAGTCTTCGCGCTCCATAGTCTTCACTCAATGTTTTCTCATGTCATAGTCTTCAATATGAATATCTTCACATTCCACCATTGTCTTCAATGTCTTCATACATTTTTAGGGGTCATCTCCGGTAGGTAAACCGAATCAATGAGGGACACTACCTGCGTTATCCTGCAATTCTCACGATCGCATTACTCCCTCAACCAACTTTGTCGTCAATTCTCCAAAACCAACTAGGGGTGGCACTAGATGCACTTACAAAATTACTTTACTTTATTGCTAAACACGTTAGCCATAGAAGTAGAACTAATCGTTGGCGTGACAACTTCATGAAGACACGATGATGGAGATCATGGTGTCATGCCGGTGACGAAGATGATCATGGCGCCCCAAAGATGGAGAACAAAGGAGCAATATGATATTGGCCATATCATGTCACTATTTGATTGCATGTGATGTTTATCATGTTTTGCTTCTTATTTGCTTAGAACGACGGTAGTAAATAAGATGATCCCTTATAATAATTTCAAGAAAGTGTCCCCCCCTAACTGTGCGCCGTTGCGAAAGTTCGTTGTTTCGAAGCACCACGTGATGATCGGGTGTGATAGATTCTAACGTTCACATACAACGGGTGTAAGACAGATTTACACATGCAGAACACTTAGGTTGACTTGGCAATCCTAGCATGTACAGACATGGCCTCGGAACACAAGAGACCGAAAGGTCGAACATGAGTCGTATGGAAGATACGATCAACATGGAGATGTTCACCGATGATGACTAGTCCGTCTCACGTGATGATCGGACACGGGCTAGTCGAGTCGGATCATGTATCACTTAGATGACTAGAGGGATGTCTAATCTGAGTGGGAGTTCATTGAATAATTTGATTAGGTGAACTTAATTATCATGAACTTAGTCTAAAATCTTTACAATATGTCTTGTAGATCAAATGGCCCACGCTAATGTTGCCCTCAACTTCAACGCGTTCCTAGAGAAAACCAAGCTGAAAGATGATGGCAGCAACTATATGGATCTGGTCCGGAACACGAGGATCATCCTCATAGCTGCAAAGAAAGATTATGTCCTAGAAGCACCGCTAGGTGAAGCACCCATCGAGAGAACCAAGGCGTTATGAGCGCTTGGCAGACTCGTCTTGATGATTACTCCCTCGTTCAAAGTGTGGTATGCTTTACAGCTTAGAACCGGGCTCCAAAAGCGTTTTGAGCAACACGGAGCATATGAGATGTTCAAGAGCTGAAAATGGTTTTCCAAGCTCATGCCCGGTCGAGATATGAAGTCTCCGACAAGTTCTTGATTGTAAGATGGAGGAAAATAGTTACGTCGGTGAGCACATACTCAAAATGTCCGGGTTGCACAACCGCTTGACTCAGGTGGGAGTTAATCTCCGGATGGCGTGGTTATTGACAGAATCCTTGATCGCTTCCACCAAGCTACAAGAGCTTTGTGATGAACTTCAATATGCAGGGATGGAAAAGACCATTCTCGAGGTATATTCAATGCTGAAATCAGCGGAGGTAGAGATCAAAAGGAACATCAAGTGTTGATGGTGAATAAAACCACTAAGTTCAAGAAAGGCAAGGGTAAGAAGAACTTCAAGAAGGACGGCAAGGAGTTGCGCGCCCGATAAGCCGATTGCCGGAAGAAGTCAAAGAATGGACCCAAGCTTGAGGCTGGGTGCTTTTATTGCGAGGAAGTGGTCAGCATCGAAGCGGAACTGCCCCAAGTACTTAGCGGACAAGAAGGCCGGCAACACCAAAGCGTATATGTGATATACATGTTATTGATGTGTACCTTACCAGCACTCGTAGTAGCTCCTGGGTATTTGATACCGGTGCGGTTGCTCATATTTGTAACTCAAAGCAGGAGCTGCGGCATAAGCAGAGACTGGCGCAGGACGAGGTGACGATGCGCGTCGGGAATGGTTCCAAGGTCGATGTGATCGCCGTCAGCATGCTACCTCTACATTTACCTACGGGATTAGTTTTAAACCTCAATAATTGTTATTTAGTGCCAGCTTTGATCATGAACATTGTATCTGGATCTCGTTTAATACGAGATGGCTACTCATTTAAATCCGAGAATAATGGTTGTTCTATTTATATGAGGGATATGTTTTATGGTCATGCCCCGCTGGTCAATGCTTTATTCTTAATGAATCTCGAACGTGATGTTACACATATTCATAGTGTGAATACCAAAAGATGTAAGGTTGATAACGATAGTCCCACATACTTGTGGCACTGCCGCCTTGGTCACATTGGTGTCAAGCGCATGAAGAAGCTCCATGCTGATGGACTTTTAGAGTCTCTAGATTATGAATCGTTTGACACATGCGAACCATGCCTCATGGGCAAAATGACCAAGACTCCGTTCTCCGGAACAATGGAGCGAGCAACCAACTTATTGGAAATCATACATACTGATGTGTGCGGTCCAATGAGCGTTGAGGCTCACGGAGGCTATCGTTATGTTCTCACTCTCACTGATGACTTGAGTAGATATGGGTATGTCTACTTGATGAAACACAAGTCTGAGACCTTTGAAAAGTTCAAGGAATTTCAGAATGAGGTAGAGAATCAACGTGACCGAAAGATAAAGTTCTTACGATCAGATCGTGGGGGAGAATATTTAATTCACGAATTTGGTACGCACTTAAGGAAATGTGGAATTGTTTCACAACTCACGCCGCCTGGAACACCTCAGCGTAACGGTGTGTCCGAACGTCGTAATCGCACCCTATTGGATATGGTGTGATCTATGATGTCACTCACCGATTTACCGCTATCATTTTGGGGATACGCTCTAGAGACAGCTACATTCACTTTAAATAGGGCACCGTCTAAATCCATTGAGACGACACTGTATGAATTATAGTTTGGGAAGAAACCTAAGCTATCGTTTCTAAAAGTTTGGGGATGCGATCCTTATGTCTAGAAACTTCAACCTGAAAATCTTGAACCCAAGTCGGAAAAATGCATCTTCATAGGATACCCTAAGGAAACCATTGGGTATACCTTCTACCTCAGATCCGAAGGCAAGATCTTTGTTGCGAAGAACGGGTCCTTTCTGGAGAAACAGTTTCTCTCGAAAGAAGTAAGTGGGAGGAAAGTGGAACTTGATGAAGTACTACCTCTTGAACCGGTAAGTAGCGCAGCTCAGGAAGATGTTCTGTGGTGTGCGTGACCGACTAGAGAGGAAATTAATGATGATGATCAAGGTACTTCGGATCAAGTTACTACTGAACTTCGTAGGTCCACGAGGACACGTTCCACACCAGAGTGGTATGGCAACCCTGTCCTGGAAATCATGTTGTTAGACAACGGTGAACCTTCGAACTATGAAGAAGCAATGGCGGGCCCAGATTCCAACAAATGGCTTGAAGCCATGCAATCCGAGATAGGATCCATGTATGAAAACAATGTATGGACTTTGACAGACTTGCCCGACGATCGGCGAGCGATACAAAACAAATGGATCTTTAAGAAGAAGATGGACGCGGATGGTAATGTTACCATCTATAAAGTTCGACTTGTCGCTAAGGGTTATCGACAAGTTCAAGGGGTTGACTACGATGAGACTTTCTCTCCCGTAGCGAAGCTGAAGTCCGTCCGAATCATGTTAGCAATTGTTGCATACTATGATTATGAGATATGGCAAATGGACATCAAAAGGGCATTCCTTAACGGCCATCTTAAGGAAGAACTGTATATGATGCAGCCGGATTGTTTTGTCGATCCTAAGAATGCTAACAAGGTATGCAAGCTCCAGCGCTCCATCTATGGGCTGGTGCAAGCATCTCGGAGTTGGAACATTCGCTTTAATGAAATGATTAAAGCGTTTGGGTTTATGCAGACTTATGGAGAAGCCTGCGTTTACAAGAAAGTGAGTGGGAGCTCTGTAGCATTTCTCATATTATATGTGGATGACATACTTTTGATGGGAAATGATATAGAACTTTTGGACATCATTAAGGCCTACTTGAATAAGTGTTTTTCAATGAAGGACCTTGGAGAAGCTGCTTACATATTAGGCATCAAGATCTATAGAGATAGATCGAGACGCCTCATAGGTCTTTCACAAAGCACATACCTTGATAAGATATTGAAGAAGTTCAATATGGATCAGTCCAAGAAGGGGTTCTTGCCTGTGTTGCAAGGTGTGAAATTGAGCTCGGCTCAATGCCCGACCACGGCAGAAGATAGAGAAAAGATGAGTGTCTTCCCCTATGCCTCAGCCATAGGGTCTATCATGTATGCCCTGACCTGTACCAGACCTGATGTAAACCTTGTCGTAAGTTTGGTAGGAAGGTACCAAAGTAATCCCGGCATGGAACACTGGACAGCTGTCAAGAATATCCTGAAGTACCTGAAAAGGACTAAGGACATGTTTCTCGTATATGGAGGTGACGAAGAGCTCGTCATAAAGGGTTACGTCGACGCTAGCTTCGGCACAGATCTGGATGACTCTAAGTCACAAACCGGATATGTGTATATTTTGAATGGTGGGGCAGTAAGCTGGTGCAGCTGCAAGCAAAGCGTGGTGGCGGGATCTACATGTGAAGTGGAGTACATGGCAGCCTCGGAGGCAGCGCATGAAGCAATATGGGTCAAGGAGTTCATCACCGACCTAGGAGTCATACCCAATGCGTCGGGGCCGATCACACTCTTCTGTGACAACACTGGAGCTATTGCCCTTGCCAAGGAGCCCAGGTTTCACAAGAAGACCAGGCACATCAAGTGTTGCTTCAACTCCATTCGTGAAAATGTTCAAGATGGAGACATAGATATTTGTAAAGTACATACGGACCTGAATGTAGCAGATCCATTGACTAAACCTCTCCCTAGAGCAAAACATGATCAACACCAGAACTCTATGGGTGTTCGATTCATCACAATGTAACAAGATTATTGAGTCTAGTGCAAGTGGGAGACTGTTGGAAATATGCCCTAGAGGCAATAATAAAATGGTTATTATTATATTTCCTTGTTCATGATAATTGTCTGTTGTTCATGGTATAATTGTGTTATCCAGAAATCGTAATACATGTGTGAATATATAGACCACAACACGTCCTTGGTGAGCCTCTAGTTGACTAGCTCGTTGATCAGCAGATAGTCATGGTTTCCTGACTATGGACATTGGATGTCATTGATAACGGGATCACGTCATTAGGAGAATGATGTGATGGACAAGACCCAATCCTAAGCATAGCACAAGATCGTGTAGTTTGTTTCGCTAGAGCTTTTCCAAATGTCAAGTATCATTTCCTTAGACCATGAGATTGTGCAACTCCCGGATACCGTAGGAGTGCTTTGGGTGTGCCAAATGTCACAACGTAACTGGGTGACTATAAAGGTGCACTACGGGTATCTCCGAAAGTGTCATTGGGTTGTACGAATCAAGGCTGGATTTGTCACTCCGTATGACGGAGAGGTATCTCTGGGCCCACTCGGTAATGCATCATCATAATGAGCTCAATGTGACCAAGTGTTTGGTCACGGGATCATGCATTACGGAGTAAAGTGACTTGCCGGTAACGAGATTAAACGAGGTATTGGGATACCAACGATCGAATCTCGGGCAAGTAACGTACCGATTGACAAAGGGAATTGTATACAGGATTGATTGAATCCTTGACATCGGGGTTCATCCGATGAGATCATCGAGGAGCATGTGGGAGCCAACATGGGTATCCAGATCCCGCTGTTTGTTATTGACCGGAGAGGCGTCTCGGTCATGTCTGCATGTCTCCCGAACCCGTAGGGTCTACACACTTAAGGTTCGGTGACGCTAGGGTTGTTGAGATATTAGTATGCGGTAACCCGAAATTTGTTCAGAGTCCCGGATGAGATCCCTGATGTCACGAGGAGTTCCGGAATGCTCCGGAGGTGAAGATTTATATATAGGAAGTCCAGTTTCGGCCATCGGGAAAGTTTCTGGGGTCTTCGGTATTGTACCGGGACCACCGGAAGGGTCCCAGGGGTCCACCGGGTGGGGCCACCTATCCCGGAGGGGCCACATGGGCTGAAGTGGGAGGGGAACCAGCCCTTGGTGGGCTAGTGCGCCCCCCTTTGGGCCCCACCTGCGCCTAGGGTTGGAAACCCTAGGGGTGGGGGCGCACTCACTTGGCTTGGGGGCAAGCCATCCCCTTGGCCGCCGCCCCCCCATCTAGATGGGATCCAGGGGGGCCGGTGCCCCCCCCTCTGGCCCCTATATAACGAAGGGGGGAGGGAGGGCAGCCGCACCCTAGCCCCTGGCGCCTCCCTCTCCCTCCCGTGACACCTCTCCCTCTCGCTGTGCTTGGCGAAGCCCTGTCGAGATCGCTGCTGCATCACCACCACGCCGTCGTGCTGCTGGATCTCCATCAACCTCTCCTTCCCCCTTGCTGGATCAAGAAGGAGTAGACGTCTTCCCAACCGTACGTGTGTTGGACGTGGAGGTGCCGTCCGTTCGGCGCTAGGATCTCCGGTGATTTGGATCACGACGAGTACGACTCCCTCAACCCCATTCTCTTGAACGCTTCCGCGCGCGATCTACAAGGGTATGTAGATGCACTCCTCTCTCTCGTTTCTAGATGACTCCATAGATTTATCTTGGTGAAGCGTAGAAATTTTTTATTTTCTGCAACGTTCCCCAACAATATTGACTTAGGACTCAAATGAGAACATTTGATCATAGGTCATACTCATCGTTTAAGCACAAGTGGGGTTTTGATACGCCTCCAACGTATGTATAATTTTTGATTGTTCCATGCTATTATATTACCCTTTTTGGATGTTTATGGGCTTTATGTTACATATTTATATCATTTTTGGGACTAACCTACTAACCGGAGGCCCAGCCAGTATTGCTATTTTTTTGCCTATTTCAGTATTTCGAAGAAAAAGGAATATCAAACGGAGTCCAAACGGAATGAAACCTTCGGGAGCATGATTTTTGGAGCAAACGTGATCCAGAGGACTTGGAGTGCAAGCCAAGAAGCAGTCGAGGCGGCCACGAGGGTGGAGGGCACGCCCACCCCTACGGGGCGCGCCCCCTATCTCGTGGGCCCCTCGGGCGGACACCAACCTACTTCTTCCTCCTATATATACCCATGTACCCCAAAAAAATCTAGGGAGCCAACGAAAAACAACTTCCACTGCCGTAACCTTCTATATCCGCGAGATGAGATCTTGGAGCCTTCGTCGGCGCTCCGCCGGAGGGGGAATCGACCACGGAGGGCTTTTACATCAACACCATAGACCTTCCGATGATTTGTGATTAGTTTACCATAGACCTTCGGGTCCATAGTTATTAGCTAGATGGCTTATTCTCTCTTTTTGGATCTCAATACCATGTTCTCCCCCTCTCTTGTGGAGATCTATTCGATGTAACTCTTTTTGCGGTGTGTTTGTCGAGATCCGATGAATTGCGGGTTTATGATCAAGTTTATCTATGAGAAATATTTGAATCTCCTATGAATCCTTTTATGTATGATTGAGTTAACTTATCCTCGAATTATCAGTTTGGTTTGGCCTACTAGATTGATCTTTCTTGCCATGGGATAAGTGCTTAGCTTTGGGTTCAATTTTGCGGTGTCCTTACCCAGTGACAATAAGGGTTGCAAGGCACGTATTGTATTGTTGCCATCGAGGATAAAAAGATGGGGTTTATATCATATTGCATGAGTTTATCCCTCTACATCATGTCATCTTTCTTAATGCGTTAGTCTGTTCTTATGAACTTAATACTCTAGATGCATGCTGGATAGCGGTCGATGTGTGGAGTAATAGTAGTAGATGCAGGCAGGAGTCGGTCTACTTGTTGCGGACGTGATGTCTATATACATGATCATGCCTAGATAATCTCATAACTATGCGCTTTTCTATCAATTGCTCGACAGTAATTTGTTCACTCACCGTAATACTTATGTTATCTTGAGAGAAGCCACCAGTGAAACCTATGTCCCCCGGGTCTATCTTTTTTCATATAAGCTTTCAATCTACTTTTGTTTGCATCTTTACTTTTCCAATCTATATTATAAAATACCAAAAATATATTTATCTTATCATACTACCTCTATTAGATCTCACTTTCGCAAGTGGCCGTGAAGGGATTGGCAACCCCTCTATTGCGTTGGTTGCGAGTTCTTTGTTTGTTTGTGTAGGTGCGTGGAACTTTTGAGGAGCCTCCTACTGGATTCATACCTTGGTTCTCAAAAACTGAGGGAAATACTTACGCTACTATTCCTGCATCACCCTTTCCTCTTCAAGGAAAACCAATGCAAGCTCAAGACGTAGCAAGAAGGATTTCTGGCGCCGTTGCTAGGGAGAACTTTGCTCAAGTCAATACATACCAAGTACCCATCACAAACTCATCTCCCTCGCATTTACAATATTTGCCATTTGCCTCTCGTTTTCCTCTCCCCCACTTCAGCCTTGCCGTCTTATTTGCCCTCTCTTTCCCAACCTCTCTCGCTTTCGCTTGCCTCTTTTTGTTTGCTCATGTGTTATATCGTTTACGTTGTCATTATGGCTAGTCATCCTATCCTTGTTATCACTCCCGAACATGAAATTCTTAATTTTAAACAAAGGGAGGGAGAAAATTTAAAAGATGCTTGGCATAGAATTTGCAATGCTCAAAATAAATCTACTAGGAAGCTTTCTACTTCCGTACTTCTTTGCAATTTTTATGTAGGCATTACTCCTTGGAATAGATGCGTTCTTGATACCGTTACCGGAGGAGATTTCTTGAGTAGCCATACGTTTGATGCTTATAATGCTATGCTAGATTTGTTTGGCCCACCACCTCTTTTGGTTAATGGAACTGTTTTAACTTTGGAACATGTGATGCAAAGGCTTCAAATTATTGAAAATAAAGTTGCCACTGTTGAGTTGATTGAAAATTTGGATAAGAAGATTCATAATCACATTGCCCAATATGGATCTAGGGTTGGAGTTACTTTCAAATATTTTAAAGAGAAAGAACCTATAGTTAATGAAAAAATAGATCTAGACTCTGCAAGAATCGGTAAACTTGAGGATATCATTACCAACTTAGGGTCGGCGTTTTCTTCTATGAAAAACACTCCAAAAACCCCTACCAAAACTGCCAAATTTATTTATGTTCCTAAAAATAAGGGTGAATCTTCTAGTAAGGCAAACGCGGATCTCAAATCAATAAGTGTTCATCCCAATTGTCTCTCTATCATTAAGGAACCTTTTGCTACAAACGAATTTCTTGAATTTTTGGCTAAAGCTTTAATCATTGCTAAAAAGGGAGAAACCCCTAAGGATTATAAGTGCTCTATTGAGGATTTGAGTGCCAAAGATGGCACTACTTAGATCTATCTTCGCTTTTATGCCTAGCTAGGGGCGTTAAACGATAGCGCTAGTTGGGAGGCAACCCAACTTTATTTGTGTTTTTTTGTTTTTGTTTCTGTTTAGTAATAAATTTTGCATCTACCTTCTGTTTAGATGTGTTTTTGTATGTTTTAACTAGTGTTTGTGCCAAGTAGAACCTATAGGATAACCTATGGTGATAGTTAATTTGATTCTGCTGAAAAACAGAAACTTTGCACGCATGAAATTAGTGTTGTTAAATCACATAAACGTGATTTTGCATTGATTCTTTTTTCTGTAGATCAATAGACAAATTTCCCAGGACTTCCTATTTTGGTAGGATTTTTAGAGTTCCAGAAGTTTGCTTTAGTTACAGATTGCTACAGACTGTTCTGTTTTTGACAGATTCTGTTTTTCATGTGTTGTTTGCTTATTTTGATGCATTTATGGCTAGTATTAAGTGGTATGAACCATAGAGAACTTTAAATACAGTAGGTTTAACACCAATATAAATAAAGAATGAGTTCATTACAATACCTTATGTGGTGGTTTTGTTTTCTTTGACTAACGGAGCTTATGAGATTTCCTGTTGAGTTTTGTGTTGTGAAGTTTTCAAGTTTTGGGTAGAGATTTGACGGACTATGGAATAAGGAGTGGAAAGAGCCTAAGATTGGAGATGCCCAAGGCACCCCAAGATATTCAAGAATAGCCAAAAGCCTAAGCTTGGGGATGCCCCCGGAAGGCATCCCCTCTTTCGTCTTCGTTCATTGGTAACTTTACTTGGACCTATATTTTTATTCGCCACATGATATGTGTTTTGCTTGGAGCGTTGTGTATGATATTAGTATTTGCTTTTTAGTTTTCCACAATCATCCTTGCTGTACACACCTTTTGGGAGAAGCCTACTTGATTAGAATTTATTAGATTACTCTATGTGCTTCACTTATATCTTTTGAGCTAGATAGTTTCTGCTCTAGTGCTTCACTTATATATTTTAGAGCACGGCGATGGCTTAATTTTGTAGAAATTGCTAGTATCTCATGCTTAACTTATATTATTTTGAGAGTCTCTTAGAACAGCATGGTATTTTCTATGGTTATAAAATTGGTGAAAAAATGGTAGGCATCCAAGTTGGGTATAATAAAAACTATCATAGGAAGTGAATTGGATGCTATGATCAATTTGATACTTGATAATTGTTTTGAGATATGGAGGTAGTGATATTAAAGTTATGCTAGTTGGGTGATTATGAATTTAAAGAATGCTTGTGTTGAAGTTAGCAAGTTCCGTAGAATGCACGTATGGTTAAAGTTATGTAAGAAATTTGAAACATGAAGTGTACTTGGATTGTGCATCCTTATGAGTGGCGGTCGGGGACGAGCGATGGTATTTTCCTACCAATCTATCCCTCTAGGAGCATGCGTGTAGTGCTTGGTTTTTGATGACTTCTAAATTTTTGCAATAAGTATATGAGTTCTTTTGACTAATCTTGAGTCCATGGATCATACGCACTTTTACCTTTCCATCATTGCTAGCCTCTTCGGTACCGTGCATTGTCCTTTCTCACCTTGAGAGTTGGTGAAAACTTCGCCGGTACATCCAAACCCCGTGATATGATACGCTCTATCACACATAAACCTCCTTATATCTTCCTCAAAACAGCCACCATACCTACCTATTATGGCATTTCCATAGGCATTCCAAGATATATTGCCATGCAACTTTCCACCATTCCATTTATCATCATGACACACATTACTTTTCTTATATTGCCATTGCATGATCATGTAGTTGACATCTTATTTGTGGCAAAGCCACCATGCATAATTTTTCATACATGTCACTCTTGATTCATTGCGCCATCCCGGTACACCGCCAGAGGCATTCATATAGAGTCATCTTGTTCTAGTTTTGAGTTGTAATTCATGTGTTGTAAATTAATAAAAGTGTCATGATCATCGTTATTAGAGCATTGTCCCAAAAAGAAAAAAAAGAAAAAAAAGAAAAAAAGAAAAAGAAAATAAATAAAAAGGGGCAATGTTACTATCTCTTTTTCCACACTTGTGCTTCAAAGTAGCACCATGTTCTTCATATAGCGAGTCTCATATATTGTGCTTCAAAGTAGCACCATGTTCTTCATATAGCGAGTCTCATATGTTGTCACTTTCATATACTAGTGGGAATGTTTCATTATAGAACTTGGCTTGTATATTCCTACGATGGGCTTCCTCAAAATGCCCTAGGTCTTCGTGAGCAAGCAAGTTGAATGCACACCCACTTCTTTTGTTGAGCTTTCATTCATTTATAGCTCTAATTGCATGGCAATCCCTACTCCTCATGTTGACATCAATTGATGGGCATCTCCATAGCCCGTTGATTATCCTCGTCAATGTGAGACTTTCTCCTTTTTTGTCTTCTCCACACAATCCCCATCCTCATATTATATTCCACCCATAGTGCTATATCCATGGCTCACACTCATGTATTGCGTGAAAGTTGAAAAAGTTTGAGATTATTGAAGTACGAAACAATGGCTTGGCTTGTCATCGGGGGTGTAGAATTTGGGAACATTTTTGTGTGACGAAAATGAAGCATAGCCTAACTATATGATTTTGTAGGGATGAACTTTCTTTAGCCATGTTATTTTGAGAAGACACGATTACTTTTATTAGTATGCTTGAAGTATTACTATTTCTTTTGTCAATATGAACTTTTATTTTGAATCACTTGGATCTGAACATTCATGCCACAATAAAGAAAATTACATTGAGAAATATGCTAGGTAGCATTCCACATCAAAAATTCTGCTTTTATCATTTACCTACTCAAGGACGAGCAGGAATTAAGCTTGGGGATGCTTGATACGTCTCCAACGTATCTATAATTTTTTATTGTTCCATGCTATTATATTACCCTTTTTGCATGTTTATGGGCTTTATTTTACATATTTATATCATTTTTGGGACTAACCTACTAACCGGAGGCCCAGCCCGTATTGCTGTTTTTTTGCCTATTTCAGTATTTCGAAGAAAAGGAATATCAAACGGAATCCAAACGGAATGAAACCTTCGGGAGCGTGATTTTTGGAATGAACGTGATCAAGAGGACTTGGAGTGCAAGCCAAGAAGCAGCCGAGGCGGCCACGAGGGTGGAGGGCGCGCCCACCCCTACAGGGCGCGCCCCCCTTTCTCATGGCCCCTCGGGTGGCCACCGAACTACTTCTTCCTCCTATATGTACCCACGTACCCCGAAAACATCTAGGGAGCCAACGAAAAACAATTTCCACCACCGTAACCTTCTGTATTCACGAGATCCCATCTTGGAGCCTTCGCCGGTGCTCCGCCGGAGGGGGAATCGACCACGGAGGGCTTCTACATCAACACCATAGCCCTTCCGATGAGTTGTGAGTAGTTTACCACAGACCTTCGGGTCCATAGTTATTAGCTAGATGGCTTCTTCTCTCTTTTTGGATCTCAATACCATGTTCCCCCCCTCTCTTGTGGAGATCTATTCGATGTAACTCTTTTTGCAGTGTGTTTGTTGAGATCCGATGAATTGTGGGTTTATGATCAAGTTTATCTATGAGAAATATTTGAATCTCCTCTGAATCCTTTTATGTATGATTGAGTTATCTTTGCAAGTCTCTTCGAATTATCAGTTTGGTTTGGCCTACTAGATTAATCTTTCTTGCCATGGGAGAAGTGCTTAGCTTTGGGTTCAATCTGTTGTGGTGTCCTTACCCAGTGACAACAAGGGTTGCAAGGCACGTATTGTATTGTTGCCATCGAGGATAAAAAGATGGGGTTTATATCATATTGCATGAGTTTATCCCTCTACATCATGTCATCTTTCTTAATGCGTTACTCTGTTTTTATGAACTTAATACTCTAGATGCATGCTGGATAGTGGTCGATGTGTGGAGTAATAGTAGTAGATGCAGGCAGGAGTCGGTCTACTTGTTGTGGACGTGATACCTATATACATGATCATGCCTAAATAATCTCATAACTATGCGCTTTTCTATCAATTGCTCGGCAGTAATTTGTTCACCCACCGTAATACTTATGCTATCTTGAGAGAAGCCACTAGTGAAACCTATGGCCCTGGGTCTATCTTTTATCATATAAGCTTTCAATCTACTTTTATTTGCATCTTTAGTTTTCCAATCTATATTAAAAAATACCAAAAATATATTTATCTTATAATACTATATCTATCAGATCTCACTTCCGCAAGTGGCCGTGAAGGGATTGACAACCCCTTTATTGCGTTGGTTGCGAGTTCTTTGTTTGTTTGTGTACGTGTGTGGGACTTTTGTGGAGCCTCCTACTGGATTGATACCTTGGTTCTCAAAAACTGAGGGAAATACTTACGCTACTATTGCTGTATCACCCTTTCCTCTTCAAAGAAAACCAACGCAAGCTCAAGACATAGCAGGTTACTACTTTTACATAAAGCATTGTTGTGTTCACACCATTAGAGTTGGCTTAGCTTAATTATTTAGAGTAAATCTCCCCTTAGATGTGAGATCTCCCCTAAGGGGGATGAACTAACCTTGGGTTTTGTCGATGATGACTTCATGTAGGTGTTGAAGATGTGGATGCTCAACGTTGTTGTTCATTTGGAGCAATCCATTGGAGTGAGTTGCACTTTAAATACCTACACGGGTTAGTCCCACAAGGAACAAACAAGGATATCCATAGACATAGAGTAATGCACACACAAGATGATGTCCATGAAATCATTAGGTTACCTTGTCCCTTGTCTTACCAACAAGAGGGTTTGTGACTCCTTGAACTAGTGCAGGATGTGGAAGTTGATTGCACTTGTCCTTGCCAAAACGATATGAGTGAAGTATATTGGCGGAGTCACCCTCAAGAACTCTCTAGTCCTTCTTCTTTTGGATCCACATCATCTTGATGGGAATCCTTGGGGTAGTAGTGTAACTTGATGAAGTAGAGCTTGATGTAGTCTTGGGAACCTACTTGACCAAGGCCTTGGGAGCTTCTTCAAATGCATCGATCTCCTCTTGAAGCTTGTCCTTGCCTTTTTGCTTGTGGTCTTGTGGTGGAAGATCATCTTGAGCTTGTGTCCCTTGGAAAGAAGTAGGATCATACTTCTCTTGTTGGGGAACAAACTTCGTCTTGGGGCATTGATCTTCTTCCCACTCAACTCCATTGGCATTGAACTTTCGTTCAAAACCAACACCTTGATTCTTCTAGTGCCTTCCTTGCTTGCGTACAATTTCCTCAAATTGCTTACTCCCAGCAAGGCTCTTGTAGACACCCTTCTCTATAATTCCCTTCAATAAGCTATTTTCTTGCTCAAGTGTAACTTGGCTAAGAGAATCATTAGTGGAATCAAGAGAACTACTAAAAGCAACAACATTGGATTTAGCCTGATTATTGTTACTATTAGAAGAAGAATCTTTCTTAGTCTTGTTACTAGACTTAACTTGTGGCATGTAAGTAGATAAGAGTAAACGCTTGGCAATGTAAGAAGAACTTTTCTTGCAAAGATCATCATTGATTGCCTTTAAAAACTCATGCTCTTGCTCAAGGTTGAGCTTTTCAAAGCGTAACTTCTCATGAGTCTTTAAAAGTTCTCGATGATCTTCTAAGGTAGTTTCATGAGCTAACTTAAGGGTGTTTAGTTCTTTAGTTAGGCGCTCAATACTCTCCTTATCATTGTCATTTGTTTTATCTTGATTAGCATGATTAATTGACATTTCATCATAGTATTCATCACTAGAGTTGTCAAAAAGTAAATCATCATCACCTAACAAGTCATCTTCATCACTATTGAAATCAACATACTCGGGGTGTGCTACCATTGGGACTTTAGCCATGAAGAATCTTCCAATTCCTTCATTTGGTGAGTCAAATATGTCGTAGGAGTTGGTTGACACAAGTGCTAGACCGGCAACACCTTCATCTTGAGTATATTCGGAGTTGGAGTGATAGCTTCTCTCGGAGTGATGGTCGGAGTCGGAGCCGGATACCCATTCACCAACATGAGCTTGATGTCTTCGTTTTGTGTAGCTCTTTGATGATTTGTCCTTCCTTTCCGAATCCTTGCTTCTCCGGGAGGTTCTTCGTTCATGATCATCATCTCTACTCCTCTCTCTTGGTGGTGATTCTTCTCTTATACTTCTTCTTTTGGGTGAATCTTCTCTCCTTTTGTAAGGAGCCGTACACTCATTGGAATAGTGTCCGAGTCTTCCCCAATTGTAGCAATTACGTTCATGACTCGAAGATCTTTTATCATTGTAGGACCTTGACTTGGAAATCCTTTCATTGCTTCTACTCTTGTAGAACTTGTTGAAGTTTTTCACCATTAATCTCAATTCCTCATTGAAGGTTTGTTTCTCACTTGATGATGTAGGAGCATCACATGAGGCTTTGTAAGAACCACTTGACTTGTTCTGAAGCTCTTCCTTATCCTTGAGTGACATCTCATGAGCAACAATTCTTCCAATGACTTCCGTTGGCTTGTGATCTTTGTAATTGGGCATCATTTGGATCAATGTGCACACGGTATCATATTTTCTATCCAAGGATTTTAGGATCTTCTTGATGATGAATTTGTCGGTCATCTCTTCACTTCCTAAGCCGGCAATCTCATTTGTAGTGAGAGCAAGCCTAGAATACATTTCAGCGACACCTTCACCATCCTTCATTTTGAACTTATCAAGTTGACTTTGAAGCACATCCAATTTGTATTCCTTGATGGAGTCGGTACCTTCGTGCATGTCAATCAAAGTATCGCAAATTTCCTTTTCATTCTCAAGGCGGTTGATTTTGTTGAATTCTTCAGGGCACAATCCGCTGAAGAGGATATCTCAAGCTTGAGCGTTGTATTGCAGCATCTTCAACTCTTCCGCAGTAGCTTCATGGTTCGGTTCTCTCCCATCAAGAATTCACCTTGCAAGCCAATACACACAATAGCCCAAACGGTGGGGTTATGTCCAAGAAAATATGCATTTTCATCTTATGCTTCCAACTAGCAAAATTAGTACCATCAAAGTAAGGACCTCTACGATGGTAATTTCCCTCGCTAGACGCCATACTCTCCTAGGTTGTGAAGCCAAGGCTATGATCACCAAAAGCTATGGAAATCAAGGCAATGGATACCAAAGCTCTGATACCAATTGTAGGATCAAAAGTATGTCTAGAGGGAGTGATTAGACTACATGACCAAATAAAAACTTAACATTTTCCCAGTTTTAGTTCTTGGCAGATTTTAACAACTTAGCACAAGTCAAGCAATCTTAACACAATTCAAGCAAGCATGCAAAGAGTATATGAGCAGCGAAAAGTAAAGCATGCAACTTGCAAGAATGTAAAGGGAAGGGTTTGGAGAGTGCAAACGCAATAGGAGACATAGATGTTTTTGTCGTGGTTCTGATAGGTGGTGCTATCGTACATCCACGTTGATGGAGACTTCAACCCATGAAGGGTAACGGCTGCGCGAGTCCACGGAGGGCTCCACCCACGAAGGGTCCACGAAGAAGCAACCTTGTCTATCCCACCATGGCCATCACAACTAGCGTCGGCGGGACTGCCTTCTCCCTCCTCCCTTGGCCGGTTGTGCTGCCGCGCAGGCCTCACCGCCCCACCCTACTCCCATCGCTAGCCTGGCCATCCTATTATTCTCCGGCAAAGGCGGCCTCACACTGAAGCCGAACTAGTAAACCATCGTACTCTTGGCCCTATGGGAAACAACTGCCAAGTCTTCCCTGGCTTCGGGTCATTCCCTTCCTAGGCCTCGCCGTCGTCCACCGCCTTGGTACTCTCGGCACGGCGTGGTCAATGTGCTCAACAAACGACTTCCATCGAAAGAGGACTATACATGGAGAAGCTGACAGCTGGGTCCACAGCCGCAGCAAGGAAGTGCCTCCTTATTATGCGCAAAATAATGATACCTCCACCTAACAGCAGGGACCCACCGGAAGGGCCTGGTATTTTGCGAAAAAAGCATTCCTCCACCCCCTGATAGATAGGACCCACCAGCTACATCTTCACACGCAAGGAAGTGCCTCCATATTACGGGCAAAAAAATGAATCCTCCCCCTGACAGCTCGGACCCACCAGCTATATCTTCACACACAAGGAAGTGCCTCCTTATCCTCCCTAACAGTTGGGACCTATCGATCGAAGCGTACGTACTGTTTTTTGTCTGGACGCGAACGTGTACGTACATACTTGTCGATCGGTCTCTATGCAACAATGAACCTTGGCCGGGCAAGCAACGGCACGTGTAGTAATAGAGTCACCGACATAGAAGTTCAAGCAGTCCCTTCAAAACCGTGTACACCTATGTAGAACCACATGCCAAAAAATACAACCACGTACGTAAATACGGGTGGGGTCTTGAACGCCTAGCTACGCGCGCATACGTATGGCCAGGGCACGTGTGCATAAAGAGGCGTTCGAACGGTAGCAACAACATCATGTTCATCGGAAGCCAACCGGTTGGGTCGGAACGGAGAAACTACATTGTATTCATCGGGAAGCAACGGAATGTGTTGTGTTCATCGGGAACCAACCGGCTTGGACGGAACAGCCGAAACAAGGTTTGGTGTACTGCATAACAAAGGAAACGGCCTTCTGTTCGACCGCATATGGTCGAAACAGGGTCCTGTTCAAGGGAAGGGTCTGGCGTATCACAAAATGGAGGGAACGAACTGGTGTTCGTGCTCCTACGGTCGAAACGGGGTCCTGTTGATCAGGAGGGGTGTGGCGTACCGCAAAATGGAGGAAACAGACTTGTGTTGGAGTTCCTACGGTCGAAACAGGGTCCTGTTATTGGGAGAGGTGTGGCGTACCGCAAAACGGGACTCCACGGGCTACTATCCATCCACTGTCTAGTGCCTCCCTCCAGCCTCCATGGGCCACTGTTCATCCACCACCAACTTCCTCCAGCCTCCACCTGCTACTGTTCATCCACGGGCTACTGTTCATCCAACATCCACCGGCGACTATTCATAGAGCCTCCACGGGGTCTTGTCCATCCACCCCCAACCGGCTGGGATGCAACGGCCTCCTCGAGTTCCTGTTCATCTGAGCGGCAATGGCCTACTACCACGGAGACCTGTTCATCCAACCCCCACTGGGAACTATTCATCCACAGCCAACCAACCGGCTCGACTCACCACGTCTTGGCTCGTTCTACGTACCGCACGCACGGTAGCAATGGTCACTGTTCATCGAGAGGAAACCCAACACCGGTTCGCTATGTCTCGCACAGGGGCTCGATCGGCTTTAGTAAGTAGCAGTAGTGATCGATCGCTCGTGTTCAGTTAGCAGTAGTGAAGGGGTCGATCGGGTTCGGTTAGCAGTGAATGAATCGCTCGGGTTCAGTTAATAGCCAAGGGATCGATCAATCAGGTTTAGTAATGTAGCTAGCAGTGCGATCGCTCGGGTTCAGTTAGCCAACACATCGCACACATGTGCATACACGAGAGAAATGCGCAAACCATAGTGCATCACTCGGCCCCGACCACCCACCATAACCGGGAACTCCTTGATATTTTCCTCGCCCTTGCTTCTAGCACGATTTTTTCTGACATGGACGGTGTCGGTGTCAAAACCGGCGGATCTCGGGTAGGGGGTCCCGAACTGTGCGTCTAGGCGGATGGTAACAGGAGACAAGGGACACGATGTTTTTACCCAGGTTCGGGCCCTCTCGATGGAGGTAAAACCCTACTCCTGCTTGATTAATATTGATGATATGGGTAGTACAAGAGTGGATCTACCACAAGATCAAGGAGGCTAAACCCTAGAAGCTAGCCTATGGTATGATTGTTGTAATGGTTGTCCGTCCTATGGACTAAAACCCTCCGGTTTATATAGACACCGGAGAGGGCTAGGGTTACACAGAGTCGGTTACAATGGTAGGAGATCTACATATCCGTATTGCCAAGCTTGCCTTCCACGCCAAGGAAAGTCCCATCCGGACACGGGACAAAGTCTTCAATCTTGTATCTTCATAGTCTTGGAGTCCGGCCGATGATGATAGTCCGCTATCCGGATACCCCTAGTCCAGACTCCTCAAGAGCCCTGAACCAGGCTTCAATGACGATTTAGTCCGGCGCGCATATTGTCTTCGGCATTGCAAGGCGGGTTCCTCTTCCGAATAATTCATAGAAGATTGCGAACACCAGGATAGTGTCCGGCTCTGCAAAATGAATTCCACATACCACCGTAGAGAGAATAATATGCACACAAGTTCAATCTGCTGACGTATTTTGTGGCGTGACGTCACACCACTACCAAGCCTTTACTAGAATTGTTTTTATTATACCACCTCAGCGCGTTTAGCGAAGCGGTTTCCTTGGCACGTCTTGTCGAAGCAGAGATCGTGTTCCCCTTATTCCGGGATTCCCATCAGTACGGACGTGGGTAACCCCACCGCGCCCGTTGCCACGCCTCCTCCACCGAAGGTGAGCTCCAAACGGTCACGGGGACGGCTCTTGGTATTCTCCCTCTTTATAATGAGACCAAGGCTCGTTTCTTTTCTTCAATCCTCGATCGAATCTGCCCCTTGCCCCGAGTTCCAACATCCAGAGCTCCAGATTCGAGCGCCTCGGACCTTTAACAATGTCCGGCTCTGACCTACAGGGCCGGTGGGTGCCCTCCTCTGTAACGGAAGAGGACGTGCTAAAGCTGAGAGAAGCCAGGTACCTGACCTACGAGATTTCTCATAGGTTGCCTGCCAAAGGGTAAGTCATTCCTACTCCCGAGCCCGGTGAGAGCGTCGTGTTCGTGTCCCACCCCCGTCGGGGTTTAGGCTTCTCGATGGATCCTTTTGTGAGAGGGCTCATGTTTTATTACGGGCTAGAATTCCATGACTTGGCTCCGGAGTCCATCCTCCATATCTCATCGTTTATTGTCGTCTGCAAGGCCTTCCTCCGCACTAGCCCTCACTTCGGTTTGTGGCTCAAAGCCTTCAACATGGAGCCGAAGTGTAACGCCCCGAGACCGATGCTCGAGAAGACTTCCATAGGTTCCGGGTCTCTCCGTGTGTTTCATTTTTTTTTGCTTGCTCCTTTTATTTTTGCATTTCATCATGTCATCATGTGCATGGTGTGATTTCTCATACATATTATGTTGTTGCATGTTCCATGCATGAATCTCGCATCACCCACCTTCTCCTTCCCTCTACTTCCTTCTTTTGACAAGTGCCATTTTCCCCCTTCTCCTTTAATGTTCACTTTCTCCCAAATAGTCAAACTTATTGCCCTAAACCCCACCGCCAAATTTCACCTCTTTTGGGAATGTTTTGGTTAGATTTTAAAATGGCTCAAGTTTGAATTAAATTCAAACTTGAATTATTTTTCTTCCTCTAAAAATTGCCAAACCAATTTATTCAAATTCCGCATATTCTCAAGACTCCAGGGATATTTTCTTTTCTAAAATATTCCACCTCTAGCACCTCTTTCTTTTCTCCTAAATTCTGGTTGAAGAATTATGGAAAAAGTATGGGAGAGAGAGAGGAGTTCAGCCTACCTGGCCACTTGGACCTCCCAACCTCCCGCGTCGGCCCAAGTCCCAAGGCCCACTCCCCCGTAACCCTAGGCCGACCCCTCCTGTCGATCTCTCCCTCTGCCTCCGCCTCCTGCGCGTTCTCCCGATCCCCTTCTCTCTCTCGATCCCTTCCCTCCAGCGCCGTCATAGGGGAGGAGCCCCTCGTACCACCGCCCGACCTCCTCGCTGCTGCTTCCACCATGGCGTCGCGCCCTGCTTCCTCCTCCTAGCGCCGCCGCCAGGGCATCTCGCCCGACCCTGCGCCGCCTCGTCCCGCTGCCAACTCTCCTCGCCTGAGGAGCACCAGGAGGAGTGGAGCACCACCTTCGTCGCCTCCGCCTCGCGACAGCAGCCACCTGCATCCCCTCTGCTCCGCCCCGCACCTCGCCCTTGCCTCCCTTTGCCGCGGCCACCTCTCCCTTCTCCTCGTTCCCGCACTCTACCTCCTCTGCCCCGAGCTCCAAGCGCCGCCCCATGACGCCCATGGCCCCGCCTCTCCTTCGCGCAGCTCTGCACGCCGCCCCGCCTCCAAGTTCGTCGCCACCGACAGCAACAGCAACTACTGCACCCGAGCGCGTCACCCGTGCTCCTTCCCCGCTTCAGACGCCTCGCCGTCCGTCTTTTCGCTGGAACGCATGCCCGAGTCCGTTCGACTCTGCCGGCCGCCGTGACCGCCTTCACCACCTTCGCCTCACTGCTGCTGCTGCCCTCTGCTGCTCTCCCTTGAGCGTGCCCGCTTCCTGCCGCTGCTCACGCACCGCCTGTCCTTGCTGCTGCCCACTCGAGGCCCTCGTGTTGCTTCGTTTCGGTGACCATATGGAACGCCAAGTTCGACTACGGTCCTCGAGACCATCGTGTTGCACGCCAACATGAGTACGACCACGGACGGCTACCTGCGGATGGATTTCCTCAAGTTCAACAACGACCCGTGAAGCACATGGGTACATCAAGTTCCTCTCCGAACGTGAACGACTACCGTCGCGAGTACCTCTACCGACGACCTGAACATCTACAAAACGTGAACCACTACTTCAACTACCGTCGCCACGTGAACAACTACTTCCTCTACTTCCCTCGACGACCCGTGTACCACTACTTCCACGACGTCCCGTGAACGACTACTTCCTCTCCGAACCGGTCCGCTTTGAAAATGCTCGCTTCGAAGGTATAACCCCGAGACGATCACCCGTGGACCGAATGCATGTGTTTTGTATGAGACGTACCATATGTTTGCACCGTGCACGTTCCTCGTTTGCCATGCCGCCGTCCCGTGGGAACCCGGAATCCGGGATCACCCCACCATGTTGCATGACTCGCTCACGTCACGCCTCCTTTTGCACCGGTATCTCCGTGAGCTTGTTGGAACCGATATGTTGCCGTGGCATCATTTTCCGATATGTTGCCGTGGCATCATTTTCGGATATGTTGCCGTGGCACCATTTTTGTTTCGCCGCCGTGGCACCCTTTTCGTTCCGCCATGGTGACCAAATGCTCCTTATCACGCTCATGTCAACATTTTCATAAAAATTGCATAAAACTTGTGCATGTCATCCGCATCATGATAACAACATTTAAATGCTTAAAATTGTTGTTGCATTAAATTGCTAAATAACATGAGGTTTTTCCGGAATTGTTGTTTGTTGTTCCGGCCTCATTTAAACTTGCCTGGATAGGTAGTTTATATTATGCTTCACCTCTTGCCATGTTTAACAACATTTAATATTGTTGAGTAGATTATAACTAGAGAGAACTAAATAATTGATGTGGTGTTTCGTCAATATGCAACTCGGTGCATATTGAGCTCCACTTAACTTGTAGTGTTGTTTGTGCATATTGCCATGCCATGCCTCATTAAACCGGTCATGCATCATACTTGTTTGTGCATCATGACATGTTCATGCTTGTGTGTTTACCATATTGTTTGCTTCTTTCCGGATTGCTTCTCTCGTTAGCTTCGGTTTCGTTCCGGAGTTGTGAGGATTCGTTCGACTACGTCCGTTTGTCTTCTTCATGGAATCGTTCTTCTTCCTTGCGGGATTTCAGGCAAGATGACCGCTACCCTGGATCTCACTACTATCATTGCTATGCTAGTTGCCTCGTTCTTTCGCTATGCTGCACTACCTATTACCTGTTTGTCCAGCCATCCCATATTGCCATGAACCTCTAACCTTTGACACCTTTCCTATGCAAACCATTGTTTGGCTATGTTACCGCTTTACTCAGCCCCTCTTATAGCGTTGCTAGTTGCAGGTGAAGTTGAAGATTTCTCCATGGTGGACAGGGTTTTGTTGGGATATCACAATATCTCTTATATTATTAATGCATCTATATACTTGGTAAGGGGTGGAAGGCTTGACCTTATGCCTGGTGTTTTGTTCCACTCTTGCCGCCCTAGTTTCCGTCATACCGGTGTTATGTTCCCGGATTTTTCGTCCCTTACGCGGTCGGGTGATTTATGGGACCCCCCTGACAGTTCGCTTTGAATAAAACTTGTCCAACAAGGCCCAACATTGCCTTTTACCATTTGCCTCACCACCACCTACTTTTCCCTTGGGAGTAATTAACCCAAGGGTCATCTTTATTTCAGCCCCCCCGGGCCAATGCTTGTCTAAGTGTTGGTCCAAACTAGAGCCACTTGCGGTGCCACCCCTAGGCAACAGGGGGTATCGTCGGTTGTCAGACGCATCGCTCATCCGGTCGTGGCTCGAGGCGAGATCTGTGGCTACTATCGGGATGTCGGCACGCCGGAGGTCTTGCTGGTCTTGTTTTACCATTGTCGAAATGTCTTGATGTACCGGGATACCGAGTCTGATCGGAGTGTCTTGGGTGAAGGTCTATTCCTTCGATGATTGCGAGAGCTTGTCATGGGCTAAGTTGGGACACCCCTGCAGGGTATAAACTTTCGAGAGCCGTGCCCGCGGTTATGTGGCAGATGGGAATTTGTTAATGTCCGGTTGTAGATAACTTGACACCAGATCCGAAATAAAACGCATCAACCGAGTGTGTAGCCGTGATGGTCTCTTCTCGACGGAGTCCGGGAAGTGAACACGGTTTCTGGGTTATGTTTGACGTAAGTAGGTGTTCAGGATCACCTCTTGATCATTGCTAGCTTCACGACCATTCCGCTTGTTCTCTTATCGCTCTTACTTGCGTATGTTAGCCACCATATATGCTTAGTCGCTGCTGCAACCTCACCATTTTACCCCTTCCTTTCCCTTTAAGCTTTGCTAATCTTGATACCCATGGTAATGGGATTGCTGAGTCCTCGTGGCTCACCAGATACTTCCAAAACCAGTTTGCAGGTGCCTATGTTATCGAGCAGGTGACGCAATCAAGCTCAAGGAGGAGCTCGATGAAGATTTTGCCCTTTGTGTTGTTTCGTTCTAGTTGTTCAGTAGTGGAGCCCAGTTGGGGTCGATCGGGGACCTTTGTCGCATTTGGGGTTCTTCTTTTATTTTGGTTCCGTAGTCGGACCTTGATTGTATCTGGATGATGTAATGCTTTATTCATGTATTTGTGTGAAGTGGCGATTGTAAGCCAACTATGTATCTTTTCCCTTATGTAATACATGGGTTGTGTGAAGATTACCTCACTTGCGACATTGCTTTCAATGCGGTTATGCCTCTAAGTCGTGCTTCGACACGTGGGAGATATAGCCGTATCGAGGGCGTTATAAGTTGGTAATCAGAGCCTTCCCCGACCTTAGGAGCCCCACTGCTTGATTGTTTTTAGCGGCCGAGTTGTGTCTAGAAAAATGTTTTGAGTCATTTAGAATTATATATATCGGAGAGTTAGGAATTCTTTTTACTCCTCAGTCCCTTCATCGCTCTGGTGAGGTCTCCTGACGTAGAGTTTTGACTCTTCTCTTCTCAAATTTCACTAAAAAAAATTTTTAGGATCACGCGGGTATCTTAGAATCGTTCCGATGGTTTTATGATGACAACATTGTCTTGGTGCCTCCGTCGGCAGGGTTTTTTTAGTGGAGGTGTCCGGGAGTTGAGCTCGAGGTGTTGTCGTCATAATTTTATCGTTGCAGTTCGGAATACCGAGTTTAGTGCGCCGACATCGAAAATCTCTTTTATGCAGTTGTTGGTGAGATAACCCCGCTAACCCAAGATCGAGGTGAGTACGGAGTATTGCCATGACTCGTATAACGGATGCTTTTCGAAGGTTGAGGTACACGATTTCCGAAGGTTTCTTGGTTATGTGTTGACGGATGGATACAACTTGGATGTAGGTATTGTTAGTTTGGGTGAGATATATTGCTTCCCCTGTATCCCCAACACCAGATTGCATAACCAGAAAGTTTCGGGAGTTTTATAGGTGGGAATTCAAGTAGCTCCTAGAATATCTTTTCGACAGATGCATGATATGGGATTGGGTAAATCTCTATCATATGTTTGTTCCGGCTTATTCTGCAAGCCAAATCCTTTGTTTTGTTTTATTGTGGTATTCGAGTTGCTTCGATGTCAAATGTTGAATCCATACCTTTCCTAAACGGTGTTCTCATATTGCTATGTGATTACTAATCCTTTTGATCATTGATTTTGCCATGTCAACTCATTTCCAACCGGTGTGCTTCTCTTCAAGTGGATCTGATCATTCTCCCCATCCGCAAGATCATTTCTAAGTTTTCTCAATGGTGTTTGTTTCATCTGCCCCAAGTTGCCTTTGTTTTCCCGCCCTCCCACCCTTTTTCTTCAAGGACATAGATTTCTTTACCAAGTATCCATTTATTCATGTGAAGTCTCTTCACTCTTTTCAATCAATGTTCTTATCCGGTGATTTCCCATGAAGATTCTCTACAGTTTCAAGTTCATCATCCTTCATTGTTGTTTCTACTTCGGTGGATTTAATTCAAGATTTCGATATTCATCATATTCCTTTCCTCGTTTCAAATGCTTTCCCATGCCGGCGCACCTCTCAATCGCTCACTTCTCGCTATTCATTTTTCCTGAAGTGCTCAAGATATCTCAGAAGATTTGTGTTTCCATTCTCAATCCGTTCAAGATATTTCGAGGTTGTTATCTCATTCAAGCTATTTAATTCAACCGGTGCAACTTCTCTTTAAACTTGTTTAACGGTGTTTTCTTTTGAGTGGGCCCTAACCCACAGGTCTTTTCCCAGGATCTTACCTGACTCTTCTATATTCAGTCAAATTCTTCTCCAAGTTTGACGTAAGAATGAGTTATCATCAGTCAAATGCTTTTCTCCAAGATCTTTCAAATTCTTTTCATAGTTGGCTCAACCTCTTCGCTTTTGATTCTTCCGGTGTGCCTCAATAATTCTCGGTGGTGTTTCTCGTTGTCATTCTCATCATTTGAAGACCGAAGAAGAGTTTCTCTTTAATCTTGCTCTATTCTCTTCAAGACTCATGGTTCTAGCTTCATGCTATCCTCATAATTGTTTCGATTGTGAGAATCTTTTTCACCCATCCGGAGCATTTTAAGAGTCTTCTCAGTTTGTCATCCGGAGTCCATCAATTCAGGTTTATTCATTCTCAGCTGTCAGTTATCATTCTCCTATCTTGTCGGCGCATCAATCGAATATCCTCTAATCAGTTCTTGATCTCTTTGTTCTCATGTATCTAGTTTGTCTCAAGCACCTTCGTTCATTTGCTAATTCTTACCGGTGATGCACCCCTACTTCGATCATTTTCAATTCTTACGGTGGTTCGTTCAATATTTCACTTCCTTCGTTATCATATCAAGTCATTCATTTGTTGTTCCAATCCTACCGGTGGTTCATTGAAGACCTTCCCAAGCTTGCGATATATCTCTTTTAATCCTTTCTACGAGAATAAGTAGTATGCCAAATCCATTGCTTGTCATCAATTTAATTTGATAAAGGATAAGCATACAATAAATCTTATTCTTATTTCCTCAAGGTGATTCAATTCTTTTCTTCCGGAGATTGTTCATGATGAAGTAATTCTCGGTTTGAGAGGCTTCATCTTTCTTTTCAGAGTTCCAAGTTCTCTCAATTATCTCGTCGCGAAGCTCCATCTAAATCATTGCAAGGATTCACCTTGTGTTTTCAATTTCTCTTTCTTTTCATTCCTTTTGTTTACCGGAGTTCTTCATGGAGGTTCTACATGATGGTTCATCAAGGATTTAATTCCCTTCTCAAAGTTTTCATCGAGATTCTTTCCTAAGGAGCTCAAGCTTTCTTCATATGGTAATCTGGAGTGCAATTCTTTCTACCATATTTTGGAGGTGGTATTATGTCATTCTTGATAATTTGAGTTCATGTTCCATGATTCATATGTTGTCAAGAATGAGGTATTTTAAATCCATCAATCTCTTCGATTGGAGTTATCTTGGTAAAGATTTCACCTAACGCCTTCCCTAAGGAATGTTGCTATTATGGTGTTTATCAATGATCCAAGTTTTCTCCTATCCTCTCGGTGAAAGCAGTTTTTCATGTTTTTGGTGCTCTCAATCAAATCAGTGGTTTCCATTAATGGCCGGTTGTCACCTCATAGTCTTGAGATGTTTTCCATAAGCCCACAACAAGCTTGTGCTTCTCGTTGTTGATTTTGCAACAACTCCGTTCAATCCTACTTCGTAAGGATGCTCTTTCAAATTCAATTATGGTAGGAGACGTTGGTTTCATTCTTTGTTCTATTCATTCCAACTATCTAGCTATCACGCATTCTTTCCAGAGGCTTGTGATGTTGCTCTCTTCTACCAATTATCTTGTTTTGTCAGGAACATGTTTTTCGTGCTTATCCATTTAACCGGAATGTTGTATCATCTCTTCAATATCTTTTCATCTCATCAAGTTTTCTTCTCTTTTCTACCGGAGTGCTGTCCAAATCCTGCCATTCTTGTTCCTTGGCTATCTCATTATACCGATGCGGTCATATTATTTTCGTTCGTGAAGCTCTTATTTCCATGTCTTTCAATCTTCTTCCTCTCCCATCTTGTTTTAACCGGAGTGGTTTCAATATCTATCTTATCACTAAACCTCTTGGTTCTCGTTGTATCCCTTGCTCCTCTTTTCTAACGGAGTGTTTTCAACTTTGCTCATCTTCGTTGTTTTCTTCATTTCATTTTGCTCAACCTCTCATGGTTCGTGGTTTCACTCGTTCGTCAAAGAAGCAACTTAGTTTTACCTCTTCTCTTCCTCTTCCGTTTTCCCTCCGGTGCCATCCTAGATCTCGGGACGAGATCCTCTCGTAGTGGTGGAGTGTTGTAACGCCCCGAGACCGATGCTCGAGAAGACTTCCATAGGTTCCGGGTCTCTCCATGTGTTTCATTTTTTTTTGCTTGCTCCTTTTATTTTTGCATTTCATCATGTCATCATGTGCATGGTGTGATTTATCATACATATTATGTTGTTGCATGTTCCATGCATGAATCTCGCATCACCCACCTTCTCCTTCCCTCTACTTCCTTCTTTTGACAAGTGCCATTTTCCCCCTTCTCCTTTAATGTTCACTTTCTCCCAAATAGTCAAACTTATTGCCCTAAACCCCACCGCCAAATTTCACCTCTTTTGGGAATGTTTTGGTTAGGTTTTAAAATGGCTCAAGTTTGAATTAAATTCAAACTTGAATTATTTTTCTTCCTCTAAAAATTGCCAAACCAATTTATTCAAATTTCGCATATTCTCAAGACTCCAGGGATATTTTCTTTTCTGAAATATTCCACCTCTAGCACCTTTTTCTTTTCTCCTAAATTCTGGTTGAAGAATTATGGAAAAAGTATGGAAGAGAGAGAGAGGAGTTCAGCCTACCTGGCCACTTGGACCTCCCAACCTCCCGCGCCGGCCCAAGGCCCAAGGCCCACTGCCCCGTAACCCTAGGCCGACCCCTCCTGTCAATCTCTCCCTCTGCCTCCGCCTCCTGCGCGTTCTCCCGACCCCCTTCTCTCTCTCTCGATCCCTTCCCTCCAGCGCCGTCACAGGGGAGGAGCCCCTCGTACCACCGCCCGACCTCCTCGCTGCTGCTTCCACCATGGCGCCGCGCCCTGCTTCCTCCTCCTAGCACCGCCACCAGGGCATCTCGCCCGACCCTGCGCCGCCTCGTCCCGCTGCCAACTCTCCTCGCCGGAGGAGCACCAGGAGGAGTGGAGCACCACCTTCGTTGCCTCCGCCTCATGACAAAGCACCGCCAGATCCCCTCGCTCCGCCCAAGACTCGCCCTTGCCTCCCTTTGCTGCGGCCACCTCTCCCTTCTCCTCGTTCCCGCACTCTACCTCCTCTTCCCTGAGCTCCAAGCGCCACCCCATGACGCCCATGGCCCCGCCTCTCCTTCACGCAGCTCTGCACGCCGCCCCGCCTCCAAGTTCGTCGCCACCAACAGCAACAGCAATTACTGCACCCGAGCGTGTCGCTCGTGCTCCTTCCCCGCTTCAGACGCCTCGCCGTCCGTCTTTTCGCTGGAAGGCATGCCCGAGTCCGTTCGACTCTGCCGGCCGCCGTGACCGCCTTAACCACCTTCGCCTCACTGCTGCTGCTGCCCTCTGCTGCTCTCCCTTGAGCGTGCCCGCTTCCTGCCGCTGCTCACGCACCGCCTGTCCTTGCTGCTGCCCACTCGAGGCCCTCGTGTTGCTTCGTTTCGGTGACCATATGGACCGCCAAGTTCGACTACGGTCCTCGAGACCATCGTGTTGCACGCCAACATGAGTACGACCATGGACGGCTACCTGCAGATGGATTTCCTCAAGTTCAACGACGACCCGTGAAGCACATGGGTACATCAAGTTCCTCTCCGAACGTGAACGACTACCGTCGCGAGTACCTCTACCGACGACCTGAACATCTACAAAACGTGAACCACTACTTCAACTACCGTCGCCACGTGAACAACTACTTCCTCTACTTCCCTCGACGACCCGTGTACCACTACTTCCACGACGTCCCGTGAACGACTACTTCCTCTCTGAACCGGTCCGCTTTGAAAATGCTCGCTTCGAAGGTATAACCCCGAGACGATCACCCGTGGACCGAATGCATGTGTGTTGTATGAGACGTACCATATGTTTGCACCGTGCACGTTCCTCGTTTGCCATGCCGCCGTCCCGTGGGAACCCGGAATCCGGGATCACCCCACCATCTTGCATGACTCGCCACGCCACGCCTCCTTTTGCACCGTATCTCCGTGAGCTTGTTGGAACCGATATGTTGCCGTGGCATCATTTTCCGATATGTTGCCGTGGCATCATTTTCGGATATGTTGCCGTGGCACCATTTTTGTTTCGCCGCCGTGGCACCCTTTTCGTTCCGCCATGGTGACCAAATGCTCCTTATCATGCTCATGTCAACATTTTCATAAAAATTGCATAAAACTTGTGCATGTCATCCGCATCATGATAACAACATTTAAATGCTTAAAATTGTTGTTGCATTAAATTGCTAAATAACATGAGGTTTTTCCGGAATTGTTGTTTGTTGTTCCGGCCTCATTTAAACTTGCCTGGATAGGTAGTTTATATTATGCTTCACCTCTTGCCATGTTTAACAACATTTAATATTGTTGAGTAGATTATAACTAGAGAGAACTAAATAATTGATGTGGTGTTTCGTCAATATGCAACTCATTGCATATTGAGCTCCACTTAACTTGTAGTGTTGTTTGTGCATATTGCCATGCCATGCCTCATTAAACCGGTCATGCATCATACTTGTTTGTGCATCATGACATGTTCATGCTTGTGTGTTTACCATATTGTTTGCTTCTTTCCGGATTGCTTCTCTCGTCAGCTTCGGTTTCGTTCCGGAGTTGTGAGGATTCGTTCGACTACGTCCGTTTGTCTTCTTCATGGAATCGTTCTTCTTCCTTGCGGGATTTTAGGCAAGATGACCGCTACCCTGGATCTCACTACTATCATTGCTATGCTAGTTGCCTCGTTCTTTCGCTATGCTGCGCTACCTATTACCTGTTTGTCCAGCCATCCCATATTGCCATGAACCTCTAACCTTTGACACCTTTCCTATGCAAACCATTGTTTGGCTATGTTACCGCTTTGCTCAGCCCCTCTTATAGCGTTGCTAGTTGCAGGTGAAGTTGAAGATTTCTCCATGGTGGACAGGGTTTTGTTGGGATATCACAATATCTCTTATATTATTAATGCATCTATATACTTGGTAAAGGGTGGAAGGCTCAGCCTTATGCCTGGTGTTTTGTTCCACTCTTGCCGCCCTAGTTTCCGTCATACCGGTGTTATGTTCCCGGATTTTTCGTCCCTTACACGGTCGGGTGATTTATGGGACCCCCGACAAGACGCTTTGAATAAAACTTGTCCAAAGAAGGCCCAACATTGCCTTTTACCATTTGCCTCACCACCACCTACTTTTCCCTTGGGAGTAATTAACCCAAGGGTCATCTTTATTTCAGCCCCCCCGGGCCAATGCTTGTCTAAGTGTTGGTCCAAACTAGAGCCACTTGCGGTGCCGCCCCTAGGCAACTTGGGGTATCGTCGATTGTCAGACGCATCGCTCATCCGATCGTGGCTCGAGACGAGATACGCTGCTACTATCGGGATGTCGGCACGCCGGAGGTCTTGCTGGTCTTGTTTTACCATTGTCGAAATGTCTTGATGTACCGGATACCGAGTCCGATCGGAGTGTCTTGGGTGAAGGTCTATTCTTCGATGATCGCGAGAGCTTGTCATGGGCTGTTGGGACACCCCGCAGGTATAAACTTTCGAGAGCCGTGCCAGCGGTTATGTGGCAGATGGGAATTTGTTAATGTCCGTTGTAGATAACTTGACACCAGATCCAAATAAAACGATCAACCGAGTGTGTAGCCGTGATGGTCTCTTCTCGGCGGAGTCCGGAAGTGAACACGGTTTCGGGTTATGTTTGACGAAGTAGGTGTTCGTGATCACCTCTTGATCATTGCTAGCTTCATGACCGCTCCGCTTGTTCTCTTCTCGCTCTTACTTGCGTATGTTAGCCACCATATATGCTTAGTCGCTGCTGCAACCTCACCATTTTACCCCTTCCTTTCCCTTTAAGCTTTGCTAGTCTTGATACCCATGGTAATGGGATTCTTTGAGTCCTCGTGGCTCACCGGATACTTCCAAAACCAGTTTGCGGTGCCTATGTTATCGAAAGGTGGACGCAATCAAGCTCAAGGAGGAGCTCGATGAAGATTTTGCCCTTTGTGTTGTTTCGTTCTAGTTGTTCAGTAGTGGAGCCCAGTTGGGGTCGATCGGGGACCTTTGTCGCATTTGGGGTTCTTCTTTTATTTTGGTTCCGTAGTCGGACCTTGATTGTATCTGGATGATGTAATGCTTTATTCATGTATTTGTGTGAAGTGGCGATTGTAAGCCAACTATGTATCTTTTGCCTTATGTAATACATGGGTTGTGTGAAGATTACCTCACTTGCGACATTGCTTTCAATGCAGTTATGCCTCTAAGTCGTGCTTCGACACGTGGGAGATATAGCCGCATCGAGGGCGTTATACAAAGATGATTAAGGGGCGTCAAGTAGAGTGCGGCGGGGCGGTCATAAGCAAGAGGGCCGATGCTCCATGGCCC
This sequence comes from Aegilops speltoides, assembly GCA_021437245.1. Taxonomy (NCBI): domain Eukaryota; kingdom Viridiplantae; phylum Streptophyta; class Magnoliopsida; order Poales; family Poaceae; genus Aegilops; species Aegilops speltoides. The sequence goes on from CM038144.1 coordinate 129,913,125, forward strand.
GAGGGCTCTTTTCAGGAGGAGTTCGGCTTGTGGCAGCAGGAGTGGTTCTATATTACCGCTCCCAGGGGCAGCAGGCAGAGGCCGCCGCCCGTCTTTCGTCCGGGTCCTCCACAGCGGCTGACGTCATGGCTCAGAAAAGGGCTTGACTGGGGGCCGTCCAAGGACGTCCCCCTATTGCAGGGCCGGATTCGAGACCTCCAAGAGAGGGAGATCAATCTGGTCGTGGTGACGCAGGTTATGCTGATCAGGCGCCTTCTTCCCTGCAAACGTCGCCCTCTCTACCTATGGGAATTCAATCCGGAGGGACCACGAGCTCTCCAATACTTCATGGGTACAAATTGTTCTTCGGATCACAAGAGGTGTGTCCGGAATTAACCGAGGACACCGGCCTAAGCTGCAATCGCCCGGACACTCAAGTAAGTAGCTCTGTGTCCGGACATACCGTTCGTTTGCATATCTCGGATTTGCCTTTTAACCGATCGTCCTTTGAACAGGAGTGGATAGCGCAAGCGAAACTGATACGGTGTCCGGCCCCCCTCCCGGAGACCGCGCCGGATCCCGTGTTGGTCAAGATGCTGGAGGTTGCGCCTTCAGAGGAAGGCGAAGGGGAAAACAGAGAAACTACTGCCTCTACCAAGGAGGCTTTTGAGAAAGGGGGGATCGAGAATCCCTCCTTCCAGGGGGAGAAGAGGACCGCCTCCGAAGACCCGGAGGCCAAGGCTTCAAAGCGGGGGAAGAGATCTTCACCGGAGGGTCCTGTGCCTAGGGAAGCCCCAGCCGCACTATCTCCCCTACGGAACCAGCCCTCCAGCGAGCCGTAAGTAAAAAAGGGGAGTTTTGTAATAAGGGACATCCCTATTTTGCTTCTAAGGATAACCAAAGTTTTTACCTTGTAGTTCGGATCTCCGTCCTTCTCAGCTGAGCTCGTCTTCGGGGGACCTTCGTCCAGAGATGATGGAGAGCGAGACGCCTCCATCTGCCGCACTGTCGGGTTGGGCAGATGACCCTGAGGTGTCATCACGGAGGGTATCCCCGAGTCCGGCAGGGCAGGAGAGTTCGGCACCAACTGGTGTACGGCCGGGGGAGCTGAAGGATCTGCTTGAGAGGGCGTCTATCTCAGAAGATCACCGTACATTGATGAGTACGGTGATTGAAAGAATTTCATCCGCCGAGGGCGGGTTGCATGATGCAGTCAGAAGTTTGCTGGCGGGGTTTGAGGTATGTAGAAATGACATACCTTTTGACAGTTTTACACATAAAGTGCGCCCTGTATAGATAGTAGCCCCTGAGACTCGGTATGTTGTCGAAAGCGACAGCGTGCCGAGGATCATAATCTCACGTATTAATTCTCGCCTTTCCTATGCAGGTGGCGGATGGTCCGATGGCCAGCTGGACTGATGGAGTTGCCAAACTAAAGCGGCAACTCGACGTTGCGGATGCGGACATCGTGCTGGTCAATAAACGACTTGACGAGTCACAAGGTAGGTTGTTTCTCCGTGGTCACCTAGTAAGGGAGCTGATGCTCACTCCTTACAACATGTATGCTTAATGCAGATGGTGCCGCTGTTGTGGAGGACCTCCGAGCAGAGCTTGCTGGAGCCAAGGAGCAGGCCAGAAGGAGTGATGCGGCTGCCTCGAAGGCGGCCGAAAAGCTAGAAGCCGAAAGGGCTGCTCACTGCCGAAGCAGGGAGGAGATGGCCGAAATGGCCGTGAAGCTGAAAGATGTTACCGACCGCTATGAGGTTCTTGAAAAAGAACGCTGAACGGAGTGAGAAGACCTGAAGAAGGCCACCGCCGAAGCCAAGGATGCCCGTTCTGCAATGAGGCTATAAAGGAGGAGCTGCGTCAGGCCGGAGATATTGTGGCTGGCAAGCCCTTTCTGCTGCGCAGGAAGTTCACAGATCCAAAGTATGCTCAGCTTGGCCAGCTGTGGGGTCCGGAGGATCCTTATATGGATTTAGCGGCGAGTGCGGCAGATGCTCTTGTGCACTTGCGAAGTCAAAAGGATCACGAGACGGAAGAGCTTTTATGTCTCAATTCCACAGTCCGGAGCGTTCACTTCTGCTGACCGATCGGTTGGCTGAGTGGGCTGAGCGGAATAGATTGTCCGGACTTGCCATGAAGGATGTAGTGGCTTATATCTGGCCAAATAGGCCCAAGCCGAAGAGTTATTTTGGCTTATTGCAGCAATTCCTTGGGGCGGTGCCGCATATCAAGGCGATGAAGCGGTCGGCCTGCATAGAGGGTGCACGGATGGCCCTCGCCGTGTGAAGACATCTTCGACGGAGATGGATGCCACCGATGTTGCAACCCGGGGTTCGGACGAAAGGCGGTTACCCGCCGAGCACTATTTTGGGGAAGTTATGCGGGGTGCTCGTGTAATAGAGTCGCAGTGCTCAAAAACTGTCATGTTCAAATGATCTTTATGATATGTAAAACGATATTCATAATATAAGTGCTTTTTATACTTGTGCGTTCAAGTATTGAAATATCTCCTGTGCGGCCGTTAATGTATACTTGTGTATAACCTGAAAGATGGCAGTCTTCGGCTCCAGCTCCCACGCACATGGTGCGGGGGTGTTTGCAAAATAGCGCATTTTCACACTTAATCCAACGTCTTGGTCCTGTGAAGGAGTTGGTAGCATAGCAAACGAGGCAACCAGACTATGATGCTTTATCACTTTCACTTAGCCATAGGAGTTCAAAGGTGGGGCTACGATATAGCCCCTAGGGGCACCGTGCTCTCCGAATTCGGGGCGCGTATGTGCCTGACCGGGAAATGGTCCTTCGTCAAAGCGGAGGAATTCTAAACATTCCGCTAGTCGATCGAGTGGTTGACCAGTCTCTCGTTGTATCATGATAGTCAGTTTTCGCCTTTCTCATCGAGGTGCTCGCCGCCGAACCGGGCACAATCGCAGAGTTCTCCGGTGCCGTTAGCCGATGATATGGAACGAAAGGCAGCAAAACATAGGAGCCGGGCAAACCCAACATTTGACGAAAGACATGATTCGGAGCTGATGCATATAAGGCCTAACTCGAGACGCCGAACACTCCCTAAGGTATTCGGCATTTATGATAACGGGCAAAACAATGCCCTAAGCCCCTAGTGTCCGTGCAGGCGAAAATTTCGACGCGCCGATGCCAAAACGCCAGCCTCCTCATCGGTTATGGTGAAAAACCGGGGGATGTGAATCAACAAGAGACAGTAAGAAAGGTTTACGCAGGGTCTTAATCTGAAAAGAATCCTTGCAACGGGTCCCTGCTGCACGTCTGCGCCTGTATCTCCATTGTGCCGTATCCTGGACGAGTGTACACGCTGTTCATCTGTAAAAGAAAGGAACTTAGCTTGAGAAGCAATCGTGCAAAAAATATATTTAAAATGGAGTATGAATAAATGAATAAATTTGAGCTTTTATTGGCTCTTATCGTTCATATGCACAGCCCCTTGTGAAGGGGTGTGCGGCTAGGAAGCCCCTGGTTTATTTGTGCCGGACTCGCCTAGCCGCGTCCGGGGTCTTGAGCGACCTTGTAAGGAGATGATGCCGCGTGGACCGGGCATTTTGAGTGTAAGGGACGCGTAGTGCAGTATTGCGTTAAAGCGGGCAAAAGCTTGACGTCCCAATAGTGCTTGATGGCTACTATGAAATGGGCGACATGGAAGAGTAGCTTTTCGCGACGGAAGTTGTCGGGTGGACCGAACACAACTTCTAGTAGTAAGGAGCCCATGGACTTAGCGTAAGGGCCTGGCGTCACTCCTTTGAAGGAAGTGCGGCTAGGGCGAATTTTAGTAGGGTCTATCCCCATCTTGCGGATTGTGTCCGGGTATAGCAGGTTTAAATCACTACCGCCATCCATTAGGACTTGTGTGAATTGTAGTCCGTTGATTATAGGATCCAATATCAGAGCAGTCCATCCTGCGTTTCGAATACTTCTGGAGTAATCCAGGTGGCCGAGCGTAATTGGTTTTGACATCCAATCTCGGGATTCCGCTGGGGTGGACCGTGCGACGCGTACTTTAGCGGGTGCCACACTATTGATTATCACATGAAGTGAGTTTACTGTTTTGACTTCTTGTGGGAAAGTCTTTTGTTTTCCAGCGCTCTGCTGGTGGGGTTCGTTGTCGTGCTCGCTTGGCGTGTCGAGCCCCTTGTGTTTGGCGTTGAGTCGGCCGGACTGCTTGAAGACCCAACAATCTCGGTGGGTGTGGTTTGCAGGCTTCCCGGGGTACTGTCGATTTGACATATCCGATCCAAAATTTTGTTTAGGTTGGATAGCTCATCACTGTTGTCCTTAAGAGGCAGTGTTTTGTTGTTCGGCCGCGAGCTTTTGAATCCGGCGTTGACCGCCGTGTTCTTTGGGCCATTTTCTTTATTTCGGCGCTGATCCTTTCCGCGCCGTGATTTTCCATTTCCATCTCTGATCTCGGATGTACTCGGGTCGCTGGTGCTGCATCTTGCTAGCCAGCTATATTCCCCGCGCAAAAGCGGGTCATGAGGCTTGTTAGCGCGGCCATTGTTCTTGGCTTTTCCTAGCCGAGGTGTCTGGCAAGCCATTCGTCTCGGACGTTATGTTTAAAAGTTGTTAAGGTTTCGTCCCGACAATGACTATTTGGTTCTTTTGGTGAGGAACCTGTTCTGAATTTGCGGCCGACTCTCCGGGCTGTTGGGTTATGTGACTTAAATCGTCAGATCGGAGGGTGGACATAAGTCCCCTAAAATTTGCTCTAAACGCGTCCTCGAGCTCTTCCCAACTTCCAATGGTATTTTCGCGAGGCTTTTGAGCCAATGCCGAGCTGGCCCTTTGAGCTTGAGGGTAGATATTTTATGGCATGGAGATCGTCTCCTCTAGCCATATGTATGTGTAGGATGTAATCCTCAATCCGCACTCCGGGTCTGTTGTTCCGTCAGATGCCTCTATGTTTACGGGCTTGAATCCACTGAAATTCATGATCCAAGACCTCATCGGTGAAACATAGTGGGTGTGCGGCGCCCTATGATTTAGGTGTGCCGTTATCTTCAACACTCGGCGTGTTGTATTGCTTCTGGGACCCTCTTCTTTGGCCCATAAATGGACCTGACCGGGCCATCTGTTTTGCGAGGATCTTTATGTGTGTCATGTGCTGGCTTGTGTGCGGCGCCGCTTGCCGCTCTTGGCCTGTCATCTGGTCTTCTATCCGGCCAGGCGGCCTCTTTGCTTTTTGATTGTGGGGGCTCTACGGCCTCCTCGTCGAATTCGGGCAGCAGCTTGCGCTTCGGGTAGCTCTTTTTTTGGTGGCTATTGCCGTATTTGTCCGCGGTCTTGAGTACTTTGCTCCACCTTATTCTGAGCATGTCTTCCGCTGTTTTGAGGTTCCGTTTCTGCTTCTTCAAACTTCTTGCAATGGCGACAAGCCTTTTGTGAAGGTTCTTATGCTCCGGTGGTGTGTCCGGCGTGAGATCGTCTGGACTGTTGTTTTCGCCGAGGATGGGTTGATTGTTCGATTCATCCTGTTCAGATGGTTGCTTGGTTGCATGTTCGTCGTCCACTGGTTTGCCCTGCTCTATGGCTGGGTCATTATGGGTGTTGTTATCGAGGCGGGACTTGGGGCGGCGCTTGCGTCGCCGTTGTGGTTGTTCTTCGGGGGAATTGTCCTTCACCGCGTCCCGTTGTTCCTCGTTATCGCTCCCTTTTGGGGTGTCCACCATATATATATCATGAGTTCAGGTGGCTTTCCAGTGCCCCGTAGGTGCTGGTTCTGGTCGCCTCCGCATCGCCGCCCATACCGTCGATGTCTTGAGTCGTAGTCTAGCATGTCGGTTAGATCGTCGACGGTGGCTACAAAGTGGGTGGTGGGTGGGCTTTGAATTTCTTTGTCGTCCGCATCCCAACCGCCCGGCCGATCGGCGTGGCTCTCTGATAACGAGAGATACTTTAGCGAATTCAGGATGTCGCCAAAGGGTGAGTGCTGAAAGATGTCCACGACGGTGAACTCCATGATCGGCGCCCAATCGGATTCGATTGGTAAGGGCGCAGGAGGTTCGGAGTCCAGCGAGGAGTCCGGCACCTCGGAGTCACGAGCTTTATAGGGGACAAGGTCAGTATTCGGCTCCATCGCCATAGAGGTTGCAGCCCCCGAGACAGTGTTTAGCCACCCGTCCTCGATTTGCGCGGTCGGCTCCGAACTAAGGGTCGGAGCGGACTCATGTGCGGCCTCCGGGCCACTGTCGGCAGCAGAGCTAAATCATGCCCATCGTGATAAAGGCGGCGCTTCGGTCAGGGTTCAAATCCGTCGAAGTTCAAGTCTCCGCGGATGTCACCGTGAAGTTTAGGCTTCCAAATCGACTGATGGCTGTGGGCGTAGCTCGATTCGCTCCAGACGGCAAGCTTAATTGGCCCTTGAGCAGCAGAGCCGTCGAACACGAAGATCTGTCCGGGGAGAAAAGTCTCACCCTGGGCTGCGTTGTTGTCGATGATTGAAGGAGCCATCAAGCCTATCGGTGACGACACAGAGGAACTCTCAATGAAAGCACCAAAGTCGGTGTCAAAACCGGCGGATCTTGGGTAGGGGGTCCCGAACTGTTCGTCTAGGCGGATGGTAACAGGAGACAAGGGACACGATGTTTTTACCCAGGTTCGGGCCCTCTCGATGGAGGTAAAACCCTACTCCTGCTTGATTAATATTGATGATATGGGTAGTACAAGAGTGGATCTACCACGAGATCAAGGAGGCTAAACCCTAGAAGCTAGCCTATGGTATGATTGTTGTAATGGTTGTCCGTCCTATGGACTAAAACCCTCCGGTTTATATGGACACCGGAGAGGGCTAGGGTTACACAGAGTCGGTTACAATGGTAGGAGAACTACATATCCGTATTGCCAAGCTTGCCTTCCACGCCAAGGAAAGTCCCATCCGGACACGGGACGAAGTCTTCAATCTTGTATCTTCATAGTCTTGGAGTCCGGCCGATGATGATAGTCCGGCTATTCGGACATCCCCTAGTCCAGGACTCCCTCAGACGGCCAAAAGAATGTGATGCAGGTGTGTCTCTGGCCCGCCCAGGACGAAAATCCCATTTTCTATCATGATTTTTTGTCATAGAAGTAGGAGCCCACCACATATATGATGATACGTGGTTTTGTCACAATTATCGTCATAGAAGTGTCATAAGGATGACAGAAAAAATTCGTTCGGCCTAAAATGTCACGAATGTATCTCTTTTTTTGTAGTTATGATCATTCATCTTATTATTCATTTCATCAAGCAAATCATTTTGTGCTTTGAGAACTTGTTCTACTTGAGTTTTTACCATGGAAGAATGTTTACTAACAATCTTGAGATCATTAACAGTTCTAAACATGTAGTCACCCAAGCATTCAAGCATATAAGCATTTCATTTCAATTGTCTACTACCATATGCATTGAAGTTTTCTTGTTTAAAAATAAATTTATCAAATTCATCCAAGCATTGACTGGCAGATTTATTATAAGGAATATCACCTTCATAAAATCTATAGAGAGAATTTACCTCTACTACCTGTGTTGGGGTATTAAGACCATGTATTTATTCAATAGGTGATAAATTCTTAACATCTTCAGCCTTGATACCTTTTTCTTTCATGGATTTCTTTGCCTCTTGCATATGTTCGGGATTGAGAAATAGAATACCCCTCTTCTTCAGAGTTGGCTTAGGAGGTGGTTCACGAAGAGTCCAATCATTATCATTATTCAATAATACTTCAGCTTGTTCAACAGTTCGTTCCCTAAAAACATAGCCAGCACAACTATCTAGGTGGTCCCTAGAAGCATCGATTAGTCCATTATAAAAGATATCAAGTATTTTATTTTTATTGAGATGATGATCAGGCAAAGAATTAAGTAATTGGAGAAGCCTCCCCCAAGTTTGTGGGAGACTCTCTTCTTCAATTTGCACAAAGTTAAATATTTCCTGTAAAGCAGCTTGTTTCTTATGAGCAGGAAAATATATCATATACTGGGGACTACGCACACAACCAAGAGCAAGAGAATTAAATCATATCTTAGCATCACCCTTTAATGAGAAACAATTTAAGAATATAGTAGTAGCGGATTGTTTCCTCTTGAGCAAATAGGGTGGCTATATCATTTAATTTAGTAAGATGTGCCACAACAGTTTTAGATTCATAACCATGGAAATGATCAGATTCAACCAAAGTAATTAACTCAGGATCGACAGAGAATTCATAATTCTTATCAGTAACAAAGATAGGTGAAGTAGCAAACTTAGCATCATATTGCATTCTAGCATTTAGAGATTTTTCTTTCAACTTGACTAGTAATTTCTTAAGATCATCTCTATCCTTACAAGCAAGAAAGTCCCTAGCTACCTCTCCATCCATAACATAACCTTCGGGTATAACAGGCAATTCATATCTAGGACTGCTAGGCCTAATACGTGTTTCAAAGTTTTCAGTTTCAGAAATACCATCAGTTTCAGCACTCTCAATATCGTTAGCTCTAGCAAGTTGTTCATCAAGAAATTCACCCAGTGGCACAGTCTTATCAAGCGAAGTAGTAGTATCATCATAAGCATCATGCACAACAGAAGTAGCATCATCAATTAATTGCAACATATCAAAATTAATAGCAGGTGTAGGTATCGCAAGCTTACTCAAAACAGAAGGTGAATCAAGTGTAGAGTGTGATGGCAGTTCCTTAACTCCCCTCGTAGTAGAGGGAAAAATCTTGGTCCTGGTATCTTTCAGATTCCTCATAGTGATCAATAGATATAAATCCCACGTGACTCGGCAAATAGAGCTATGCTCCTCTGCAACGGCGCCAAAAAACGTCTTGATAACCCACAAGTATAGGGGATCGCAACAGTTTTTGTGGGTAGAGTATTCAACCCAAATTTATTGATTCGACACAAGGGGAGCCAAAGAATATTCGCGAGTATTAGCAGTTGAGTTATCAATTCAACCACACCTGTAAGACTTAATATCTACAGCAAAGTATTTAGCAGCAAAGTAGTATGAAAGTAACGGTAACAGTAGCAAAAGTAACAGTAGCAGTTTGTAGTGATTGTTATAGCAGTGGCAATGAAAGTAACTTAGCAAAGATCAATATGTGAAAACCTCATAGGCAATGGATCGGCAAAGATAATTGTGTTGGATAATATTCATCATGTAGCAATCATAACCTAGGGTGACACGGAACTAGCTCCAATTCATCAATATAATGTAGGCATGTATTCCGTATATAGTCATACGTGCTTATGGAAAAGAACTTGCATGACATCTTTTGTCCTACCCTCCCGTGGCAGCGGGGTCCTAATGGAAACTAAGGGATATTAAGGCCTCATTTTAATAGAGAACCGGAACAAAGCATTAGCACTTAGTGAATACATGAACTCCTCAAACTACGGTAATCACCGGAAAGAATCTCAATTATTGTCACCTTCGGGTAAGCGGATCATAACTCATAATAGGTGTTGTCGGTGTCAAAACCGGTGGATCTCGGGTAGGGGGTCCCGAACTGTGCGTCTAGGCGGATGGTAACAAGAGACAAGGGACATGATGTTTTTACCCAGGTTCGGGCCCTCTCGATGGAGGTAAAACCCTACTCCTGCTTGATTAATATTGATGATATGTGTAGTACAAGAGTAGATCTACCACGAGATCAAAGAGGCTAAACCCTAGAAGCTAGCCTATGGTATGATTGTTGTTCGTCCTACGGACTAAAACCCTCCGGTTTATATAGACACCGGAAAGGGTTAGGGTTACACAGAGTCGGTTACAATGGTAGGAGATCTACATATCCGTATCGCCAAGCTTGCCTTCCACGCCAAGGAAAGTCCCATCACGGAGTCTTCAATCTTGTATCTTCATAGTCTAGGAGTCCGGCCAACGGTGATAGTTCGGCTATCCGGACACCCCCTAGTCCAGGACTCCCTCAGTAGCCCCTGAACCAGGCTTCAATGATGATGAGTCCGGCGTGCATATTGTCTTCGGCATTGCAAGGCGGGTTCCTCCTCCGAATACTTCATAGAAGATTCCGAACACAAGGATAGTGTCTGGCTCTGCAAAACAAGTTCCACATACCATCGTAGAGAGAATAATATTTACACAAGTTCAATCTGCTGACGTATTCCGTGGCGTGACATCACACCACGGCCAAGCCTTTATTCGAATCATTTTTACTGTTCCACCTCAGCGCGTTTAGCGAAGCGGTTTCCTTGGCACGTCTTGTGAAAGTAGAGATCGTGTCCCCTTATTCTGGGATCCTCATCAATACAGGTGTGGGTAACCCGACCGCGCCATTGATTATGGCGCTTGGGAGATAAGTGAGTTTTACCAGGCCAGTGGGGACGCATAGTTTCCTCCGTCCATATAAGGGGATAAGGATCCACCTTTTTACCTACGCCTTCTTCCTCCTTTGCTTATCCATTTCCGCGTACTCGAGCTCCAGCGCCCAAGTCCGCACATCTCGCCTCAACCTTCCCCAGCCATGTCCGGAGTGGGAGGCAGGATGGCCTCCTCCGTCACGGAGGGGCACATCAAAGTTGAGGAAAGCGGACACTGACAACGACATTGCGCACCGGCTTCGGAGGGGCAGCTCGTCCCCACCCCTGTGCCCCATGAGAGGGTGGTGTTCCTTCCCATTTCCTCTGCAGTTGGGCTTCCCACTCCACCCATTTGTCCGGGGCTCATGTTCTACTACGGCCTGGATTTCCACGATCGGCCCCAATTTCATCCTCAACATCTCAGCGTTTATCGTTGTGTGCGAGGCCTTCCTCCGATCAAACCCCACTTCGCTTATGGTCAAGACCTTCAATGTCAAGCCAAGGTAGTGGGCGCCAGCAATGGAGTGTGGAGGCGCCATGGTGGGCAAGATGCCCAATGTCATATGGCTTGAGGCGCTTCGTGGAAACCATCAAAGGGTGGCAATCGGGTGGTTCTACATCACCGAGCAGCGTGAGGACTGAATGGGCAGCGGCCCTCAATTCATATCTGGCATCCCCACACGGCTCACCTCTGAAAGAGAAGGGCCGACATGGGGTGATTTGGAAGAGCCGATCGACTCCAAATCAAGGCCCAAAACCTTGTGAACAAGAAGATCAAGCTCGTTAACGCAGTCCAGGTCATGCTCATCCGCCGGATCCTCCCGTGCCAACAACGGGCTTTCAACTTGTGGGAGTTTGATCCGCACTGACACAGATTTGAGCGCAGCTCTTGACACTACGCACGAAGACGCCTGGAAGGTGCTGTTCAAGGGCTCCGAGGCTCCCGCATCCGCTACCGAAGATCGCATATTTAGCTCGCAGCGTCAAGCCGGCGAGGTAAGCTATTTTATCCTATACGGGATGCTTGTTGTTCATAGTTTGACTCTATGCGGGATCTCAACTCCCCTACCTTTGGCAGGCCTGGCAAAAGAAGTCCGGGCAGGTTAACTGTCCGGCTCCATTACCAGAAGACCCAGCGGACGCCCGATTGACGGGGCTGCTGGTTCCGGCACCTTACGTGGTGCTAGAGAAGAAGGCCAAGAAGAAGGCCACGGGAACTCGAAGGAGATCCCGTCGCCAGGTGTTGTCGGACTCATCGTCCGACGACTCCGAGGTAGACTCCTCCCGCGAAGACGGGGAGGAGGAAAAAGAGGCTTCTCCCCTAGCGGGGGAGAGAAGAAAAGGAAGGCCTCCCCGACTGGGGAGGCCGGAGGGTCCAAGAAGGGAAGGACCCTTCCTCCGAACTTTTCCACCAACGCCGACGACGGTGAAGAGGATTGGCCCTCGAGGGCCAAGCCCCTGGCGAGATCGTAAGTGTCCGGATTCCAGAATAACTCATGATTTTTTTCCTTTGTCGCGTAGTGTCTTCTAACGCCGAATACAACCATGTAGCCCGCCTAGGGACGAGCTCCTCGCTTTGTCGAGCGGCTCCATGGATTCGTCGGATGTGGATAGGACTTCACTTCCGACCGCCTCCTCCCCCCGTGACGCCGACGATGCCGCGGTGGAGTCCCAAAAGGGGCCCAACCAGGAGGAGGTGGTCCTGGAGGCGCCGCAAGGCGACCTCCCGGACTCCGGGCGCAAGGAGGGCAAAACCCCCGAGGGCTCTAAGTCCGGCCCTGTGCCGGACTCCGTATCGGAACCTACAGTGGTTCCAAAGTCCGGCGGGCGGGCCCTTCGTAAAAAGGGCAAGACTTTGACGCCGGTGGCCTCCTTCCAACCGGAGGCACCAGATAACTTGCTGGAGGCGCTTAACGGCGCCTCCATTGACGAGGAGCACCGCACTGTTATGAGTGCGGTGATCCAGAAAGCTCAGTCCACCAAGAGCGGGCTGACTGAAGCTTGTACCAGCTTTCTAACAGGCTTTGAGGTATGTAATTAAGATATGTAAAAATAGTACCGCATAGACAGTAGCCCCTGATGCTCAGTTTGGTGTTCGGAAAGAAAAGCCGAACAGAGGATCTAGAAAGATATAAGCAGGAGTCTAACATAAGCATGTCAATATGGGAATGCAGGCTGCGCTGCTGACCTCTGCCGCACTGACAGCGGAGGTCAATGTATTGAAGGAGAGCCTCGAGCGGTTCGAGAACGAGCTCGGCCGTGCCAAGAAGCATCTCGAAGGTAAGTAATGCCTTATTAAAGTAATACCCTATAGAAAGGATTTGGTTGCAAAATATAACAGGAATAACGTGAGTATTGCAGGGGCCACAAACGAGGTGGCAACCCTGAAGGAAGCGGTGTCCAAGGCCGAAGCAATGCGGCCATGAACGCACCGAGCGAGAGAAGCAGAGGCGCGGGTGGCGGAGGTGCGGCAAGAGCTCCTGTGCTCGTGGAAAAACACGAGAGTATGGAGCGTGACTCAAGACTCGAGAGTCCGAGCTCGCCTCGGCTCTTGAGAGTGCTAAAGCCGCTAAGGTCAAGCCCGTAAGGCCCTCCCAGAGATTGAGGCGATAAAAAGATAGCGGCGGTAAGGCATTCTTCATGCAAAGCAAGCATGTAAAAGTGAATTATCTGTTACTTGCCCGACTCGAGCTCTCCAGAGCGTTCGCAGATCTGCCCGTAGTGTGTTCGATGCTGCGCTGCTCTACCGAGCCGAGGAGGGAGCTCGACGGAAAAGGTGTTCTGGTCTCAATATGCTGAGGCCGGACATCCTGTGCCCCTGAGCGACCAACTGAAGCAGCTGGTCGAGCTCCACAAGGTGGCCGAACAGGCCATGAAGGGCCTCATAGTTCGGCTGAGGCCTAAAGAAGCCATGCCTGGGAGCTACTTCGGTCTGGTGCGGCGGCTGGTGGACGCCTGTCCATGGATTGAAGTCATCAAGTGTTCCGTCTGCATTGAAGGTGCCCGTAGGGCCCTTGCCCGTGCTAAAGTGCACTAGGGCAAGATGGACGCCGAGAAGCTTGTGACGGATGCGCCACCACCGGGCAAGGAGTATCGCATGCCCGAGATGTATTATAAGGTTGTCCTAAAGGGTGCCAACCTTATAGCGGGTGAGTGCTCCAAAGATGTAATTTTTTAGTAGACTCGCATTTGTTATCCTGTACGCTGGAAACTTTGTTCATATGCGCTAAGCAATGCTTGTTAATTTAAAATATTACCTTCTGTGCGGCCGTTTATCAAATTTGAGAGATGGCAAGCCGTTGGCTTCAGCCCCCATTATAACGCCCTCGATGCGGCTATATCTCCCACGTGTCGAAGCACGACTTAGAGGCATAACCGCATTGGAAGCAATGTCGCAAGTGAGGTAATCTTCACACAACCCATGTAATACATAAGGGAAAAAGATACATAGTTGGCTTACAATCGCCACTTCACACAATTACATGAATAAAGCATTACATCATCCAGATACAATCAAGGCCGACTACGGAACCAAAATAAAAGAAGAACCCCAAATGCGATAAAGGTCCCCGATCGATTCTAACCGGGCTCCACTATCGATCAACTAGAACGAAACAACACAAAGGGCAAGATCTTCATCGCGCCCTCCTTGAGCTTGGTTCGCCACCGCCGTAACATAGGCACCGCAAACTGGTTTTGAAGTATCCGTGAGTCACGAGGACTCAGCAATCTCACCAGCGAGATCAAGACTATTTAAGCTTATGGGTAAGGTAAAGCCATGAGGTGGAGCTGCGCAAGTTTACTAGCATATATGGTGGCTAACATACGCAAATGAGAGCGAGAAGAGAAGGCAAAGCACGGTCGATAAAAGTATGATCAAGAAGTGATCCTATAGCAACCCACGCCAAGCATAACTCCAACACGTGTTCACTTCCGGACTCCACGAGAAGAGACCATCACGGTTACACACGCCGTTGATGTATTTTAATTAAGGTCAACTTCGGTTTTCTACAACCGGACGTTAACAAATTCCCATCTGCCACATAACCGTGGGCACGGCTTTGAAAGATAATACCGCAGGGTGTCCCAACTTAGCCCATTACAAGCTCTCACGGTCAACGGCGAATAGACCTCCACCGAGACACTCCGATCGACTCGGTATCCCGGTACATCAAGACATTTCGACAGGTAAAACTAAACCAGCAAGACCACCCACAGCCGACAAATCCCGATAGGAGCTGCACATATCTCATTCTCGTGGCACACCGGATAAGCTAAGCGCATGGTACCGACGTAATCCAAGTTGCCAAGGAATGGTCCCAAGACGGTGCTCTAGTTTGGACCAACACTCGAGGAGCACCGCCCGGGGTAAAATAAAGATGACCCTTGAGTCCGCAGAACCCAAGGGAAAAAGGCTTAGGTGGCAAATGTTAAAACCAATGTTGGGCCTTGCTGGAGGAGTTTTACTTAAGGCGAATCGTCAAGGGGTTCCCATTATAGCCCAACCGTAAGGAACGCAAAATCCGGGAACATAACACCGATATGACGGAAACTAGGGCGGCAAGAGTGGAACAAAACACCAGGCATAAGGCCGAGCCTTCCACCCTTTACCAAGTATATAGATGCATTAATTAAATAAGATATATTGTGATATCCCAACAAGTAAACATGTTCCAACAAGGAACAACATCTCCATGTTCCAACAAGGAACAAACTTCAGTCTTCACCTGCAACTAACAACGCTATAAGAGGGGCTGAGCAAAGCGGTAACATAGCCAATCAACGGTTTGCCAGGACAAGGTGGGTTAGAGGTTTGGTGTAACTCCCTCGATGCGGCTATATCTCCCACGTGTCGAAGCACGACTTAGAGGCATAACCGCATTGAAAGCAATGTCGCAAGTGAGGTAATCTTCACACAATCCAAGTATTACATAAAGGGAAAAGATACATAGTTGGCTTACAATCGCCACTTCACACAATTACATGAATAAAGCATTACATCATACAGATACAATCAAGGTCCGACTACGGAACCAAAATAAAAGAAGAACCCCAAATGCGACAAAGGACCTCGACGACCCCAACCGGGCTCCACTACTGATCAACTAGAACGAAACAACACAAAGGGGCAAGATCATCATCGAGCTCCTCCTTGAGCTTGATTACGCCACCGCTCAGTAACATAGGCACCGCAAAACTGGTTTTGAAGTATCCGTGAGTCACGAGGACTCAGCAATCTCACACCCGCGAGATCAAGACTATTTAAGCTTATGGGTAAGGTAAAGGCATGAGGTGGAGCTGCAGCAGCGACTAGCATATATGGTGGCTAACATACGCAAATGAGAGCGAGAAGAGAAGGCAAAGCACGGTCGACAAAAGTATGATCAAGAAGTGATCCTATAGCAACTCGCGTCAAGCATAACTCCAACATCAGTGTTCACTTCCCGGACCACGAAAGAGACCATCACGGTAACACACACGGTTGATGTATTTTAATTAGGGTCAACTTTAGGTTTTCTACAACCGACATTAACAAATTCCCATCTGCCACATAATCATGGGCACGGCTCTCGAAAGTTTATACCTGCGCAGGGTGTCCCAACTTAGCCCATGACAAGCTCTCGCGATCATCGAAGGAATAGACCTTCACCGAGACACTCCGATCAGGCTCGGAATCCGGTACATCAAGACATTTCACAATGGTAAAACAAGACCAGCAAAGCCGCCCGATGCGCCGACAATCCCGATAGGAGCTGCACATATCTCGCTCGTGGCAACACCGGATAAGCGAAGCGCACAGAACCGACGTAACCCAAGTTGCTAAGGGATGGTCCCGACGGTGCTCTAGTTTGGACCAACGCTAGACAAGCATCGCCCGGGGCTATAAAAGATGACCCGAGAGAGCGACTCCCAAGGGAAAATAGGTGGTGGTGAGGCAAATGGTAAAAGGCAATGTTGGGCCTTGCTGGACAAGTTTTATTCAAAGCGAACTGTCGGGGGTCCCATAAATCACCCGACCGCAGAAGGGACGCAAAATCCGGGAACATAACACCGGTATGATGGAAACTAGGGTGGCAAGAGTGGAACAAAACACTGCATAAGGCCGAGCCTTCCACCCTTTACCAAGTATATAGATGCATTAATATTATAAGAGATATTGTGATATCCCAACATAAATCCTGCCCACCATGGAGAAATCTTCAACTTCACCGCAACTAGCAACGCTATAAGAGGGCCGAGCAAAGCGGTAACATAGCCAAACAACGGTTTGCATAGGAAAAGGTGTCAAAGGTTAGGGGTTTGACATGGCAATTTGGGAGGCTGACAAGCAAATGGTAGGCATCGTAGCATTGGCATAGCAAAAGAGCGAGCAAACTAGCATAGCAAAGATAGTAGTGATTTCGAGGGTATGGTCATCTTGCTCGCAAGGTTCTCGAGTTGTCAAGACTTGATCCTCGTGAGGCGTTCTCAACAGGTTCCTCGCTCACGCACTCGCCTCCGGCTCTACCCAAAGCAAGAACACAAGCAACGGAACCACAATCAAACAAGGAACAATGCACAAGCAATATGATGCAATACATGACATGCGACGCGAGAGGTGATATGCAATGCATATGTATGCTCCGGAAGGAAAATGATGAACTGGCATCAACTTGGCAAACCAAGTATGCCGCTGAAAGATGAGAGGATTTCGTTGAAATCGATATAAAGATCACCGAATCGGATGCACGGTTTGCAAATGACAAGCAAAACAAGAATGACGCAAATCTGCGCTTAACAGCCCGATACTACTTAGCACTCAACACTAAACTATGCTACAGCACCCCAACATAAAAACAAAGCATATGACAACGAACTACAGGAGATGCTTAACAAAAGAGGAACACTGAGCTACGGCTAAAACACATCATAACATGTTCAAACAAGCATGGAGAAAGTGCTCAAAATATCAGGTTCACAGACTTAGTGAAAATACTAACATGGCAGGAATTAACATCAGGAAGGCATGTTTAGAGCAAGCAAACAACATGCTACAGGAACTTATAATAGCAAAGCAAGGCATGACATGATTCTACTCAAAGCATATATCGATAGTCCCTTACTGACCATAAGCCAAAAAAGACCTTAAGAAATGATGGCACCCATGTAAACATTGCAAGTATTATTACAGATTTCAGACTTAGTGAAATATCAGGACATGGCAAAAACAGTTAACGAGTAGGCATGTTCGTGAGCTTGATGCACTCACTACAGAGCAACACATGGCATGGCAAGGCAACCAACAGTAAGAAGGCATGATTATGAAGCTAAGCATGGCAAGAGCAAGGTCATAGCATACACGGATCAACTACAACGACCTCGTGAAAATTGAATCTCATGCAAACAATCTGTCAGGAAACATTTTCAAGCAATTTTGGAGCAAGAAATGAACATGTTCCAGCAGGCTATAAAAGCAAACAAGGGCATGAATGGATAGAGCAAGACATGTATATAAAAACATGTTTATAGAGCATCTCCAGATTATGCATAGAATGATTACTAGAAGCATGTTAACATGGCATCAAATTATAACAGAATCTGCCAGGAAAACATCAACAGCAACTACCCTACTTTACAAGCTTGATGCACTCAGCACACAACTCACAAAAATACAAGGTCAACACCCCTGGAAAGATGGCATGGCCTAGTCCAACATTCATGTAGAGCTCATACTCATAGGATGCACACATAAATCATGGCAAAAATGACAAAATAGCTCGAGCTGATAAGATTCTGGAACTAACGATCTGAAGCCTACTTCCAACAGCATTTCGGGCATCAAGATGAGCTCAAATGCAAATGATGCAATGGAATGAAATGATGTACTCGTCGAGCCGAACATTTTGACATATTATACGCCCAAAACGGAGCTACAGGTGCGAAGATGTGATGCTATGAAAATGCACGAAAATAATAGAATTCTGGGACTTGGTGGAAAAAATATACCCTCCGAAACTGGACGGGGTCGTGCGGGACGGAGGGATCCAGGGAGGCTCGGGGCGTTTGGTTGGTGGCTTGGTGGATCTGATCCAGATCCGGACCTCGCCGGAGTGGCTCGCCGGAGACGGCGGGGACGGCGCCGGAGAGGCGCGGCGGAGGCGGTGTTGGCGGGCATGGCGGGCGAGGGCGCCGGCGGCAGGGCGGCGACCCGAGGCGGGCGGCGGGCGCTGGCGGTCGCGCGGGCGGTGGCGGCGGCGGCAGCTGTGCAGCTGGCAGGGGCGTGGGCAGCAGCAGCAGGCGGCTTGGCGAGGCGCAGCGGCGGCGGGCGGCGGCGGGCGCAAGGCGCGGCGAAGCGGCGCGGCGCGAGGCGCGGCAGGCAGGGGCGGGCGCGGCGGCGGAGATGCGGCGGCGGCGGACGGCGCTTCGCCGGCGGGCACGGAAACCTGGCGGCAGGGCCGAGCAAGGCGGGGCGGCAGAGGGAGTTTCAGCCGGAGGCGACGACGGCGGCGGCAGAGAGGAGTTTCACGGAGGCGGACGGGCGGCGGCGGCGCTGGCTCGCAAGGGTTCGATCCGGTCCCATGGCGGCCGAGCGAGGGAGAGAGAGGTGAGGTGGCGGGCGGATTGGGCGAGGCGGCGGGACGTGACGTGGCGCGACGGGATTGGCCGGAGCGACGTGGAGGGCGGACATGTCCGGCGGGGTGCGGACATGTCCGGCGGCGGAGAGGGGATTTTTAGGGTTTCGGGGGAAATCATCCGAGATTTGGAATGGGGGGTGTATAAATAGGCATAGAGGGAGCTAGGAGTGCCCAAATGAGGAGCGGTTTTCGGCCACGCGATCGTGATCGAACGACCGAGAGCATGGAGGGGAGTTTGGTGGGTTTTGGGCCACTTTGGAAGGGGTGTTGGGCTGAAAACAAAAGAGGGCTTTGCGGTTACCCTGCTAACTGCTGAGTACCAAACGACCTCCAAATGGCACGAAACTTGACAAAGCGGTTCACGGTGTTATACCAAGGTCGCATGGCAAACCTCGGCCATTCCGAGAAAGTTTAATACCCGCCACAACAGAGAGAAGAAGGGACGCCGGGAACATAGGAGCGCCGGATTGCAAAACGGACAACGGGGAAAATGCTCGGATGCATGAGACGAACACGTATGCAAAATGAAATGCACATGATGACATGATAAAATGCAAATGATGACATGGCAAATGCAACACGCAAGAAAATGACATGGCAACGAAGGCGAATAACTGGCAGACACCTGGCACATCGGATCCGGGGTGTTACATTTGGCATGGCAATTTGGGAGGCTGACAAGCAAATGGTAGGCATCGTAGCATTGGCATAGCAAAAGAGCGAGCAAACTAGCATAGCAAAGATAGTAGTGATTTTGAGGGTATGGTCATCTTGCCTGAAATCCCGCAAGGAAGAAGAACGAGTCCATGAAGAAGACAAACAGACGAAGTCGAATGGATCCTCACAACTCCGGAACGGAACCGAAGCTAACGAGAGAAGCAACCCGGAAAGAAGCAAACAACATAGTAAACAACCCTCACATAAGCATGGCATGATGCACAAACAAGTATGATGCATGTCCGGTTTAATGAGGCATGGCATGGCTAAGTGCAACGAACAATACTACAAATTAAGTGGAGCTCAATATGCAACGAGTTGCATATTGACGGAACGCCACATCAATTATTTAGTTCTCTCCCATTAAGGCTAACCAACCATATTAAATGTTGTTAAGCATGGCAAGAGGTGAAGCATAATTAAACTACCTATTTAGGCAAGTTTAAGTGAGGCCGGAAACACAAACAACACTTCCGGAAAATCCCCATGTTATTTAGCAATTTAATGCAACAACAATTTTAAACATTTTAATTGTTATTATCATGATGCGGATGACATATGCAAGTTTTAGGCAAGTTTTATGAAAATGTTGACATGAGCATGATAAGGAGCATTTGGTCACCATGGCGGAACGAAAGGGGTGCCACGGCAACGATAACGAAAATGGTGCCACGGCAACATTCCGATGATCCGATAACTCATTGAGATACCGGTGCAAAAGAGAAAGTGTGCGGATGAGCGAAACATGCAGAAGATGGTGGGGTGATCCCGTTTACCGGGTTCCCATGGGTCGACGGCATGGCAATCAAGGAGGAACGTGCAACGACAACTCAGACACGATGCAAACATAAGCATCTCATACAACAAAGCATTCGGTCACGGACGGTCATCTCGGTGGTTATACCTTGAGCGTGCATTCGGGCGGAACGCTGCTCGCACGATGTAGAGGAAGTAGACGCTCGTAGCGGTCGAGAGGAAGTAGTTGTTCACGTGGCGACGGTAGTTATACATGTTTTCGAGATGTTCAGTCGACGGTGGAGGGTCACGGACGTCGTGGGAAGTAGTCGACACGGGCGTCGGTAGAGGAAGTAGTCGACACGGCGGCGGGCGGTAGTGGAAGTAGACGCTCACGGATCTCGGCGGTCGTCGTCGTAGCCGCATATGTTCGGGCGTAACTTGGCATATCCATGTAGTAGGCGTTCCGGTCCTGTAGTCGTTCGAGCGTCCGGTGCGGTACTTGGAGAAATCCGCGAAGGCGTCCTTGGGCTTCCCTGGTTGCCGAGTCTTGGCAAAACGAAGGGGATCTCGGCGTCCAAGCGAGGATGAAGACCGCAATGCGAGGAGGTGGCTTGGGGTCAAAAGACCAAGGCATAGTGGCGCAGGAAGGTGAGGCTGCCGCAGGAGCTTGAGGGCGCGAGTGGCCATGGCGCTGAGCGATGAGCTGTTGCTGCTCGAAGCGGAAAGAGGCAACTAGGGGGCACGGACGAGGCCGGGAAGACGGGGATGAACGCCCAGGTCGCAGGGGAGGCAGGCGACGGAGCATGAGGTGCACGGAGGCGGAGCAGAGGAGGGCAGCGGTGGCGCGCTTGCTGGGCGGAGCAGGGGCGGCGGAGTGGAGCAAAGCATCAGCGTAGAAGCCGGCCGCGGCTGGAGATGGTGGAGGCCGGGCGCGGCGCCATGGGGAGGCGACGACGCGGAGGAGGGGAGGCTGCACGGGCAGCGCTGGTCGTTGACGAGGGCGACGGGGAGGAGAAGCAGACGACGCGAGGCAGGGGCGCCGTCAGGTTTGGCGGCGGCGACCGGTGCTAGGGCTTCGGCGAGCTCCGGCCAAAGCGATGGGGAGGAGCGGCGCGGCCTTGCTGTGGTCGGGGACGCGCGGGCGAGGAGGAAGGGGCGCGACGGCGGCGAAGAGGCCGACGGGGCTCCGGCCTGGTTCTGTTCTCCGGCGAGGGCGGAGCGCGGGTCTCGTATTGGAAGGACGGGGCGAGGGAGCGAGGGGGGTCGAGGCTGCGCGTGGGGATCGGGCACGGGGTAGCGGCGCTGGAGGAGGACGAGGGAGAGATGGAGACCGATGGGAGTCGGGCTAGGGTTAGGTGCTGGGGCCGGCTGGGCCTAAAGAGGCCGGTGGAGGAGCCTTGGCCCATGCGGCTTAGGGATGGATGGGCGGTGGCTGGAGGTTGGAAGGCCCAGCTGTTGGGTGCAGTTTTCTCTCCCTTCCTCTCATATTTTTCTTAATGTAAAAGAAATAGAGAGAAGGAAAGAAAGAAAGGGTTAGGGAAAGAATATGTGCAAGGGTTAATTTCTCGACTCACAAAAATATGCTCGTTCCAAGAAAAATAGAAAGGCCATGATTGAAAGATAAGAATTCAAACTCATTTGAATTTAATTCAAATGGGTTTGAACTAGGACTTGATAAAAGGAAGGTCCAAAAATGTGCGGATTTTTGGTGGAGCTCCGGAAAATGATGAAATAATTTATGGGAAGTTGGAGACCAAACTTGAAGCAGAAAAGGAACGAAATTATTTTGCAAGTGTGTTTTGGTTAATTCCAAATAAATGGAATAATTTTATTATAGCTCCCTAATAATATTGAGAGGCTTTAATATGTTATAAAGAGAAATCACGAGTGAATTCCCTCGATTTAAATGGACCAAAGATCCATGCCATTTATTTAGTTGAGGTTTAAAATTAATGAAATGATGGCATGATGACATGATGCAATGCAAATGATGCAAAGATGAAAGCAACAAACAAAACAAATCACATGACGAAACTCGGAGTAGCTGGAAGTCTTCTGAAGCGTCGGTCTCGGGGCGTTACAACACTCCACCAGTATGAGAGGATCTCGTCCCGAGATCTAGAATGGCACCTGAGAGAAACGGAAGAGAAAAATAAAGGTAAAACTAAGTTGCTTCTTTGACAAAAGAGTGAAACCAACGAACCTTGAGAGGTTGACAAAATTGAAAGAAAAAATACAATGGAATGAACGAGATTGTGAACACTCCGTTATAAAAGAGGAACAAGGAACATTACGAGAACTTGAAGATTGCAAAGACACGCACCAAGAGTTTAATGGAGAAGATAGAATTCGAAACCACTCTGGTTAAAACAAGATGAGAGAGAAAGAATTCGGGCAACACCCTGGTTGAACATGGAAGGAATAGAACATGAACTTGACAAGATGAGAGGATACTTGATGAAATCAACAACACACTGCCTCCGGAACTATTGAAAGGATGGCACAATGGGTAAGAAGGATTTCAGACAGCACTCAGGTTGAAAAGAGAGGCAAAACTTGATAAGATGAAAGAACTTGAAAGAGGAGACGACACTCCGGTTAAAAGGATAAGCATGAAAAGAACACGATCCTGACAAAACAAGATGATGAGTGAAAAGAGCAACATCACAATGCCTCTGGAACAAAAGAATAGAAGATAGATCACTGGAATAACAGAATGTAGGAGAAAATGCAAACTTCTGCCACAAATGAGCTCGGAAAGCACCCTTCCAAGAAGGTTAGAACGGAGTTGTTGGAAAAACCAACAACGAAAAGAATAAGCTTGTAGTGGGCTTATGGAAACATCTCAACATTATGAGGTGACAACCGGCCACTAACGGAAACAATTGCTTGCTTGAGATTAACGAAGAGATGGAAGCTTGTTCCATCAAGATGGAAAATAGATAACTTGGGTCATTAATAAGCACCAAAATAGCAACATTCCTTAGGGAAAGCTTTAGGTGAAATATAGCCCAAGATAACTCCAATGAAGAGATTGATGGATTTAAATATCTCATTCTTGACAACAAGTGAATCATGAAACATGAATGAAACTATCAAAATGACATAACACCACCTCAAAAGATAAGGTCGAAGGAATTGCACTTTGGAATGCAAGATGAAGAATGCTTGAACTACTCAAAACAAAATATGCGTTGAGCACCATGTTTATTTTAGAGTAAAGCTTGGCGGGTCATAACTTCAAGAGAAATCTTGAAGAACAATTGAAGAATGAAAAGAATCCTTGATGAAGCACCATGTAGAGCCTCCATGAAGAACTCCGGTAAACAAAAGGGTGATAGAAAGAAAGAGAAGTTGAAAACACAAGGTGAATCCTTGCAATGATTTAGATGGATCTCCGTGATGATTAGAGCTTGGAACTCCGGGAAAAAGAGAAGATGAAACAAATGAATCCGAGAATTTATTCATCATGAACAAACTCCGAAAGAAGGAATTAATCACTTGGATGAAACAAGAACAAGAATTATGTTATGCGTATCCTTCACCAATTTAAATTGATGACAAGCAACGGATTTTGCATACTAATTATTCTCGTAGAAAGGATTAAGAGAGATATGATGTAAACTTCCGAAAAGTCTTCAACGATCCACAGGTAAGATTCGGAAAGAACGAATTAATTGATACGATAACAACAGAAGAGGAATGTTGAAAGAACCACCGTAAGAATTGAAAATGATTGAAGTAGGGGTGCATCACCGGTAAGAATTAGCAAATGAACGAAGGTGCTTGAGACAAACTAGATACATGAGAACAAAGAGATCATGAACTAATTAGAGGGTATTTGAATGATGCACCGGTAAGATAGGAGAATGATAACTGACAGCTGAGAATGAATAAAACTGAATTGATGGACTCCAGATGACAAACTGACAAGACTCTTGAATATCTCCTGATGGGTGAAAAAGATTCTCACAATCGAAAACAATTATGAGAGGATGGCAACAAGCTAGCACCATGAATATTTAAGAGAATGGACCAAGATTTAGAGGAAACACTTCTTCAGTCTTCAAATGATGAGAATGACAACGAGAAACACCACCAAGAATTACTGAGGCACACCGGAAGAATCAAAAGCGAAGAGGTTGAGCCAACTATGAAATGAATTTGAAAGATCTTGGAGAAAAGCATTTGACTGATGATAACTCATTCTTATGTCAAACTTGGAGAAGAATTTAGGATAGCTCTGGGAAAATAGAAGAGTCAGGTAAGATCCTGGGAAAAGACATGTGGGTTAGGGCCCACTCAAAAGAACACCGTTGAAAAGATTTAAAAGAGATGTTGCACCGGTTGAATTAAGTGACTTGAATGAGATACCAATCTCGAAAGAGCTTGAACGAATGCAGAGTGGAAACACGAATCTTGTGAGATATCTTGAGCACTCCAGAACAAATGAAAAGCGAGAGGTGAATGATAATGAGGTGCACCGGTATGAGAAGACATTGAAATGAGGAAAAAGGTATGATCAACAAAACTTGACTTGAATCCACCGGAGAAGAGAAAGGAATGAGGAATGACGAACTAGTAGAACATCTTCTTGAGAACCACCGGGTAAGAACATTGACGGAAAAGAATGGAGAAACTTCACAAAAATAAAAGGATACTTGGTAAAGAAATCTTAGTCCTTGAGGAAAAAGGGTGGGTGGGCGAAAAAAACAAAGGCAACTTGGAGACGGATGACACAAACACCGTTGAGAAGAAATGATAATTGGTCTTGCTGATGTTGAAGTGATCGGATCCACTTGAAGAGAAACACGCCGGTTGAAAAGGATTGACATGACAATCTCGATTGTAGAGAAGGATTGGTATTCACATCGGAGTATGAGAACACCATTTCGGAAAGGTATGGAATCAACACTTGACATTGAAGCAACTCAATACCGCAACTCAAAACAAAAACAAAGGACTGGCTTGCGTAATAAGCCGAACAAACATATGATAGAGATTTACCCAATCCCATATCATGCATCCGTCGGAAAGATATTCTAGGAGCTACTTGAATTCCCACCTATAAAACTCCAAACTTTTCGGTTATGCAATCTAGTGTTGGGGATACAGGAAGCAATATATCTTACCCAAACTAACAATCCCTACATCCAGCCGTATCCATCCGTCAACACATAACCAAGAAACCTTCAGAAATCGTGTACCTCAACCTTCGAAAAGCATCCGTTATACAAGTCATGGCAATACTCCCGTACTCACCTCAGTACTGGGTTAGCGGGGTTATCTCACCAACAACTGCATAAAAGAGATTTTCGATGTCGGTGTACTAAACTCAGGTATTCCAGAACTGCAACGATAAACTTATGACGACAACACCTCAGAGCTCAACTCCCCGGGACACTTCCACTAAACCCCTGACAGGAGGCACCAAGACAATGTTCTCATCATAAAACCATTGGAATGATTCCAAGATACCCGCGTGATCCTAAAAAAAATTTAGTGAAATTTGAGAAGAGAAGAGTCAAAACTCTACGTCAGGATGCCTTACCAGAGCGATGAAGAGACCGGGGAGTAAAAAGAATTCCTAACTCTCCGATATATATAATCCTAAATGACTCAAAACATTTTTCTAGACACAACTCGCCGCAAAAAACGATCAAGTGGGTGGGGCTCCTAAGGTCGGGAAGGCTCGATTACCAACTTATAACGCCTCGATGCGGCTATATCTCCCACGTGTCGGCACGACTTAGAGGCATAACCGCATTGGAAGCAATGTCGCAAGTGAGGTAATCTTCACACAACCCATGTAATACATAAGGAAAAAGATACATAGTTGGCTTACAATCGCCACTTCACACAATTACATGAATAAAGCATTACATCATCCAGATACAATCAAGGTCCGACTACGGAACCAAAATAAAAGAAGAACCCCAAATGCATAAAGGTCCCCGATCGACCCCAACTGGGCTCCACTCTCGATCAACTAGAACGAAACAACACAAAGGGCAAGATCTTCATCGAGCTCCTCCTTGAGCTTGGTTGCGCCACCGCCGTAACATAGGCACCGCAAACTGGTTTTGAAGTATCCGTGAGTCACGAGGACTCAGCGATCTCGCACCCGCGAGATCAAGACTATTTAAGCTTATGGGTAAGGTAAAGGCATGAGGTGGAGGTACAGCAAGCGACTAGCATATATGGTGGCTAACATACGCAAATGAGAGCGAGAAGAGAGGGCAAAGCACGGTCGATAAAATTATGATCAAGAAGTGATCCTATAGCAACCTACGTCAAGCATAACTCCAACACCGTGTTCACTTCCCAGACTCCACCGAGAAGAGACCATCACGGTTACACACGCGGTTGATGTATTTTAATTAAGGTCAACTTCGGGTTTTCTACAACCGGACGTTAACAAATTCCCATCTGCCACATAACCGCGGGCACGGCTTTCGAAAGATAATACCCTGCAGGGGTGTCCCAACTTAGCCCATTAAAAGATCTCACGGTCAACGAAGGAATAGACCTCCACCCGAGACACTCCGATCAGACTCGGTATCCCGGTACATCAAGACATTTCGACAGGGTAAAACTAAACCAGCAAGACCACCCGTTGTGCCGACAAATCCCGATAGGAGCTGCACATATCTCGGTCTCAGGGCACACCGGATAAGCTAAGCGTACAAGTACCGACGTAATCCAAGTTGCCAAGGAATGGTCCCGCACGGTGCTCTAGTTTGGACCAACACTCAGAGGAGCACTGGCCCGGGGGGTAAAATAAATATGACCCTTGAGTCTGCAGAACCCAAGGGAAAAAGGCTTAGGTGGCAAATGTTAAAACCAATGTTGGGCCTTGCTGGAGGAGTTTTACTTAAGGCGAACTGTCAAGGGGTTCCCATTATAGCCCAACCGTGTAAGGAACGCAAAATCTGGGAACATAACACCGATATGACGGAAACTAGGTGGCAAGAGTGGAACAAAACACTGCATAAGGCCGAGCCTTCCACCCTTTACCAAGTATATAGATGCATTAATTAAATAAGATATATTGTGATATCCCAACAAGTAAACATGTTCCAACAAGGAACAACATCTCCATGTTCCAACAAGGAACAAACTTCAATCTTCACCGCAACTAACAACGCTATAAGAGGGCTGAGCAAAGCGGTAACATAGCCAATCAACGGTTTGCTAGGACAAGGTGGGTTAGAGGTTTGGCATGGCAATTTGGGAGGCTGACAAGCAAATGGTAGGCATCGTAGCATTGGCATAGCAAAAGAGCGAGCAAACTAGCATAGCAAAGATAGTAGTGATTTCGAGGGTATGGTCATCTTGCCTGAAATCCCGCAAGGAAGAAGAACGAGTCCATGAAGAAGACAAACAGACGAAGTCGAATGGATCCTCACAACTCCGGAACGAAACCGAAGCTAACGAGAGAAGCAACCCGGAAAGAAGCAAACAACATAGTAAACAACCCTCACATAAGCATGGCATGATGCGCAAACAAGTATGATGCATGTCCGGTTTAATGAGGCATGGCATGGCAAAGTGCAACAAACAATACTACAAATTAAGTGGAGCTCAATATGCAACGAGTTGCATATTTACGGAACGCCACATCAATTATTTAGTTCTCTCTCGTTAAGGCTAACCA